>HG995131.1:6283082-6973082 GCA_905333015.3 Bombus campestris
CTCTACAACATTGATTCCTGAAGTGTGGAGGGGTTTACTCATCGAGAATCGTCTGATAAACAATCCAAAATCGGTTCGATTAAAGATCATGAGGATTAATATTTCTATCTATTTTCTGTCAGTTCACATATTTATATGAAATAAATTTTCCAATCTTTATCAATAAACTCTTGACAGCAGTTATACATCATGTAATAATCTTCGAATGGGTCGCAGAAGATTGCCATTTACGAAAGTGGATCTCGGTCCATAAAAGTTTGAGTAGCCTCGCTCTACTAGCGCATAAGAATTTTTAAATACATGTATCCTATACATTTTCAATTTTTTAGTCGTACCATCATCAGGCAGTTATACGATATATTTAATTATTTAACGAATCAATTAACTGAGTCAACCGATTCTCCATTGACCGACCAGTATAGAACAATCTCGAAGTCATTCAAACTGTTGGGTAAATTAGATCGCGAACTATAAACTAGTTGGTGAGAGGGTATCTTCGTCGAATACACTGTGTACACATGTATTGGAACGAGTGATATATCTCTGGACTTGTGGAGGGAACTTTCTCCTAAACACCAATGCTCGCACATTTGCTCTCGATGCTACCATCCATTCCGTAAGTTCATGCAGTCCTCCGTCGAGTTATAGCGTTCTCGTATTCCTCCATGTCGATGCAATCGAGGGTTTTCTACGGTTGCCACTCGATGAGTCACGTCGTACACCATGGTTATGCGTTGCGCCTCTTACCGAAGTCTTATTCCCTCGTTTTATTTCCTTCGTCCCCTCTCTGTTCTTGGTCTCGATTCCGATGCCTGGCTCGTTTCTTTTTCCTCGTTTTCCTACTTGTCGTCTTCTCACCTCCCTCCTCCTCTCGCCTGTTCCTCCATATTTCTTTCAATTTCCTAGCTCAACCATCGCGTCTAGACCACGACCAATGCGTATATTTTTGTCAGTCACACGTCATTATTTATAATTCAAGTGGATACGCCTCCTCATTGGTGTACAGGGTGGCATACATTCAATATGACACGTATTCGCTGCATTATGCTCCCTGAATATAAACATGGGAATAATGGAGTTATTGTGAATAAGTCTAGATGCTTGTACATAAATTATCGCGATAAAGTTGACGCTGGCGTTTCGCGACGATTCTGAATGTTCGTCGCAACGAAATGTTGAGAAACCCCTGAATTTTTCATGTTTCTAAAAAACAATGTTGTATAGAAAGATTTTACGTATAGCTCTACGATGAGTCCTGTCCCTTCTTAACGTAACACACGAAAAAACGGCAACTGTTCCAGTTATTTTCCAGAAATTATAAACATTACCTGGAAAACAAGTATAAATTGTGAATATTATTAATAAATCAGTATTTATATTCAGATAGTTGAGAATATTTGAAATTTACTACCTAAAAGAATTGAAAATAATTTTCATTCTTGTTTTATATTTTATTGTTATGTTTCCTGTTTTTACTTCATAAGAAGAATCTTTAGCCGCTATCGAGTTTAATACTAATCCTTCTATATATATATATCTGTATGTATATCGCTTTTTATCTCTACGTAGATTTCGGTGTTCAATTCTGCTTTTATCTACATATATCGAAGTTCGTACGTATATTTCTATACATCATCTCTATTTCATTTTTATCTGTATCTATCAGCCCGTCGCATCTCTGGTTCGCCTCGAGCTTGTCGTTCGGCCAGCTTATTGAGTCCGCTTTTTGTACCCTTTTGATCGATTTTTCAGTTAATTTTGCCAGAATTACTTCTTTTTGCCGTAGGCCTTTGGATATATTTGTAATCAAGCGCGAGTAAATATTTCTAGTAAATCAATTATATTATATAATATTATCACATAATATTTGTCGCCATACGTATAGGGTGTCTGAGAAAAGTTAATACAATAAGATTATTTTACCTATATAAATAAGTCGAAAGTAAAGAATAAGGCCTTTTAAGGTCTCGTTGTCAAGAAAGTTAGGTTCGAAAATTTGTAGATATAATATACGTATTCAGTAGTATGCAAAAGTTCCTGGCCAGATATATTATTCATATTATTTCCCAAAAGCGATATGTAGATCAATACTAACTATTACTATATTAATTGTTACAGGTATGGCAACTAAAAGAACACAGAACCACAAAATAATAACGCTTTGTTATCCTTCTATATAGATATTTACAAAATTGTTAATGCGATGGGGTCAAAAGTTTCTGTCGGTCGTATCTCCCAATGTATTCAGAGTCTATTACCCTCTAGTTATGTTGCATATGAATGCCAACATATCAGAATTAGTTACCGATGCTTCGCTAAAGCTCTAACATCAGACGACACACTTGTATCGATCGTCGCGAGAGAATAGTTGATTTGTCAAAAACTGGCAAGTTTACTCGCGAGATCGCTAATATCAACAATCGAGAAATCCACGGTTAATGACTTTATAAAAAGATATGACCAGCTACGAAGTGGGAGACCGCGAGAAACTACTAAAAAAATTGACCGATTAATAAGAAGGAAATCTACAGTAGATATAAAAAAAGACTGCTTCTGAGATAGCCCACGAATTACACGAGGAAGGACTTGCTAATATTAGTCACTCGACTGTGATAGGACATCTACACGAAGTAGGTCGTTTCGGTAGATGAGGTACAAAAAGATCTTTCATTAGTAAAAAGAATCAGAAGACCTGAATAGAAGATTTGCGAATAGACACTTACATTGGACAGTCGACGATTGGGAAAATGTGGCATTTTCTGATAAATCAAAATTTAATCTTTTCGGAAGTGACAGAGGACAATATGAGAGACGTTCTGTTGGTAAAAATATGTGACGTATCAAACGCCAAGATTAAAGCGCGGTAGAGAAAATGTAATGTTTGGAAGGTGTTTTCTGCTCAAGTGGTTGGTCCGCTTATGGATATCAATTGATTTGTGGAAATCAAGGGAATGAACAGTGTCGTGTACTAAGATATCTTAGACAGACATTTATTAGACTATACAGAAAGATAGATGCCAAGGGAGTGGGTATTTCAACATGATAATGAGCCCAAGCATACCTCAAAGCTTGTTGAGCCATAGTTATCGCCCAAAAAATAAAGGAGTTAGACCAGCCAGTATAATCCTAAAAAAAGACCTAAAAGACCAAAAACATGCCGCAAGATTGTGAGTATTGTGTGAAGGATATAAAAACGGGACAAACGTTAATTCAACAGGTATTACACAATTTTATAGTGTGTTTGAACTTTTTCGTCAAAGTGGTCGCCGAAATATACCTACATACATTTAAAACGAACTTGTAGGCGTGAGATTTATAAAGGATTGTAGAAATGATACGTTCAGTCACTATCGAGTATATTCCCTCCATGACGAAATTATAATAATTCGGTCTGAATTTACGATACATGGAAATACCAAGATATTTATCGAAATTTCTTTCATCTAATTTTTTAATTTTCCAAAATCTAAAAAATGGTTTCCCAGCGAAATCATTGAATAATTTTAGGAATGTATAATTAAACGTATCACGATTGTTCGATAAAAAGACAACATTTCACAGAGATAAAATAAACAAGTTGTTTAATACGCTTACAAAAAATGATAAAATAGAATAAAAAGAAATATAGTCTGTTCTGATATTGTAAATTTTATATGAAAGTAGTAACGGTATTAAAAAAGTAATATTAAAAGCACACTTATCGATCTACTAGTGTACGTTGCATTTCATAAAACAAATTCGTATGCTCTTTAATTCTATTGGAAAGCATTATTATTAAAGCTCGTTGGTTTCGAAAATATCATGAACTATACAGTAACCTCTATTCCCTCTGAACTTTTTAAGGCCATAAAATGCATTGATATTTTTCTAAAGCTGAGGTATCTAAAGCTGCAATTTTATTCTTTATAATGTGGCATTTGATGATCCATGAAACACCGTAATTGTGTAATGCAATAGGTGTATCATGCAAGTTTGAGAAGCTTCAAATGCGAAATTAACGCAACCTAATTTTCTGTCTTATAATAAAGAAGTAAAGTTTTACACTAAAATCTCGTTTACTCTTGCCACCAATGATGAAAATTCTATGAAATGTAACACTTTTGCAAACAAGCATGTTTTATCTTCACGAATTCATTAAACTGCTATTAAACAAATGTTTGTTTCAAAATATCTCTTTCAAGGATTTATCGAAGCTGATATTTATACGTAGATATTCGTGATAAATGAGCAAACATTACCTAACTCTCTTTTTGCAGAGACCTTACTAAAAATCTGTGATTTTCTGTGTTGAGTTACTGCTATTTATTTAACACGTTTGGGCGACAGTTATACAATAGATGAATCATAAATTTCAGTTGCGGAATCAAATCAAATTTCAATTTACAACCTTGAATACTACCCCCATCAATCTCTATAATCAATGAATCGTTAGACCTGTCGTACTTTTATCCGAAACACAGTTAAGCTATGATTTTTTACTGCGTTCGGCCTTTCTGACCAAACCGCGTAAAATTTCATTGCAGCTTGAAGTAATTGAAGAACAATTGCTCAACTTTATTAATAAATGATTATTAAACATTTCAGAACAGCGTCGCGTCTAATGTCATTGGACATTTTTATGAAGTTAAATATATATGTTCTATCTTATCCCTACACAATTGATTAATATTAGTAGAGAAATTTAACAAGTTACAGGTTCTCGCTATTAATAAATATATTTATATGACACTAATAAGTTTGGTAGTAAAACAAATGAAGTAAATTGAATTTTACAATTAAATTTTACAAATTGTAAGTTATCCATTTGAGGAAAAATTATGAGATTCTAAAGAAGCCTAGAACCTACAACTAGTAACTTGTTAATCAACTACTATTATTTATTTATCTTCTTGTATTATTTAAAAATAGGCATATTATGTACATATAATATATGAAGGTACGTTATAATTAATAATTATTTTCTAATAATTATTCTTCTTAATTTTAGTAGCATTACCGGAAACTTATCTTGCAACATTTTCTTTTCTTTCTACACTGAAATACATAATGGTTTTTTCTGAATATTCTGAGATACACTTGCCATTATGCTTTACAAGATAATTAATTTTTTGAATATCTTTGATTATCTATCAGTGCATTAAGGCACTCGTTACAAGAAAATAAATAGCACTGCACGTAATTCACTTTGGAAAATGATGCAACACTTTTCTACATCAGAAGTATATGTTTAGCGCGCGGTAAAAATGTCTAGAAATGCAAATAACACGTATCAGTTCAGAATACGTTAACAAAGTACGTCGAGGAGCATTGTTCTCATTGAAAATGCACGTTGGTAACAATCGGATAGTGTGGTATTATAGTTCCGCTTTTATGACCTGTTAGAGCGATGCTCACATTGCGATTTCATTCTTGGTTCTGCCTACATGAAAGCAAAGTATTTCCTGTGGTTCTACCTTCCTCTCTCTTTTTTTTTTTTTTTTTATAAAATATATATCCAAGTATGTGTATGTACGTGTATGTACGTTACGAAAGCTATCGCCTCGAGAGACACGTCCTCGTCAGAATTTAATCTTTAAAGACTCTAAACTCTGGCCAACCTGTCCTAGATATCTAACTCCCATTCACAGGTGTTTAACAGTTTTCTGTTAACATTTTTAAGCGACGTAATAGGGCTATGATGAAAAAGTAAACACATCACTGGACGTAAATGGTAATGTAAAGTGTTGGGAGGATAGTTTGACATTTTGAAAGCATAAATTACTGTTTAAAGCAAACAGACGGTGAGTAATTCTTTAAGATTATGAAAGAAAGTTTCATGTCTTAAGGAACACCGATTAAGTTGACATGAGCACTCGAACTATATTTAAATAAAAAGAATTTGGATCGTTTAACACGTTCGTCGCCACGTCGCACATATCTATGCGACGGTTATACTTCCGTTATATATTATATATAGGATATACAACATAAAAATATTAAAAACACATTTTACCATACTTTCTATTAATTTATATTCTGGATAATATATTACATTATCCTATATCGTATGGTGTTCGTTAAAACATTCCAAACACATTTGGGGTGATTTTGGGCACATCGAAAAATAGTTATAGACTCCGTCATCGCTACTCTCCTCACTTTCAAATATATTTTCACGCTGTTTACTGAACATTTTGAGAAGGAAAAAATCACCGATGCACATCTCACAAGTATGCTTTTCGTCTAAATGAAAGATGCGAGATATCTGTCATGAGATCCCTCGGAATATTCTAGCTGGATAGCTTATCGCTTTTTCCATTTCAGAAATAAATAATCTTTTCTTTACAATGAATCGAAGGGGATAAACAATGAATTCCTGCTTGTCGCTCTATTTACATTCTGCGTAACGGCGGTGGGATTTGGGCTCCGCAAGAAACTTAGCCGAATCACGCTGGGCGACGAACGTGTTAAGTAGATCTTTCCAGCGCTTATTTCGTTCTTGTGTTTGTAGATTTTTAATAGGAAGAAAATTTATAATTAAAATTTATCGAAATAATTTGATTTATCTTCCGCTATAAAATTTTCTTTCCTTTGAACGTCAAATCATATATGACTGTGTATGTTCGTAAGTTTAAATTCGTTTACATGATCTTCTACATAAACTTTCAAGATGAGTTTTTTACATTCTTAACGCATATGTACTTCTGAGAATTGTAAAATATTGAAATCCACGAATAATTTTATTAAACAAGCAATATCAATTTGCTTCAAATAGATATGTCCAGATTGGTTTCATAACCATTTCCTATGATAATAATTTGTAGTATTAAGATGTAACTTCTTCTCACTATAGGTTTTTGTATGTTTATTTCCCATGTGAGTCTGTCGAGGTGTACGTCCAAGTATTAACCGTATCCTGTTGCGATACCGTGCCGGCATTTAAACTGACTGCCGGACAAGTTTTAGTTCTCGCTGTAAAAGTAATATGTATTAACTTGGCGACATTAGTTTCCATCTTCCATGTTTTCAACCAGACTGCGATTTCGTTGGGTTGTGATCGTAATTTCTCCGGGGCTTCGTCTGGATTAACGTCGGTGGCTAAGATTGCTGTGTCGTGAGCATATGTTGCAATTACCATATTACTTTTTGTCGGTAGGTCGGCGGTAAAGAGAGTGCAGAGTACTGGGCCGAGTACTCTTCCTCGTGGAACACCAGAGTATATAAAATACAAGTTGGAGATGGTGTACCGAATTTTTACTTCGAGAAGTCTGTCGATCGAATACGATTTTGAAAGGAGGTGTTATGGATAAGAAAGTTGCCGTTTAATTTCAACTAGAAGTCGAGAGAAGTAGCTGAGTAGTACTTCTTATCATTTAGATCTTTCGGATATTCTGTGATTTCGTTCAGTAGTGGCGTGTTTATGCCTAAACCCAACTTGATGTTCCGCCATTGATCGTTCTTGCTCCAGTGTGTGGGTATAAGTCCCGTTAGAAGCAGTTTTTCAAATACTTTTGATGCAGTTGGTAGCTATGCTATTGGTGGTGAGATTGAACGTTTTCCGTAAGTTTAACTGGTTTTAGAACTAATATAATCTGGGCAATTTTCCAAGAGATAGGTATGTAGCTAACTTTCAGTATCGCGTTATAGATGGCGGTTAGAAGGGTAATGGCTTTCTTTGAAAGTTCCCTTAGAGTTTCCCTGGTTATGAAGTCTCAGCCAGGAGCTTTCTCGGAGTTCAGCGATTTGCAGATTTCCTGTTTAGAAATTAAGTCAGGTTGCTGTCTGAGAACGATACTCGAATAGCAATTATTTTAAGATAATCGTCTAGCACAATCTGTTTGTCTCGTCTGTCGTTTGAATAGTATCGCATCGTTAGAATTCTAAGAATGACCTCGTGCATCTGAGCTAGCATAAGTATCACAATTAACATATAGAAAATTCGCGGTCGCGATTATGCAAGAAGAGTAATCAACGTTCGCGCGTGTAATCGCTGCTATCGCTTGCGCACGGTCAACGTTTTACATCGCAGTAAGTTTGTTAATTATGTGTTCATTATCGACATAGTGGTCGGAACAGGAACTAGCATTATCGCATTAAAAAATTACCCGACGGACACGTGACGATCTTTCAAACGTAAGCATTGTCACGTATACAACATTTGCTTGAAGATGAACTTTGTTGGGAATAATATTAAGCAAAGTATGTACATCAATTATCATTAATTGTCATACATCTTGAATATAAGATGAGCTTATGATCATTGCAGTTAAGGTTTTTAGTTGGTCATTATTGATAATCTCTAAGCTTTACCCTTGATATTTCCATTTTACAATTTAGATTTTTCTCAGCAACGATAGATTATTTATATTCTAGCTTTTCTGAATTAATCTGTATTGATATTACGATCAGCCTTTGCCCCATTATGTTTAAGCTTATATAAAAGGGTATTTAAAAATTTACTTTTATTTTATGCTTCGTTTTAATATGCAATTTTCCAGTTTATAATAGAATAGTTGTAATATATTTAACGAGCTTAAAGCTTTAAGCCGAGGTACAAACATTAAGATCAACCACTAAGTTCTAAAAAATTTCGTGCGTTTTTAAAATTGACTATTCCATATGTAATTATTTGATACTTAATATGCTTAATATATTTAATATACTCAAAAAAATTCATTGCTGAGAACGAGCGTTTTTCGAAAAAATAATTGCGGTGCTAGTCGATAAATAGCAAAAAATACAAAGAAAGTGGAAGTACATGTATTATTTAATGAAATACTGGTGCTTTAAAAATACGTTGCCTTTCAAATTCTCTTAAAGTTGTGTTACGAAACAGCCGAACAACTAAGCAGATAGACAGTTAACTCGGCGTATATCTATGAAAAATGTGGCCACGTCTATCGCTCTGGATATTTGAAATGAATATTACGCAACGAAACAGACCAACGAAGTCGACCTGGAGTTGCATAAACGCGATTGACAACAGTTTTTCAATGTCATCAGTGGAGGGAAACATATTTTCCAGTTGTGGTGTTGATATCCATTGCATAATTAATTCTGCCAGAAAGTCGATTTATGAAAACCGGAGAACGTAATTGAAGCGTCGTCACTTTGAAGTGGCAGGTAATTAAAATGGAAAAAAGGGAAATTTAAATTTAATGAGAGTTAAAATAAACGCAATTGTTTTTCTTGCTTTCTTTGATGCAGTTATTTCTGAAATTGTAATTTTAACTTAAATGTATATAATAGAAAAAGAGGAATATTATAATGTTTGTACAAATATTCTGGATAGACGTATTAAAGTTTTGTTAGAGTACATTTAATATAATACCTACGTAAAAGGTATTTACAAAGCAGTTGGTGGAATATTGAAATTCTTGTAAACTGGAATATATTAATAATATACGATATTGCGCAAGAGTCTTAAATCATTCACAAAACGCAAATGACTTGTTTTTGTGAATTAATATAAAAATACTTGAATCTACGTTTAATCCATTAAAATCTCTTAAGACGCATTTAAATAGGGATAGTTTGTTCAGATTTTGATTTTAGGCAGAGTATTATGGAAAAATTGCTCACACGAGGGCATTTATTTGGTTTGTCTGGTTGTTTGGTTCAAATAAAACGTGTCAATGATCAAACGTTCATTTGCAATGAAATATACACGTACATATGCTTTGCAGACTGTTCGATGTGACCGATTTATTCTGCATCACAGCGTGTGAAGTAGACATATGTTTGTGCGCTGACACGACGATAAACATTATTTTTTAACCCGTAACATTTGTATGAAGGAATGTAAATTGGGAAGCCGATACATTCGATGCTTAGTTTGTAATTGTCGACAATTTATCAGTAGCTCTCTCCGTGTAGATCATTTCGTTCAAACACTATCATTTACCGTTTTGCTTAACGATATAATCGTGAAAATCGTAGCTAGCTGTGAATAATGAACCGAAGCTGGTACGTGTGAAAGCTAATATAGTTATTTATTAGTCGTATATTAATTAGTTACATAAAATTGAATGAAATGTTCCTTTAAGTAGACTGACATTTAACTTCTACGTCGTGAAATGAATCTTTTCTATTCTTCAAATTATTCTTTCTTCAAAAGCTTCAATTAAAAAAGAAATCTTTTAATGGCACGTGAACTCTCTTTTTCTTCTAATGTCGTAGAGTGAACATTCACTGTATCTTTTATAACTGATTTTTATTATTAATTAGAGACAATTTTTCGATACACAGAGAATATGTATATGTTTCAAATTCGAATATTCTTGCAATTTGATAATAATTACATGTAAATATGCGCGGGTTATAAATTGCGTTCACCTCTAGACATTTTCGACAAATTGTGCATCATTACGTCACACTATACGGAAATAGCTTTTACCTGGTAATACACAACCGATGATAGGTGATATTTATTTAAATACTAGCTTGATATTTGCAGCGAGACCCGTTCCGTTCGATAGGAAGATTGTATCAACTTTTAAACCTCATCTTAACAACGAAAATTTCGTGTTACGCATGTATATGTACTCAAGTATAATTTTGTACTATGTATACAGTTTTATAGGGTAATTTTAATATAAATAAATGGTGTCATACCATAAATAAATAATCATTGATTAATGTAAATAGAAACGAGGAGAATCCGATGATACACTGCGTCTGATAATTGTAAAGTCACTTAAAAATTTTCACTTTATATATACAGAGTACAAGATGCAACATGATAAAAACTGACTTGAGGAATGCACAACCCAACAGTTAAAGTTATAAGGGTTGTCATTCCAATTTTGCTTCATTGCAGTCTGAATTCAATTTTTGTATAACGAAATATTCTGTTACGTTGGATCTGTACTTACAAAAGGAATAAACTAGTTTTTCTTTTTACCAGTGAATATAATCTATTCCTTTTTGAGGAGAAGAGGATAAATTGTTTCTCAGTATAATATCAGACACGACATACTTCGTTTCCTATCACGTTAACATATAAAAATATAGGTATAACATAACATATTAGGTTTTACATTAGTTCTGTAGTTTTTTATAGACGAAAAGAAAGAATGCAAAAAATGTAAAAATCAATTGTTAAATGAAGAGTAATTATTTTAATAAATAAAGCTATACTTTTCTGTATGTATTTCGGTATTATTCCTTCCTGTTATAAAATTTCCTTTTTTTTTTCTTTTTTTACTTCATAGCTATGGCACACGGTGTACTTCTCATTTATTTAATAGTATTTAATAATTCATCTAACTCATTTTGCCACTCAGCTCTGGTCAAAGAGGATTTGAAAAAATTCTGAAAATTTGTAAAAGTTGACTTCTAAAACTCGCTACTCGGATTCTCACTAATACGACATCGCTGGATGTGCATACAAAGTGGTAATTCTCTATCGTATCATCGTGAAATCGTACTTTTGTAGGTATACATAGCTCGTGGCGTCATGTTTAAATATTTAAATCGTGATTAAGGCCATATCGTTTGTTTCTCCTATCTACTCTTTCACGTTGAAAATCGCCAGGAAAAACAGCCATAATAGCAATTGTTTTTCATCGTTCTTGAACTCCCATAACAGAACACGAATATTATAATTTCTAACCCGTTAAACGCAAGTGGAACGTCTTTTTCTTCGGTCTTCCCACGGCGCAGTTTCCACAAAAAAGAAAGCTGCCGCTTGAATTCTTTCACTTCGGCCCTTTCTCTAATCACACACGCACACACACACACATTTGCGTTTGTTTGCTTACCGCCAAATGCAACGCATCGCTAAATTATCCAATTGCTTGCGAAATATTATGCTGTTTATAGGTATACTAACGTTATTTGCGTATACTGTATAGGACCATCAACGTGTGTTGAATACTCGTTCCTAGCATTAATTAAATGCGAAAACGAAATTTCGTAATTGAACTGCCCATTTCGTTCCCGTTTCCATCGCCCATCCACCGAGAAACGCGCAGTAGGAATAGTTTTAATGAAGAAAGAAATAAAGCGTTCAAAGCGCTTCTATTTAAAACGATAAGGCACTTTCGAATGAATGCAAAGCGAACGTTAATTAGTTCGTCAAATATTATTTTTGGAATATTCTATAATCAAAGTTACGTAGTAGGAACATTAATTAATTTTTATTATTTGAATAACGTTAGCGTGTTAGAATTTAGTTAGCCGAACAAATATACTTTTATCCCAAAAGATGTATGTCGACGACATAGGAAATTCCTTTCCGATGATTTATGATTCATATCTTGTATAATATACGAGAATTATTTAAATTCGACGATATGTTACGAAATTATTAAACATTCATCGCTCGTGTTGTTTCATATTATTCGCATTGTTCGTTGGTATACGTTAAACAGAAATTTAAAAATGAATTACTCAACAGCTACAAAAACGAATGAAACAGTAAGTGAAAAAGCGTCATGCGTATTTATACGCGACATACGAGCTTCGTTCTGGAAACTCGAAATTTCGTACTGTCGAAAATTCGTTCTTACGCTTAATCTGTTGGTTGAAGAGCGTTTTAAAAGTTACCGTTAGTTCAGCTGTGTATTAATGCGCGTGCAAGCACGTAGACGCGAAACTTTCTCGTTCCGTGCGGTTCCATCTCAACGGATTTCAAGAATGAATAGGATTTTAACAAGACTGCGAGTGGTGGAACACGGCTAAAAATGGAGGGGGTGGGGCGCAAAGAAACGAAAGGTATTGGAAAAGAAGGAAAATATTAAATTGAAGGAAAAGAAAGTGAAGTGTAACCGGTTTCATAAGGACAATGAAAAGGAGGGGCAAAGACACGGTGGAGTTTAAAAGTAATGCGGATGTGGGTGCTCGGATTACGTTTCAAAGTCTTCGTCTGGTTTCAACTTCCTGTAGTTTCTGATGCCGAGTCGTGTGCCATTCGTTGTCGAAGAACTTGCTGCCCGTTTCCCCCTGGCCTTCGGCCACTAATTTAAGTGGCTCTAAATTCGTGTACGACAGGGAACGAGCAACAAAAAGAAAAAGGATGAACCATATACGAGATGGTCTAGTGGAAAAACGAAAAGAAAGGGACGATGATCTTTTGGTTCGCCGTCATTCTATGCTTCTTCGCCCCCTTTCCTTCACTGCCAAATATAAACCGGAGCCGTTCGAAGCTTTGGGGAAGAAGAAGCAATGCTACCAGGGGAAAGGATCGTGGAAGTGGAACAAAAAGTTAAACAGTGACAACAACTCCATCGCGACTTCTATTCAACTATCTTTAGATCGGCCGATTCCACAGGGGAATCCCGTTGCTTCAGATAATCGAAGCATTTGCGAAATTTAAAGTAGGTTGACCTATGTATATGCTCTGAAAGCATAAACACGGGGAATGGAAAACATACCTGTTCATAAGTATTAAGTTATTAGACGTGAAATAGCTTGTGGTATTCTTCTTGTATTTACATCAACACAAAATCATTGATCGTTTTTGTATTATTTTCCCTCTACATTTTTCATATTAGTTTTCATATTAGAGGAATTAATTTTTCTGTTAATTAGTTTAATAAGTTTAACTGAATTTTTTTTTAGTTCTAAAGGCCTCAAATGTTTGTATTATTAATTCTTAATTTCATTAATTTTTATCAATGAAAGTTTTATTCAAAGGAATTTATTATCGCTTTGGTAATTATTATTTCATACAATTCGACGTACCTAATTATTATAAGATATAATTAGAATTAAAAGAAGGTAAAATTGGAAAAAATTACCTCCTAAAAATTCGAAAATTTATCGAGATTAACTTGTGAATTAATTGTTAGTTAATGAAACTCGTGAAGTTCGTCAATGTCCGGGAGAATAAAAGAAATTGCGATTATACTATGCTTTCGAATACGTTACGCTAAAACAGTTTAATTGATACAAGTCAATTTGGAATAAAGGAAATTGTACATTACATCAAAATTGGATGAACGTGGATTAGACTCCTAACATGCACATCTATAAATTATGGACAGTGTTCAGAAATATATTTACGATTATTAGGATATGGTATTAATACAGTGTAGATATTCTTACTCTATTTAAAGGCAAACTTCTTTGGTTAGTTGTATGTTTGTCAACTATTGGCTGGCATGAGTCGGGGTTAATCGGTAACTAATCGACGTAACTTCAAACAGGAAACCAAATTATTCAGATGTGTATTAACGAGAATGCAATCTTGTTACGTATAATTGGAAACGAAATGAATGGCAGCAAGGTCGTAGCGAATACTTGGCCTGTTAAAGTGTCGACCAGGAACAGGCGACGACTGTTTAATTAACGGGAGAAAATGTGTTTCCGACACATGCTTGAATAATCGTTTAATTATTTATTCCACATATCTACTTTATACAGTTTGGATTTGAAGGGAGAAATGATAAAATATTAACGTGAGATATTTAATCATATGTTATTGTATTATTTTACTGCCATGTTCGTAATTAACATATTTTTCATTCTCTATTAAGAACAAAATCAATATCTGTTTGCATACCATTAAATGCTGTTAATTTATTAACAGAATAACAGAAATAAGCCAGTTAACGAATAGACACATGTTACATATATAAATAAAAAATTGTGTTATATTGAAATAATTTTCCTTTAAAATGGTCCTTTTTGGTATCCAACTTTGAAATCCAACTTGTTTTTAGTATCTAACGTAGAAATTAGAAGATTATGTAGGAAGGATTTACCGTGGAGATGTTGTCAATTTAATAACGGACTAGGGTCGACCCGTTAACCGGGAAAGAGAAATTAACTGGTCACTCGGATTGTTGATTTCTTGGATGTAACATGTACTTTTTATATTTACAGCTACCCTATTCTTTAAAAATTAACTGTAGTTTATATTTATGCATACCAAAATTAAAACCGACTAAAACATATTAAATTAAACATATGGAATTATACCATAAGAAATTTTCATGTGAATAAATTGTATACAAAAGTATGTTTATATCTCTCCGTCTTTTCACTTAAGAATCACAAACTTATAAATATTTCACAACGATGAAGAACCAATTTATTGTCGTAGAACTTGACAAAATAACGAATACGTGAGAAATAAGAATCGTGCATGTAAAATCGAAATAGGGACGACGTTCACTTGCACGTCTAGACCCGAGAACCGAATGGAAGTGCCATTCTCCGAGGCCAGGAACGAAATCGTTCCTTTTGCTTACGAAATGTTTTAAACGAGAAAAGGCCAGCACGTCGCTTTGGTGCGCGAGGAGCCAGCTGGAAACTGAAATAACTGATTGCTTGCTCGATATCATGCGAATACTGATATTCACGAGTAGTCGTTCATATTATAGCATCACCTGCCGCAACACCATATGTTCCTATTATTAGCGTCCACTATCCTTTATGGTCAGTACATGTCGTTTTTATTACCTGATCGTCGAATACATTTTATTTGTGAGAGAATGGTCGAAATTTAGTTCCACGAGATAACGTTAACATTGCTATCCTCGGTTAGTTTATTTTCCATCGAACGAGAGACGAGGTCGCATAATCAACTTACTTTGCTGGAAAAAGGCTTCGAAGTGTCGTTCAATACGAATGATTTAACAAACTTAATTTCTCTTAATTCTTAATCGCTTCCTTTCAACGTTTCACGTTGTAATAGTCTAGAGATCCACTGTAAAACCAATCCATTGAGCGGACGAATCCCGGCACATAAATTCTTTATACTCTTTATGAAAATCAATTTTTTGACTAGCTATATCCTCCACAATATTCAAAATATCTAGTTGCATTATTAGGAAATTCAATTGTATCGATGTTTCATAAATATACCAAGTATAGCCTACAGATGTATAAAGATAAAAAAATCAAATGATCTGCATATTTTTCGAAATAAATTTAGTTAAATTCGGAATATTTCGGTTTTTCTTACAATACTTACGCGAATAGACTTAAGACCGATTAAATTAATTTACCGGGATAATGTAATCTATCGAAGTATTTATATACTTTATTTTGGATATTATGAATTTTCATTATTCTTATGATCTCTGTCCGGGTATACGTGTATGAGAAAAAAGATAATCGTGCTTAAATCTATGTACGAAATAACAGAACTTCCTCTTTCTAGAACGAGAAGTAAGCTTCTGCTACGCAGCCCATTCTGCCACGAAATTCAATTTCGTTTCTCTCTTATTTTTGCATATGCAGAAATCAAGCACGTAAAGGATTTTTTAATATTAATTTTTCCAATTTGCAGTCGAAATGGTATAGAATTCATTACATTTACAAAACTAATTAGTCGAACGTACACGTTATTAAATTAAAATTTGAATTTGGAAGATTTTCATAGGAAACGCTTCCACTTTCGTTGTGAGTGTATGTGTGAAAATGTTCATTATATACTATATAGATATCGATTTTCCGATTGACGGAGGACAAGGACAACATTTTTTTAATTTAAATCGTTTAAATTAACAATTATAATAAGGCAGCGGCTGTAAATTTTATTACTCCGCACCCGTTTACACCTGTTCGGAATATTATGATACAACGATATCATGTATCACCTGCAACGTGCTCAGCATTGTAATTTATAATTATGAATTGTGCACACGCTGTAAATAATACGAAAAATTTCAGTTCTCATGGAAAAAAAATAAAGTTTTATCAAATCGTCGATTCACAATTACAACCATAGGCTTTAGGTTATTTTAACCAGCCGTTTCATACACGATAATTAAATCCAATTGCTTGATTAATTTTACAATGGAAAGGAAATATTAAATTATTCTGAACATTCTTTACTGTGTTATCATTTCATGTGTAATCTGTTCCTGCTATTTTCATTCTATTTAATGGAAAATTTAGTCGAATTACGATATTCAATCGCAACTAAAATTAAAGACATTACATAAACATAAATTAGGAAATATTTTGGTGTAATATCGTATTATATTCCTAGCGCTAATGTCAACGATAACAAGTATTTATGTTATGTAACAAAATATGTTATTGTAAAACTTTATATGTTGCTCATTGCATAATTTTTTATTTCCTTAATAATTTTATGTTTTATGTTAATTAGAAATTTCTAAGGTGAAGGTTGTACATAAATTCATAAACATTAATGTTAGGTTAAAAGATAATGATATTTTAAAATAGAACCTGAATACATTCCGATAACTTGCAAATTAAAACCAATTAATGTTTTACAATACTATCAGTTTTAAAAACAGGCGAAAAATTATTACTTAAAATAATATATTGAATTTATACTTATAACTACTAAAATCAATAGGTAGTTATCTTTATGAATAACTAGTTCACTAATAGTTAATCGAGTATTGAGAAACAATGAGAGAAATTATCGAAGGCGCATCTTGCATTGAAAATCGGTCTCCAATAATCGATATTTCGTGTGACACATGATAACGTTCAACCGCTGATATTTCGGCAGCACATGCCACCTGCTTGCAACGCTATGTATTCGATGCATTTTCCAACGTATGTGCTACATTACGTATGCCTTCCGCTATACCCGCTGTACATGTACGTATTTTGTCAGCTGTATGATATAATTTATCATGAACATTTATCCTCGCTTATTTTTCATAGGAGGTATTATCAGTAGCTAATAAAAATGTTTCATATCGATATCTTTATTGAGATATATTGACATACATATGTATTCAATTAAAATTAATATATTCATTCATACGTACTAATTTGAAGTCATTAATTATTTAAAAAAAAGCTTATAATGAAACTTCAAGAGCTTATAACACTGATCAACAGGCATAATTTAATCATTATAGTCTTTAAAATATTAAAATATAAAATATTAGTATTTTAAACATGTCATGTCAACACTGATACTTAATCCTTTTAACATATAATATAATTTTTATATCGCGGATATTTATGCAAATTCATATTTTTGAACAGGAGCAAAGAGATAAAACCTAAGCAAAGATTTGTTTTATTCATTAAATATTATAACAAGTGATATATGTATTTGGTATATATCTTTGCGTTATATGTATATGCATAGTATACATTCTCTGCATCTTCGCACTTTTATATTTCCCACAAAGATATAAAAATTCTTTTCTGCCTATAGTATTTACATGATCTTCATGTTATTTTTGGAAAACGTTTCCCAGTTTTTTATCCAGGTACTTGAAATAAATTATTAGTTAAATGTAGTTTTAGTTTGAAATCGTGCTTAACGCGATACGATTAATCACCCTAAATATTTCCCAAGTTGAAAAGGAAAATAAGAAAAATATTATAATACATGTGTCACATATGTATAAAATACATACATGTCATTGTAAATATGAAAAGGAAAATATTATAATACTTTAGATAACTTAAAATTCTGGATACTGTGATTAAACCTCTGGAATTTAAATTTTGTTATATAACTTTGCGTGAAAGAGTCGTTCTATAATTTATCCGCATCAGTTTAAAACAATATAAGTATAACGATATAAGTTTGAGGAGTGATATTAGTAAAAGAATAAAAGAAAACTCTTGCTTGACTATATAAATTTGATGTGCAGGTGCTGGAGGGCCAAGTTTATTTCAGCATTAAATAATAACAACAGTTTTACGAGAGAGAGAAAAAGGGGGACGAAGGAGAAAATATTTGATCATGTTGGAATATTATTACGCAAATGCTAAGTACTTCGACAAACGAGTCGATGTTTCAATGTGATGTCTGATAAGTAAACTACCGGTATTTCTATCGGTTGTCCGTATCTATTACCATATATGTACGTATATGTACGTTAGAGCATCCTGAACGTTGTTAACTGTAGATGTGTGTACACACCGTCCGTTTTGACATGTGAATATATTCCAATTTGAATTTCTGTGCCTACGGGAACTGTTTAAATTCTCATTGAATCGGCGGAAGACTGTTACGTAAATACTTTAATGTAGGTATATTTCTCTTTCAAAAGCTGATACTCAACGATCGTACTGCTCGTTTATTTCTTAAAATGATGAATTTCCATTGCTTTCATTGCAGTGCTTATTGTTAATACTGCACGTGAAAATGGAAGAATTTTCTATAAGCGTGTACGTGTGTATAAATTCCTTTTTGAAACATCATTTTACTTTATTAAATATAACAATTACTTATGCAGTATTTGATAAATTCATTTTTATCTATTATCTGTATTCCTAAAAGTTTATTATTTGTCACTTTCGAGACTTTCTCTTATTTTCTTTTTACAAAGTACAAATGAAAATTTTAGAGAATTCTCACGCGGTGTTTCAATTTGTTTCGATCCACACTTTCTATTCCCATTTCAATTCCAAAATATTCCAACCGAAGAGTCTAATAAATTTGTTATTCCTTTTGGCATCGTTCTAGAAACAAAGGTTGATTGAATTGCTATTGTTGTTATATTGTTGATTGAATTGTTATTGTATATATACGTTCAAACTTTAATAGCTCCAAGTTTTCTCCAAACTACATTTTATTCGCAATTAGTTTTCAGTAAATATCGCAAGTAAACTTAAGACTTTCCACTAAACAGAGACATATACTGGACACATCTATGTACACGTGTATGTGTACTGCATTTTCATATTAGAAGGAGCATATATTAAGCATTTTTTAATTTTGTATCTATCTGTGCTTCCTCGATTAATGCAGTTCTACATATCATTTATCTTGATACATGATATAGTTTTAATTTGCATACACATATATGCTATAATTTAAAAATATTCAACTACTTGCTTATTTTTTGTACCGTACAATTTAATTACAAAATTGCGAATAAAAGGTTTTCAAGCAGTTTATACGTCATGGAGATTACAGCCGTGTATAGTAGAATATTATGATACAATACGATTGAATTTTAAATGCTAACATGTATGTAACAAGGAATTTAGCTTTTTTAATTTGTAAATATTGTAAAACTATTGTTGGAACTGACACTATAGGAAGCTTCTTATCTTCAGATTATTCAATTTCCAAACTATGTATAACTTAGATAAGATTAGTAGGTATGTATACATCGATGTGAATTGCTTATTTAATAATTGTAATATACTACTAGTAGGTCTGTATATGGATAATTATAATCTATGCTCTGTTGATTTCATTAGAAAATAATCAATATTGCTCATGATTATTAATTTGTCATCAATATCTGCGGTTTTGTAAAATTCACTCTTACTACAAATCAATCAAAATGTTCCGGCTTTATGACCGATTGAATATAATATACATCTATTACATTACATTATATTATATTGTATTGTATTGTATTATATTGACATAATATAATATATTATATCATAAAGAAGAATTGCAAAAAGCATGGTCTTGAAATATTATATATGTATGTATGTGTGAAACGAGAAGGGCAAAATGTTCTGACTTTTTCAAGAATAAGCCTATGAAGTTCTGTTACGCGTTGAGAATGACTCGAACAGAAGATTCATAAATAGTTGAAATCCAATTTGCTTGGTAGAGATGTATACTGTCGTTTTCGCACTATAGGTTCTGCTAGATGGCGCAATTAATTGGAATTAGCAGATCGAAAGATGAAAATTTACGATTATGTTCGCGACGAGACCATCTGTGATTCATAACGTTACGATATTGCTTCCTTCTGAATGGATTATTTACGACGTTGGTGCCGTTAATTTTTTCAAATGAAACTGATTATTTTATAGCTACTTGAAAAATTGTCCTAGATATTAACAAATAGTTGGCACGAAAGGGATATTTTTGCTGAAAAACAAAGCATAGTTTTGATAAACAGCTTTGTTTCCATATCAAAGTAAACTTGCATATTGCATTAAGATGGGGTAATTACGTCGAATAACATTTTGTATACTTGAGACACATGTATACAACCAATTTAGGACAATGTATTTAGCTGTTTGTGTATTACGGAATTGTGCGATACTACATATTTACACAATAACTTGTTATTTGCTTCATCAAATATTTTTTCGCAAGGTATCGCTACGCATTTTACTCGATTATTCGTTTTCTCTTATTTACAATTTTTCCGTCATTATTCTTTATTTTGATATTAGCTCATTTTAAAAACATATCGCCAATTATATCATAATAAAAAGAACGTATACGAATTACGTCTGCTCTTAATGTCGACCTTAATTTCACATATGTAATTATGAGGTCGTTTAATGTTTTTATTTTTCTGGAAAAGAATACAACAAAGGAATACGTACGTGTAACAAGTCTAACAAAACGTTACTTATTAAATCTAATTGAGGGTAAAACTAAAAGTATATCGTTTGTAAATGGAGCATACTGTAGTGTTATATAGCCTCGTTCTACAGCGTTACAATGCAAGCGTTATGCTATAACTCGTTTTATCTTGTCATATAACAGTAGTCTTTATCTTGCCTTAGAATTAGAAATAGTTTATAACATTCTAAATAACAGCATAACTGCTCTACAAACTATACACAGACCGAATATTTGTACCGAGTGCGGTTGAAAATATGGTACAGCAGACCCTTGAACGACGCAAGGATTTGAGACGACGTAATTGATAATCCGCGTATAATTTCTCCATAAACTTAACAACAATAACTTACTGTCTACCGGAAGTCGTACTTTGTATGCTATACATATACGCTACCACTAAACTGCGCATATTTATGCAAATTCATATTTTTGTGGACAGGTATACCTAACCAAGAAAAAAAAAAAAAGATAGGAATTTAAATGGAAATTAAGTTCATCTATTTTATACTATGGGAAGTAGCTTGCTTTGAGTATATTTATATCTTTTCATATTTGATGAATTTTGTACATTTTTGTATATATAATGCTTATATCCTTCGCGATAAACATCTATAGTTTAGCTATTACTATGTATTTATACCAAAATAGAGCAGAAGAAAAAAATGTTATTAAGAAAATCATGAAAAGGAAAATCTGTTGGATCGATCAATTTTTTCTTAATTCGAAATAAATACGACATTTTTTAATCGATCCGAAATATTTCAAGGAGGAAATCTGCGTATGCTTGGAGCCAAATTGTTAAACAGGCAAATGTACAAGTTGGCAGAAAACGAATTTCGTATTAGATTATTGTACTTTTAATATCATGCAATCGAATCGTACAATAAATATTTTCAGTAGTGTATATAGCTAAAGTATAAATAATATAATATCTATTATACTTCTAATATAATACCTAAATTTTCTAATGCAATGTTTACATGACCTTTATGAATTATCGGATTTAAAAGAGGAGAAATAGAAATATTAGTGTGTACATACGCAACGGTTTTTTAGAATTGCTTCTCTCGAAAACTAAACGTCGAATGACAAATTTTTATTTCACATTTTTGATTTATTTTTTCATAACGAATCGCCTTCTGTTTGTTTGAACAATACTTTCAGCCACACCTTGCATTATGCATTCGACATTTATGTTAACTGACATTCATCGATGCACTTACTTCGCTTCCTCTTTCAATCCGCGAAACCATTCAGTCGTTCTGGTTTCATGAACACGCGGAATTGTCGAAGACATTCCGATTTCCTGCAATACGACCATTTCTTTTGCCTCTTCCCTTCCGGTGGATCGATCGATCGCTTCAGTGCCAGCGTTGCGACATGATTGAAATTGTATGAAAGTGCACTTTTATTTATGTAACGTACCAGCTAAAGCAGAATGAAACAGGATACTAGATAGTAACTCGAGCCCCTGCATACGTTAGGAATTTAAAGCGATTACATAGTTGAGTAATTGCTGTGAAATTACATTCAACCCAAGTTTCTCTTGTTTCCTACTGTTACTTACTATCGCTTTTGCTCGCTGCGAATTAAACTAAGATTAATAAAAAAAACTGTTTTATACAGTAAGATATGTAAACTTTCCTTGTTTACGTTTCAGTCATAATCGTATTACTTGATTTTAAAAATATTATTAACTTTGAATCACTGTACGTAGAACATAATTTGGTTCGAAATAATAGTACAACGAGTATCAATATTTTTTATTTATATTTTGCACTTAACTTATCTTTAGCGGTTTCTTTGAAGCTTTTACAGACTTCTAGAGTATCGGATTTCCTGTCACGATAAAAGATTCGTAGATGCAAAAATACGCGATGAGTAAGGCAATTAAGATTGAACATCCCAGTTAGACCTAGAATTGTCTGCTTGCACTTTGTCGATAAGACAAAGTCTAATATTGTCTTATTAAAAAATAGTACTTGTTGACCAATTCTAAATTTTTTTCTTTAATTGCTACGTTTAATATATCCTACTTAACGTAGCGTTTGTCCAAATTCAATGTTTCAACGTTATTCGACAAAAATACGTAATAAATAATTCTTCTTCGTTCTCGCCATATACAGGACAGAACGTATCGACTGTCGAAAACATTATAAAACGAGCAACACGATAAAATTTCATTCGGCAAAATGTAATATACATTTACTACACGGTATACGTATCAAACGAATGTTATTCACTAATGGATCCAGAACAGCATAAAATGGAGTTTCATCAATTTGTTTTTAATTAGTTTATTACATCATTCGCTCGCATCTGTTACACTGAATATGTAGTTGGCATTAATTGACTGCATCCTATTCTGGTTCTTTATGCAACTGAAACTATTCAAAGTTCCGTAAAAGGGGTGGCACGATAAAGAAACATAGAAAGCGAGTGTGGAAGTTCCGTACGTTAATGGTACAGGACCAACATGTATGGCTGGTAACAATGCCAAATGAAATTCATTAAAAAGCGCATATGTAATAAAGAAGTATACGCGTCAGCCGCAGTACTTTAATAATAATAGTTAAAAAGAAAGCGAGAAGAAAGAAAAATAATTGCTTGCTACCCCCGCGGCCAACAAAACCAGTCAGCAATATTTTATGGCAAGTTCACGTAATGTACAGTTAGTTTACGTCGTATATCCTAAAATAAATGACGTGCACGTCAAGAATATTCTTCTTCAATGTCGATTGGGTACATATTTAGAACTGCATCGTGCGTACATACATATATATTTACTTATGAACCGATTCGAACACTTGTAGAAACCTGTTATGGATATATTATGTACTTATATTATACGAAACATTTTAAACATTTTAAACTATTAATAAAATTTGGAACAAGTCTAAATATAAATGTAGAATCAACAGGATATTTAGCGCAAGTATATGTTTTCTAAAGATTACAAAAGTATTTAAATAATCAGTCATATTAACTACATGTATAGTATAAAACATTATATTAATTAAATACTATTAATATTAATAAACTGAAGTATTTAGAGGGACCATTTTAAAAATTTATCGTATGTTGAAGACGGTGTTTACACAACACACACATAAATAAAATTTATTTAAAAGTGTATATAAAATTTTTGTATGGTAAGCCTCTGCAGCCATATATATAAGAAGAATAAACGAATACCATAATCGAAATTGTTTAATATCTTTAATACCTTATTTAAGGACTTGTATGTCTGTATCTCATAATACAATGCGCGGAATTGTATTATGCGCTTTAATTGGTTAATTGGTTTCATAAATTAAACGATTCTCTTCATAGATTTAATAAGAACGGTAGGAGAAAGAACGCGAAAAATTGCTCACATGCTTTTCTTTGTTAATTCACAACATCCAACATAATTTAAATAACGCAAATAATAAGAATTTTGATGTAAGAACTACCGCGAGTTAAAAAATGCTTCATATATATTTGATTCTATATTTCTGATATTCTGGTATAAAAGCTTTTTTAATCGTTGCAACATTAATCTTTTCTTCGGGGTATTATTAAAGATAGTGAAATGTGAAAATGACAGTTATTGGGGTGGCTTAAATTGTGGAAAGTTCTAGATCTCTTAACGATGCAATTTAAAATTCTGAAAGGGCTTTTAAAAGATAGACTACATTGGAGGTGAATTTGAGCTCATATCGAACTGGCCTGTCGTGATTACAGACCCCGAGGGAGGACAGGGCAGCGTCGAGTCCTGGTAATCAGAATAATCACACACCCACGCCATCCCCGTCACCAGTTGGCGATGCACCCGCTGGCAGGGCTCTTATGGAGGCTGCGCTTCAGCAAGCCACTTCCGGAACTCAGCCACCTCTTGTGGTGACACCGCCTGGATACTGGGTCGACGGTACCGATCATCGACACGCCCTGGACTCAGCTGGCAGGGCGTTACTTCCGGCGCAGCCTGCATGGCAACCCAGGATAGACCAAGATGATACAGCAAAATGCTATAGGCGATTCTTCGTTGGAAGGGTATGTAAATTATGTACGAGTATATTCTCTAATATGTTCTTCGGCATTTAACATATTAACCGTGAATTTTATTTTTATATCCATTTTATTAGATTCTATTTTGTTCGTAATGTTTTGAAATACTTTCTGGGCCGACTTACACGATTGAACTATTATTAGTGAAATTTTACAGACCACAAGTCAGGCTTCTAATAAATTAAAAAATAATAATATTGTGCTAAAAAATAATAATAAATTTAGTAATATTTAGTAATATTACTTAATAATACTTACTTTGAACAAAGTAGAGTGTGCATATTAATTGAAACGAATATATCAGTTATAGAAGTTTAACCTATTTCATTTTCTAAATATTAAGTTTAGGACTGATGTGGAGCTTCTTCTAATGTGAATTATGGAGCTTTTTTTCCTATATTTAGAAATTCTTTTCATTCTTGGAGGAATTACTAAAACACCATTAATACCTTCAAAGCTCAATGTAAACAGTGAAAAGTATGAAATATAGAGAGTAATTCCATTTAATGCCCGTGTTAAAAAGTCAGGGATTTTAGAATAACTTTAATGTATAAATGTAAGAAAATGATTTTCAATGAACTAAACACGAAGACAGAAAAAATTTGTACGTGATGAATTGATGTTTGGATTTTCAAGTATAAATTAAATTAATTTTTCGTAAAATTACAATTTATAGAGATATTCAATGTTTGTTTAGGTGTTTATTTAGTATTTGTAAAGATATAAAGTAAATATCAACTTTTTTTTAGGTACTGAAAGATATATGTTATTATTAATTCAGGATTCAGGAAATAATTTTTTAACTCTCTCATCTTCTGAGAAAGAAAATGTGATTATCGACAATTTTATTTATCATTTCACTTTTATTTTTATGAAACTTAAATGCTACGCGTTGCTTTGGAGTATACTTATATATGTATGCACTCAAATACTTCTTTCACTATTTAATAAGATACAGGTTTCCAGACTACGCTACATGCTTATTACTAACGACTTCTAGCGTAAGTTGTAATTTACTACCACTTTCGTGTTGGAATATGTACGTAAATTTTGCAAACAAAAAAAAACAGTTAAATTTTAATTATATTGAAAATAATATTAGCTAAGTAATATTATCAATTATTCATTTTTATGGTACAAAATTTAGAAAGCGAAATGTAAACAATTCTGTAAATATAAATGTTTTCTTATATAATATAATTATGTTACGTACAAAATGTTTTTCATTTCAATTTTTCAATCGCGCTATAGTATTTCATCGTCCGTTTGAACTTGAAGTATTACAATTTTTTTTATATTTTTTATACGATATATAATAGACCAAATTAATTGTTTTTGAAATAAATTATTGACAGAAAATTACAAATGACACTTTAATTGCAATGTTCTCGAAAGTACGAGCGTAGGAAACTAGTTTTATGAAATTATAACTGAAAATTAAGGTCTTATAAAGTATTAATTGAACATTGCTTTAACGAAATATGAATTGAAAATTGTTCCTATGAAATTGTTTTTCGTTCGAAGTACAATGTTTACAATTTTATATGCATTACTTTCATTACGCATATTCATTTATGTTTCGTCACGTGACGAATTTGAATAGGTTTCAGTAAAAGAATTACAACGAGATTAGTTTATATATAAAATATCTGAAAGGTTTCTTGTTTAAACTACAATTATAACATTACTTAATCGCATTTTTTTACGAATATAGAGCCTTCTTGTACAATTCTATTGTAACATCATGTGTTATGAAGTTCCGTAATTATCATACATGTAAGGTATTAAGTTATTAAGAAGAATACTTATTTATTCATAAATATAAATTGCCAAAGGTATTTTATTTTATTTTTTGTTAATAGAATCATATTTTATTTATAGTATTAAATCAAAAATAAATTTAAGAATTTTAATAGCAACGACTTCAATCTGTGGCGTTAAGAAACGTACAATTTTCACGAGCACTCTAACGAAACATTGATCAATAAAAAGGTTAATCGTTATACTTAATTCTCATGTGATATCTGCAAACGTAAAATATAAAAATATCACTTAGTTTCCTTAAAATATCCTATAATTTCAAATAGACTTATATAACATATTAGTTAATATTTGCTATTATATTATACTTTAACAGAACACTAACGCTTATCATAGGCAATTTATTTTAATCATAAATTGCTTTAAATATAATAATGTCTTTTTGCAATAAAATTCTAATTTTTTAATGTATTTCATTATTCATTATACATATTTATTCCTCACAAAGCATACCCTAAAATACAGAGGCTTTCGAAGTTATAAATAATTATACTGTCGTACATTGTTGTTGTATTTTTTCGTAAAATTATAGCGAGCATATGCATGCGCATACTTAGAAAATAAATTTATACGTTAGAATCGCAGGGAACATTGGTTGCACCCCATCCTCTTTCCGTAAAGTTACTTCAAACGTTACAGAAGTTAATTAATACTACGATACGCGAATAATGTAAAATGGAAACGCGTTTAAGCTTCCATAAACTGTATTGCATACCTGAATTCAGTATTGGTTATTGATTGGTGCCTATGGTGTTCAAATGTATCAAGATATACCGATTTCCTAAAAGTTTCGTATCTTGTTGGAACTACGAACCGATAAAACTTTGTTGTCCAATAATTTGCATTAATTTTCGTATGTCTTTCGATAGATGCTCGATCTTGTAGATTAATTAGCCCATTAGTTTAACAAGTCGAATATAAATTTCATCGTGTACGTTTCACTACCATTTTATGGTTGCACGTTGTACAAAATCGCTTTGGAGTAGTTACTAAAATTGTAAATCCATAATGATTGGGCAGTGTTGAGAAGAAATTATAAGATTATAACGATTAGCCAGTGTACCTTGAGCCGATTAGTCATTCTATTCTGAAACAATGCCTAGATATGCAGGTTGAAGTAAGCACTGATGATTGTGAACATCACCGTCCGTATCCTTTTGCTAATTACTTCATTGTGCCCAAGAGTAATGGCGTTATTTAAACAGAATCATGGAAACACGTTCTTATATTTATGAGCGTAGATGCACCTGATATAGTTGAGGGAACGAACAATATATCTACATAGTTTGATTAAAAAGAGGCGAATGTTGATCAAAGATGCATATACAATGGGAAAATCATTGAGATACTTGTATGCACGAGTATATCAAACTTACGGAAACGAGTATCAAAATTTATTCAAAAGAAGCAGCCCGATTGAAAAATTGTAAAATGGAAAATTTGAAATTCAATGAGCAGCACGCACGGCTTTCATACAGCTCGCTGTGTTTTGCAAGATGATTTTCTACTACATATTACATTACTAAGGCTAATCAATAAAAAGTGTATAAAAATAGCATAGCATCTTTGACATGTTCCGATAGAAATGGAAAATAAAAAAGATAAATTAAATCAAATTAGATTTTACGTAAAAAATATATTTGACTGATATCGTTTCGCCGAGCGATCGTTTCACAGTTCGTTTAACCGAGATTTTAAGTCACAGTTAATTAATTTGAGTAACAATTAAACGAATTATTTTAAGTGCTAATTATCTCAGTCGTGTTACAACATTATTCATTCATTAAAATTAACATTCCAAAGTTATTAAATCCGTTTAATTCCTTTGGTTATACAGTCGCTAAAAATAAATTGGGAAAACTGATAACGTCGACCGCTGAATCGAATAATTCTAATTTTATTACAAAATTTGCACGCATTTTGAAAATATCACGCGAAGAACTAATTTCTGCCGTTTCTCTCGTAACTACTGCAAGCACGGTTAATGGGCAAAACATGCATATGTAAAACACTATACGTGCTGCAAAGCATGATGTCTCTCGGTAAATACAGGGTGATTAGAAAATAAATTCGATCCTTAGATAAAAAAAATACATCTACTCGCATCATTTTTTTTTACAAAGTAATGATAACGTAACGATATTAATCTATTTTTTTTTATGTGTAATATTGCATATTTAGTTGTATTTAACTTTATTTTATTTCACTCTAATTTCCTATAATAAAATATTAATAACGTAAACATAGAGAGTATAAATGTATCTCTGTTACAAAATATACGCAAGCTTGAATCACTGAATTAGTTGTTCATATTTTATTTAAATAAAATTGCATAATTAATGAAGAGAGAAAAAGGTTCAAACTAAACAGCAGACAAATAAACTTCTTGTACAGGAATGCCGTTGTGAATTACTCTAGTGAGTATTTGAAACTTCTCGTTTTCATTCCACACAAAAAATAAAAGATATACTCCGTATCGTAAGAAGTCTCATCTTGATAAAAGACAGCTGCAGTGTACCAGTCTGGGATAAGTATCATCGACCTTAACATAGAACCAACTTTCATTCGTCTTCTTATGTATCTACACTATACAAATATCTAGATATTTACGTATTCGCGAATTTTGCATAAATATCTTACGGATTTGATTTCTTTTATGGATTTATTATGTTGGCTTACAATCTCGATCTTATTCCTGCCTAATATAAGAAAACGCGAGATTACTTTACAATCACCCTGTAGTATGGCTTGCGAATGCGAGCGTTCTACACAGGTAGAAATCATGAAGGTGGATAGAAAAGGAAGATGAAGCGAGGTAGAAAGAAAAGGAGAGGAAAAGAGGCGCAGGTAAAGGAAAAGAGTACTTCGGGCGTGGGAGTGGGAACGTTCTCATAGTCTACAAGCAATACCTATATAAGAAGAAACTCACCTCGCCTCCTCTCTTCGACATCCCTGATTTTCATCCTTAACTGCTTTTAAGGAGCCTCCGCTTTTCTTCCACTTGCCCTCTTGCTCATCAACCTCCTCCCTTGTCCTTCATTTTCCAACGCAGAATTATTTGTGTAGATACTAACTCTGCGCTGGCTACGCTACGGTCAGGCTCTTTCAGTTGCGTTGTTTTTGTCCGCTTCTTCCGGGGTTTTTCTTTTATAGCTTTGTGCGATTTTCATCGAAATGTCGGGAGACCGCGCGGAATTCTGAAGGATGTAACTGCTCGCTTTCTCTTTACCTTTCCAATGGGCTTTCGTGCGCCGATCGTTCCTCTGTGACGTGAGAATATCGGAAATCGCGACTAAACGTTCTATTTAATAAGGTATAATGAGGAATTAATAAAGTATAATTAAGTGTTGGGCGTTTCTGTTTGGAGAATACCAAGGGACTCATGCGCGTATAGTGATTTATCTTTACTGTTACAAATTAATGAGAAACGTGTTTATTTCGAAGTTGCAGTTAATGCTACAGTCTGTCACACAAGAGCGTGTCTGCGATATCTGCGAAACCTGACACCTAATCAGAATGAGATAAAAATAATGTAAACAAACGAAAACTTCTCTAATACGCGTTGCTGAATACCTTTCAGTTTCATTTGAAACAGTGAAAGGAACAGAGCTTTTTAATATGAGTGCCGCGTACGCGAAACGTCGAAAATCGTCTGGCATGGGCGAATGAAAACAGAGATCGTGATTGGAGTAATATAATATTCACTGATGAATCTTCGTTTTGGGCATGGTGTCCTATTAGGCGTGCTTGGACTATCCATGGAAGAAGGATGATTCAAAGAAGTGTAAAACACCCTATAAAAGTGCATGTTTGGGGTTGCTTTAACGCACGCGGTTTTGGGACTTTGTGCGTCTTTACAGACAATCTGAATGCACAAAAGATGGTGAAATTGTACCAAAGGGGACTTCTCACATCCGTGAAACGTTGGTTCAACCAAACCGAGGACCAATGGATATTGCAAGAAGACAACGACCCTAAACATCGAAGTCGCATCTGCACCCAATGGAAAGCGAAAAACGCCATCACAGTACTTCCTTGGCCATCGCAGTCCCCTGATGCAAACCCTATCGAAAATGTGTGGTCCCTAATGAAATGCAAGCTGAGAGGAAGACGTATCACAAAAATAAGAACACTTGTACATCACATTCGAAAGATATGGAGGTCGTTACCAGAATCCTACGCTCAAAAATTAGTCGAGAGTATGCCGAAACGATGTCAAGCTATAATCGCTAATGGAGGAGATTGGACACCCTACTGTAATAGCGTATTAGTGTTTTAGATGTAGATTCAATTCATATAAATTTTTTTACAAATATATAAATATTTACAGAAATATCGCAGACACGCTCTTGTGTGACAGACTGTAGTTTCGATTATCAAATTTCCGATCTATTGCAAATTGCACTACTAGATCTCTCGTTTATTTTTTGCACAGTACACATAATTGTATTCTCGTTGATGATAGATCACTGAAACTGTTATTGCAATAATTTATATAACCGAGTATTTTCACTCATAATACTAATCGTGCATCTATTAAAATAGTTTATTGTTTGAATAATATAGATATTGTTCTCATCATACATATTTCGAATTATTAAACTGATATTTAGTAGAATGAAAGTTGATATATTATATACAAACAGTTTAATTATTTAGATTTATTATTTGTGGGTTATTCTTACATAAGGGCATCTTCCTAGAAAAATAATTCTTAATATAAATTCAAATTAAAAAACAGTTTTTAATTATTCGTTACATTAATATAATTATTCTAGAAGTGATCGAAGAATTAATTACAATATTACTTCCGCTTGCCACGCACAGAAACATAGATTGAAAGTTTGATATTAAAATTCACAAAAATAAATAAAGTAGCATACTTTATCTCTCAAGTGTCTCGCTTTTTAAAAATAAAGAGAGGCAAAGTTTTCGTACATAAATTTACCGGACAAAGGAAGAGGAAAAGTTTCTAAGCTATTGTAAATTTCATAGAGTCACGAAGACGAAATTCATGAGGAAACAACTTTGTGCTTTTGGGAAGTGTTTTCAGGAATTACCTTAAAGTACATTCCTTTCTTTTTAATGAAATGAAATTGTTTCTATCTGTTTGCCGAATCAGTGAGTACGTTATACCATTTAGTTTAATTGTTTAATTAATTCACTCTGTGCTCAACTAAAAACTGTCTTTTAATTGAAAACAACAACTACAACATTGCTTAAATTCAATTTCTTAATAAGAAATATACTAATTTTTCGTATTAAATGCATTTATAGACACTTTAATTTTACTAATTAACATACACAGTTATAATTTTACACAATTATATCAATATAATAATATTTGCCTGTAATTGCCATAAAGTAACGCGGAAATTACTTCGAATTGTGATGAATAAAGAACTGTTAGGAGAATGGTTAGATCAATTTTCTTCTCCAATTAGTATACGAAATGGTGCATTGTAGTTACTGGTATGTTTATTTCTTTCCCAGTTTTACTGTTCTACTCTTCTAGGAAATAATGAACGTTATTCCTTCCATTCCGTTTTATCCAACCATCTATTTACTATCATCTCTTTCAGTGCACATCTGATGCAACGATATTGTATTTATCTTATTTATTCTTAATACCTTGCTTTCTATATTTGATTACGCAAAATTTTCTAATTATGATTAAAATTGAAAAGTTCAGGAAAAATATATGTCTGTATGATGGGAAAGGGAGATACAAAAATAGTAATTGGTAATAATTTCTTCAACTTTAATACTGTATCTGACAAAGTCAAACGTTATTTGTTTCATTGAATACTTCGCATGTATTCTATAGGATATATTTATCGACTTTTCTACCGTTTCCTGAAGCACATCGTATTTAAATATTTTTTAAGTTCAATAAAGCAATGAAAGCAATTAATAAAATTATTTTGCAAGAGATTCTCAGATCATAATTTGTCGTATTGTTAATGAAGTAACGAAGATTCTTTTAAAAAATCCTAAAAGCATTAGGATTATTAAGACTTTCTTCAATTACTTACTCCCATTATCTATCTTCCTCGAGTATCCGGGTCTCGATAGCTAATAGTAAAGCGTTTGGAGAATCATCATAAATATATCAGCCACATACGATAACCATAGTTTACTCGGATAACCGAATCGAAGGGGCACATGCGAGAGAGAAAATGGGGAAAAAGAGATATTTTTTTATGCATGTTGACAAAGTAAATTCTATCAGTAATGGCCAAATCGTATCGGGTAGGTCAATTATTAATATCGGAAAGATAAGGAAATAACGTTAATGATCGTATATTGTAAAAAAATTTTAAGAGAAAAAAGAACACCCACAGTTCAATTTTTATTCTAATCGCGATTTAGTATCGACTATAATATTCGGTTTTATTTTTATTAATTCGTCATTGATATGCATGCTTGTTAGCATCCTATTACGTAAACAGGTTTGATAACTACTAACATTCGGATATTTTTAGAGTTATGAAGCTTTGAAAACAATTTATTTAGTGGGAGTTATTCAGCTCTACAGAAGATATTATATCATGATATATATTGATTTAAATACTTATTTGGTGTTTAAATTTTAACGTAGCTTTAATTCAAAAATTGACAGATGAGTTAAGAATAAGAGCAAAGAAATTGTTTGATATCGTGTATTATTTATTTCAAATACAGTAGCACTAACGTCCTATACAATTTTAACTTTATAACTTTTACCTTATAGAGAATTATATTCTATTTTAACGATTTACCATTGCATCACATATATATGTTTTCTTTACACAAACGCTTTCCCATTATTGCCTAGCGAAATAATCAGAAACTTATGTAAGAGTATTAAGTATATATATTGAAAAAGTTATTTGATTTAAATACAAGGTGTATTTTTACGTATAACAAGGAAATTATGAAAAGTAAATCATTCTTGTATCTAGTCACAGGAAAATGAGCGCATGGTGTAATACGTCTCATTTTTGTATGTTGTAAGCTTTATTGGCAATTAACTCTACCGGATGTAATAAATAGTAGGGAAATATAAATATTTATGTTCTTTTGGGAATTCAGTACCATCTAAAATACAAAATGCAATTTTGCCAGAATCTAAAAAGTATTTCTCGTATATTTCCTCGTGCTACATATTACTAAATAAATTTCTATGTAGAAGAACTGAAAGCAAAATACATTCTCGAAAAGTGTAGACATTCTCTGGTATATTTTACGGAGTATGTACGTACTTTAACTTCTCTTATAACGCTCCAATTCCACATTCAAGTGGCAAAAAAAAAAAAAAAAAAAAAAAGAAGAAAGAAAGAAAGAAAAAATATGTATGCAACTTTTTAACGCATAAAAGAGATTATATTCGAAGGCACTAACATCACGATGCAAAGAAATGAGTGATAGCATAATCCTTCAAAGCTACGTGATACACGATACTACGAGTGAAAGAAAAGAAACCACACAGCATGGACTTTGTTCATGATAAATCTGATTAATTCAATTAAAAGTATAATTAAAAAGATTGCTGTTATTCTACTTCCTGGAATATTTCGTGCTATTGCATTGCCTCGAATCTAAGAACATGCCACATATTCATATAGGAACGACCTAGGACAACGTCGGTTAGAATGCTCTATCCGCCAACCAACCCGTTAATAATGTATGTACATGCATCCGTTGTATAAAATATCGTTCACCTAATTAACTCTTTCGCTCGAATACGACGCGTATTATAACGCAAATTATTAAGGCATCCCGTTTGCCATGGAGTTTATTCAACTATTATACGTATGAACTTCTTTCCAAAATTATTTATTACGAACTGAAATGCAGTGAAATTTTGCTCACGTTTAAACTCGTTGATAGCGAGACGAAGCAATATTGATTAAGAACAGAGTGTGCATATACGTTAGCTAGTATTAACGTTAAATTTTTGTACGCTTTGCTGTTGATAAGAGTTGTAGAAATATCGTACGTAACCTTGGTTTGCCTTGAGTGTTTAAGGTTGTTGAACTCATGGAAGTAGATATTGTAATTACGAATGATTAATTCGATACAAATGTGTCTCTTTCTGTAATACTTCTTTTCCGTATGTTTTAATGCTACTAATCTTTTTGAAGCTAAATATTTTCATGTCATCTGTATACATATATGTATATAGTTACAGATTATCCCATGTAATTGGATCAAATCATACTTCTAAAACGATAAAAGATAGGAAATTTCTCATGAAGCAACGTGAATTTTGATGAGCTTTTCTTTGTAAGAAGATATTAAGATAATTTTATTCTGTCATTGATTGAAAAGGTGCTTATTAATTCAGATATTATTTTGCTAAATTAAAATTAATACACCCATATATTTTTTGAACTGTGTAATCGCTTTAAGATACATAAGTACTTTAAGATTTTCCTATAAAGAATAAGGAAACGTATCAGTGCATTAAAAAATATGTAGTTGCATTTAAAGAAATACGGACGACCTACAAATTGATTGAAACGTATACATTTCCAAAGCAGACATATTCGAATCCATTGTTTTGATTTTCGTGTTGCCTAGTAAAATCTTGTTTTATCTTCTACTGATTTAAAACTAGAACTTGGTCTACTTGCTTGAAACACTGTATAGTATCTATTTATTTACATATATACTTCTATTTGTTCATTTTACGCATTACTTGACTTTAACGAATACTGTTTGCACAATGTACGCGAGCTTGTTTCTTGAAATATAATTCTCCGAGGCATTCTCACCAAAATTCTTTCAAACACAGTATAGTGAGCATATATAAAATGTCTTTGCCAGTTTCGAAAATTTATTATTCCGTCCGGAACACACGAAAGAAACACGTGAAGCTCTCGTCGGTTAATACTGTAATGTGATCGTAAAAAATGCTTATTTTTGAGTTTAATCTTAATATATACATATAGTATAGAGCAATAAACCGCATATTCTTTAGAATCTTATCGTTAGTTTCTTTCGTACTCGGTAGTAAGGGATGTGTTATATACTTGGTATTTCCGGAGGGAAATTTAGAAACACATATATACTTATACATAACGGTAGCAGTTGCTGAAGCTTCTGACCTGGAATCTTTCTGAAAAACTGAACGTCTTGCATCAGTTTAGATAAAGTTCCAGCCATAGTAGAAGAAGGCGCAGTAAGAACACGTGGAAGAGCGATCGCGTCACTTAGGGTGCTATTGATTGGAAAATTACATTTTTAACAGCAATCAATCAACACGCATCCTGAATATACAAAGCAAGGTTCGGGCGCTCTAAGTAAAAGACATAAGCGGTTATTTTCCAACTCTCGAAGAGTAAACATCAAACACTGAAATTCTTCAACATTCATTAGTAGATATCATTCAAGCACAAGAGACGCCCTTAAACATACTTAAATGATGTAAATATACACAGCAATACACATTCACAGTAATACACAATAATTATACAGTAATACATTCAAACAGTGTATTAGTCATTCAAGTTCATTAACGCGTTGTTTATATTTATACATCGCTCATGTAGAGGTTGAAAAATCACCGGAGAGACGAATGGTCATGTATTTGTTAGAAGTAACATTTGTGATAAGATCTGAAAATGAAGGAAGGAACGAAGTTTGTGAAATAGTTTATTGATGAACATGTTTGCTGATCAGCAGCCTTAAGTATAATTTGCGCTGTATAAAAATTATTTCATATTATTTCTTTGTAACATATTATGCAAAATATGATACGAGGCAATTGCAGAAATAAAAGTAATGTTGTTCTTATCACAAAATTTCTTTACATTCTATAAACTATCAAATTTGCAGAGAAATATCATATAAATAAAAATATTCAACTAAATAGTTAATCTTGAATTTTATTTATAGAAATCAAACTATGTAATATTTTAATGTGGATGAAAATTAATTCCCTCGAAAGTCGATTACTGTTCTTATTTATTCTGTCTTTTGATATCAAATTCGTTCTCTATCTGTGTAATAAAATTGCTAAAAATAACAGAAACGAAAAAAGACATACAGGTGAGTGTCAATAGAATTCGATTGAATACAGTTAATTATGTGAAAAAGGAAACCCAGTACCGTGTCGATATTATCGTGGCTAAAGATAGCGTTATCAGTAATTCCATGTTTGAACATAAAAGCTTTTCTCAACAACCGTTTAATTATTCTTAAATGTAACTTCATCTTTGTAAACTTCACACATTTTAATATAGAAGGTTATTTGTATAGCAATTAGACAATAGTAAAGTTTACAATTATCTTTAGTATCTCGCGTGCAGTACCTGTTACATTTACATAGAAATAGTAGAAATACAAACAAACAATTATGTATAATTGTATTTAATTAACATTTATACAGTATGTTTCATTATATTATCTTATTTCTTGTACATTATGATTACTCTGTCTCATTCTCTTGACATTATTTTTTCTAAATTATTGATTTTATAGCTATAATAATACAAATTTATATTGCAAATAAATATAAATAAATTTATGAATAAAAGACAGATATTCTATAGAAGTGGAATATAATTTAATGTAAAAACATTTTTGTCAAAATTCCTAAAATACTTTAAATACAAACGATACTACAGTAGCTATATGTTTTGATTTTGTTTGTCAATATGTATTTTAAAAATTTTATTTTATTTCATCTACGTAGATATTATTCTATTTCATTAATATACCATACTAGCGTTAAACGATATATTTATTGGTATCTAAATTTCAAATTTGATTAAAGTTCTTTAATCAACATATCGTGTACATTTGTGCAAATTTGTATTTTCGTAAGGGGCAATCAAAGCAACAGAAGTTTCCATCTCTTTCTTTGTCAGCAAACAAAATTCTGCTTATAAAGGATTAACGATACTTATGAAACTATTTTTATTAATATTTATTAATGTTTACGCAACACATAAAATTAATGGGTTGCATTCTGTTATCAAATATTTCCGACACTGGATATTTGATTAGACGTACGTCCGAATTAAAATTATGAATTATTCGAATATTCTATGCAAAGTAATCACGAGTAACGACTGGATCGAATTATGTATAAATAACTAAATATTTTTGTCGTTTTATATATGCAATGGGAGTTCCTCGATGGTTGCGTCACTGCGTAGATTTGTGGGCTCATTGTGCGTGCATGCGTGCATGCATCCTGTTCTCGTTGCAAGACTACACAATATATTTACAGTGAAACGCTTTCATAAGTCGCAAATCGGTCTTAGGAAAAAGTTCGAAGTCGTGAGACATATTTTCAAAACGTACACCAATGCAGCAGGTCTTTGTTTAGAAATTAAATAGAATTTCACTTGGAAAATTACCTGTTTGATGTCTTCTATCACAATAGCTAATATTGGTTCAAGAATCGTTTTTTCCTTTTAAGTTTTTAGATCTCCCATGAGATTCTGATGTTAGTACTTTCTTATCTACATTATTCAATATAATGCATTGTATATCAATCCGTTGTTTAAGATACATGAGAAAAATATCGATTATACGATATAATAGAAATTATAACAAGGAATTATGAGAAACTGTATACACTGTAAGGTATACAGAAGAAAATAAGAAAATATACAAAATACAATATATTTAAGGTTCTATATATGTTTATAACTTCACACTTTATCAGATAAATTATATTTACCAAATTCTTTCATAATAAATATCAAGTAACAAAACTAATATTTAAAAATGATTTAAAAGACTTAATAAAAGGAAAAAAGAAAAATGGACGATAAAAGGAAATCTTTTCTTTTACTGATTTTGCCACGTGGAGTAAGTAAAACCATCCTATACACTGCACGATATCTAAACTGACAAGGGTAACATTGAGAATTATTAGTTTATTGGAATCTCCAGATGGTGTGCCCTTTGTGTGCCTATCCATCACATCTTATACACTACACTCAATCTTCACCCAAACAGCTCACGCTATATTCTTCCTGACAACATACACGAAGATTATCACTATTATTGTTTTTCCTAGGTTCATTTGCTTTGAATTTTGGTTTGTTGATTTTTGTTTTTTAACTGTTACTGTAATAAAATTAAACAATAGTTTGTGAACCATGAATTGCTGGTTTCGTCTCGTAAATCTATAAGTATTATATCGATAATGATTTTCAAAATATACATGTAATCCTCAAATAGTATTATTGAATTATAGATGATTATCATAATTTACATTAGATTATGGAAATGTAGGATATTTAATTTGATTTTGTATCTTACATTCTCTGTGGTAGAGATCAATACTAATATATTAGTTTAATTAAAAATTCAAAAATTAAATAATCTAATCCTAAATTATTATGGTCTGCAATGATTCAATCTTAACTGGTATCATACCAGTTAAGAGATAATATAAATAGATGTTGTTAATATATTTCATTATAACTTACCAACTGATAACCAGAAGTACTATAGCTGGTACATTTTTGAAGATAGTCGAAAGTAAGGCCAGAATACTTGAAAATACAAGAAATATCTTGTCATACATAATTAACTGTTAATTAAACTTATCAAGTTAAAATAAAGTTTTGGTTTAGTCATTGGTACAGTTACATTAATTTATAGTAGTATACCAATAATATAAGTAAACCAGAAATTAATAGTATACCATTAAATTGAGTAAGGAAGTTCAATTTATAATTTAATCTTAAAATTCCTTCATTTAATAAAAAAGGTATAAACTAATAATTACTATAAACAGATCGCTTTTTAACAATATAATAATATAATATAAAAATATAGTGATATAATAGTGAATAGACAAAACAGGATATAAAAAATATAGGTCCTAAGCTATATGAGAGTATAGAGAATTAATTAGTCTATCTTTATTAATAGGTTCTATTATCTCGTGATACAGTGACATAGGTATCTCTTCAAGTGCTGTAATACAATGTAACGCGCTACCCTAACGTACGATAATGAGATACTGCAACGTGTTACGTCGTAGTGCATATTATGTAACGCAAAACACACGATGCATTATATCATCTAACATACATCTTATATATCCAAGCACATAATTACGTCTTGAGTTATCAGAATTCCTACTTCTTCTCTTATAATATATGTAAATGCTTGTCGAATAATATTTTATCAATTATTAATTTGTACAGTTATTTCTATTAGTAAATTCAGAAATGTACATAGAAATTTCTACGCTTTTTTAAATTTCACACCATCATTGAAAACTTTTCCAGATATAGTCTCTTTCCTTACCGGACTATTTTGGTCAAGAAATGCTGCACGTGTTTGGCAAATTGCCAGTTACATATTATACATATGTTACATTTAAAAGTATTCTTACGGAATCGAACCACGTTTTCATTCATATTCTTCTTATTTACAATATATCACTACGTAATAATTATTCAGATAATTCAGTCCACTTTGTAAAAAGGTTCGGTAACGTCTGACTATCATTTCCATAATTAATATTTTTTCTTTAATCAATATCCGGAATACCGATAAAAACTGATCGTCTTTTATTTTTCTGTCGCGATATACGTTGATTTTAATATTCTTTTAATAACTTTTCCTATTATCAAAGTAACTCAATAAAGATAATCGAAACTTCGTGTAATATAAAAATATCTTGCATCATCGCAAAAAAATTTAAAAAGAATAGGATAGTTAACCGTGGGAGTTATGTTTCAGCTCCGCCACAGCCTACCCATCAAGCAACAAGCCCTAACAAAGCAATGCTATTATGTGTTAACGTCATTGTCTTCTAACTGGATGTCATCAACTAAACCAATGTTTTACTCTTATCAATACAAACTATAAATACTCTAGGAAATAGCTCATTTCAATCAGAATGAGGATATGGTATAGTGCAATGATTTCTAAGTAGTATGTAATAGTACATATTAGTATTTTGAATCATAATCCGCTAGAGGAATTAATATAATTCATTGCTTATATAATATTTTTTGTTTAGAATGGTTTCTGAAATGCTGAAGAAGTTGATCGGTTTATTGCCAGATCACTGTATATAGGGCATCCATTTTGTAACAGTCACTACACTTTTTCAATCAGTAATCTAACAAATATATATTATAATCAACAATAAATCAAAATACTATAATACCATCAAATTTGTTCAATACCTTTATAGTAAAAATAAAGGATACATATTCAGAAATCAGGAATATCAAGGCAGGAGTACCGCAGGGAAGCGTACTAGGACCAATACTGTACACATTATACACGGCAGACATACCAACAACTGTTAACAGCAAAATACTTACGTTCGCGGACGATACGGCCATACTAGTGAGACACACAAATCCAGAAACAGCAGCAGCACTACTACAAGAACACATTACAAAAATAGAAAAGTGGCTGCAAAGAAAACAAATAAAAGCGAACACCAGTAAGTGCAACCACATAACATTTGCACTTAGAAAAGGAACAACACCAGATATCCAACTGAACGGCGCCCACATAGCACATACAAAGCAAGTCAAATATCTAGGAATACATTTAGACACACACCTTACATGGAAGCATCACATAAAATCTATAATAAACAGAATACGTGAAATAAGGAAAAAGATGTACTGGTTAACCAATAAAAAATCTAAATTAAGCACAACGAATAAACTAAATATATACAAAACAATAATCAAACCAATCTGGACATACGGAGTCCCACTATGGGGGACGGCAGCAATGAGTCACATAAATAAAATAGAGACAGAACAAGCAAAAATTTTAAGAATACTAGTTAACGCTCCATGGTACGTCAGAAATGAGGACATCCGAAAAGATCTAAAAATTCCAACAGTTAAAGAGGAAATCGCTAGATACGCAAAAAAGTACAAAGAAAGACTTGCAATACACCCAAACCAGCTAGTTGCAGAAACAAAAGAAACCGTAATAGAAAGAAGACTGAAGAAGAAGCATCCAGCAGACCTCGCAATAGAAAAACAATAAACAACCTGGAAGATGGAACCCCGCTGGGGGTAACCATCCACATGCTATATTTTTCAAGTTATAACATTTTACCAAATGTCCTTCTGGACAAATTGTAAAATTAAATAAATAAATAAATAAAAAAAAAAATTTGTTCAATGGGGAGTCAAATATGTATGGCTTCCTTTAGGTAATATCGGGTTAATTTCAAGGATGTCTCATTTAGTTGCTTTCTTTGAATGAGCTGCTTAGAAGATCATTTGGAAATACATATAAGGTTCCTTAAGGTTTCTTATCTCTCTCTCTTACTCAATGCATTTCATATCTTATAAGTTCATATGTGACTCACTTCTTAGTAAAGAGTTTTATTATATTTTAGAATATCTTCTTAGTCAAAGTATTCTAAAAGAAACATAAGTCACTGCTAAATTTATAACGATGCAGCCTACAATACTGGATAAAAGAATTACGTGCTATCATTTAAGAAGTAAAGGCGAGCCTGAGTTTTTAAAAGGAAAAGTACCGACTAATTTTTGTTTGTAACATCTACTTCAAAATCTTGACAACTGTAAACGCTCTTTATGCTTTTAATAAATACATACGAAGACTAGGGGGAAGGCATGATAAATCAAATTTCCCATTTTTCACATAGACGCAGTTTTAAAATTTAATATATTTGCCAATCAATCCTATGTCATCAAAATTGATTTTCTATTTAATTTCGGAGCTAAACGTGTGTTTATAATCCCCTTAAAAATTTTTTAAACATTATTTATTTTTAGTTTAGCTTCTAAAAAACATCATCCACTAATTTATTTTTAAAAAGCTCTCCCTTTTGAACGTCACACGTTGTTTTCATTTTGAATTATGTCATATTAAAATACTGTCTAATGACCACAGTTTTTTATGCGAAATTTTATTTCTCTGAACACTGAAGTAGAAGCTTAAATAAAGATTGGTTTCAAATATCTACTAAATATCATAATGAGTACTGTGCTCTCGATATTTTATATATCTTTCTGTATTATCATTTTTCTGTGTTTTTCTCTTCTGTACTTCGTATGTCGTGCTATGCTTTTCACGGTGTCGTTGAATCTTTTACACAAGGATACCGAAGCGAAGTGAAGGAATCGATACGTTGATCGTAACTCTCTCGACTTTTCAAGACACGTGCACCCTTAAATGCGCCGTTTGGGCCACCATGAAAATGTTGCACCTTTCACCGGTGTATGTACTCGGCGTAGAAGGGCATCAAAGCCGGCCGACAAAAGCAGCGGTTGGTGCATTTCGCACGAGCTGCTGCGACTTTCGATGGTCGGCCTCGATCGTAAAAAGACCCGCTTCGTTTCAACCAACTTGAACTTTTTTCTTTTACAGGAGCACGTGAATCTGGTGGGAAGGGACGGAGAGAACGGGCCGGTCCTCGTCTCGGTGAAGGCCGAGACGGTTGCTGGACAGGAGCATTGGAGGGTCTTGTTGCGATTGCGAGCGGGTTCGACTCACGAATTGGTACCGGCCGCGAATCTCGGCCCGAATCCATCACCTGCGAAAATGGTTAAGGTGAAGTCTCTCATCTCTTTTTAGTAACCCGCTCCTTAGCAAAACTCGGAATTTCGAATACCCTTTTTGGTCTAATGCTTTCACCGAGCGCCAATTTCTCCTTTTAGAGTATTTACCATTATATGTACAGAGTTTCCCTACGCTTGTTAGAATCTATCGAGCAGATAAATTGCACTGTTTACCCTTTCGTGATTAGGAGTCTGTGATGGAAGGTCAAGTAACCGGGAGAAATGCTGACAGTAAGCGATTATTATGAATAATAAGATAGATATTGTTTTAACGTTCTACATAATATATTTTTAAAAAAATATGTAGAAAATGCGTAGGAAATTATTAATAAGCATATCGGAATATCTTTGGAAATTGCAAATAAACTTTGTAATAAAAATTTATAAAAATTATAACAAGAGTGATAAGATCAGATTTAAGGAAACTCATTTTGCATATCGATATCGAAACGAGTGAGTTTTCAGGTCGAACAAATTTGTAACATTCATTTTTTATGAATAAAGAAGGACAATAATTATCTATGACTGTATTTCTAATACATATAATTTATTAATCATATGAACGTACAAATAAAAAAATATTAAGCATACTTTTACATTACCCTGTATGATAAATATGTATCATTTGCAATTAGCTGTTTAATCAGAAAAAATTTTTATCAACAGCAAAAAGAAATTTGCGTTATTTAATTTTTCGAACACAATGCTTTTGTTTTTCTCTGTGAGGATAATCAGATACTGATTCGACAGCAGTGTGTCTGGCATTTTCTTATGTACTTGGACTAGTGCCAGTTCCAAAGAAAATAAGGAATAGAAATTAGAGATATTTTAAAACTGTTTTATGAATTGATCATGGAAAATTTCAGACAGGGGTTTATAGGTTTTGAACTTTCAAACAGTTGTTGTTTTGAAAATCGTTAAAACTGAAACAGAAACTGACGTACCCAGATAGTAAATTCACTTTGAGAATTGACGCAATAAGAAAAGTATGAAAAACTGAAAAAAACTTTATTGTTGTAATAACATATATATATATATATAAATTTATATTATTATTTATTGGCACATCAATAATGCAACAAGTCTTGCATATATATATATATGTATCTTACTAAACATTTTGAAAGTAGATTTTTATATAGTAATGAAAAGGTTGTTTAATGCAGTATAATAATGTTTCTTATGAATTTTAAAAATCTCTTGTTTCTTTTTGACGATAGAAATTGTTTATAAATGTTTCAATAATTTATTGCAAGAACTTGATTCGTATCTGCGTTTTAATTGTGGGCTTCTAATTGTGCTTAATTTAAACCCATAAAGTAGCAATTCCAGTGTCCGCTTCCTGGTATTTGCAACAATTGTCGAGATTCGCAAGGCTGTATGTTACATTATGCAAATATGTACATATATGTACATATTTTATGCATATCGCTTGAAAAATGTTACTGTTTATAATTTTGTTACTTATTTTCAATTCAAATGATTTTTCATAAATTTAAATTTCATATGAGCAAGTATTGCGAAAACTTTTTTCGTTTTGAAAAAAGAAGTAACACTGAAGTTGTGAATTCGATGCTGTTTGCTTGTAATTTTAATAAAAGTTAGTTGGGGAAATAAATATGTTAGGTACCAATTTTTGTTTGATTTTTTAATACAAAAAAATTTTAATTTAGTTTTGTTTAATCTTTTTAATATAAAAACATTCTCTAATATATTAAATATTATTATATCGCTCATTTATTAATCTGTGTTTACTATATTAATTTTATTTATATAATTTAATATATTTTCATTAGATTAAAATCAACTTTTTAATTTTACATAAATACTTTATAAATTCCATTTCAATTAAACAGATTTGAATACAGAATCAATTAATCTTATATTACTTAATTTTAGATTTCCAATTTTTTGCGAGTTACAATATCATTTCTATTAATAACATATGCAAAGGTTTAAAATTCTATCTGTTAACTATTTCACGCCAATGCATAGGACTGGAATGCACAGCAGATAAGTCTTGAATGAAACGGTTTAATACTATCAACGATTTTGCTTAAAACTGTCATGGTCAATAAAAGAGAACCAGATGCTAACTTTTAATCATAAGCTAAATCATTGCCACATGTATCACATGAAAAGTCCGGTACAAATTATTTTTTATTTTTCTCTCGAACTTTCTCTTGAAGTTACTTAAAGTTTCAAGTTACAATGTTAGCAGATTTATTTATAATTCCATGCGAGAAAATGATTGCAAATATATAGATTCCCAAAGTAAAAGAAAAAGACCGTAATCTATCAGCACGGTGGAGCATGACGCAGGTTCTTTTTACAGGCGATCAACGAATCCCTGAACGTGAGCACGCTGATGCCGGTTGTCTGTTCCGGTGCTGGTACGCTGATAGCACGGTATGACGAACATGCCTTGGTATCGAGGTTTAAATTCGGTGTTCTTCACCAACGTGCCGGCCAAGTTACCGAAGAACAACTCTTTGGAAATAGACAAATTACACCAGCCTTCCAAGAATTTCTTGACTTATTGGGTCAGAAAATCGACTTGAAAGATCATAAAGGGTTGGTAGCATTTGTTACAAGATATTTGATTAAAAATATTTTTTAAGATAGCATAACACACAAAATAATAAATACCCATACACAAGCGCTCAAAAATACCCGGACACTTGTTTATTTTCAACATGATGTATGTCATTTGTATAATTATGGATAAACCAAACTGCAGTGATTTTATTCTTTATAATCATTATGGTCCTTTCTAATCATTAAATTAGTTCTTAAAGGATAATATGCAATAATAAGATTGGTATTTGTAATTGACAAACCTTATAGAATTATTTTATTATTTAACATGCTTTTTGTCCATAGATCTTTTAATTTCTAAATTAAAAGTCAGATTAATAAGGATCTTCTAAATACTATACTGATACACTGCCAATGTTAATAATATCGATGATATTTAATAATGTCAATGATATTTAAATAGTAAATGTACGTAATAGTATTGTATACAGTAAATAGTAAAATATATTATTATTATGTATTCTAATAGGTATTTCGGTGATTTCATGAAAAAGTATCAAATATTACTTCCAGTTACTAATTCATCATTAACTTCTAGACTTCGCTAAAATTCACTACTATTGAGACAAATCGATCAATGTATTCGGATACAGGTTTAATATGAAATTATGCGATTTTATGGCTGACAAATAAATAAAACTTGTTTATTTAATATAAAAACCTTTATTTTTATAAAATGTTTTATATGGTTAACACGTTTTGTGTTGCATGTGTTATCGGCAATAGACCGATTTTCAATCAGATTATTTGATATATTGACAAGGTACATAATAATAAAACATTTCGTAATATTACTAATAGATACATAATTATTGTGTAAGAGGGTAGTATAGTATAGTAATCTTTACAAGCTTTAGGCGCTATGTTACATATGTCTAGACATTGAATTTTATTTTCTTGCACTATATATTTAATAACGTCTTTTTCCATGATTTATATGTGATTTATCATTAAAAATTATTATATATGAATTACAAATAACATTATATTCTTTATTATTATTAAAGAATTATATTTATTATTATATATTTATTAAAATGAAAATCTTAATATATTTAAGAAAAAAAACCGAAATAAGACTATTTATGAATTTAATAAATTTTGTGATATTTTACATATTTCTATTTCTACTTGTTTCGTTACTTTGCATCTTGTATATTGAAAAATAAAAAATGCATTATTCTTAAGACATATATCGTACCTGGTTGTAAAATATATATATATATATATAATGTATAGAATAAATGTAGACACTATTGCTACAAACGCAGCCCGAATGAAAAATTGCGATACAAAATCTGTTACTGTATATAAGTTGGGTAACATTATGTAATGTTTGCATAAAAATTATTTTTAAAAATACATCGACACAAAAGTTTCAAAATGTTTTCTTATATTTAAATAATAATAATGCAATCCATTTCGATTTAATTTTAAAACAAACTCGAACAATACTTTTAAAGAAGCTATATTCTACTATTAGTGTTCTAGTTATACATTGAGAATTAATATTTCTAATAATTATCATTACGTATTTTGTTTCCCATTTAACAAATTTAGCGAATTTAATGAAATTTGAAATTAAATATCCCGTAATTTTAAATCTACTGAAGAACTCACTTCGCTAAAAAGTATTTTCACTTTAACAAAAAAATTCACTGATTAAAAATTGTAATTCGGGTATAAAATTAAATATTATACGTAGGTAGTAATCACCATATTATATATATAGTCTAATATCGGTCTTTAATTTTATTTTTCGCCTCTTTTGAAAGCAATTACGTTACTGTATGGCCAAATATGTGTATCAATGTTTATAGATACCGCGGAGGTTTGGATACTCGACATGGACAGACCGGAGATTCCGCGGTATACGAAGTATTTCGAGGTCGAGAAGTGCTGTTTCATGTGGCTTCTCTGTTGCCATACAGTCCAGGAGACTCTCAGCAATTGCAGCGTAAAAGACACATCGGCAATGACATCGTCGCGATAATATTCCAAGAGGAGCCAACCCCTTTCAGTCCAGATATGATCGCCAGTCACTTCTTACATGCATTCATCGTGGTACAAGTCGTCGACCCCTGCACTCCTAATACAAGGTATATTCTTAGATTTGTATGAACCGTGTCTATGTAGTAAGGTCGTATAAAGTCCGGGTGCGTCAGTTACGAAATCGCTATTCCTAACTTTGAACAAACATCCGGTTAAATTAGTTCGCTGAATGTTGCGTTTTCTCAGGTACAGAAGATAGGTTTTCTTTTTTATCAATTAATAAAGTATGAATCTAATAATCTAGTATTAATCAAAGTTCTGATACGTTCATATATTAAATTTTTGACGTGGTAAATAATTTGTAGACACTCATTCGAATTCTGTATGTAGGTACAAGGTCAGTATAACGGCACGAAACGATGTTCCCTGGTTTGGTCCAGCTTTGCCAACACCAGCTGTATTTTTGCGGGGAGTCGATTTCAAGGAATTCCTTTTGACGAAATTAGTGAACGCTGAGAATGCGGCGTATAAAGCTGAGAAGTTTTCAAAACTTGAGGTAATTATCACACGTTTACAAAATTATTACGTATATTCTTAGCCATAGTAGAATAAGTATAAAAAGAAATAGCTTTGACGATAGCTATAAATAATGTGAAAATCAAACGCTAATAATAGAATTTTTGAACATACAGCTAAGAACGAGGTCAGCTCTGTTAGAATCTTTAACGGAAGAATTACAAGCAAAGACTGCAGAATTTCTGGGTGGAGCGATCGGCTTAGGAGCTGCCGGTATGGGGTTTGGAGGAAATTGCCCAGTAAGTCCAACAGCAAGTGATGCATCAGGATCTGGTAGCGGTGGAAGTGGTTCTAGATTTATCGATACCGTTCGAAAGGCGTTGATATCGCGTGTTAGAAATGCCTCGACGGAGAGCGTACCACAACAATTATCAAAAAAGGGCCAGTCAGAGCCTAGTCCACCGAGCAATCGACAATCGACCACGAAAATTAGTAGCAAACGTTCGGTAGAACCTTCGAGTCCCTTAGGTTCTCCGGATTTAACCCTTCGAAGAGATTCAGAACGTGGAAGCCCTAGCTTAGGAAGTCAGGATAGTAGTTTATCCAATACAGACAATCAAGATAGTAGTTTGGCCACCTTACAACAAGATGAAGTTGATCGTAGAGAATCTACTACTTCAATTTGTGCTAGCAATGACACGACGTTGGTGGACAAATCTTCTGTATCATCTGTTCAAAGACTGACTCACGAAAATTTACGAAAACAAGAGCGATGCGAGAAAACAGAAACAACACAGCGTGTTATTTCGGAAAGTGACGATAGCTCATTAAATAGCGAGCTGGAGCTAGACCAAGCTGTATATCCCGACAGCGATACAGGCCTTGAATCAATGAGTTCAGCTGAAACTCATGATACAGCAAGATGTACTACTAAGGATGGCGTTCTAGAAAATGAAAATTTACGAATGGAAGTCACTAGGCTTAAATGCGATAAGTTAGATTTATTGAGGCAGAATGTGGTACGTATGTAAAAATATGAAATTTTCTATGTTTTGTTGCGATGATTTAAGTATAATTTTATTTTATAGACTTGCCAACGTGATATAAAACGTCTACGAGAAAAGGAACTTCAGTTGCAATCCGACCTTGCAGCTGCTTCAAAAGAAATTCTTCGATTGCGAGCAATGTTGAAAGAATGTTCGACGAGTATTCCATTGGATAACAATAATCAGCAAACGTCTACCGTTTAAAAATCTCTTTGAGATACGTTTAATACGCCTTTGTCGGCGAATAAAACTTCCCGTTGCAATTATTAGATTTTAATAATTAGTTAGGTGCAGTAGTTGAAAACTCTACACGTCGTACTTTTTCGGAATTGCTTCTTCTAAAGAAAATTTTCCGAAGTAGTTTACAAAGAGTTTGAAACTCGCAATTGAGAAATGCTTTATGTTATGTTGTAACATTGTGGTTGAACTTCTTTAGGTAGAAATTGATACAAACGCTGTATATTACAAAAGGACGGGTCAGTGAAGAATATTTAGAGGAAATGTTTTGCGATATAACTATAGTGATGCGTCTTTCGAAATATTAGCAATGTAGACGCTAATTGTTACTTGTAGAAATATTTGTTTGACTTTTAACAATATTATTTATCTATTAATTTATTAGTAGGTATAAGTTAATCTCTAATAGTCAATATAGATACAAATAAATGATCACACAAGCACACGCAACACATAAATATCAATAGGAATGTTTTAAAAAGTAGGTACATCTTGTCATTATATAATAGATAGACTAGAATAAAAAGTAAAATGGCCTTTAGACTTAGTTTCCGAAATCAAGAGTAAATATACAAAAATTAATATAACATATTTTATCTGTAATAATTAAATGTGCATAAATCGAGATCGATATATATATAAAGCAGCAGTTACAGTTCTCGTACCGTCTTCAAATGAAACAACTGCGCATTGTCCCATAAAACGATCTAGAGTGACTGGTATAAGTGTCCACACGCTTATGGGCTATAGAAATATGTGTTTTATCGATATATTTCTGACGTCTCACATTGAAACAAGGATATGTATCGCTAGTTACAGTATTCATCGCGGTAAATTTACCGAAACCATTACTAGTTTTTTAGTATTAGTTCAAAACAACTTTAGAAAACATGAGAACACCTCGTTAGTTAATCTTACGGCATCATTAGCCGGCTTAGAGTAAGATTAGGTTTTCTAGCCGTTTTAACGGTTATAATGATTTAAATGCACCAAATTGTTTAATAACACATGATGTATCGATGTGTCAGTAACATGCGAGTAAGACACGTATTATCATTCATTGTTATAATACGCAAAGTAAACTAAGTGTATTTAATTTGCTTAGTTATGCACCCCTTTCTTCATTATTTTTCACCAATGGTATTAGTATGATTTATTATTATTATTATTATTATTATTATTATTATTATTATTATTATTATTATCATTGCAACTACTATATTATTACATTATTATTATTATTATTATTATTATTATTATTATTATTATTATTATTATTATTATTACTATTATAATTATTATTAATCTCGTTTTACTTTATAGCATTCTTTCTTCTTTTGTAAATAATTGACTATCTTTCTACACAGAAAGATCGAGGGTGTTGTGAAAGAAAGGACAGAGGGACATGAAAGTTCACTCATATATAATACCAAAGTTTATCATAGTAAAATCTACTTCTCTTAGTTTTCTACATTCCTTTTCATACGATATTTGCCTCTAAAACCTGCGTATAAAAATAGCATATACTTTCCTCAAGCAAACGTTTTTTCTACAAGTACAAGTTTTCTTCTGAATTTCAATGAATCTTTGTATGTCTTTACAAATACTTTGCAGACATATTACGATTATCACTGCCTGTGTAATGTCGTTTTGGAGTGTATCACATTTTTCCATTTTAAACGAAATTTCTGGTTTGCAATTTACGCGGTACGATACGATTTTTTCAATTACTTGCATTGCTTATCTCGGAAAACTTCTATACACGAAAATCTCTATCCTATATGTAAGAGAGTCGTGGTATATAAATGAAAATTTCTCATCGAAAAATCGTCACTATAAAGAGCAAACTGCATCTCCAAACATATTTTATGATTATTTACGTTCGAATTTACTTGAAATGATGATCTTTGTAATGCCGGCTGAGATCTTCAGGAAAATGAAGCTTCCAAAAGATACACAAGAAATAGCAATCGCTGCGAACACTTTCCAGTAGTACTATTTTTAACTGTCGTAAAGATGAGCACACACGGTATATTTTATACGGTTTACGATCAATGTATTTTTACAAAGTTCTTTTAGAATGAGCGTGAAGTAGGTTAGCCGAATATTTGGTTTTGTGAAATTTATAAAACAAAATATTCAAAACATCTCAAATATCAGAAACTGTGCATTACAATTATTTTGAATCTTAGAATATCTCTTTATAAACCACAAACATTCAATAATTTGAAGAAAGCACGCACATACATACTCATATACATACAATAAATAAATCTGAAGCTACAAGACATAAAAGCGATTTTAATAGAATGTATGTCACTGTCAAAGATCAGTGCAGGTACTCAAAAACTTTTATTACTGCGTATTAAATTTGATATTTACGTATGAAGAGCTCGGAATTAATCGAGATTACTTTTACAAATGTATGTACATAACGTGAATTGCGTTTAAATAATGGGTCATCTAATGAGAGCGTCTCTTTGTCTAAAATTTAGGAAAAAAAACTGTGTTTACCATTCTCTAGTGTGATTTCTATGCTGGCCTTGCAAAATCAAAGAAAGATTATCTATATTACAAAGAGATATGTGTTATTATATTACGAGAGAGAGTGTGAGTGCGAACGAGAGAGAGATAAAATATTACTGCTATAAATATATATTTTGTATTTAATATTAATCGCCCAAATCTATCTAACAAAACTGCGAATACTATTATTCTCTGACACTATGACACGAAAGTATATATTTCTTATGACTGGTGTAAGTATTCGCATATTTTTTTCATTTCTATGCACAACTGTCAACTTGAAAATCAGTGGTAATGATGTTCGCCAATAAATAAAATAATTTAAACCAATTGTTTGTAATTATTATTACATGTATATAAAATACTTCTTAATATAGGATTAAATATATCTATTACTGATTTTCTATCAGTTATCGTTATCATATAAAAATAGATAAAATATTTTAGTAGAATATAAAACCGACAAATATAATTTTTGCCGATAAACTTAATTAAAATCTTGCAATCGTTTATGATTTTTTTTGTTATGATGAAACATTTAAATAATCAGAAAATTATTTTTATACGGTTTTTTTTTCAATTAATTTTTTGTCATTTATTTATTTTAAGTCGTATCAACCATTGAATCTATAGGGACAATATTTATAGTTTTTGAAGAAGATAGGTTGTATTTTTTAAAAATCTCAGTAGCTTTTGTATCTTCTTTCTGTCACTGATGCTTTTCTGCATACAACAATCGATGTCGCAATTCTTTCTTTCGGCTGAGAATGTGCTACAGAAGAAAATGAGGTGATCGATGGTTAATATGGTGTTATACTGTAACTATGTATGTACGTATGTATATACATACATATTTTACAAATTCCATTTTGTTGATGTCGGAGTAAATATTACCATATATGTATTGCTTTAGATATATAACTTCTGAAATTCGTATTAATTAATTAATTTCATATTAATCTTGCTAAAAAAAATTTTTTTAATTAAAGTTATACTTTCAAAATCTCAAAATAATGCATAGATATTTATTTTTCCTATAATTATAAGTGAATACGTGAAAATAAAAATGTTCTCTCCTAAGATAACTTAGTTTTAACAACAACAAAAGTGGTATAATAAAAATGATATTTTATATAAATGAATTTATCATTTTGGGAATAAAATGAATAAAATACTACAACATATTGCATGTTTTGAATAAAATTATTTAGGAATGCATTAATAGAATGAGTATTCTAGAATGAGCCCTTTTAAACGACATAATCGACTGATTTCATATGGATACTAGCGCCACAAGTAACAAGCTCGTCCACAAAGTATGTTTATTATCGACAATGCGAAACAGACTGTAGTGGCGGAATGAAAATGGCTAATTGTCAGGTTCGTTGGTGTAGCAGGTGAGCGATCAATTATCGTTAATATCAGGACATTAGTCGCTTTGGGATGAACGGTGCGCAGTTTGTGGCGATCTGAACAGTCGAAATCAGTGAAAATTGTGTCGATTTTAGTGTTGTCGAACGACTTAATGGATTATCTGAAGAGGTGCGCGATCGAGATTACTGCTGAAAGGCTTGTTGGCTCCTTTTTTTTTCTACAGTGATAACAAGTTTTCAGTTTGTTAGATATGAGCTAGCCGGTGATCGATACTTGTCTGGACTCGCTTGCGTACGAGAATCAATAACCTTGCAGTTGACAGGAAAAAAAGAAACGGATACGACGCGGTCTCAAAAGATTGAGACACATCAGCAAAACGTAGATTAATTTATTACGTCCATTCAGAAAACATACGTCTACCCGTTGTTTCTCCCGTATCAGTAACCGCGCGGAAAAAAGTGATGCATGAAAAGTCTCGATATTACCAGGCACGTGTCTGTATTGGAGTAAGAGCTACTCTGTGTGTATGTGTGCCAGGTGCACTGTTGCATCCCTCTGATGAGAGCCATGCACCGTTTAGACCATAGCCATAATGTCATCCCGAAGGCTACTTCTTAGTAATTCACAAAGGGTTCACTCTTCCGTGAAGTACAGCGCATGGATACTTTCCAGGCAATACCTAGCACGTACCTTGCTAGAGAAATATTTGTGGTAGATCCTCGATGAATCAAGAGTATGGCTTCTGGTGCGTCTTCCTTGGATAGTGCTGGAAGTAGTGGTGAGTATAGTTTTTAGTTTTCTATGTTACATGTTAATATATGTTTGTATTAGTTGTCCACTCTTATAGGTACAGATTTAAATGGAAAGTTTGATCTAATAATTTCAATGCTATTAAAAAATGGTTTATTTTAATTTTAAACTCTACATCAAAAGAAACAATAATGGAAGCAGCAATATTCTATCTATATCTAAGTATGGAAAAAAGGCAGTCTTATGTAAACATTCATGTAATATAATATTTGATATATTTATATCATTTTACAAAAATTCATTGCCAGAAAGTAGTACCAAATTTTATTTTGGACAAATATTGTAATGTATAATTTAAATATGTAGTTTTATAGTTCTTGAATAAATGGAGCATTGTAGGTGTGTGATACTTAAAGAGTATTTATAATTTCACCTTGCAAAAAACAGTGAATCATGATGCTTACATGCGTGACATAGAGTTTCTTTCCTGGTGAAAGCTAGCTAGACCTCTGATTATATTGTTCTACCAATTGTAACAACATAGTGTATACTTGTATAAATATAGTCATTTCACTTTTATATTTATAGTGGATCATATATTATACTTACAATTGCTCACATTTTTGTTCATTGTTTTTTTGCAGATGGAGCACTCAATATGGGTAAGATTAATATGTGAAGAAAGTACAGATTAATGTCAATCAAATTGTGTTGTGTATCAAATTATTTTGTATCAAAAGAATTTATCTGAAATGAGCAAATTATTCATTTACTGTAGTATTCAAGTTATATTACTATCTTTTTATGTATTCTGTTAAGATGTGTGTTTAATCTAGATTATACCTTTATGTGAAGCAAATTAAAATTATATCCTTACATACAATAAATTTTGACACAAAAACATTTAATATAAGCTATTTTCAATTTAATACACACTTTGTTGCACTGATATTACTTTTATATGTAGAAATACACAAATTATATTTAATTGCATTGTATCTATTGTTTTGCAATTTGCATTATTGGATATAACTTGGGTGTATGGCATGCAGAAAGAGATAGTGGAGGCTATGGCAGTGTTGGCAGTCCTGTTGGTGGGCCTGAATGTCGTAGTGATTATGATGGTTTGCAAGCTCAATGTGATCAAGCCATGCATCAGCTTCAGCTACTTAGGCATAAGCACTCCGATACTATAAGACGGTTTGTCTTGGTTTTGTTTAATGTGGTATTGCTTAATTGTTTGTGATATTGTGTTTGATGTTTTGTACAAAGCAAATATAATGTAAATAATTATACATTTATTTAATGAAGCACTTTAAAATGCAGGTGTGAACATACTATGAAGGAATTGGAATACTACAGGGGACAACATATAGCAGTCATGAATCAATTAGAGGCAACGTCACAAGAAAGTTCCGCACTGCGGGGCAAATATGGAGATTTAGTAAATGACAAGCAACGCCTAGATCGGGAAGTCCAAGCGTTGCAAAAAGAAGTGTCTGAATTAAGGTGTCAAAATCAAGAAGTTCTTGTTTCTGATGCTAGTAATAGTGACACTATGAATCAGCACTATCTATCTGCGCTTCGAAAATATGAAGCCGTTAAAGACGAGTACGATGCCCTTAGGAAACGGTACGATGATTTAATATCATCGCATTCATCGGCCGTTAATAAGGTATGTACAAAATATTAATTTACAGAACGTTAAAACATATATGCACATATTAAGAGTTATTTGTAATGCAAACTTTATATATTCGGTTCAATATAGTTGGAATTATCTCAAGAAGAGGCTGCCAGGTTAAAAAAACAATATGATGAAATTGTTCAAGAACGTAATAGCGCAGTTCGTGAGCGTAATGGTTTAAAACAACAGTGTACTGCTGCCATTAGGCAGTGGGATATTGCATTAAGGGAAAGAAATGAATATCGTGAAGCTTTAGCCAAAGTACAGCAACAACACGAAGAAGCAGTGAAGGAAATTAATCATGCAATGGTACTACGCATGAAAGCTAGTAAGGATATGAAACGATTAACAGAAGAAAGAAATGCTGCATTACAAGAATACAGTTTAATTATGGGCGAGCGCGATACGGTGCATAAAGAAATGGAAAAACTTGGTGATGATCTTACACAAGCATATACAAAAATTACACATTTAGAGAATCAGAATAAACAATTTATGGAAGAGGTAAATTTTCTTAAATTAGTCATAAAAAACAATTTGTTCGTGTAACTAACTCAATGATAAATTTGTTTTTATTAAATTTAATAACAATAATATATATATATATATTTATTTATTACTTAACCATTTAAATATGCTATAAAACATGATATCAATATCGGTATAATATAATTAGAAATTACTGAGTACAATAATCGGCTCATTATTACTTTCTTCTCATAGATTTTGTATTGGTTTTAGTTATTTATACACTGCACATTACTTGCTACTACGTGTACTATTTTTAAATTAATGTTCTGTATTTTAATATCTGTTTTCTTTATTTTTAGAAAAAAGCTTTATCCTATCAAATTGAAACATTAAGAAGAGAAATTTCATCCGCTTTGCAAGATCGAGACGATGCTTTAAAACAATGTAACGAATTACGCCAAAAGTTTGGTGATTATTCTGAAGGCTCAAACAGGGATTATAAAAATCGTATGGAATTACACTCATATAATCGTGAACGAGATAATTCGAACAAAGAAGCTGAAAGAGAAAATAACACTACGGATTACACTAAACGGGATAAGGAACGTATGGATAACTTGGATCAAGCTAACTTGGAATTAGATAAACTTAGAAAATCTGTCGATAAATTGCAAGCAGAGCTCGAAGAAGCTCTCCAAGAAGCAGAAGTATCAAAACGAAGAAGGGATTGGGCTTTCAGTGAAAGGGATAAAATAGTTTTAGAAAGAGAAAGTATTAGAACTCTCTGCGATAGATTAAGAAAAGAGCGTGATCGTGCTGTTTCGGAACTAGCGGGTGCTTTACGTGATTCTGATGATATTAAAAAGCAACGGAACGAAGCATCGAAAGAATTAAAGGATCTCAAAGAAAAGATAGAATCTGGTGATCATGCGTTAAGAGCAAGTCAATTTGCACAAAGCTTAGCGCATGCACATGATTCGGCGATCGATACTGATGTTAGTGACTGGGAAATTCTTACTATTCACTTGGACCTTAGTCGACTTTGCTTAGATTCTGATCGTGATTTGGGATTGACATTAGTTGGAGGTCGTGATAATCCATATTATCCAAACGATACAGGAATTTATGTTGCTCAAGTAACATCAGGAAGTGCTGTTGACGGTAAATTAAGAGTGAATGACTGCATTATGCGAGTAAACAATGTAGATTGTACATCTGTTTTTACGCGTGTAATTATGGAAACTTTACGTACCTGTTCGGTGGGATCAGCTACATTAACGATAAGAAGACGGCGTTTAACTAGAAGGTCATTAAGGACAACGCAATTGCCTGTTGGTTCAGTTCCTCATGGTATTTCTTTGGAGCTTGGAGTATACATTTCGAAGATTTCACCGGGTAGTTTATCTGCTAAAGATGGCAACCTCGCTGTTGGAGATAGAGTTTTAAATGTATGTCTTATACATATTTTGTATTGATTTTATTTATTTATTCCTCTTGAATATTAATATAGTTCTTTTTTCTATAGATTAATAGTAAACCAATGGAAGGCATTAATTCTAGCCACGAAGCGATGGCAACTTTGAATGATACAAGTACGGATGTGTTAACTATTACGACCCTGAAAGGAATACCATTGCCTTCAGCAACTAGTTCTGAAACTATGACCATTGATGGTAGCTTTGGTACTGAGAAACAAAAAATGGTGAACAGTTGTTCTCAAACAGAACAAGAAAGAATATTGTTAAAGATTCCATCGGACGATTATGAAAGAAGACACGTTGCTTCGAACTTTGGTGATAGAAGTGTTTACAAAGTTTCAAAATCCGTTAGTGGTGAAAAACCAAGTGGAATTAGCAATGCTTGGGACAATATACGAGAGAAGATTGATATAGTACGAGGACGTAAACATAGCAAAGATCGGGAGGAGAAGAAGAAACGACACCGTAACTCGAGTCCAAATACCTTTGAGCAAGAGCAAGATGCAATAGCGGAATTAGATTCAGTAATAGAGAGCTACCACAAGAAAGCGAATAATGGAGTACTGAAACGAAGTAAGCGACGCGGAACCGAAAAGGTTGAGAAAAATGGAGGTACGTGGCCGAAAGCCAGAGGTGGACCTCTGATTCAAAATGGTACTGGTACTATTTTACATCCACGTAAGACAAAAGAAAGGTTGCCCTTAAGTGTACTCCTTAATCAACCACCAAAGTATGAAAGTTATAATTATAATCGTATTTCTAATCCTATACCCTTAACCAATTTTTCCAATATGAACAATCGGCATACGGTTTATAAACCTGTAGAAAAACCATTACCAAATTTCCTTAAAACTGGACCGTTATTTAGTCAGAAATCCTTTACTCCAGTGGTGCAGTTCAAAGATATCCCGATAGATAAGAAACCAGCAACCGAATTCGAGAACACGGAAAATAGACTCAGTTCTACGCTGACACCATCTGAAACTAGCATCGATTTTTCCGTGAAGTCTGGAAATACGGGAAAAGATGTAGAATATTTTTCGAAGAAAAGAACGCAAAAGTATACTCCTAGCAACGAGAGTCAAGTAGACACACTACAGCATAATAGAGTGCAATCTCAACTTTATTCCGGGGCTGGATCATCAACTTCGTCGACTAGCGGCACGAGACAGCAGTTGACTGGTAATTTTTCATTTCCTCCCTATACGCATTCGCATCCGCATCCCCATCAACAAAATTCTTTACCTTCGAGATACCCTTCCCCGCCGTCTTTGCCGTCTGCACAGTCCGGGGAGTCAATAGGACTACCCGATGCACGATCTTATTGTTTCGAACCTTCATATAGCCCCGGCCCGCAAACAGGATTCGGGCATTTGCACACACCCTCTGTAGATTTGCATTACCACAAATCTCGCGCTCCACCGATTGGCACTACATACGACGTACCAGCGTACACACATGGCTACGAAGGTGGAACTTTTCCAAGAAAAAAGGAAAATCAACGTTTTCGAATACCATCAAATCCTAGTGTGACTTCAAAAAGCAGTGTGGGTAAATTATCTACTGGCAGTATAGAAAGAACTTCAGAAAGAGGCAGTCCGATGCCAACATTCCACGTGGAAGTACTTAGTCCTGGTACCGGTAGCGGAAATAGCTCTGGTGGAACTGTCAGAGGAAGTAGTGGCAATAAACGGTCCAGCATGCCGGACTATTGCTACTCTCAACCTAGGCCAGCACCTGGAGAACTTCGCAGAGTTCACATAGACAAGTCAGTTGAACCTTTAGGTATCCAGATTTCTTGCTTAGAGAGCGGCGGTGTATTCGTTTCCACTGTTAGCGAGCACAGCTTAGCATCTCAAGTCGGTCTTCAAATCGGTGACCAGTTGCTTGAAGTCTGTGGTATCAATATGAGGAGTGCTACTTATCAACTTGCTGCCAATGTGTTACGTCAGTGCGGTAATTCCATTACGATGCTGGTGCAGTACAGTCCAGACAGTGAGTACAGTGTTTTGTTAGAAAAAGTAGAATATCCCTATCACAAGCTGCACTTTATACAAATCTTCTTGCACCTTTCTTATTAAACGTGATCATTATTTATCATTATTGCATGGTTCTTATCTTGATGTAACATCACCCTTATATGTCACTTCTTTTTGCTAGAATACAATGAGTTAGAAGAAGGCTCTGCTTCTTCGAGTTCATCAGAAGCTGGTGGTGCTGAAGGAGGTAGTCGTAGTGGATCACCCACTCCATGTAACAGTCCTGAAGCTCCTAGAAAAACAACTATTGAGTCATTGGATAGCTCAGAACCTGAACGTGACGCCTCTACTAGTTTAAGTACAATACGCGATACTTCCAATACCTTGACTATTATGCGCGAAACTTCAAATACTTTAGAACCACCTCGTACAATTCGAGAAAGAGATATCAGAAATTCTGCTTCATTGGAAGTACCAAGTACGCAACAGAGAGAACGAGAAATTAGAGCATCAGCATCTTTGGATATTAATATCAGAAAACCGGAACTTCGTAGTTCAGCTACGCTAGATAATATGCGTAATTCCGCAACTCTTGATACATTACGTGGTACTGCTAATACTCTTACACGCGCACAGCTTAATGTAGCGACCACGTTGCAACGACAAAATGCAACTGTAAGAAGTCCGACACAAGAAGAACAAAATCGTAAAAGCCCACCACCAAGTGAACCGAGGTATCTTTTTATCGAAACAAGGAAATGTTCGAATTTAGGTATTTCCCTTGTTGGTGGTAATGGTGTCGGAATATTCGTACACTCGGTACAACCAGGTTGCCTCGCGGAAGATGCAGGATTACGTCCCGGTGACCGTATCCTAGAATATAATGGTGTTGATCTCAGACAAGCAACCGCAGAACAAGCTGCTTTAGAATTGGCTAGACCAGCAGATAAAGTAACGCTGATTGCTCAATATGTACCTGAAAGGTATAACGAAGTAAAGGATAAACCTGGAGACAGTTTCTATGTGAAAGCGATGTTCGATCGAGTAGGCGAAGTTGGGGATAGCCTACAACTTAGGTTTAGTAAAGATGATATTTTATACGTCGATAATACAATGTTTAATGGTACTCCGGGTCATTGGAGAGCTTGGATAGTTGATCAAGCTGGAAGAAGACAAACCTGTGGTATAATTCCGAGCAAATTCAAGTAAGTTGGGGAAATCAAATATTGAACGAATCTCTTTTAAGATTGTTTCATATTTGTATTATATCTCATATGTATCCATAATATCGTTAGGGTCGAAGAAGAACTGCTTTTACGACGTTCATTAGGCGATTTAGAAACGGATACTACTAGAAGAGGTAGCACGAGCGCAAGAAGGAGCTTTTTTCGGCGAAAGAAGCATCAACGTTCTTCTAGTAGGGATAGTAAAGAATTATCACATCTTACGGGAGTAAATTTGGGTTGGTATAGTGATAGTGGAACACTAAATGAAGAAACTCTTCCAGCAAGTTATCAACGCGTTGAAAGATTGGATTGTAAATATTTGTTACATCAAATATTTATTTAATACACAGTTGTTACTTATCACTAATCGTTATTTAATTCATTCTATCAAAATATTGAATTACTTTTTATACTTTTATTTTTATGCAGATCCAGCTTTAAGACCTGTGTTGATCATCGGACCGTTAAGCGAATGTGTAGTGACAAAACTATTACAAGAATTTCCAGGACAGTTCACTAGGTGTCTCGCAGAAGCTATGCACTGTTCTCAAGCGACGCTCGAACAAGGTTTGCGCGATTCGCTTTATGTGGACTATAGAAAAAAAGGAAGCTATTTCGAGTGTACCACAGTACAAGCTGTCAAGGACATCTGTGAGAAGGTATCTTTTTTTATCCAATGCCTATACAATATTGATAACGTTATTTATAGTAAGCGTATAAACACTAGGTTAAACACCTAAAAGTAGATCATTTAAAATTTATATAATTCTGCGAATTTATTTTTATTTCTTTTTTACCTTTTATTAAAACTTTGTTGATACATATTTATTTATAGAATACTCATTGCATATTGGATGTATCAATTGCGTCGATCGAGCGTCTTCATCGACATCAGATCTATCCTATAGTTTTGTTGATTAAATTTAAAAGTACCAAACAAATAAAGGAAGTCAAAGATTCCAGATACCCAAGCGATAAAGTTAGTGCCAAAGCGGCCAAGGAGATGTATGAACAAGCATTAAAATTGGAAGCTGAGTATAAACATTATATTTCTGGTAAGAATATTTATAAAATAAAAATGCAACTTTATGTGAATTTGTTGCATTATTGTTGATACAACTTTCACGCATTTCAGCTGTAATTCCAGCTGGAGTAAATGTCGCGTACATATGTACTCAAGTAAAAGCTGCAGTAGATGAAGAACAAAGCAAAGCGCTGTGGGTTCCTAGAGGACCTCCCTGACATTTAAGGGGGGGTCCCCACAAACCACAGTGGAAATCAATCTAAATTCCACCAGGGGGCCCTTACGTCATACGATTGTAAAATTGTTACAAGTTTGTTTATTTATGGTCTCTTATTTGTCACGACAGTATGCAGGAATTTCGGTTTTTCTTTTCATGGTTCCATTACTACGATTTTTTAAATTATTTTTATTTATTTCGTTATTGTAATGCAATTATGCAAAGTTTTTAATGTTTTTTTATCTTCCTTTCTTTTTTCATTTATCTTTTAGTTTAAAGTTTGATACAAATTATACAATTTATTTTAATAAGCTTTGTCATAAGTATTTCACTATTTCAGCAAATATTTGATGCTATTTAAACAATACCGACATTTCCTATAAAATATTACGAGATAAATAAGACTTCATATAAAAATCTTAATATTTAAACATATCATGCAGTCAACATTCATATTAAAAGGAAGAGAAACAAACAGTACGTTTTATACGAATTCTATCTTATATTTTCAACTTTAATTTTCCTGATTTTTACTTTCCTTATGAAAATGACACTATTGATGTATTACATTTCAATATTTCACTTTTATGGAAAAAATCAGCATAGTGTAGTTTCAACATTTAATTTCCCTTAACTCAATAGACATGTGCAAGAATTATTCTTCGTGCTTCATAAAAGTTGAAAACTTTGCTTGCTGCTTCGAACCTCGATCGATCATAATTTCCCAATAAGGTATGCAACAATGTGAAAATTATCTATTGCAATTAGCGTGAGACCATAAATGAATTAATGTAGCAAGTAAAAATATTCATCGTATTGTGGCCCGTAAAACATTTGGTGGATAAATGTAAAGTTCATTAGTTAGTGAATAAGTCTCAGCCATTCAGTGCTTGGCTGATGTTATTAACCCCTCAGATCACTTCGTTGTACAGAATAATTTTGCGTGATGAGTATTATTGTACAGAGGATGTTATAAATTAAAAGAGGTTACTTATTTGTATATAATTTACTTATGAAACTTATGGATTATATGTTTATTAATTTTTAGTTTAGATGAATCCTTTAATTGTATGCTTAAATTTAAGTGATACTTTAGTCATTGTTTTATAAAACTGTTTATAATCCATTTGTTGAAGTTGCGTAGCAATTGGTTTGAGGGGTTAAAATTTTAATGTTGTAGGTCGAGGAATTAAAAAATGTAAAGAAATTGAATACGGAATTGACAAAAAATGGATTGTTTTTGCCATTTTTTAAATTTGTAAATATCTGAAATGATAATAAGCAGTAGATATCCGCAACACAGAGAAACTCAATATAAAGCGCTCGTAACGAAACGTATGATGGAGTATGTTACTGCTTTTTTACTTCTGTAGTTCGAATTATTTTACGAATTTACACTGTAATGTTTTTAAATCAAGTTTAAGACGCTTTGTAAGGTGCAGTCATATTTTTGAACACATTTAAAATGCAAGTACGTATCATTACGTATCTACATTCAGAATTCAGTGCATATATCTTATTACATTTTTAAACATGAGGCCGACATACATTTTTTAAATAATTTTTACTGTTATTATCTTAAAAATTATATTTAAATTGCCCCATTTCTTGCTTTCTTCTTAAATATTTTGATAAATATAACGGGATCATTTATATTGTTTTCAATATCTGGATGTAGATACAAGTTTCGTATATACATATTACCAGAAAAAATTAAAAGTACATTAAATGAAATAGCTAAAAGAAATAGCTATCGTAAAAGTCTAGTAACGATGCTTCGATACTTAAATATATAATCTTCTTTTTTGTTCGAAACGAAGCCTTTCTAATTTCGAAAGAGGCTTACGTTCTTTAATGATATCGATGAATATCGAATATCAAGTTTAGTAACAATTTGTACGTACAGAAAGAATCCAGTAAGAGTGGAAGACAAACAAATGACGTTAAACATTGCTTTTTGTAAAACAGAAATTTAGTTTTCTAACAAGACAATATTTAGGCGTAAGTTATCAAAGTGAGACCAAAAATTAAAAGAATATTATGCTAATTCATAAGGATTACAATTAAATTTATTCGTATCGTTAGCGTCGATATGCTTAATGCGGAAGTGTAGATATATACTTTTTGATACGTTGCGAAATCATCGGTACGAATTTCGTAATAAAAAAGGCTCAAAAAGAAAGAAAAAGGGGAAAAATTATGAATTATAAAAAGTGCCGTACACACTTGGCAGCTTATAATAACAAGGAATTATTGTATTTCGCACCCAAGGTAAATACTCTTTGAAAGGCTATCGTGGACAATCTAGGCGTTAAAATTAGGAATTTACTAGCGAACTAATATAACAAAATATTTTCAGGAAAGAATATTTAATTCTTATTCTTTTAATAAGTAGAAAGGATATGATAATATATGTGTGTGTACGTTTATATATTGTATATATTTGTACACACATATGAATCTTGAACGTTATACATGTGTGAGGTGAAGTAAATTATTTAAATCGACAAATTATATTTTATATGACGATATTACAAACGTACAATACTTATGAGAGTAATACATTATTATTTTTATATATATATATATATATATATATATATATATATATATATATATATATATATATATATATAACGATTTTATTTTTCCTAATTTATTTTGGCATTGTTCTAATTGACAAATATAACAAATCTGTTTACTTTTTGTAAGAATGGCAGTAATTTTCTTTTCAATGTTTAATTAACGAAAACACGATTGAGATACTTAATTCTAAAAAGAAAATAATAAAACATTAACGTCTAGATATTTTTTTTAGTACATGTATAGTATCTACGACAAATGTAGTGCAAAATATAACACAAGTCTCCGCATGTTATGAAAACAGCACGCGTCGTTATTTAATTTATGTTCAAAATACAACTACAATGAATATTAATTCTAAAAAAATATCCAAATCGTAAATCACGCCTTGAGTAATATATTTCTTAATTAAAATTAAATATAATGTAACCGAAGAGTAAACCGTAACTTCATAAAAATTTTGTTAATTATTGCAATTGTGTGGTATTGAATAATCTTTTAGATAGAACGAAACAATAAAACTCTCACCTTACATAAGAATCTTGTATAACGGGCAAGATTCGTTTGCGGAGAGTTAAAAGGTTTCTTTTCTCCCATAGCTTGATACGTCTACAACTATCCTATTTAAAAAAAAAAAAAAAAAAAAAAAAAAAAAAAAGAAACTATCGATATTTAAATTAAACATAATTTCTGTGCGGTACAAGATGAAAAATTAAGATAGGTCGAGGGCGAAGTGAAATGCCAAAAATAACAAAAAGAGAAAGAAAAGAAAAAAAAACAGTATCGAAGGAGGAGGGAGAAAAGATTAATTTTGTATTATGATTATTCTCAATCACAGCACTGTGATACATATAACATTACAGCTTTGATAACATATCAATTTCACAATCCTTCTACATTACTATTATACATATACATACATATTTTGGGCAATACTTACATATACATAAATGTTATATATATTTAACTACGCACTTTTACTATTTTTCATAAGCACGTGATTCTGAACCATTCAATACCAACATATATAGCACTAGTACGCGCAAATACGTCCGTAATAAACGAAGGATGTACGATGTACACTTTTTTCGATAGAATTTCGAGTGGATTGAATTTGAATGAAAAATTCTAGATATTTTCCATATATTATCTAAAAATTTATAAAGATAAGACTTATAAAAGTATGTTTTTCATGAAAAATTCAAATTTATTAATTTTTGACAGACTAAAATGAAACTAGAATGCAATTATATCTTTTCATTTATCTCGGATTATAAATTACTTATTTCTAATGACCATTGAACTTATGAAACAAAGAAATTTGTTATTATTTATTGTTACCATTCATTTATTCATTTGTTGTTTAATGTATTTTTAAAAGAGCGCAATTGAATTTGTCTAATCAAGGAAATAAGTTATATATGTTTGCAAGTATTATTCACTCGAAATCTTTCTAAAAATATTTGAGACGTAATTGACACACGTACTGACTGGTGCACTAACAAGCAATTAAATGTACGATAATAGAAGCATTAAATACTGGCAATCATTGAAGCGTTTATGGTGATATATTACTTAGACGAGAAGCAAAGCCTGACGATTGGGTTTGAAAAATGCGCGATACAGATCGATGATTTATGATTCTAATAGCGATTTATTCAAACGATAATCGCGACTAGTCTTCAATAGTATTCTATTTTCTATAACGAATTTCTCCTCGCAGTATCACTTGTATGCTCCAGCCGAAATTTTATCGTCTTAATATCATTGTGTCCGACATTATATTCGCTATCTCCCCATAGGTTTCCTATTCTATTTGTATCGCACTATTTGTTTAACCAGTAACGATGTACGTAACAATTACACTGCGCATCATCACTGAAAAGAGTTTATTCTAAACTTAACTAAAAGCACATTCGATATTATGTTTCATTTCTTCTTATGTTTCGTTTCTCTGGTTTTATCTTGTTTCAAAAATTTCAATTAAACTCAAGGTTAACAAATTTAGATGTTTTATCATATAAAAGTTCCTAAAAATGAGAAAACTAATCTTTTTTTTTAATTAAAAAATCCAATTTCAATTAAATCTCAATTTTAATTCAGATTCAATTAAAAATGTTACTTTTGAAACGCAAAATGCTGAAATATAGAGAAACGACTTACTATAATAAGAAGTATTGTCATTGTTTGCTTCTGTCTTCCAAATTTCCACAATTGTAAATCGTTATCATCCAATCAACATGGTTATATAAATTTGATGAATATCGAAAAAACAAATTACTTATCTTAAATTTGTAATTTATGAGAACATATGAGTCTATTATATTAACGATTGTATTAAACTTCTATCATATCTGTATATTTTTCAAGTATTCTACGAGTCTTCTATCTTGTTACAAAAGTGATTATAGATATCAATCGGCAAAAATATCAAAATTTTTAATAGATCTAAATCTATCGTCTAATCAAACACACTTAATTTGTCTGTAGCCTTTCCTCTTAATCAGCATATTTTTTTGAAACAATAAGATTCTTATACTCATTGAAAAATTAGCAAATAGAGCTCGCGAATGTATAATGTAATAATATCAACTTGGTGCTGTTTGTTCTTACACATTTCTTACATTAGTTTTTATACACATATATTAAGAATATTCTCTTATCAGTCAATGTGGTCGTAAGCACTTGTGCATATCCTGGAACTATGATATTGGATGGTTTGAAATTTTTATATCCGTATGTGTATACACACCTTTTGTTAACATACGTATGTATTTTGATTCTTATTGAGATAATGAAGATTATTACGATTTCGGTAAATTCGAAGAGAATCTAAAGAAAATTCATTGATGAACAAGTTGATGAAGAAAAGTTTATTAATTGGGCATGCAAAGTGTCTTATTCGTCTCTCCTCATCGGTAGAACCGTCTTTGAATCAGAGTATTACCTCCTCAGTAGTAAAATTTATTCTTCTTTTGACTAAGGGAACGTATAATATGTATAAATACAAATGTAACAATGTTGCGAGCGTAGATAAATTAGATTTGAGTATTTTTCAGTGAAGAGTATTTATCGATAATAACACTTAATTTTTATATTTAACTCTTTGATTGTGTAGAGATAAAGTTTTTGTAAATTTTGAAATACTTGTGGATTATATTATTATATTTTTCATGGTATAAATTTTTGATCTTTTCCATTGTTTGAAAACGTTTTCGAAGAAATGACTTTTCAAGAGGAAATCAGTGAAATGTTCAGCGATCAGAGAGTTAAGAAAAATTAAACAAACAATACTGACTCTTAAAATGTACTACTTATGGCTGTTAAAAAGAAATGCGTTAATCGATTATAAAATGAACGATTACATAATATCAGAATGCAAGAAATTCAGACTAAATCAAATTTTATAAAAGTTAGATTACAGAATGACGTTTCTAGTTTTTTGATAATCACATTTCTACGTTTTTACACACACAGAGTGCATTATTGAAATGGAATTGTATACATAGTTACTAAGTGCAGATAAACCTAGACTGATTTATAAAATAATCAATTATCAAATTTGTGTCTATTTTGTCGGTAATAGAATTATGAGACATTGATCGATTTATCAATTTGAATAACTAAAAGAAGAAAACGTTGTGCTTCATAGGTTGTTGAGGTCTCCATTTACAAGCAAAAATCGGAATATATGGTTGTATCGTTTGTTTATAAACGCATTCACTGCCAAATATTTATTTAACTTTTGTTTCTTTATACTGCTAATGCATAGAGAAGGTTAAATATTTGCAATGCGATAAAAATATACGAATGAAACGTATTATGAAGAAAAGATAGATAAATAATTTGCATCGTGGTGGGAAAATCGTCTTGTAAAAACTTATTGTTCATAAACGGATGTTTGAGTTAAGAAGAAACTCAAGAAATTTGATTGTAAATGATTTTTTGTTAAATAATATTATATTAATGCAATATTATTGAAATAATATTAAGTTATATTATTTAGTAATATTATAGTGATATAATATTATGTTTTATAAATGTATTGTATATACATATGTAGCATATTTGTGCGTAATGTATCATGGATTGTATAAAGAGAAAGTTTTCGTATTACTTTAAGTGAGCTTTAAGGATCAGTTTAATTTTGATTGGTAACGCAGTTTTCCATATGCTTCCATAAAGAAAATACCGAAATCTTATTTACTCACACGAAACTCCGCACGACAAGTGCCCTTATTAAGTTATTACATCTTCAACTATTTATTATTTATAGTTCAATTCTTACATAGTCAGCAATAAACTTGTCTGTTTATTTTCAGAGTACGTGTTTTCTTGTTATCTCAGTAATTATCCAGCATGTTTCAATCGTTTTGTTTATTGCACGTAAAATACAAAGATTTTATATATTTTTACATTTTATATTTCTATTGAATTTTATATTATTTACTCATACTTATATCGTATAGATGGTTAACAAACTAAATGAAAGGAGGGAGAGATATTTTATTGAGAGTATTTATTAATCACTCAAAAATATTTCTCGCATTTTAATTCTAATCACGAAGGTTGTAATCAAGACGTCCAATACTTACACTACTGATAAACTAATTACAACGTAATGTACATTTGTATAAATCCTTCAATTATTCGTCATTCGATCTTTCCCACCAATGTGCTTTGTATGCGTAAGCTTTAACAGTGAATGCGTGCACAATTATTAATATAATATTTTTATCGCGCTTGATAACTAACAGTGTAATACAATTATGCGATTGTAGCTTCTTTTTTTCTCTCTTTTTCTCCTTTTTTTTTTTTTTTTTTTTTTTTTTTTTATCAGGATCGAACGGATAGGATATTTCAGAATCTGTGATCAATATATATCGACACGTATAAGCAGCATGAAATTTGCGATTATACTAAGATGCAAATATTTTTTATACGAATTGGTGTATACGCTCAGACGGTAGCCGATCGTATTTAATGTACCGAGAGACGAAATTAGTGGTAGAACTTAGTACATGGTTCGACAAATTTTCCGAATATCAAAACGTTCTATGACAGTAAATTGCAAGACTTTTATGCAATATTTATTGGAACGGTTGTTCGTTGTTATCGGAGCTAATTATTCGTTCGAACACGAATGTGATTAATTTTATTTCTCTATTTCTTATAGTCGACTTTAAATTTCTTGAAAAATTGTTGGCAACGCATATTACGTACAATACGAAAACGTAACATAATCTTATAAAAAGTGCGATTCTGTAATGAGGAAACAATTCAACATTATCGGAGATGAATTATTTTATACGTTTACGTTATCATCTGGTAACACATCCGATATGTTGTCGTAACATCTTATACCAATTTCACAAATAGATGATACATTGACTTTACATGTTGAAAGGAATCTGATTTGCAGCGCGAGTTTTGCTTGAATTTTAAATAAAATTCAAGCTGCAGCTCAGCATTTATAGCTGATACAACTACTAAGTACATGCTTCAAATGTCCAATCTTGCACCGTTCCCTTGAAAGAAAATAAGTCTTCCTGTGTCTATTCCTGCCACGCGTCGACTGCCCTGAAAATATTTTTTACCAAACCTTCACGATTTTTCATCACATTTGAATGCTAATGTATACGATTATAACTGCAACATTACTTTCATGGTTAGTGACAATTATTTTTGAAACCTTCTATTAACCGTGACAACTAAATACCATATTGATGCCAGTTATATCTGATTGTAGCTAATAACGAAAAACGAAATATCGTAATTATCAAATACGATAAAAATTGCAATAAAAATCACACGGTATGAATAAAACTTTCAATTCCTTAAGATCAGAACGAGTTGTATGGTAAGGTTCCGTACAGTGTATGAAACCGAATTATAATAAATTAAATTTTATTAAAAAATTTCGAACATACAATATGGATTCGTAGGCCTTTGGAAATCTAAACGATTAAGAAATTTGAAAAGAAAAAAGAAACAATTAAACACTAGTTAATAGAATTCGAGTTTTGCAGAAACTCAATGAGAAAACAGAACGAGCTTGAATTTGATCCTAAAAATATGAATTCATGAGTAATGAGAAAAATTTTTCCTATACGCCAGCATACGGTAATAATAATTAATATCGTAATTTGAATTGTTCCCTTTTAAACGACAACAAAGTATCAAAATTAATAATAAACACAAGACTACAGTATATTGAGAAAGAAAAATCTTAAACAATCTACTATGTAATTCGTGTAATCTATTTATAATTACTAGCAGAATAATGAACATGGAACGTGTTTTCTTTGTTTTTCATGCGACTAATTTATCGATCACCGTAGGATTCCTTGGCCACGATAACAATATATAAGAAACTATATTGTATCATTCAATTTCCTCCGTTTCTTTTGCAATGGTTTTGATACCAAATGTTATAGCCCGTAATTTATAAATACGTATACTTCTATTTATATAAGCATCTCCTTTATATACATATAAATACATATATTGGATATATGTGTGTGTATATATATATATATATGCGTTATATGATATGTACATACATATATTTGCAACGCGATGATACGCGGACCGTCGGCGATCTTTGTAATATTATAATATATATGTATATGTGACACTCCGATTAATATGTATAATATAAGGGATGTATCGGTATTGCTGTGAGACTGTCCCAGCAACACACGAACGCCCATATAATAAATATTAACGTATCGACGTTCGTTATTCTTTGTAAGCCTTCTTTCTTGTAAAACGTACAAGTTGTCTTATGTAGGAGAGCAAGGAAATAAAGTCGATTGTAACGAAAGCTTCTCTCATCAATTCTCTATTATTCAAGTAAGAAATTAATAGAGAAGAGTGATTGTTTTACATATATCATTATTTGTAACGCATATACGTTATATACATATGTTTCATGAAACACCCGTACGTCACTGATATCACGTTTCGTCGGAAGTTTGCTTTTTTGGGGTACTTATCTTTAATATTTTCTTTCTTCCGCTTTATCTCTAGAGAAATTAAATTTTTATCTCTTCTTGAAGAATTCTTGTTTCATATGGAAATAATTTTTAATAGCTTTTTCTGTCAATATTCATAATTCTCTTCCGACCTATAACATACGATCGATTATAAAAATATTCAAATCTATGTTCAATTTTTATTGCTAAGCTTTATAATTTAGATAAATACGTAAACGTGATAAACACTAAAGACGAATTAAAAAATTGTTTGGCAAAGGAATGACAAAAAATTAACATTCGCTATTTACATAAAATAATTTGTGATATACCAAACTGTTTAAAACGTAAGGGATATATAACCCAATATATGTTAAATTTTTGTTAAAAAAGCCTATTGCAATTTTATGATTCGAATTTTTGGTGCTCAAATATCGTCGTAATATAAAAATTCGGAATTTTTAATATTTAATTATTTAAAAAAGCCGGTGTAATTTTATTTTGCAAGATATAATTTGTAATTTATCTTATTTAGTTGAATTGAAATATTTTTATTCCTTCCATTTCTTAGTAATTTGTTTTACGAAAAGAATGTTTATCTTATAGGTATATACGTATAGTATTGTGTTTGATTAATTAATTTATTATTATAATTGCATCTGTCTTTTGTAGCACTTTTTTAAAGCAATTAGTATGGACGAATGATACGTGATGCTATTTTTATTCCTGCATATAAATATTGTGTTGAACAGCAATGTTTTTTAAACTCGAGGTCTTGAGGTCTTCAGTAGGTCATATGATCGATATTATTGATTGTGATAAGAATACTATAAAATAAAATAAGATTGTTAATTTAAGATAATAAGTTTACAGAATGTAAATAGAATGTAAACTTGTAATAATTTCTGAACTACTTATAATAGTGCTCTGAACTACTATAATGTAGGAGTAAAATTATGATCCTCTTTTTATAGAGCATGAAAATTACATCGAACGTAACAGTTTTATTTACAACAAGTGAAGTATCTGAACCAGATAAAAGGTAGTAATACATCAAATTTTTAATTATTTTCAAAGTGTAGCCAAACTGTTCGATTTAGTTTGTGCATCGTAAACAAAATTATGTGAACGAATAAATCTAAAAGCCTGATTATAGTATAAATCAAATTATCAGTAAATACTGTCAATTATAATCATTTATGTAGAAACTGTTTCTACGGGATATAATACAAACAAACTTTAACGTAATTAAAAGTAATTTCAGGACAGTGATATGAGATATAATAAAATTTAATGATATACAAATCCATCGTAATACTAATGCTCTGAGAATTTGTCTATTGTTTGAACTTTTACAAAAGTATCTTCTGATTCACAAGGGATTGTATTACTTTGTATTTTATGAACCATTTCAATTATTATTCTACATATACATATATTTATATACATGTATACGAAATTCAACAATATTGTATTGTTTTTGAAATTTTCTTATTATCTATGTAGTAACTTACAAAGGTGTTTTGTTTTATCTAGAGCAAGGACAAGAAAGGATGGTTTATTCAGAGTTAAGTTCAAGTTTATTCGTACAAGCAATACTCAACACAAAACTGACTACAATATCGTCGTACGTCTTAACACTCGGCTCCCAACTTCTCAACCGCTCAACTCAAACTGATCCACTCAACTGCTTCTACTCAACTGCTCTACTCACTCTACTCAACTCACTCTCCACAATTGACTCTACTGGACTGCCTGTCTTCCCAGATGTGCCTGACCCATTCCCAGGTACATCCCTTTCAATTACCCCAATGTTGCAAAGGGCCACAGGTATGACCCATTGTCAGGTACGTCCCTTTTCCCGATACTACATCTATAACATTGTAATCAAAATATTTCAAAGCTTTTGTGTAAAATTACGTAAGGGCTTTATACGTACACAAAAGAGTAGCTAGGTACTGCTTATCATTCGTATCAATAAAAACTGACAGTGGTTGAAAGTAAGTTAGAAAATACCTTCATCGATAACGGTTATCAGTAACTAAAAAAGAATTCCACCATCGATAATGACGATTGGGGATTAAAACGACAGAGGATGTACAAAACCAAAACAAATTTTGTTATCGATAATGATTGTTGGTAGTCAAACAGAAGTCTTTCATCGATAATGATTGCCAGTAACCAAAAAATGTTGATCATTATATTTTTTTAGGATTTAGCGATCACTTTCTTTCATTTAAATAAAAATTATTCTTTTGTTAATAACTTTTTTCATGCAAATTTTAAAAACTACTGTCATCGATGGTCCTGGTTTGCTTTTACTCCATTGGGAAAATTCTAATTTTCGATTGTTACTCGTACAAGAAATTGTAATTGCAGTATGCTGAATTAAATTGCTCATACTATAATGTATTTATTCTTTATTGTAAATTAACATTGATACATACATAATCACGTCGACCCAGATTTCTTACGATGGTTACAAAATCAACGAATGAAAAGCTTTTTACATTAATCTTTTGGTATAAAACATGTAATTACTTGCTAAATAAATAGTTACATTCTTAACTGGATGTTAACAATTACGGGTAACAATGTTATATGATTTAGTATTACAAAACTTTTGCATTTCAAAGCTCCATTACCATTGTCTGTTACATGTTACGAATGTATATAATCTAAGATCAGGTATGTAATATCTAGTACTCGAAATTAATTAACGACAAACGCAACGAAAACATGGCTTATATAGCTTTATTCACGAGCCTTATCTTTTTATAGTATCTTGCAACAAATTGTCTAACAAACATCTTAAACAAGCCTTAAAGTTACTATAATAGAGGCATTAAAACCGATACAATTATAATAACGAATAAATTAATTAAATACGATACTATGTATACATATAAGATAAATATGTTTATGTGTACTTGCTTGTATCTCGAAGTGTTTTTATATAATTAATTATTTTTTCTCATTGAGACGAAAATGCTATAAACAATACTATAAAAAGAAACATTATACTGAACATATACAATTTTAATAAAAGAATTGTTACAGAATTCATTGAATGAAAAACTGATTCATAGAATAGTAAAACATTTCACGTAATGGTAATCTGCTTTCGTCCACTTTTTGTAATATTGAAACATAAAGTATCATAATACTTATATCGATGTATTTCACTTGTTATTCTTTAATTCTTTTTACCATAAATAACTTTGATATTTCAACCAGAATGTTACATATTAGCGTTTAGAGCGTTGTTTAACGATGGCAATATGATTTTAATTTGAGCAACATATGTGTGTTTTAATCCACGTTATTTGTTACTTTACTTACGTAAAAATGTCCTGAAAATTTATGCATTTTAACATAGTATTTTAGATGGCCGACAGTTTTCAGTGGCATTACATTAATTTTCAAAGTGTTCGAAACATTACAGGAATTTTAAGATTACATTACAATTTATAAACGATGAAACATTAACATAAATTTTGATTCTTACTTATGATGACAATCACTGTTTCATGTGTATTTTATAAAATAAGATATGGAAAGAGGTGGTTTATAAATCATCGGTAAAGAAATTCTTCTTAAATATTCGCGTTCGATCTGAAAGTACTTTTTAAAATGATTAAGTAATGATAAAATTAACGGTAACAAGTAACAGATATATAGTTTCTAAATATTAATTAACAATAATAATAACTGTGTATCTTGCAAAACCTTTAAAGGTATTGTTTTCGTTGCTTCTGAAGAATAATGTTCAGTAAAATGTTGAAAAAAAGAATCTGCTAATTTCTTTCCAAGTTGTATATACATGTTATTGTAAGAAATACAAATACAATTAAACTTTCGTGTCACGTATAAGAAGAATCTTTAAAAACATAAGATTACCAATTTAATTGAAACCTAAAATAAACATTGTATTTTCTTAAGACGTTTAAAAGAAAATTCAGTTTCAAGTGTATAATACCAAGACTAATATTTTTTTTACTTTTAGACGTTTCATTCTATATATATCGTATCTTCTTATAAATTATCGTTGCTTAAGCGAGTTTTTGAATGACTTTTACATGTAAATATCTATAGAAACATAATATACATAACAATGTAATACATCTATCAATCGTGTCGATTGATATTTACGACAATTGAGGTTTATTGTAAAACAATTAAAAGGAATCATAGTATATATTGTGTTGATAATATTTTTTTTTCGTGGATTACACATTTTCATTTCAATCGTTTATATTTACATTAAACTATATATATTTCAAGTAACGTAACATTAAATGGCTATGGCAAATGAATTGTATGAGAGAGAATTTCTTCCTTGTGATAAATAACAATAACAAAGACTAAATTTCTTGACTAGCCTGGAGCCATTAAATTTTCGTAAATTTTCAAACCACACGCATTAACGCATATTCTTTCAATTTTTACGGTAGTATGCTTTTTGTTACATGAAATAACAATAACAGTGTAAATTACAGTAAGACGAAAGAGAACGAAATTTTTCATGCAAAGGGAACATAATTTTGTACTGTTTCGTTTTTACGAAAAAATATTTTGAAAATGTACTTGATACACATGCGATTTGACGTAATTTAATTTAATCCTTCGCACTGCACAAATTTTTATGACATAATCGACTAGAAAGCCCAGTACTTCTATAACAAAGCTTTTTGGAGTCAAGGATCACATTTCGTGAAGAAAAATGTTATAAATATTTGCAAATTAATTTGTATATTAATGTCCGTTCCTTTCCCAATTCGTCATGAGAAACATACAAAGATAATTTTCATATTAGCAATGTCGTTGTATAATAGCTGCATAGAAGCAGTACAAAGGATAACGTTACATTAGTGTTCATAACTGTTGATATCGATATAGACCAAGTGAATCAATTAATTTTTCCAATTCCTCATGTTTTCATTAAAACTTTATTTCTTTCTGCATGAAAGATTATCTCCCTTTTAATCGCATTGACAAATTATATCTCATCCTATGTGTTGAAATCCTTCATCAAAATAAGGTATGAAATTTGATAATGGAATTATTTACAAAATGTTCAATATACATGTTAAACTAGCGATGGAAATAGTGAAAAGTTCTTTCCTAATATTTAATAGGCCGCCGTTTTTCTTACTTAAATTGCTTCAACCCTTTTACGATGTAATAAAATAACGAGGCATTCGGAACAAGTGACTTAGAAGGTAATTATCTTTTTGTTGTCAAGGTCTTTTCACACTTGTGACGTCATACAGTTTCCTTTTTCTAGTAAATAAATTTCGATAATTCTTTTATATATATAACAGTATTATAATTAGAAGAAGTAAAATTCGCTACACTCTCTTTGACATGTATCAAAGAGAGTGACGGGCTGTATTTTCGCATTACACCGATAATGGATAACGTCGACGAAACAAAATTTGCTTCTTTGAATATATCTAACGAGTTTGCGGCGGTCGTACCTTAATTCGTTGTTTCTGCGTGCGAGGTGAACGCGATGTTACGCGAAATTCAAGAGGTAAATCGTAGCAGCGACAAACACAACAACTTGGGAACTTAAACCAATCGCTGAAGATACCACGACACTCGTTGTTCGGATCGTAAGCTAACAGCCGATGAAGTCTGTATTGTTGTTCGCATCTGCATCCATCTCGACAGTACATCTGCTTGTTTTCGTGTCTTTAAACAAACAAAATGATAGTCAATAATCCCATGTAATTGTTCAAGCTACTGAAGATGAGAATATTTAAAGCGGTACATATTTTATTTGAAGCATTTTCTTCAATATTTTTGTAAAAGATGTATGGAGTTTTTTTTATTGATATTTTGAAAAAAATATAGGAAGGAATAATAATATTTACTGTCTTGTTTTACAAATGTTTCATGTACTAATTAAAACTGAAGTAGATATAAATAAAAATATTTGTTGAAATACATGTATAAGTGTATTGATACACTGAAAGGAATGAAATGCATATAAAAATAAATAAATTAGGCAGCTTTGATTTCAAAACGGTTCTCTTTCAAAGCGACACAATGTGATAATAAACTGACGGATGGAAATACATATATATTATAATTACTAGACTACGGATAGTTATACATTTATGGGAAATTTAAAAATACACATAATACATAAAAATATATAAAATATGCAAAGTTTTACACTTATCAATTGTAATAGTTAATGGTAAACCAAACTGTTTAAGTTTTATTTCTTTATATGTTTTTATAAAAATATGAATTTGCGTAAATATCCACAGTTCTATAATTATTTATTTTTCGTGACATTTTTAGAAAACCTGTTTAAAAGTGTTGCAGTGTTGATATTGTATAATATTATTGATGTAATGTGTAATACTATAGTATCAACAAGTATTTAATTAGTGTTATCTTATACTAACAAATATTTCAAATATTTTTCAAACGCATGAATTAGAATGTACAATTTGAAGTGATAAAGTAATTAAAATATTATAATACTCACGTGCATTTTTCCCAGTGAACGTATTGCTCGAACGGATAAAGATTCAGAAGTGCCAATACCTCGCCCCTGGTATTATTCGCCCAAAATGGAGCAACCACTTCCTCTTTTACGGGGCAAGCATTTCTGAAATATTTTTACTATATGTAGAAGATAAATTATAACTGTCAGATTAGATTATATCTGTTACATATACATTTATATACGCGAAATTCAAGAGGTAAGTCGTAACAGCCTATAATTGTGCAATTGTACAGCGCATTTTTTAGTTTCATTTCTCTACACTTATTTCTTTATTCTTATTTTTTTTTCTTTTTTTTTTAATAAAACCTCTTACAAAGTATGAATATCATTAATGAGATTTTACTGTTCCATTTGAGGAAAGAAACTTTAATCGTCCCAGTGATTTCTTAAAATAAAATATAAATTTACTGTTACATGTATTTATTATATTAAACTTATTGAATCTGAAATCCATTTGTTAACAAAACGATTCAAAATAACCAAAATAATATCCGAAACGTAATAAGAAGCTTACAATTCTATTAATTGTAAATAAGTAAAGAAATATTACCATAAATAGGTGAGAAATATTCTTATATGCATTTAAAAACAATATCGATTAGGTATACATTATGCAGAAAACTCTTACATCGATGTACGTATGACCTACATACGTATGCTATGATATAAAATGTATTGAATATAACTGTGCTCATAGCAATGCAAATAAAGATGTAACAAAATTCGATTTTAGTAAGTATAACTTCTTAATTACATAAACTAATATATAAAAGATCATATCAACATATATATATGTCGGAGATGAAAGTAAAGCCGAAGCCTTTCCTTGGAAATTTCGGGAATATCCTCTAGTACTCTAGCCTAGATTTTATCATAGCTGTAATTGTTCGAGATTCGTGATAGCGAGATTGAATTCGAGGTGACAATTGGTCGCCGAACGTAGCCACGGTCGCGGGATGGACGTTTTGCTTAACGGAGGTCTGGAGTGGTTGTATGGTTTTTCCGAGAAATGCGGTTGTGGTGGCATGCGGCCTCGGAAGCGGGCCTAGCCACGTGTGATGTTGTCTCGGAGGTGCCAATACAATGGGACATACATTGTATTAATAATCAAACTCCAGGCAGAAACTGCCTAGCAACGGTGTTTGGAACTTTCTCGATGCTTCCAAACGGGTATAGAAAACAAATGCGATCGTACAGCGAGAAAAATCTCCACGAGGCTGGCATTCGTGCGATTGTCTTGGAGAGTGACACATCGAGCATCGTTTTGCGCCTTGACCGTGGATTCGTTTGAACCCAAGAACATTGTTAATAGTGTTCATTAAACTTATTATTCGTAAATCATACTAATCACTAAACTTATTATTCATCAAACTTATTATTCATTAGACTTATTATTTGTTAAGCTTTGTGATAGTCTTGTATATACGTGTAAATATAGCCTCGGCTTTGTGAAACAATGGCTAATCCACGTGAAGAGTTGTTACGCGCCCAAAATTTCAATCTCAACTCGACATATGTATATATATATATAGGGCGTTTAGAAATTATTTGTTAAGAGTATCATAGCCTTATTCTACAACTCTGTATCGGTGAAAATCTGTAAAAGAAAGTAGCCGCGAAATTGATCTTGACATTGAAATTCAAGATCGAATTTTTGGTTGCATCGTATTCTACACATCTTGAGGATCAAAGGTCTCATAGCCAATGGTACTCAATCATTCTCTCGTACTCAACCATTCTCCTAGAAAAAAAATGTTAAAATTGCATTAGTTTCCCAGCTCGCTTTAGTTATAATGTGTTTACATTTTGTAGTTAGACGCTGGGAAGATAGTATCTAATCCAGATCTATCATCATGTATCCAATATCTTCTTTTCTTTTTTCTTTCTTTCTCGCTATTTAAGCAGTTTCAAACTCGCATTTCTACATTCCGATCAGGTTTCTCCTCACGATCGTGCATTGACTTTAGACGATGATAACGATATTCGATCCAGTGTTTCAATTGTTCATTCGAACGATAAACAATTTCTTTCACGCAATTTTACGTAATTTTGTACCCAAAGGAAGAAATCCATTGGTCAAAACTGGTGAACGAGGAGGCCATAAGCGAGCACCAAATTTGCATACTGCTCATCGCGACCCAAACATTTCATTTCACCAGTGTGAGGTAGAACATCATCATCGACCGATTCGCCAATTTTTTCGTCGTTTAAAGTCGATGCGTTAGGAAGAAACATGACCGGAATAGAAAATTGCGAGTTCGCTTAAATAGCTGCTTAAATAGCGAGAAAAAAGGAAGAAAAAGAAAGAAACAACGATACGGGATATGTAATGGTGGATCTAGGGTAACTACGTACGAAGATAGATGATATTTTCTCAGCATCTAACTACAAAACGTAAACACGTTACAATTAAAGCGAGCTGGGAAATTAATGGAACTTTAATATTTTTATCCAGGAGAATAGTCAAGAAGTTGCGACCTACGCTTCCTTTGAGACTTTTCGTCCTCATTATGAGTAGAATAAGGCGCAACAAAAAAATTTCACTTTGAATTTCTAGCTCAAGGCCAATTTTACGTCTACTTTCTTTTACAGATGTTTACCAATGCGAGGTGTAGACTAAGGCTACGATGCACGTGACAAATAGTTTTCGAACGCCGTGTTCTTACATAAAAGAAATTTATTCATTGATCTACCCTTCCTCCTTTCCCTGTCTATTTTGTCGTTCTCTTCTATCATCCTAAAAAATAATTTCGCGTTTCCAGCTTATGTCGTTCTATTGTTTTAATCATAGGCAAGTGTTAAGGAAGTATTAAGAGTGTGTTGAACAAGAGTGAAACACCTTCGATAAATTCACAACTAATGCAAACAAATCGAGAGACACTTACACTCCTCGAAGCTTCAAAACCGGTTGTTCCTGTTGATCTTTCGCGGCGGCGTCCTGATACAACTGTCCTCCCATAGTCGAAGCTTCCGGCTTAATGGCAGGTCGATATTCCGGTCGTGGCCTGAACTCTTGTTCGTCGATCGAACTCAACGTCTCGTCCTGAGCAGTTGTTCCTTTCGGCGTCGCAAATAGACTCTCGCTGCCATCGACTTCATCCGGAAAATCGGTGGTGTCCGACAAATTTACCGTCGACGTTTCCTCGAGGCTGGATTCAGAAACCTCTGCGACTTCGCCAGCTTCTTCCACAACCTCGTCGACTCTGTCTATCTGTTCGAGAATTTCGTTGATGCTGAAATTTTGCTCTTTCACGGCGTAAGAGCTTGTCGCAACAGGCGACGTCGTCACCTCGTCCGCGGAGTTTCCTTTTTCTTCATTTGTCCTATTTTCTACTAAACTCGTTATCGAAGGCGTGGATTGAGCGGTTGTTTCACGGGTAGGCGAAGCAGTTGACGTTATCGTCGATGATGTCTTTTCCTTGGTGAAAGAGGCGGTAGTCGTCGATGCTGTAGTTGTGCTAGTGGTCGTTGTCGAAGTTGAAGTAGTAGTCTTCTCGGTTGGTCGAAAATGAGGCCTCGTGTATTCGCTTAATTTTGGAAATTTGTTTATCCGCTTCGCGGCATTGTCATTGAAGGATCTGCTTGTAAAGCTTCGTCCCTCGAACTCGTTGCCGTTTAGTTTCAAATCGTCTTCTGACTCGAAATACTCGTAGTCGTGCATGTACTGATATTTTCTAAAATATTGTTCGTGAATTGGTAACGCATTGTACAAGAAAACAATGTAATAAGAAAGAAATTTGTTAAAATGTGTCAAATCTGGAATACACAGTCAGGGACAAAATTGAGTGGCCGTTCGTCTACTCTATTAAAGACTGCTGTACCTAATTACATAATATTTATTAACACTACTTATTTTATTTCAAAAACTTACCTATGATCGTCAGCAAGATGCTGGTAATAATCGTCGTAGTTTAACTCGATGTCATTTCTCTCGAATTCGGCTCTTAATACGTTGATATGCCTTTCATCGCCATACATGCGCCTCATTAACCCTTTGTTTTCTTGCACAAAACGACGAACCGCATGCCTAAAATTATGTAATAAATACCTTCAGATAGTTCGTTTTGATATATTGATTTCAGTGATAACTTTTAGAAGAATTTCTATCATCTTGATGTTTGATAAATTTAAGGTATATTATAATTCATACGGATATTTTGTAGTCTAATCTCATATTGAAATTTCGATTTTCTTGCTACTAAAATATTCGATTTAAGCGTGCTATTTTTCAATAATATTTAAGCAATATCTTTTGTTTTCGCGTCGAGTAATATATAAAACGTATAATATTCTACAATTTCTAACATGTATTTACATATGTATTACTGTACGTATGATTTAAAATTAATAAATAATAAAATATTTAAAAAATATTATTACTATTGTTAATTTAATGTATTATAAATTTAAAGTATTTATTAAAAATTACAAAATATTTTGGGAACATTCTTAAATAGATAAATGACATTATAAAAATAGTTTCTTTATTGGGTTTATAGAATAGAACATAAATTTTTTCTTCAGTTATATACTATATACATATGATGATTTCTCTAAAGAAAAAATTCTGTAATCATCAAATATTTTCAAATAATTCAGTTAAGCGTCTAAATATTTATTTTAAAATATATTGATGTATTTTCGTAGATCTAATATCTTCATAAATGTATTTTTAAATTTAGACTATACTCGTATAAAGTATGCATAATTCTACTATAACTCAATATCTAATCTTTAACGTCTTTAAACCTAACATGTTAAGCAAACAATGTACAAGCGCAACGCAAACTTTTATTTTCTTATAAGTATTTTATCAATATTTAATTCTATTATAGGATATAAATATGTATATTTAGTTATAAAAATGTTTAAAACTTGAGGTACATATACATATTTATATTCAGTGAAAGTTGTTAAACTGGAAACCTAAGTATCTCTATCTCATTTAAATCGCTTATTATTTAAAGAAGTTCTATTTAAATTTCTTTATTTATATTTCAAACATCTGGTGTACTTCCACTGCTTTTTACCAGACAAAATTCTTTATTCTTTTAATCTTAAATTTAACTTTTAACTTTTCTAATTCCTTTAGCTTAAATTTACGAACAATTTATTATCGTTTAATAAATCTGTTCAATTGAACTAAAATTCAGTTAAACGATGCACATAGTTATAATAAACAATATTAACTATTTGTGCCAATGAAGTTGAATAAATATAACGAATTTATTTTATCAGGAATGAAATGTGAAATGAAATGAATATTATTTCATGCAGTTGTCATCACTTGGAGCCTTTTGTACCATCGAAATTATAACATGTCAAGTTTGTACACGCATTGTCGAGAGTAAAAGTACGTCGTTTCCTCAATACTCTCACAGTTTAATCACGTAGGATTTTAATAATTGAAGCTTCAATGTCCTGCTTAAAATTCAGATCAGCAATGATACCTTTGAATAGTGAAACTCCCAGAATATGTCTCTGCCCGTATTGTCAATTAACTTTCTACTGTCAATGAATACAGTGTAACTTTTTATTGATATTCGTTTCTCGATATTATCAATTTGTCATCCAACTAATTAGAATGCTAAAATTCTTGGTGTTTGATTATTTAATTTCTAGACAAATTATTGTAGATCATCGAATTTCGATTTTAGTGTAGATATGTGTTTCATTTATCTCAGATTGTTTAATATCTTAGCTACTTTTATCGATACGAAAACTTGTGTTAGAACAAGGATAATTAGTTCAAAACGATGAATATCACGATTCACGATTTTCTTCTTCAAGATCCTTTATCCTTTTTTCACAAATCATGATAATATAAATAAAATTTTTCGTTCAATACGTAACGGTACATAACATCACTTCGATTTCCAATATAAAATATATTTAGCATTACACGTTAAGTGTATTATAATTAATACATGAAATATATTAAATATATTAAATATAATATACGTTTGAAAGTTATATTTGAATTGAAAATCTTCAGTTCTCTATATTTGTCAGTAAGCCGGTAATATTGCACAAAGAATTATTTAAAAGCTAATATCGGTTTATTTAAGCATTTCATTGAACAAATGATTTTATTAGCTTACCAGGGATAAGAGCTACCAGCTACAGTACACCAGTTTTGCTGTCGAAAATCACAAGGAAGATTTACCAATCTTGCGCGGCCAGCTCTAGAATATGGTTTACTGCAAGCCGAGGATGCGTCATATCCAAAGGTGCTTGGTCCACCTCCTTGACATCTTACAAGCTGATATGTGATCACCTGCGCCAAGATCGAATTAATGTTAGATACACGTACGTATGCTGCCTCGCTTTTTTTTTTTTTAATTCTTAAACGCAATTTAATGTATTTAAAAGGAACAGGTTTTAATAATTTTATATCTGTTTATTCCTTAATCGATTAATCTAACTACTTCCTCGATCTCAAACTACGTTATAGACTATGTTTCTTCTGTAAACTTTTATATACATGCCTCGAATATTACCGGGTGTACCTTAAGCATGTGTTTGTAACTTTCTATTTTGAGGGGGAAGGATAAGATGTAGAATATGCATAAAAATACATATTATAATACAAGAGTAAATTAACGCATAGTATAATAGAAGTTACTCTTCGATAACCATTTGGATAAAGGCAACTAGGTACAACAATTTTTTTACATAAATTTTTGCTCTGGAAGTTTATCTACAGCAGAGATCCAGTTGGATGCATTTTATAATATTCCAAGTAGTATTTTGATATATAGGCAAAAGTTACCACAAGGATAATTTTAAATCTATCCTTTATTATTTTTCAAGTGTTGTATCTTCTATTCATTTACAGATCTGAATTATTTTGATAATGTTGACCTTCTCGTTTCTTTGGTAAAATAGAAAAATGTTGAAATTTATATGATTCTCCAAACAGTAATATTACATCTTCTTTTATATTTCTTTATACATTCAAGATATATTAATCGCGAAATTATTCTTCCATTCAATAGGTACTTTTGAAACGCAATTATAAATTATCTATAACAATCACAAAAAATATATTGATTTAAAAAAACCTACAAGATACATATTTGTATGCAAGATAATCCGATCCAGAGAGGCGATCACCCCCTTCCCAAGAGTAATAAGATACAAATATATCGTGTCACATTCTGAAAAATGTGTTAGTAACATGTACAATTAATGTAAATTTAGTCATTCCGACTACTAGTGTCAGTGTTCTTTTTCCTTTGCGATAATTTGTATAAAGAATACTTACAATGCTTTAATCATGACAATATATCTTACGCATTTCACTTCACAGATTTGCGGTGATAATACATGTTTCCAATTTATTACTATAATTTCTATGTTATGAATGTCCAAATGAAGTTATATAAAGGTTCTCAAGCTCTTTAAAAGAAAGCTTTTACTTATAAGAAAGCGTACTGGACATCGGTAATACACGTTTACATAGCTTAAGGGTATAAAGTTACCGTAACATACGTTTATAAATAAATGAATAAACGCGCGGGGTCTGTATACTTATTACTGGACTTAGTAAAACCTCGCGACGAACAGAGGAGTTTAAAACGTGAAACATATACTAACGCTCACCTGGAGGACGAGATGCACAATCACATTCATAACTCGCGTTTGACGTTAATTCGAAGCTTTGGACCGGCGAGCGAGGTCCAAGAGTATTAATTGATGATCACGCTAATAGTCTGTAGACGTAAACCGTTTTCACTGACAGGAACGTTTGCCGGCGTAAAAAAGGACAGGGACAGGCGGTACGGTGGTTCGCGACTACATGACAGCACCTCCGCGCGCGAGGAGGACGCTTTCATTACTGACCGTGTAATCAGCCGGCGTCGCGTGCGATGCCAGGGGTTCAGGTTCGCTCGGTAAAAGTACAGAGCAGCAGGGAAGCAGAGAACAGCGAACCGCTCGCGTTCGACGCTCGCTTGACCGAGAAGCAACCGAGACAGAAGCGAACAGAAAAAGGGTGCGAGGAAGAGAGGAGACACGAGAAGGAAGGAGGAAGGAACGGGGAAGAGAGAGCGCGCGTCACCCGGTGAGTAGGTCATCGCGGAGGGTACCGTTACATTTCGGCCCATTGATGTGTGTCACGGGGCCCCGCAGTGACGTAGCAAGGGCCCTCCTAGGCGCTGGCGCAACAGACCTCTTCTTGCTCGGTCAATTAGGAGAAAGGTAGCTAATAGCGCGTATCTCGTGCCTTTAGTCTTAGCGCAATGCTTCTTCCTAATCTTTTTCAATTATGCACCGCCGCAATACCTCAAAGACTTTCATCCCATCCATAGCATAACAGTCAACCATGTTCTACAAAAGCATCTACGTATAATGTTCATAGGTCAAGTAAAGAAGAAAGAAAGAAACGTAAGATTAAATCGTTTTTAATTTGACTGCTTTCAATAAATGTACATTTGGAAAATACAAAAGATTGTTTGTTTATGTCCCAAATTGTTATATGGACCTAATAGAATTGTGACAAAATATTCATTTTATTTAATTAATAGTAACGCATCTTTTGAGTAATTAGAAAACTAATAGCATATAAAGACGTTGTATTGAATGAAGCGCCTATTGGCGTATAAAACAATGATGATCTTTTGATTTTCTATCACTGATGCAGGTCATGAATGCAACATAATTTTCTAATTGCTCCAAAGATATTAAAAATTGCTCCGTCGTGGGTTGTTCGCTTCACATCGAGGAATATTGTCCTAGGAGATCATCAGAAATAGCTATGTATATTGTTCGAAACTGGTGAAATCTGGCGCAATATCGGCTACTTAACCGATTTTGCGAATCTATGCTACTGCTAGGTTTTTCTTTCTTTCGCTTTGGGCCACCGTTTGCGTGGGACTTCGGACATGTCGCTATATCCTTTCTCTTTAGCGTTATCTTTTAGTTCGCGATCGGTTGCTTAAGGAAGGTTAATGGATAGTGCTATCGCGCGTCCCTCTCTGACCTCGCGTCTCTTCTCTTCTCGAATTTCTAATTTGAGATTCCAGACATTTTTCCACTTCTAAACGCCTTTTCCCCTACGACACTTGTTTCTTTCTTTATTAGGTATTTCAAGCCTTACGCGAGATTCATTTCAACTGTACATACAACGATGTGTAACATTCGTATAGGTGAAATGCACGTAATTAAAGTAGAACTCGATACTAGTAAGTTACGTACAATTTACGGATTCGTCTTTTGTCGATATGACTCGATCGCATCATTTTGAAATGCTTGGTGGAGATATTAAAGTTTAAGTAGATGCGAAATGTGTAATAGAGTGGAAAAGAATCCAACAAATTATGTTTGCTGAATACGTGAAAGACGAAAAGTGGCTATGAAGGAAATAAAATAGTATCGTAAATATTCCTAACATACGTATGTATTTTTTAAAAAAGATTATATAGACAACTAGATATTTACTTATTTTAACCTACTTATCATATTGTCCATGTTAGAACTTGGTTAGAATCTTGCTAATTCGTTTCTCACATAAAACATTACGATGCTCGTTTGTTTGGTAAAATTGACAATTAACGTTTATTATGAAAACAGTTAACAGCTTTCTAAAAGAATCAAAAAGTACTACATAGGTCAACTTTATTGATAATTAATTTTATTGCAGTATACTGATTATATTTCCTTCACCTTTAATTAATAACGATTATTACTCCAGCTCGTTTATATTGATTGGTACATTAGATAGTTAATTATATATTCATAATGATAAATAATTTGAATATTTACATTTTTGTTTGTTTATACTGACCCAGTCCATGATTACTTACAGAGAAATGGATAACTCCTCTTATATCAATGTTATTTATTAATAATAATTAAGTAATTAATGGTTATTAAACTTAACGCTTTAGTTTTATTTGTTATATCTTATTTTGTTATATGAAATTAAAGCAACATTATATCAGAGTTTATTTGAAATTGATAGAAATCTTATTTAATTTTTACATGTAAAATATTCTATTCTCTAAAAATAAAACAAAATACTAATTATGTGTAATGAAAAAAGTGTAAAAGATAATGCTGTACAATTGCTGCACCTGTAAAGAAGTTCTGTTTGAAATTTCTGCCGTTTCATGGTTATTCTTTCTTCACTTTGTTTATTTACAAGGAAAAAAGATCTGCGAAGTATGGTCGTAAATGCTGTTTAACGCTTCCAACGAAACTTTCTGCGTGTTCCACTGACCTCGTAACCACTGTCACTTGGAATCTCTTTCACTGCATTTTTTTGCTTTTGTGCGATGCCGAGGCACCGACCATTCAAAGACGCAACTAAAGATGCAACGCTTTCGTTACCGCATATATGTATATATATATGTATATATGTGTCATGATAATCCACTCGATAACTTGTATTCGATTTCAAGAAACATACACAACATAAGGAGTTTTAATCGATATTAGCAGCATTCTTTTAGTAAACACTTATGTTTTACATTAATATAACGAATAGATTTCTATTTCATTTTTTACATTACTTATTTTTATTCAAACTGATAACAACGCAAAAAAAAAAAAAAAAAATTAAAAGCTGCGATTCTAAGTTACCATACAATTTAGACAATTTTGTATAATTTTAGTGGTTTTTCTATAATATTTTACTGTTTGTGGGTTTAATCATATGTTCTTCTTAAATACTATTTATTAATGTAACTTACTAAAATAACTAATTTGACAAACAAACATTTTTGTAATAAATAAATAAATGTATTCGTTATATTTTTTATATTTATAATAAATCATAGATATAAATATTTATTTGCAATAGTAAGAAAAATAATCAAATCATACAAACAGTGTGGTATAATATATTGTAATTGTGGTAAAATAGTGTTAAAATGGGACTCTTCTTACTTCTATATTTTCCACAACTATATTCGGCGATTATAAAAAAATGAAAGTTATGTACTTATATTATATAGCATACAGGAGTATATATTTTCCCTGAAAAACTATGAAGTATAACTCTGAAATTATTCCTTCAAGATTAAACTCATGTTTGTCAACAGCATGATAACTGAGTATACGAAATAATATGTAATTTGTAGCAATTCGTTAAGCAAAAAAATCATCAACAGTATGTACTCATAGATTTTCTACGGATACCATGCAACTCCAGCATAAATGTTCTGCATGTGCTCACTTGCTTACTTGCTCACGTTCCTACTTTTTACTGTTAAAAGATGCATCTTTAATGCCTTCGATAGCCTTAAGGTAATAGTATTATACTGTACTATTCCGTTAGGTGGATAGCATTGGATTATTGGAGCATCGTTTCGCCCGATTACTAGTTGGCAAAATACCAGTTTGCCGCGGCCGCTGGTGAACGCAGATACTGGTTCTTGCATCTTCACCTAGCGTAGAAAAGAAAGCTGCTCGTCGCGCACACATACGAACACGCACGGACTTCAGCGATTTCTGATTACGTTACGATTTCTGATAACGCTATGAAGTTTCATTAGCGGTATTACATGAACTCGACAGAAACGCACGCTAATAAAATAACTGTAATCGTGAAAAACTCAATATCGAAAATCATAAATTCCGAAACAACACAGGTTTGATGTCATATCAGTTTTTATTGATATAATTTTAATTTATAGTTTAAGGTATTTATTGTTAAATAATCGTACGAATCATTTTTTATTAAACAGTATCAAGTAGAGATATCAAAGTAAGAATGTTAGATATACTAATTCGTAAATTGATTGTTATGTATAAATCTAGCCGATGATAATTGTATTATTTAAGTAATTACATAAAGCATCTTCAAATAAATGGATAAAAAATATATTTGTCAATTACAAATCACCACCCTTCTTTCTTTAAGTGCTAACGTTTAAAATAGCACAAAAATGTTATGCCTAAAGTTTGTGAACCACAATGATAATCATCAACATAATATTTATTCCGTTATAGCTTTTTTTGAATATAAAATAAATAAAAGAGTCGCCTTAAGATCCTTTCGGTCTTTCCTTTCATTTCTTCTTTGCTTTTTCTTGCGTAAATAAATATAAATGAAAGATTTCGATATTGGTTTGTATCATTACGAAACAAGAATTTAGATGTTGAGGATAAACATAATGTAGAAAAATTTTAATTATAATGTATAATTGTTGTTTTTAAAAAGCGGTATGGCTATGATTTAAAATCATTAATTTAGGAAAGTTATTTTTAATATATGAAAAAATTAGAGACTTTCGAATGCAAGGAAGATATTACAGATTACAGATAATAAAAATAAATATTTTATGACTAATGTTAATTAAGTAAATCGCACGAGTAAAATTCTGTACACATTTATGATGTTCTTACTTTAAAGTACAGCTCTTCTACTCTATCATTTTATTTTATTTTTAAATTCGGTGTAAATATTTCAAATGATAGTCACAAATTAATAATAATGTGGTTGCAATTGATTAATTAAAATTACATGCTTACTATCAGATTATTTTTTTAAACAGAAGATTTATATAATACAGAAGAAATCTTTTAAAATAATAATTACATCGTGGTTAATATAGTTTTTTCTGTATCCTATAATTATAATTAAACATTCAATAATTTTAAGGGGAACGATCTTCTTATTCTTTCAAAAATTCTAAGATTAATTTTTCATCTTTATTATTCTTATAAAATCAAATTCTAATTAAATTAGCAGATAAAAAAGTAATATCTTATGCAATGATAAAATATAGAACTTCTATAATCTTTTTGTAGTCTTGAAATTGAAAGGTCTTGAAAATAAAATAAGAAGTTTAAGAAATATAGTGTATTTGCAAACATTGTACTGTTTATTTCTTTTTTTTTTTTTTTTTAGTTTTTACGTGGCTCCGTACAGCATAAAATTTGATAGCAAAATAAAATAACTATTTTATGACAACATTATGTAATGTTATTAATTCAGTCATTCAAAAGACAAACTGATAAACATCGTTTTCCGAAAGATCTTCAATTTTAGTTCGCAAATTTTATCAGATGGATAGCGTCCAATTTTTCAGAAATCAAACGAGAAATTCGAACAGAGTTAATCAATTTGTCTCTTATATGGCATCATTAGAAAACTGTAATATATCATAGAACTATATTTTACAAATATACACTATTAAATAATTTAAGCTTTTCATCACTCGAGAAGTCTTTAACATTATATAAGAATCAGTCGAAGATAGCTTGATTTAATAACTTAATATTAAATAGCACGTCGTTGAACATAAACATTTAATACTAATAATATTCTCTTTTTAATCCTTGTAATATTATTCCGATTCCAATGTTCCATATTATGCTTCGAAATCACGAAGCCTAAATTTTGCATCATATTCTTGAAAGATACTTAACCATTTTATATTATTAATACTATACTAAATATTTCTTCTGTTAAACTTTGTTGAACTTTATCTCCCGATTGAAATTCTGTTTATAATCGATTCAATTGTATATAGCAAATACTTATATATTACAGTCAGGGCAATTTTCTTGTGCTTGAGACATTTCTTCTTTGGCGCTATGTTTTTTAATGCTTTTATTAAATGTCCAGAGTCCTCCCATGTACCATAAAACAACACAAGATAAACTTAAAATTGATGTGAAATGGAGTGCGCCTACGTAGCTCATCATTTGGTCATGTACTAAACCTTAAATATTAAAACAAAAAAATTAATAATAATTCAAAGGCTTATTTTTCTAGTTACATTAATAAGTATTCTAGATGCAGTATAATACTATATTTGTACATATGTATTCTATTCAATAAATTCTATCCATTCCATCGGTCGCATACTGTATCTTTAAAACTTTAAAAACTTAATAATATAATAAACTGTGTTACACGATGTATTCTGCCGTGTATTTCACATAATTTTTAATAAAAAATGTATCAATATTTTATAATGAAAGTAACTGTGTAATGTATCGTACAATGTATTGCAAAGATTGTGCATTTTATTTTTTATAACGTTTCGATAATTATAAATATATATATATATATATATATATATATATATATATATATATATTTTGCGTTTCATATACAGGGGCATAGAACTATGGAAATCTAAATATTTTTAATCACTATTGGTTACATGCAATACGCGAAAATGAGGAAAATGGTGCACGTAATAGCGTTTAGCTGAAAAATATGGGTTGCCTCATGTATTTATGAAAACATTCGTCAGACTAAACATTTATATCGTATGGAAAATATATGTACGGGATAATAGTTGATTGAAATTGGAAGTCAAGCATTCTGTGTAGCCGAGTTGTATACGTATTCGTATGTTGCTCTTTGATATATTTATTTATATATATTTTTATTCATGTGTGAAGTATTTCTCAACTTTCCATCGTACGGAAGATAGTCAATAAGGAAAATACTCTACATATTTAGGATGTAAAAATTTAATAATCCTTTTTATATTTTTATACACATAGTAAAGCAAAAGTATTTAGCACATTGAGATTTGCACATTGAAAACGCGCTAAGCGAATCGAGGTGAGGCATAAAATGTGGGTCGAAATGAGAAAATGCGAAAGAAAAGCACAAGAAGAATGAAATCAGGTGAGACAAGACTTGGTGTAAATTTATTTGATAGTATTATTCTGTTTATTTTCTGTCTAAAATTAAAATTAATTTCGTAAGTTTCGTTTACTTTCATTATAAATGACACTACAATTTGTTTATTTAGACGGTAGTCGCGTACAGATAATATTATCGCACAAAAGAAAGATCTCTGATGATAACGAAAAGTAATAATTGAAATAGTAACAAAATAACAAAACAAGTTTCTAAAGAGCAGCGATATGCATAAGAAATTACCAGGGAACAGTAGCAATTATAATTTTTAATCAGACAGAAAAGTGAATCTATGAAAAGTAAATTAATTAATAAAGATAGGAATGGACAAAACCGCTAACAGCTTATTGCAATAGTTGATGCGATTGTGAACAATAAAAAAGTATTAAAAAATAAATATAAAATAAGGAAATTGAACACAGTTCTTTACCTATTAATGGGCCTATGACAATAGACAATATACCATTGCAAACCATTTGCATCCCATATGCAGCTGGAAGTCTATCAAGAGATACATAGTCAGGAATTATTAGCGTTTGGAAAACAGCTTTCGTTCCTTTAGCAATTCCAATAATTAATGAAACGCCGATTACCACAATGTACCTACTGCCCCACGTTGATAATACTGAAATTAATGATATTAGTTCTGAATTTCTTTTATAAAATATTACCCGCTAATGGTTCAATTAATAAACTTTTATTAATGTACTATTTATTTATTTATCTTACTTATTATTTATGTGTCTACATATACAGACTGGTATATGTAAATGTTTTGTAAATATATACGACTATTATTTTTCTATTTTAACTTATAAATTTGCCTTAAATTAATACCAATATTTTTGTAAATTTATCTATTCTTTGTATACATTGAATTCTATTCGTATGTTGGCAGTCATAAATATTTTATTTTGCTTTATCGTTTTTGTTATATATAAGCTGATGCAGTTTTTTTACGGTCAAACTTTGTAAATATGTTTTACATATAAAGTAAGAAAAAATGTATTGTATCGTCTGAAACTAGATTAAATAGAAAAAAGTAAAAGAAAGATAAGAAGAAGATAAAACAATATAACAGCACCAAGAAAAAAAGGAAAGTTACTTACTGAAATTAGCAGATTTTTATGTAAGAGCTTAACAAAATGGGCATATTAAACCAATACGAATAAGCGATTCATTTATTGAGATAGGATGAAATAAGAAAATGAATTTCATAGAACGATATATATTGTAGGTAAAGCTCATTTAACCATCATATCTAAATGAAAAATCGATTCATTGTCATTTGGTATTTTCATTATAACGTTTTACTAAAGCACTTATGAATCTATATTTATGTGATATTTGTTACTTATTATATTTTTACTCATAGAATAAGCTGACACTGTTTTGCGAAAAAAGTTGAGACACCCTCTGTATGAATTGACCAACACGATACAAGTTCTAATGTCATAGAGATTTATGAAATAAAATTTTTATATATAGTACAAGAAGAAACATATATAAAATATTAACGTCAATAAAAACATCAATAAAATATTATCAAGATCTTATCAACAGAAAAATAAAACAATTCGTTCATAAACGTTTCAGTAGAACCAATATTCGTAACTTCTATTGGTTCTATGCAGATTACCAGAAAGCTGAAATCAACCCACCCAGCATATCGTATATTCGTTGCCATGAAGGGGTCGATTTCTCATTTTCGAATATTTTACGTTGCTGTACGTACTGGTCCTTCCAATGGTGGATCCCATTAAAGATAATACGTAAAGGTTCCTGGATGTCCAACCAGCTTTGTGCGCAAGGAGTGGAATGCAAAGACGTCCAGTAATATCTGACACAGCTTGGATAGACATTATGGTTGCGATCGAATCCCTTTCAAGACCAGAAAGTTCGGTTAGGACGAAAGGAATCATCGTGTTGAAGTTTGTTTCAGCGACTAAAGACACTCCCATACCTGTCCAATAAAATGCAATAATGGTGGAGAAATAAGCAAATTATTATAATTATAGGATCTGATGTTTTATTAAATTATATTAATGTTATTATAAAATTGGCTTTTATAAATATTTATTATGCAAGTATATTTTGCATTCTTTATATACAAGGAGACTCACATAACGTGGTCAATTGACTACATTATGTTCTTACGCGCAGAGAAGATAAATCAGCGAAGATAAACGAGCAGATTAAGATAAAATTCTGTTGCTTTTTTTTTCAAGAAAATCTATTTTGAAGATTTGTACAATACGCTTGTACAGGATATTTCCGAATCGGTGTAATTAAAAATAAAAATTACAGAACGACAGCCTTATTTCTGATTAGATTAATGCTAAAGATTTATCGAATATGCTTACATTTGAATATGCTATAGACTTGTGCCAGTTACGTTTACATTTATAAACATCAACAGTTTTATAACTTGTTATCGTTCCCAATTCAGACTCTGAGTCTTTGTCATTCTATCGTTGTGACTACGTAAAACAACCGACAATGAATCGTCATTTTCCTACTATAAGAACTGGACGAATATTGATAGAAAGAAAAGTAAGAAAGTAGAAAGGACCGTGGAATAAGAATAAAAAATTCTGGAACAAAAATCTTTTATCTCTAACTATGTATTGCAATGATGTCTGTTAGACGTAGACATAAGTGAGATCAGGATCGAATTAAACCTTTTTGTAGTTTGAGATTATCGACTCAATTACAACGAAGGTTCCAATCATAGAAAAATAAGAGTAAAATGATGGAGATAAAAATGAAATAAATTAAAAAAATAAAACAAAATTTATTTTGTAATAAATTATATTTAAAAATTAGTTATTTATTAAAAAAATTTTTTCGTGATTCTTATCAACGATAGCTTTTATCAACGATTTGCAAAATAAGGATTCTTGAATGGCGATAGCTGGGGCTGTAGTCTCCCAAATATCCCTTTCCTTAAACCTGATCTGTGACATAATGTATAAGTACGTAACTAAGCATGCGTGTACTTAATCAATCTTCAGCATTGATTCGTTAAAAAATACAGCTTTGTGCGAAAAGATACTACTCTATATTTTCGGGTCAATTTTTATGTAAATTTATCCTCTTAGAATTACACCAATATTTTGCCCGAATCCCGCATAATCGAGAATAATATAAATTTGTAGAAAATATCAAAATTTGAAGAAAAAATTAACTTGAGTGATATACAACTCTTTCACAATGTAGTAAAAGATGAAAATTTCATATCTTAAATGTTATTATACATTAAAAAATTATTAAAATATATTATTCATTGAGAGCTGAAAATATAATATTTTATATGTTTCGTATTAGAAAGATAGCTTCACGAAATATGGAAACCTACAAGAAATCTTTAAGAGGAAGAAATAATTATTTTTCGAATTCTTATGTTATCTTATTACATATTGCGCTGAATGAACTTGTAAAATAATTAATAAATGATAAAAAGTCACATTTATCAAATAATTTTTTATGCAGTATTACCTAGGATGACGGCGACATAACGACTATCCCTTAAAAGGTCAAGATCCATATGCTGTGTTATTTTTCCCAAAATCGACTTCTTCTCTCCTTTGCTATTTTCGCTATTCACATTTTCTAATAAATTCTGCTTAAAATTGCTCGTATTTTGTTCCAATCGTTCTCCCAATAATTTGGAATTAGCACAGTCGTTTTTGACATCAGTTACGTTTTCAACTTTTAATCTTTTGACTTCTCTCAGTAGACCGTTTTCATTGCTCTCTGCGGAAGATGCCGTGATGTCATTGTCCTTTGTTATACTTGTAATCTATTACAAATTAAACTTGACCGTGAACGTTAATCATTGTTTTCTCTATGTAATAAAAAGACAGTGAACAATGAAAGATGTATTATGGCTACATTTAAGCAAACAGAGGTTTATGCAACTATTATACGGAAAGTACTGATTATAATATGTATTTATTGTGTCCAATAAATATTCATATAAATTACATTTTTTAAATTATGTATATAAAAATAGAACTTACATAAACATTCATAATTTAATAATTACTAGCAATCATAATTAATGAATTATGTTTGACAATCATGGATAATAAAATATTCTCGTAAACTCGATCAAAATTATAAAGTTTCATTATAAATATATTATGCATACAAAATTTTTGCAGAAAGATATATACTTAACCAAAATCCAATCCTTTTTCTCTGCCTATATGCCTACTATTAAATAGATTTTGTTGGAAATAAGAATTTTAGATTTCAATTATACATAGAGATAACATCTTACACAGCTAGATTAAAATGCTATTCTGTACTTATTCTCCATTATTTTCGTAAAATATTTTTTATAGAATATGCATATATACCTATAGTCAGTATTTTTTTACTTGTCTATCAAGATATTATTGTTATGTATTACTTAACTTATTAGTTTGTAAAAACGTGTGTACATGATTATTATTTACACAACTATTGGACGTACGAAATTAGTGCATAAAGTTATAAATATTATTTGTAACTTTACAAATAATTAGACTTTTAATTTATTATATTAAAATTGCTATGAACGCAGTATTGCTGTTTGATAATTTAATTGTATAAAGAAGTAGAAAAGATTTATGCAAAACATATATAGAAACGTATATGTATATGTTAACAAAATGATAATTCAATCTTGTATCATGTATTTAATTTTATTTCCTATTTATTTTGTACCTATATTTATTGTCATTTTTGCGGTTCTTTTAGAAAAAACATATTCAGTGATCGATCGATAAAAAGATCGATAAAAAAGAGGAAACATTTTGAAATAATTATTTTCAGACGTAATATTTGCATGCCAGAAGTCATTCCTAAATTTGTATACAAAGTTCATATCAAGGGTTTTATTAATGTTTTTGAATAATCTAATTCAACTATATATTAAGCTACTTTTTGTCAAAGAAGTAAACTAAAAAATAAGTTTAAACGAAATAAATAGTCGATATAAAATTCAATTATTTGTGAAAAGCGAATTATTATAATTGCTAAGAAATTACAGCCTAGTTTCAAGTAATAAATACATCGTTCAATGTTCTCTTAACACATACACATTATCCTTCTAATACGCTTATTAAACTCACTTCTCTTTCCTTAAATGGTTTCAATAGCGCTGCCCCGATCAATGAATGCATCGCTATACCTGCGATGATCAAAAGAGTCCCAGTGGTAGCATAATTTTCCAATAATTTTGCTATTAGAAGTGGCATTAAAATAGGCCCAAGGCCAGTTAAAGTTACTGATAATCCCATAGCCACATTTCTTTTTTTCCGAAAATAAGTGTTCATCGCGAGATTCGTGGCTGGAAACATGATACCATGACCGATACCTATAAATTACGATTTAATATCAACGTTTATGTTTCTCGGTAGAAGCTTTTAGCTTAATAAAATAACGTTTAACATCTACAAAAATGTTAATCTTTTCACATTCGATATTGCGTATAAGCAACATTGTACTTTAACTAAAGGATAGATATACTCGTATATACTTCTTTCGGTAAAACTAATCTCAAATTTTACTACAAATGTACCACCTTTAAAAAACAATCCAGAAGTGTTTTTCTATCACTCATCATTAATTTCTCTCACAAGTTAATAAAAATTCGATCTTGGAAAGACTAATTAACTTTTTGTTTCAAAGATCTAATTTAGTTATGTTAGAGAGATGATTATGTTAGAGTCGATTGCAACAGTGTTCCAATTTAAGTACTCTTCAAGATGTATTTATTGTGTAGATACTTCTTATCTATTACTACTATCTCTGACTACTTATTATCTAAAAAATTCACTGTCATATTGATTTTCACAGAATTTTGATATTAATTATGTACATAGTTTCTATTCTAGGCAAACATATAATACGAGAGAAATATGTTATTTTAATCTACTTTCATTTTCATTTCTCACGCGTAACGTTATAGTTATAAAGTCAAGTACACCACGAGCATAATGTGCTGTTTTATGAGAATTAAAAAAAGGCAAACATCCGGTGGAGATTACTCACCGACGATAATACAATAAGTGATAATAATGGCGGGGAGAGAGACTGCGAACGCAGTCGCGCAGATTCCAATGGCAACAGTAAGACCACCAAGAAAGGCAACTTTTCGAAACGTGAATTTCTTCATCATTGGACCGCTTATCAAACCTAGGCTGCTTGTAATGGTACCATTCAAATGAACAATTAACGATGTCTGTGTGGCGGTTATATCGAGTGAAAAAAAACGTTCCCTAAAGATTAGACCGAAGCTTTGCTGTATTGGAAGTATCGCCAGCTATAACATATTCATTTTTAGCGAGTAGTTAGAAAGGTATCCGTGCTCTCATATACATATGTAGTAAAATAAAATCATTTCAAGCCATTTAAAATTATTTTATAACATAACAGTATAATCTTTACATTAAATGCAAAAATCTGTTAATTTAACACGTTCGTCGCCCAGCGTGATTCGGCTAAGTTTCCTGGGGGGCCCAGATCCGACCGCCAGTACGCAGAACGTAAATAGAGCGACAAGCAGGAATTCATCGTTTATCGCCTTCGATTCAATGTTTATCGCCTTCGATTCATTGTAAAGAAAAGATTATTTATTTCTGAAATGGAGAAAGCGATAAGCTATCCAGCTAGAGTATTCCAAGGAATCTCATGGCAGATATCTCGGATCTTTCATTTAGTCGAGAAGCATACTTGTGAGACGTACATCGGTGATTTTTTCCTCCTCAAAATGTTCAGCAAACAGCGTGAAAATATATTTGAAAGTGAGGAGAGTAGCGACGACGGAGTCTATAACTATTTTTCGATGTGCCCAAAATCACCCCAAATGTGTTTGGAATGTTTTAACGAATACCATACGATATAGGATAATGTAATATATTATCCAGAATATAAATTAATAAAAAGTATGGTAAAATGTGTTTTTAATATTTTTATGTTGCATAACCTATATATAATGTTGTATATTTAATTAACTCGAACAAGAAGAGCGTCACCATCCTTTGGTGACGGAGCCTCCACGGAAGCATACCCATCGCATAGATATGTGCAGCGTAGCGACGAACGTGTTAACAGGTTTCTATAACAATTGTTGCACGTGTTTGATAAATATGGACTAGATTCGGTTTTACCAATATCTCAGTTTAATAAATGTTCAAGCTTGACACTTAGATATTGTCTAACAATCTAATGTGTGCGTATAATTTATTTAATATCAAATTAAATATTGATAAATACATTTGTATTCTCTCGCATTAATAACATGATTTAGTGTGACATGGTATAAAGAAAAGGAGAATAAGCTGAGTTGTACAGTACAGACAATAAATTGATTGATTGAATAATTTGAGGCTTTAAGTGTAAAAACAGTATATCCTTCTTCTTGTTTACTGCTCTTGAATAATTTATCCACCTCATACGTCATAAATTTATTTTAGCGATGTTATATTTTGGCTGAGCTTATATTTGAGCTTGTAACAGAATACGTTATTTGGAGTGTTTATGAAGAATATAGTTGAATATAGTTCAAACGAAACATAAATTTTCCTACATATAACTATATTGTTTACAATTTATTAAATATTATTTTAATTTAATTAAATTTTATTTAATTATAAAAGCTATTTCATGTATTTAAAAAATATCACCGTAAATCGTGCATTTTTCATGAGTGTATCAATATTTTATGTATTACAATTTTTGAGAGGAAATAATTATAAATAATTTATGAATCTACTTCACAGAATATTTATATAATGCATTTTATGCTGCATTTCTACTTTATATTATATAGATATTTCTATACAATACTTCCATACTAATCCTCGCTATTGATATCTACTATATAAATAAACAGACAAGAGAAAGAAAGTGACAAAACGATTGCTTTTGGTATAATCTTACAATTCCGTCAATTTTTGTTTCCCATACAAGATCTTAGTTTTCGGCTTATACGGAAAAATATCCTGCTGCCCGGCCTTAGTTTTCAAATTTAGTTCTGGATTGAGTTAGTATTATAATACAAATAGTTTATTTGACGACACCGCGCGACGGCCGGGCGCAGCGAATTCCCTTATTGGCATTTATATAAACAACGCTGGCTGATCGCTTCATAGCGCGCTGCAACAGCGCTGTAACCGGATTGACCATTACTATATTAACTTACTAATCTAATCTAATTTAAAAACTAAAGCCAAGCGGAGGGATATTTTTACATATACAGTGCTGGACAAAAGTATTGGCACAGCATGATTGTTATGATAGAAATGCTTATAACTACTAAACAAATTGATTTAAACAAAAAACTTTTTGACGTATTTATTTATTATCTATTCTAGTTTATTACATAACAAGAGCAACAATATAAATAAAATAATACGCAAAATAATAACAAAAATATATTTTTTGAACATTTTATGGGTGGACAAAACTATTGGCACAGTAGAATATTTACGCTTATAACTAATTACATAATAAACTTCTAATATTTTGTTGGCAGTCCTTTTCTTTTAAGGACTTCCTTTAATCTTCTGGGCATCGAGTGGACTAATTTTTTAGTGAATTCAGGTACAATATTGCTCCATTCCTGCAGAAGAACTTTCTTCAGTTCAGACTTGCTTGTGATATTATGTTTCCTAATTCTTTTTTCCAATTCGTTCCACACGTGCTCAATGGGATTCATATAGGGACTTTGAGGTGGTGTGTTTAATGTGTGGGCAGTATTATATATTATCCACTGACGAACAATATACGCCATATGTTTAGGATCTCGATCCTGCTGAAAATAGAAATCCCTGGGGAGGTTTAATTTTTGAGTACTTTTCAAAAGATTTTGCTTGAGTATATTTAAATATACATATTCATCCATTATCTCATCAATGAATATAAGTTCTCCTACACCCGATGATGCCATACATCCCCACACCATTAAACCACCACCCCCATGTTTCATGGTGGCTTGCAGATTCAGTTCGTCCATCTCTGTGTTGGGTTTTCGCCATACTAATATTCTGCCGTCAGATTTAAAAATATTAAACTTACTTTCATCTGAAAACATGATCTTTTCCCAAAAATCAGTATCTTTCGTAACAAACTCTTTCGCGAATTCCACTCTTTTCTTTTGGTTTATTTTACTGATGTAGGGCTTTCTTCGTGCTGCACGGGCAGAATAACCGGCATCCTTCAATACCCTACGTACAGTTTTGGTACTTACTTCTTTTTCACACTCAGCTTTTAACATCGAAGCAATTTCAGTCGAATTAGTTTTTGGATCCTTCTTTACAATATTTACGATTTTCCTTTTTTCTCGAATTGTTACCTTAGAAGGGCGACCACTCCTAATTTGATTCTCTAGATTTTCTTCACTTTTAAAGCGTTTTATGACTGAACGCACAGTAAAACGACTTCTGTTTATGATTTGTGCAATTTCGTTGTAAGATTTATTCATCTTATATAAATTTAATATTATTTTTCTTTCTTCAATTGTGGTTTCTTTCGTTTTTCTAGACATTATTACTCTTTCTTGGTTTTTTGTTGTTTAATAACTGAAGTCTCCAGTTTCACTGATCGAGTGTTATAATAAAAGACTAACGGGGGATTTCCCTTCGCTACTTCCAAATGACGATCGGAAATCGTTGAAAACGGCGACGATACATTGTTTGTTCCATGCTGTGCCAATACTTTTGTCCACCCATAAAATGTTCAAAAAATATATTTTTGTTATTATTTTGCGTATTATTTTATTTATATTGTTGCTCTTGTTATGTAATAAACTAGAATAGATAATAAATAAATACGTCAAAAAGTTTTTTGTTTAAATCAATTTGTTTAGTAGTTATAAGCATTTGTATCATAACAATCATGCTGTGCCAATACTTTTGTCCAGCACTGTAGGTCGAAAATTACGGTCGACCACCGATTATTTGTATAAGAAAAAAGTTATTCAAAATATCGAGCTTTATAACATACATTAAAACATATTTGATTTTTGACAAAATGGTGATATTTTCCAAATTTCCAACTGTTTCCAGGTAAAACTACTAGTGTTGTTACACTTCCAATTGATGCTGTAATGAATCTGACATCTTTTTCACAATGATCATCATCTTGCGTAGAATGAAGTGTAGCCGTAAATATAGATACGTTGGTAGTATATAATTTCAAAATCATAATATTATTACATAGGATGAACCATAATACTGTTTCATTTCAGTTTTATATTTTGAAAATTAAACAAAAGCAGATGCATATGAAATATGTCTCATAGTAAGTACATATGTATTCATCTGGTAAGCCAATTCAGAGCACGCGATGTCTCTATGCCTATAGCTTGTATAGGAAACTGAAAAACAGAAAACTCACTGGAGAAACTCACATTAATGATTGTCACGCCGGCGACGATTATCCACGCCCAACCGCTATCAGCTTCACCACGTGACATTTTATCGATCATCATCGAGATACTGCTTCCACTTTCACGTTACGATTCCTATAGGAATGACAAGTATACGTCGTCGATCCTTTGTTTCTTTCGTGCCTTGGAGTCGATCGCAGACTGCAAACTTAACGCGTCGACCATATACAAGACGGATTGGGTAAATGATAAGATACGCGCTAGCTTGGATAAGTATTAGACGTCTACGTCTACGCAGAGACATGTGTATATACCAACTGTTTACAGTTCCATAACTTCCATAACCACAGAGAAATCGAACCGTACCGCTGTTTGAACAGTCAGTGATGCTCGTTTCTGTATTCGTAATTACGTGTTCGTTATTTGTAATTAAAAATGTTTTCTTTTTAATCGATATCTTAATTGTTCAAATCGGTAAAATATATAAATTGTTTCTAGATATAACTGTGAAATTAAGTTTCGATAACAAGGCAGTTATAAATTTAATTAATCCTATTATTATTCTAAATTAAGAAATTTACTTTACTTATTGGAGAAACCTTTCTGTGATTTTGTTAGAGCAAAAGATGGGTTTCTCTATCAAGGAATTTACTTGATGAAAGCAGATTTAAATACATTTAAAGGTATGCACTTATAAAATCCGCATACAATTAGTGTAAAGAGTATTCGTACAGTAATTTATTTCAACGAAAAATATTGTAGAACATCGTTAAGAAAATTTTAATAAATAAAAAATATTAAAATATTAAATATTAAATATTATATATTTCTACTATTTTTTAAATATTTGTTAATATTTTCATATGGGATATAGATATCCCATCCTTTCTTTCATGAAAATTATTCTGCAGATTTGTAAGGATATGTAGATATCCTTTATTTATTAAAATTTTCTTAAAGAACGATATTTTTTGTTGAATTTCATTACTGCACGAATAATTTTTACCGTGATTGTACGTATTTTAATCTTTCACATAATTTAAAATAATTTACCTTATCTCTCATGTAACTTACTCATGTTACTTACTTTTCCTATTTATGACTCTAAAAGAGGAAAAACCAACATACAAGGACAAAATTTATTTTATTTCAAACGGCGAATAAAGTATATATATTCGTACAAAATGGTACACATTGATTCACGCGCACCCAAAAGAAATGACCATTTCTGGATAGATTTCGTTTCGATCTTTTAAAATTTACTAAATGAAAAATCTATAGACACCTTTTCGGATTAATCGGATTTTATTTAAAATATAATAAAAAAATAGACATCAAATATAATAACAATAAGTATCTTAGATACTTTACATATCATACATAATCTGTGATCTGTGATGAGGCTCAGATTAATGTGTGTTCTCCTATACGATATAATACTAAATATTAAACATTATTAGGGGAAATATGTCTTTTTTAATATTGTATTTTTTTTTGTAATCAAGAAAAATCATTGTCTATAAATTATTATAATGTTCAACCTATGTTATTTTTTTATAATGCGTACTTCATATACCGAGTACTAATATATTTGAATTAATGTTTTAAATTTATTTCTTCTGATTTATGTAATTATTTATTTAAATATGTTATAGGATTGGATAATCAAAAATTATTTATAATAATAAACAAATATTTTTGTTGCATTTCATGCTTACTGAAATTCATTTTTGGTAAAATTTTATCTGTCCAAATAATTGTTAATTGCGTATATAATGTATAATTGTAAAGCGTAAAACGAAAAAATCAAATTATTCTTCTTTTTTTTTTTTTTTTTTTTTTTTTAAGAACAATATTAAACAATGTATCTGTTTGAGGAACAGTATATTATACACTTTATCTTTTACTTGTCTTAAAATTTGGCTCCAACGTTTTGTTTGATCATAAATATTGTTTTCTTGATTACAGATAGAATACTTCGTACGACATTGTAAAACGTAAGATCTACAAACTATGGTAGATAACAGAATGACGGAAAAGTTTGTGAGAAGTTATATTTATATTTTAGAACACTCCAGATGTATGTTTCTTCTTAACGTTATCTATAATTCAACGATCAAAGTAGAAAGTGATTAGTTTATTAAACATATTTCTATATACGAGTTAATATGATTATTCGTATATGATGACATTTTTAATACGTATTTGCTTAATCTTTATGAGGTATGAAATAGTTCAACACTTTTTATACAACGTATATTAATACTAAAAAATATTGCCTCTTAAGTAAATTATCAAGAGAATTGAGAGTACATATGTATATTTTTATCCTGATAATGATGATACGATAGAATAGTACTTGATAACTGATAAGTGCAGTAAGAAATCTTTATTATTATCTTAATTGTTGTATGACTTTTTAATATAAAAAAAAGAATGTAAAGACGAGTAAAAAGATGTAAGAAAACATACAGTGCTGGACAAAAGTATTGGCACAGCAAGATTGTTATGATACAAATGCTTATAACTATTAAACAAATTGATTTAAACAAAAAACTTTTTGACGTATTTATTTATTATCTATCCTAGTTTATTACATAACAAGAGCAACAATATAAATAAAATAATACGCAAAATAATAACAAAAATATATTTTTTGAACATTTTATGGGTGGACAAAAGTATTGGCACAGCATGGAACAAACAATGTATCGTCGCCGTTTTCAACGATTTCCGATCGTCATTTGGAAGTAGCGAAGGGAAATCCCCCGTTAGTCTTTTATTATAACACTCGATCAGTGAAACTGGAGACTTCAGTTATTAAACAACAAAAAACCAAGAAAGAGTAATAATGTCTAGAAAAACGAAAGAAACCACAATTGAAGAAAGAAAAATAATATTAAATTTATATAAGATGAATAAATCTTACAACGAAATTGCACAAATCATAAACAGAAGTCGTTTTACTGTGCGTTCAGTCATAAAACGCTTTAAAAGTGAAGAAAATCTAGAGAATCAAATTAGGAGTGGTCGCCCTTCTAAGGTAACAATTCGAGAAAAAAGGAAAATCGTAAATATTGTAAAGAAGGATCCAAAAACTAATTCGACTGAAATTGCTTCGATGTTAAAAGCTGAGTGTGAAAAAGAAGTAAGTACCAAAACTGTACGTAGGGTATTGAAGGATGCCGGTTATTCTGCCCGTGCAGCACGAAGAAAGCCCTACATCAGTAAAATAAACCAAAAGAAAAGAGTGGAATTCGCGAAAGAGTTTGTTACGAAAGATACTGATTTTTGGGAAAAGATCATGTTTTCAGATGAAAGTAAGTTTAATATTTTTAAATCTGACGGCAGAATATTAGTATGGCGAAAACCCAACACAGAGATGGACGAACTGAATCTGCAAGCCACCATGAAACATGGGGGTGGTGGTTTAATGGTGTGGGGATGTATGGCATCATCGGGTGTAGGAGAACTTATATTCATTGATGAGATAATGGATAAATATGTATATTTAAATATACTCAAGCAAAATCTTTTGAAAAGTACTCAAAAATTAAACCTCCCCAGGGATTTCTATTTTCAGCAGGATCGAGATCCTAAACATATGGCGTATATTGTTCGTCAGTGGATAATATATAATACTGCCCACACATTAAACACACCACCTCAAAGTCCCGATATGAATCCCATTGAGCACGTGTGGAACGAATTGGAAAAAAGAATTAGGAAACATAATATCACAAGCAAGTCTGAACTGAAGAAAGTTCTTCTGCAGGAATGGAGCAATATTGTACCTGAATTCACTAAAAAATTAGTCCACTCGATGCCCAGAAGATTAAAGGAAGTCCTTAAAAGAAAAGGACTGCCAACAAAATATTAGAAGTTTATTATGTAATTAGTTATAAGCGTAAATATTCTACTGTGCCAATAGTTTTGTCCACCCATAAAATGTTCAAAAAATATATTTTTGTTATTATTTTGCGTATTATTTTATTTATATTGTTGCTCTTGTTATGTAATAAACTAGAATAGATAATAAATAAATACGTCAAAAAGTTTTTTGTTTAAATCAATTTGTTTAGTAGTTATAAGCATTTCTATCATAACAATCATGCTGTGCCAATACTTTTGTCCAGCACTGTACTAGAAAGTCATATTGTTCTAAAAAGATTATTAATACACTCTTAAAGTATTTGCGTTGATACAAGCATATTTCGCATTAGCAGTAGTATATTATTTTATACAAATAGATAATCAATAATATTAATAATATATTTATAAAAAATTTTTATATTAGATATTGTAGTATTATATTGAATAAATGAGATATAATAATCAATATTTAATGAAAAATTCGTTTATCGTATATTATATTTTTAAAAATATTTATAACTAACAAATAATTGAAATATTTATCATCATTCGTATTACTACATACATAATATGTTACATTATCAAATAGACATGAAAATACATTTTTTATAAATATTTATCCAATATATGAGAAGTTAGACATGACTTAAGCGAATGATACTTTCGTTAAATATTATATCCTTAAAATATAAATTATCTTCCGTATTTTACAAGAGAATCATATATTGTATTCCTGACTTAACTATTTATTAAATGTGCTATTTATTATCTTTTTTATTTTTATTTGTGAATTATGTTCCATTCGATGTACATAAGAACTAAAAAATTAATTAACGAGATGAACAAAACTGTAAAGATTTTGAGTCTTGCAATAGGATAATTTTATGAAATGATTGTATTTACTCGAATGTTCATATATCAAAATTTATGAGACTATAATAGTATAATGACAAAATATAATTGGAAAAAATTCTAATGAACATTACTACTTGAACCTAGTTATATGATTTATTTAACTTTGTTTTTTAAAAAATTAATTTTTAATTTACTATTAATTTGAAAATAAAACATTATGATCGAATAAATATCTTTTGTTTCTTAAATAAATTCAGAATTTCTGAAATATATATTAGATCAGATAGATATTAGACAGTTATACATATAGTATTAGTTGATAGGTACTTATGCGTGGAGTGAAAAAATCTTAAACGCAAGCTTTTAAACGCGATAAGACGATATTAATAACAAGTGCTTCAATTACAAAGAATAAGATTCTCCATCATGTATCCTACATTAGCCTATTGTTTAATAATAGTTTGATGGCCCCGTTACTACTAGTTTATCCAACTAGGTAAGCATTTGATCCAAGTGAAAATGGCCACTTGATAATACTTTTCCTTAGCTTCAAGCGTTCAATTGAATTGAATTGGATTATGCGTTTTATTTTTTAGCAAGATATTTAATAAATGTTCATTTAGGAACGATATTTTAATTCAAAATGTACGATTTTTAATACGTAATTGCATTACACTAGGAATTGAGTTCCAAATTTAATTATTTTAAAGGAACGTTCAAAATATTTTTAAAATTTTCTTTACGTTAGTAATCTATGATATAACAGATATTAGAAATAAGTAATTCTTAACAAACATTATGAATTATTTCATAGAAAGTATAATTTATATTCGGATTACTGAGAAGTAATTGATAATTAAATTATTTCAAAGAAAATGAAATTCGAGCATATATCATTTCTATGGAAATTATTGGTAAGATGAAATAACGAAATGTATACTAATTTTTAAATTATTTAAACATATTTTGTTTATAGAAATTCGGTGATATTACGATGTATGAAATTCTATTATTAATAGATAAAAGATTCTGGTTATAGAGAAAGAAAGTTATGGACATGTCAGTTGTAAAAGAACATATAAGACTTCCTGACTCGCTGATTATTGATATTTTTATGTTTTATATTTTATTGTTGATATTAATATTTTTCTTACATTAAAATGTGTCCGATTCTCTTAATAATTTGTAACATTATTCTTTTAAATAATGACTAATAATAACAATAATAAAATAAATAAACAATGATAAATGAAATTTAAAAAGTAAAGATCATTTAACTAAGAAGATAAAGCAAGATAAATTAATTATTTATAATCAAAAGTGTAACAATGTATAGCAATAATATATATTTCACATGTAAAATTATTACAGTTTTTGTGATTTATTAATTTGTTAATAAGGTAAAATGTTTGACTCGGTGTAGTTTTGAAACAAATTCGTAATCCTTATTTTACTTTGTGTATATAGATACAATACAATAATAAAGTAATATACAAACACAACAACAATACACAAAAAGATGATTGAAATTAAATAAACTAATTTTAGCTACGAATGTACAAAACAATTTTCGATTTTCGGAAAGCAGGAATAATTGAAATTATCATTACTCACTTTGCTGTGAATACATAAAAGTGTTCTTAGCGGTATAGTACTAGTGATGCAGTAACAATACAGTACAAAAATGAAAGGAAAGAGAAACAAATTTTGTATATGAATTGATTTGCACAAACATTTGAGCATACATGAATTTATGAAAAAACTGGGTTGCGACTCACCATTTATAGAGAAACATAACAAAATTTATGAGAGAAAACGGAAATCAGAGAAAATAAAAAGGAGAATAGACTTACAATTTCTTTGAAATAAAACGTAGTTTCTCATTTCTCGTTGCATTGCTTGAATTATGACGATACGTCAAGCGATTACATTGTAATTCACACTTAGATTATTATCCCTGTTAAAAACGCGTTTCATGAACGTAACTACCAACTAAGATAACTGAAACTACAACGAATACAATTTCTTATTGTGTTCATTCACTGGGAATTACTGTATTTCCTGGTCGAACGCATTCTTAGAAACTTTTCACTGGTAGCTGCTGCGTTGCGTCCTGGCTCGAGCGAGGCACAAAAATAAGCAACATATACTCCGAACAGAGCTGCGGACTATTTGTGACTGACTCGATGAAGGGAAGTCAACCGATAAAAACCGGCTTCGTGACTCGACTCTAAGCCGAGCCTGGTCTTTGACTTGTGACTTCATTTACGTGTATCGTTATGCCAGCTTGAGACGATTGGCTTGCGGCAAATTGCCGCAACAACGGCGAGCTGGAAGAATAGAGAAATACATGTGTATGTGTCTTTCTTTTGTGAGACAGAAGAACTTTATATCTCCGTTCTTCCAACGCTGCCGATTTGCCACAAACCGCTCGTCTTGGGGCTGGCCATAAGCGCTGTTCTACGTGCTTTACCGCACGAACGATCAAATTATAAACACAAAATGATATTCGGAATAATTAGCAAGTAATTTTTTCTATTGTCACGTATATTGTAAATGCCTAAGACTTAGAAGAAAATATAAATTCCAAAACAGTGATTATCCTTAATCATATTATTACGCAATAAAATTATTACGTTAGTTGAGATAGGGTGTAGAGTGTAGAAATACATTATCCGTAATATGATAATCCGTAATACGATTATATCATACTATTTATTACATCATTGTATATTTGCAACTGTTATAAAGTTGGAGTCGAGATTACAGTTATCCAATTTATGTAATCCTCTGTACAATCTCTCTTAAAAAGTAATTAAACTTATTTATGCAGTCTATTTTAATTTTGAAATATATAATTTCTTTATTATTAACTTAAGATATTGCGTTGACGAGAAATTAGGAACAAAACTAATAAGGGAAATATGGATCGAAGTGGGAATTAGAGAGACGGAACGTGAGGGGAGAATGGGGTATACATGCGGGTTTGAAAATGTAGCAGAATCTAGAATGTGAATGTAGATATAGGTGTAAGGGGAAAAGGTGGGAGAAAATTATGAGTTCAAAATACAATTCATATTATAGGTCGGTCGAAGCAGAGGTGGAGTCAACATATATTTCCAAATTGAAACAAGAAAGCAAATTTTCCTGAATCTTAAATCATATAAAAATAGCAACATTCAAGTGGAAAAATAAGTGACACAAAAATAGAAAAATGTCGAACTTGTTATATAACTTACTTGAACATCAATCGTACAGCTTGATTCTGAAATTCCTCTTAATTTCCCTAATTAAAAACGATCCACTATCATCTCTCGACGGTAGTGAAACCATGCGGCGATTGTTTTATTTGATAAAGCAGAGGAATCTCTTGATGAATCTCTTTATCTAAAGGCAACCGCGCGTTCTTGGAAACTGAATCAACTTAGCCGGAATTACACTTAATTTGATCAATATTGCCGTAAAAACGTTCAATTCCGCCTTCGCTCTCTAGTGGATTATACAATTTCATCGGTTTTCCATGAACCGATCAATTTTTTCTTGTGAGCAGAAGGCCATATCCGCGTATGCAAATAATAGTCGCTCTCTTTGAATTTGCAAATTGCACAAATTCCACTTTACATATCCCGTATTATATAAAAACATACAACAACAACAACAAAAATGGCAGAAGGAGTAAAAGCTAAAAGAAAGAAAATAAAATGAGAACAAATGCAAAAGAATTTAGGAAACACGTAGACACTCTGAACGCATTGCATAAACTGAAAGAAGCTGTTACCTGTATTCTGCAAGATAACTGAATCGTATTAGGCCAACAAGCCAAGCATCTGCAAAACACATGCAAATACATTGAAACATTTGACTTATCCTATCTATATGGCCACCAGCCACGTGCATTTGTACACGATAACAACTTCACTCAAAATCGCTCAGTTTTACATACATGTAACTTTTGAACCCCTGGATTCCTAAAGTTAAGACTTGGATTTTGGGATTCTACATATCTAAAACATTAAAACATTATAATTATAATGAGAAATATTCTTTCTCTTATACTTTATATTTTACTTTAACTTTATATTTAAATATTAATTTTTATTTTCATTTTAAATGAAAAGGAATATTATTTTCTATAATTCTGCATGTATTTGTACTTATGTGTATATATATATTATTATGTTGTATGTATTGTATGTATTTTTAAAACTACGGAGAATATGTTATTTTATTTATGTAAACAATATTAATATTTTACACAAATAAATTTTGTTCTAGGAGTGTTTAATATTTATTTTCTTTATTAGAAAGTTCGTACAATTTTAATTACAATAACAATTGAAATTCAACATACTGTTTTTGTCTAAAGAGTTACGAAGATATGTATAAATACAATACTTCGACTAGCAGTTAATTTTTGTCATAATATTACAACAGATTGCGACAATTTTTCTCAATTCCATTACTTTAAATTCTCATCAAAAGTGCTCCAAAACTAGATACATGAAAGATTCCTACGATATACAAAATGTCAGGTACATCTCATTATGAGAATAATAACACGAAATCTATGATTAACATCATAGCATCTATATAAATATTATTAATTGTGTTCGTTATACTTTAATATATTTAATTTGAAGTTAGTTGTAAATACAAGGATCGCATCAGTTTTCGACTTTCATTGCACTTCCTTTCGACGTATTTAGCTTTTACGAATAAAGAAATATCTAATTTTTAAATTCACTATGATAAGTTACAATATTTACACGTGTTTTGGTATTTACTAATATATAAATGGTTAGTAATGTACTTATACACATATTTTTTTTAATAAGATTGCAATAAACAAATTAAAGAAAGTTTAAAAATTTAAATTCGATTGTCATGTTGTAAGTAACAACAATTAGACATTGTATTAGAAAATTTCATATAAAACATATGACAAAAATTAATGAATAGCCTACCTCACTTAATATGATCACTTGAAATATACCTATTGTTTTAAGTGATACAAAAATTAGTTTTGTGAGATAATGTTGAGGTTCAAAAAATATATATAACATAAGGCTAAAATCTATAAATTAGATCAGTTTCAAAATTTTACTAATGTAGATAAATTTAGCAACAAGATAATTTTCAGCTGACCATGCTAAGTGGAGTATCCTGTATAATATTGCGAAACCAAATTTAAGAATATCGACATTTAAAATATCACAAAGATAAACTAGATTGCATGTTACATAACAATGGATGCACGTGTAGAAGTTGCAATACCGACAGCTTCCTAAAACACAAAAACCTTCTTTAACTAATCTGTAGAGGAGAGTCGTGCAGTATCGACCGGCATACAACGATCAAAATTAGTATTGATCATTTTTTACCAGATATTAGCACTTTTATTTGAATAAACAAATATAAATATACATTATGATCTAAAATGTTTCCACGTGTTTGTCATCCAGTACCAAAGAATCAGCCATAGACCGATACGATCAATTTGTTAGCAACTGAATTTAAATTAGAATATATTTATTTAATCTTTCTTGTACTGTTCTTCCGCCGAAAAATGTTTGAAATTTCAAAGTAAAGAAAAGGAAAATATACAGAGGAGAATATGAATGATGCTTTGAAGCGTCAAAAATAAAATGATCCAGAAACAGGTCGTTGAGGCTATCAATGTTCCAAGAAAATGACGAATGTGAAGGCTGGGCGCACGTTGAATGCATAGACCAAAAAAATATTAATTATTTTACTTTTGATATATGTAAAAATAATATTTGAATAAAAATGTGTATTCTAACATATAAATGTTTTCTTTTAATATTATTAATCATTTAGATCGAAAAATCTACTGATTAAATAATTGTTCGGTACTGGACGACAATTTTTTGTTTTTTACAAATTACAACATTTTTACTCTTCCAAATTATTCATTCTTATTATTGAATTCCATAAAATTAATTTTTCTTTCCCTTGATTAAATACCACTTGTAACGTAAACTCATTTTAAAAACTTTGTTTTTTACCGACTCTAGCCCAAGATGTAACACTCACCCCTAATTGACATTTATTATACATAAATTTTCATTATAACAATGTAAATATCTACGATAATCTAAGGATATACGAGCTTAATATAGTATAATACAAGCCTATATAATGCAACTGTGTAGGTACTATGGTACTAATGATACTACGGTACGCTAATAATAATAATAATAACACTCACAGGTGAATGAGATCTTGAAGAAAAAGAAAAGAAAAAAAAAAAAAAAAGAAAAAAAGGAGTTACGTTTATTAAAAATAGCTTCTTATTTAAAAAATAATATTGCATTAGATCGAAACTATGTGATGTATATTAGTGATTATATAACGTAAAAGAAAAATTCATCTATCTCCACTAAAACATTATCTAGTACTTAATTTTTACTTTTGTAAAATTACTCACAAAACCATTTCAAGGCTTGCAATCTAAGCTGCTAAAAGATTAGAAAAAAAAATGAGATGGAATTATTGAATACAATATTCATGCTTGCAAATGTCACAAACAGTCATACACTGCAAACAGTATTGTGAAATACTTTTTACAAGTTAATTAACATATTAATATAAATTTTCATAATAAATAATGCGTCAATAATCAAATATTCATCGCTCGATAAAATATTATAATATTCAATTATATAAATAATAGAATATTTTGATGAAATAGTGTTCATTTGCCAGTCAATTCATAACAAATATACATTACCTATTGAGATAAAGTTTTGTCTAAATTTCATTAAAATTGTGTTCTACCTGTTCTTATGAAAATGCTAAACATTAAATCCTAAGCGATAATTATTCTATCACGATGTCTTGTGCTTGTTTAGCTAATACAGATTTCCTGTTTTTAAATATCCTATGCATACACTCGATACTCCATGTAATGAACGTGATGCTTATCATTAGTGTCATAACATGTATGCAAAGTGCATAACTCTCGCTGACATCTCTGATGTATCCTAAGATAAAAATAAAAATTGATGAACATAAAAAATTTCCATTACGTTTAATGGTATAATATATTATCATATAATATATCTTTTTTACAATATTAAATAATGTCATGAACTAATTTTACATCTCTACATTTTGCTCTATTTCTTCTATTTTAATATTTCACTCCAGAAAAATATGATTTTATGCATGCCCCTCTATAAGCATTAATACACCTGATTTCATATAAGATGTTATAATTGATTTAAATCACGAAGGGAATGATTAGTATATTAGTGTACATATCCTACAATACTTTGTCCAAAATTCGACTTCCACTCTTTTGCTAACCCATTATGTATAAAATTAAAATCCTGTATTGTATACTATTCAATTAAATTAAATTATTAAAGACTTACCAATTAAAGGACTCAGCATTACAACGAATAGACCTTTAAATACCATAAACATCCCAAAGGCATTTGGCAGTTTGTTTAAAGGACAATATTCGGAAACGGTAAGGTTTAAATTTACCAAAGCGGCGCCACGTAAAAACCCAATTATCACGAATGTTATTATCAAAAGTATTCCTTTAGATTGTGCTGCCATAACTGAAAAGTATAATAAACAGAAATTAGAAAAAACAAAGGAACAATATTAATACTTTTGATGGTAAATGTCTATTCAAAATACGCATGTAGTTTCAGTAACAAGAAGTTGTATAAAAGGAAAGATTCTACTATAAGAAAATTATTTAAAAAACTAGAAGAACTATAAGAAAATGTACAAGAACTATAAGAAAATTGAAAGACTCATAACAAAAAAAGGTGTTTGTTCCTGTATATTTTTCTATAGAAGATACTCTGGTATCTTTAATTTTTACTTATTGTTAATACATTTTAATTTTATTCATTATATTACATAATTCTTATGAATGTAACTGAAATTGTACCACAAAAGAATTATATCTAATTAAATCATGTGGACCTTACGCCAAAGCTTTCTCTAGAATTGTGTAATTTTCATATGTAATATCAATTCCACCATGCTGTGAGCTTATATAGCTTTTGATAAAAACGGTATGTGTTACTATCTGAAAAGTTAAAAAATTTCAAGGAGTCATCTTTGACATGTATCCTTTAATTAGAATATTGGGTTTCACAGAACGAGCGATTTGTTATTTATTGCTTTAAGTCTGTTTGGAATTTGGAGTGGCCGTCAGTTTATGACTCGGACGATACATATCCCTTTTTTGGGAAGTCCGAATTGCCTATCTCCCCAAGCTGCAAAATCTTATGATGCGGACATCATTAAGAGGCTAAAAAGCACCTTAAGTGCAGATGGGTCAGGGCACAGATAAACAGCTGGTAATACCAGACGATATGCGCCCCCATATTGAAAATATATCAATTTAATTATATTTTCTACTACTGCTTTATTAATTATTATTCTCATGCTTCCCGATATTGACACCGAGTTTCTTTGACATACAAAGTATCATTAATGGCAACGTAGAAACTTTATATGCGTATAGACTATTTGTATGTGAAAATAACATGGTAGATATAAATGCAAAGTACATACTAGATCGTGCAATTCCAACTTGAATACAAAAAACCCAGAAGATGGTTCTGTTCTTGAATCCCAATCTATCGAAAATGGTTGGTAGTAAAAGGCGGGCAAGAATGTCGGTGAATGCAGATATCGACAAACAAGAGGCAACTTCCGCTTTGCTCATTCCTGTCGACCAAGTTCCTTCGAAAAGTCTACCGATATCCTAAAAAATGGTGCACAGTGGAACGAAACCCAAAAAACGCGATAAACGATCGAAAAATTGATTGCAGTGTTTCACAGTTTTTTTTTTTTTTTTTTTTAACTCACTCTATTACTTAATTCATTTACTACTAAGATTAGGTATATTCATTATAATATTTTGATAAAAATCGTTTTATGAAACTTTTATGTTCATAATATCATTTTCTTTTATTTATTTATTTATGGTATATCACTCTATAGTCCTTAAACTATGACATACATATATTAGATATACACCCTTGGACAAAAAGATAGCACATGTGTGCTATCATTAATTTCTCATAGATAGAGTCCGAATTTCCCAAGTTTGACGAATGGCATATAAACAGTACCTTGTAGTAATAAGGTATATGAGCTTGAAACTGTATCTTCGCTATTCCTCTTGTATTTATCAACAATGATTGTGAAATCCGGTCGGCGAAATGATAGCACACTTTCAAAAGTTGTAGTGTTTATTATCTACTAAATTGTACAAAAATAAAAAACCTTTTAAAATTTAATAATGTGTGGATCCTCCCTTATTCTCCACCACCTCCAGCATTCGTTTCGGCAAAGAACGATATAGTTTTCTAATATAATCCAGCGATATATTTCTCCATTCCTCTTCAAGGCACTTTTTTAACTGATTAATACTTTCAAATTGCCTATTTTCTCTATAAACGGCATTGCTTAATTTACTCCAACAGTTTTCGATTATGTTTAAATCGGGGGAGCATGCAGGCCAGTCCAAAACTGCAATATTTTCTGTTGAAAAATATTCTTTCACAACCTTAGCGGTGTGAACTGCAGCATTATCTTGCTGAAAAATAAAATCTTGTCTCGCAATATGTGTTGCGTACTTTGCAATTTGATTTTGTATCAAATTACGATAGGTTATAGCATTCATCTTGCTGCGAATTGATATTAAATCAGTCTTTCCGTTATACCCAATACCTGCCCAAAGCATAATGCTACCTCCACCCATTTGACGCCGTATTTGTGACAATTTTTTTTTTTCTTACATCATGATAGTAAAAATTGAATCCATCTGGGCCATCTAAATTAAATCTTTTTTCATCTGTAAATATAACTTTCCTCCACTTCTTGTTCCACCGTATATGTTCTTTTGCAAAATATAATCGATGCTCCTTGTGAATCTGCTTTAGAGCTGGTCTTCGTTTTAATTTCATCCGCTTTATGTGCGCGGATTGTTGTAGTACACGTCTGACATTCCGAGGATTAGTTTTTACGCCAACTTTTTCTGCAATTTCACGTGACGTGAGAAGCGAATTTGACGCGGCACGTAAAATTGCACGTTTTTCACGAGTACTAATCGCGGAAGGTCTCCCACTGCTTTTTTTTGTTCCATAATTATTTACATCTTTCAGTAAATTATAAATGACTTTCCGACTTCTACTGAGAACTTTTGCAATTTTAGAAATAGTAAAGTTTTCTTTCTTTAATTTCAAAACTGTTTGAATCTCTTCACTATTTAGCTGTTTTCCACGTCCCATTGTTTGAATCGAAATTTGTAAGGTTTCTAATGAAATTCTTCTACTTTTCACTACGTCTACACCACTCAGAATACACAGAAATACTAAGGAATGGAAACAAAATGCTTGGTGTGCTATCATTTCGCCGACCGGATTTCACAATCATTGTTGATAAATACAAGAGGAATAGCGAAGATACAGTTTCAAGCTCATATACCTTATTACTACAAGGTACTGTTTATATGCCATTCGTCAAACTTGGGAAATTCGGACTCTATCTATGAGAAATTAATGATAGCACACATGTGCTATCTTTTTGTCCAAGGGTGTATAGTATGTTATACTCGCAACACATGATGCCGTTAGATTGATAATGTTTCATTAGAAATTCTGTAATCAAGTTTTTGACCATTTGTCGCGTTTTTTCGGGTTTCGCTCCACTGTGTACCGTAGCTAGGATGTTAGATGAATCATAAACGTTTTCCTACTGTGTTATATATTGCAATATTATTGTTACTATTTTTATCAATACAATATTTCTAGTCTTTATATTAAATATTTAATATATCTATTATTTTATTTTCCTAAACTTATTTGTACAAAAATTAAATATTTAAACGAATGCGATATTGAAAAATTTTATATAAATTTCAATAGTTTTTAACAACATCCTCTGCTACGGTACCAATCTTACTTAATTTCGTCTTTAAAGAATTACTTACGTATGCTAGTTAAAAAAAATGGTGTCATTAGTTTGAAGTTCGATTCGGCAACATAATATAAACTCAAGCCAATAACTATGTTTAGATAGATGCCATCTTTAAGTAAGTCTAAGTCAAAGGTTTCCTTTATCTTCCTAAGGTATTCATTTTGAGACTTCTTTTTTATCTTCTCCGTTTTATTATACTGCAGCATATTATTTTCAGAGTCACTTCTATCACATTTAACCTCCTTCACCATTTCATTGTTTTTTACTTGTAATAACATGTCACTTCTAGTTGAATTATTTCTATGCTGTTATAAATAATAATTATCCATTAAATTTTTTTTTTTTTTTTTGCCTAAGTCATCGATATTTATCAAATGAGAATATTATTCAGGATCATAATACAAATTTACGAATGATGAGACTAGATGTTATTAGAAACTAAACGTAATCCGTTCCAACAAATTTCCACTAAAATAGGAAGTTTTTCGACCCATTTGTTTATTTCAATGAACACTGAATGAAAGATATCGTCAATTTGCTAGGAGAATGGCACATTTCAAAAATTGTCAATCTTAAGGTACCTGCAAGAATTAATTCTAAAAGTAATTTATTTCCCAAAATGAGAGTTTCATTATCTTGCTTAATAAAATTATACATGTTTGACAAAAGGGATGTTACGACTGGAAAATTATTTTAACTCATGTTTTAATAATAAACAATGTATATAATACAGGAACAATATAACTGCAGACCTTTACGATTTAAAGATTATTATCTGAATTCTGAAAGTAAACAAATTTTTTCATTGCTAAATTGCCAATATTAATATTAGATAATATATTAACATCATATATTACCCCCTTAGGGCTCATTGATTTTTAGAAAAATGTGTGAAAAAGAAATGCTTTAAGTAATTTTATGTATGTAATTTTAATCAAACTTAATATTATGGAAGTATGATATTAAAATGTCAACAATTTAATACATCGAACTTTCTATGGGGGGGGGGGGGTGAGGATGCAATAAACAATACAAATAAAGATAATGTGCAATAATAAAAATTTACCTTCCCTAGTTGTGTCACTCCTCCAGCAGATCGATGATACATAAACTGCTCTTTATTTTTCCAATATCATTTAAATATAACTTTATCGTTTTCATTGTAAAAAGATCAATAATTCAATTAACAAAGTTTTTCTAACAATAAGACGAAATATGTGTATATGCCGTCACAAGTTTAATATTATTGCCTGGAGTTAGAATTGAATATTTGTTAATTTCTAAATAGAATTTTCATGATTCATATTTTCATAAATTTGTACCCTTTATACCAATGAAATATACGTGGATTGAATTTTTTTTTGAAAAATGGAATTTAAGCAGAAGTTAGAATAGAATTGAATTAGAATAGAAATGAGTTAGAACAAACGTGGAGTTAGAATTCATTAATAATTGAGTCATCATGGTATGAGTCAATCTTAGATAACACGGATCCTTAACTTTGATGGATTAAACGTGTAAAATGGTAAGAGTAAATGCCTGACGATGGTTTCTAGATAAATGATTAAATATATATTTATTTCCGCTTAACGTGTAGTCAACCCACCACATCTTTACTGTATAAATTAAGACGAACAATGACAAATGATATTTCATATTCGCATAACTATTCGATGCTAGTGAAATATTAATTTAATATTCAGTTATCATTGGATGAAGTTTAATATTTGTTTCTAAATGTATGAAGCTAATGTTGTTGGATTGCTAAAATTTCATTAATAAAAAGAAATTTAAATATATGTAATTTTATTCAATCATCAAATTATTCGATAATTTATATCGTTTCTTATTTTATACTTTAAATGGTAATCGCTGCAATTTAGAAACAGAAATTAAGGAAGTGATAAATAGCATCAACAAGGAAGTAATTCATATTAATAAACTGGATAATCATGTTTAAATTTATGATAATATTTGGTTGCACACGTTGAATATATTACATACAGTAAAAAAATATTTATGACAATAGAAGAGTCTTATTAGAAGCTATTACATCAGTTGCTTTATTTATTAAACTTAGCCTCGATAAATTTTTATTCATTTTGATTGCCATAAGATGATATAAAGTATAAAAAATTTAACACAATGAGAAAATGATAACTGACCAATTGTCAACATTGTAACAAACTCCCAAGAGAAAAATTAAACAGTTACTAAACAAATGATATTATATTACTTATTAATAAATATGATATATTTCACTTTCCAACATTTTGAGATGAAATGGAAAAATACAACACTACTTTAAAATGATTTAATAATTAATTATCGTTAGCATGTAATTAAACAATTATAAAAATTTTCTCAAGAATTATTTTATAAAGCAAATATTATTAAGAATAAAGAAATAGTAATTCAAATTGGCGTAAAACAAAATACTATTTAAACAAAATTATATTTGAACTTCTGTTTGCAGAAGGATTCATCGGTAATAGTTTCATGGAAATGTTATAAAGAGTACAAAGGTGACTTTGATGAATTATTTATTCAGCATTAAAACTCCTTTCGAGCCATTGTCAACTAATCTGTTCTTTTCTTTCATTCAATCTTCGTACAGTAGAATCACTCGAAATACAAAACGGTAAATTGAAAGATATAATAGGATCAAAAAATAAAAATGGCATGCGAAATCCTATTTCAGTTAAACGATTGCAAGTGAACCTATTTCGTGAATGCTTATTCGAGTTATATTATAATAATCAATCAGATTGATATCTCTAAATTTTTTTGATCAAATCTAATTTAGCTTAGTAAATTTCTAAATCTCCCAAAACTCTAAGGCATTTTCGAAAGAAAAAGAACTCATACTTAAAAAAAAAAAAGAATCGGAATTTTGCAATTCTGATTTATTTTATAGTGCAAAACTTCCTGTTTTTATATGTACATATTTGCATCACAAATTACGTTGAATTTTCAATGAGGTCTAACATAATATTAGATTGCAATAGTAATATAATCTTACCTTTGTATCGGTATCTGTACTTTTAATTTCAGGTTCAAATGGACGTAATAAACAAGCGCCAATAGTGGAATGCAGCGCCCATCCCCCAACCACTAACATCGCTCCACGAAATCCATATGAATTCAAAAGAAGATGAATTAACTATAAGAGGAGAAAAAAACCATTTTTATAATTATCTGAATCATACATCTATTGAAATCATTCTTATGAAAGATAACTTATCGCATTATATATTTAGGAAGATTACAGAAAAGTCTGTAGGGACATATCGTATTTCAAATCTGGCTAAAACTATTATGTAATATAAAATATGGTATAAAGAAAATATATTAAAATATTTCTATACTTTTTATGAATTAATGCTTATACACATAAAAACAAAACGTAACAATTAAAGACAAAAATATCTCGTACCTGAGGTACTATCATCATGGCCAAAGTTGTTCCAGCCATAGAAAAGCCAACAGCTTGTCCTCTTTTTTTCTCAAAAAATGTATTCAATGCCACGAACGCTGATGCGATGGCCAATCCAGTTCCTAAGCCTGTCATAAGTATATTAAAATAAATTAAGTAAATACAGTAATACTTAACAACAAATGAACATAACCAGGTATATTTGTTCATTATTTGTTATGAATAAAAACATTGATTATCATCCTTTATAAATAATTGCATTAAAATGTTAGATAGATTGACTTTAAAAGATTAAAATGTTCAAAACGTTTAAAAAAATTATTAACTACATTAAGGGAGAAATTTTTTATAATATACATATATCAAATACGAATAAAATTTCTAGAAGAAATACCAGAATCTAATTATAAGCGATCTTTAAGAAACGATTAAATTTATATGAAATTAAAATTAGGAAAACAATCGTAGAATTTGTAAAAAATAAGAATTTTTGATTTGCAAATGCATATACATAAATGTTAGTACAATTGTCATATAATAATAATGTTAGTACAATGATTCTTGAAATTGGAAAAGACTGGTTTTTCATTTGAAAATAATGGTAATATAATATTATATTATATTATATTATATGTATTATTAATTATATATTATAAGGAAATAGTTCATGAAACAGCAGGGTATTATAAATGTATAAAATGAATTGATATTCCTCATATGGTTCAAATAAGAAAATCTAAGGATAAAGTAGAAAAGGTAAACAGATGTGTTAATTAATGTACCGAAACTGAACAGAATGAGTGTGGTCATCAAACTTGAAAGAAATAAATAGCATCGAGTTTTAATACAAATTGCCATGTGTCACTATTGAAAACATTTCAGATAAGATCTTGACAAAGATGAAGAAGCAAAATGTATGCCAAAACTGTCGCTTTCTTTGTAGAGAGTAATATATTATTCTTTATTTATTATAATTCTCTATAATCTAAAACTACAATTATGGCAGAAACATACTAGAAACAAATCGATGAAGTGCATGTAGAATTAATAATAAAACAACTTTTATTTAATAAACAAATAGAAATCAACTAGAATCTCGAAATCTTGCTTAAACTTACATTATTTTGAAGTAAAGAAATTGTAAAAGTAGCAATAGAAAAATTTTTTGATTTTAGAATTATAATTTTTAGAAAGTCAGGATAATGAAATTAATTGATTCTTGGAAAGTCTGCAGATAATAAAATAAAAATCATTTTGATGAAATATATGATGTTTTAAAGAAACTACGTAACATTTAAGTTTTATCTGAAAAAACAACAATATTTCATATGTATTAATCTTATGTAAATGGTTTTACATATGTGTATACACGAGAGATCAATCCAGAAAGATATATATAATGTAAATATAAAATTTTCCGTGAAAAACATGTAATTAGCATATTAGAATCGAAAGGCTTATCTTGTTTTCATACCTCCTAGAACACTGTAAGTGCAAACAATATGGAACATGCTATTAGCTCTCGACGTCAATATCAGCCCAGTACTGCTTAAAAGAGATCCAAAGAAAGCCACTTGTCGATAAGAATACCTTTTCAACAACGGTCCTATTAAGAGACCTAAATTATAATCAGACGAAAAAGAATTACAGTAAAATAAATTAAATTTATTATGGTAAATTTGTTTTCAAGAAACAATCATTGCATTTACGTATAGAAATATTTAAAACTAATAATAAAATATAATTGTTTTATTTATCAACATACGGTATAATTAAATATCAGAAATCACTATAATGACAATTATTTATGAATTATTAATGAAAAAATTTATGTTTTCTAATGTAGAAAATAACATTATATATATTTAATTATTACTCGTAATTATGAAACAACAATTAGCGTTTTATGTAAACAAATTATATTTTATTTAAATTCATTTGCGTATTTCCTTAATACCTGAGAAATTAACAATAGCATCAAGAATGCTCATTATGAATGACGCTCCTGTGGAGTCAATCTCAAGTTCTATAAAGAGATCGTGGAAAAGGAGTCCAAACGAGGGATCCAAAGATCTTAAAGAAAGCTGAAAAGCAAATTTGTAAAATTATGCATTACATATTTTCTGTGTTAAGATAATTACCATAAAAGCGTAACTTTAGTTTTGTAGATTTAAATAAAAATGTACATGTAAATATTCATCACGTTGAATAACTGTCAATTTCCTATGCATATTGGGAGTCTTTTTTATATATTTTCAGTACCACTAGTGCATGCGCACTTTTATTAATATTTTTAGTGATTTGGCGCGATTATATTATGTAACATAAATATATTTTAATGGAGAGAAATAAATATTCAAAATAAAAATAATAATTTTTCTTAATATTATTGTTTATAGTTATGCTCCAAAATATTAATATTTCTAACTAATTTATTTATTCAAATTTGCGTGATAACTAGAAAGCTGGAAAAATACACCATCGTGTAATATTCAAATCATATTTGCAAATGAGAAGTCGATCATATTGTTGATACAGATGTCTTTAATATAAGCAGAACACCCAAATATACAACAACTCTCAAAGGTATTCGAATATTTACTACAGAACTTTTTTATGGGTACATTATTAAGAGCGTTATACGAACTCATTGATACCCCAATGGTCTTATAATGAGATACCACTATCGTGATTAGAATAGAAAAATTTGAAACCAATTCGCAAATGTATATAGAAATTACAAGACATTTATAACAAATATATACAGGGTGGTTGGTAACTGGTGGTACAAGCGGAAAGGGGGTGATTCTACGGGAAAAAAGAAGTCGAAAATATAGAATAAAAATTTTTTGTTTGAAGCTTTGTTTTCGAGAAAATCGACTTTGAATTTTCACTCGGTACGTGTACACTTTATCACGTCTCGTTCTCACTGTAGATCGTTGTCTCGATAGAAGTTATGTTGATAAACACTTCCAATGTGATCGAAGTGTTTTCCTACCTATTAACTTACTATCCGACTTTTATCGCTGCCCACTATCAGTACCTATTAGTCTAACATCATGTCTCCACCACAACAATCGGAATAAACCAACATTACCAAGGCTGGATTGGTCGTGCTGGAACAATAGCTTGGCCACCACGCTCTCCTGACTTAACTCCGCTTGACTTTTATTTATGGAGCTATATTAAATCAATTCTCTATTCCAAAGAAATCGCAAGTTGCGAGCAATTGAAAGAAAAGATTGTTGTAGTCTTCCATATTTCAAAACAATCGAATACGTTAGAAAGTGTTCATAGAAATTTAATTAGAAGAGCAGAAGTATGTGTTGAGCAGAATGGGCAACATTTTCAGCAATTTTTGTAATAATAAACTTTATGATTACTTCGTATTATTTCACTATGTATTCCAAATTTTCCGTTACGGCAAAAACAAACTTAAACTGCGATAATATCCATCGAGACAACGATCTCCAGTGAGATCCGTTATAACGAGACGCGATAAAGTGCACGCGTACCGAGCGAAAATTCAAAGTCGATTTTCTCGAAAACAAAGCCTCGAACGAAAAATTTTTATTCTATATTTTCGACTTCTTTTTTCGCGTAGAATCACTCCTTTTCCGCTTGTACTTCCAGTTACCAACCACCTTGTATATACACATTTAGTGGAAGATTGATGCACTGCATAAATAGTAATTTTAAGTATACAATTAGTGCTACAAATGATGTCACTACATGTTGTAGTTTACTAATATAGTAAATAACTGACTATACAAGTACTTCAGTCATTTTTGTGAAATATATGCTTCTAATTAAATATTTTGCAACTTTTACATATTTTCTATATACGTATTATCAGATCCATTTCAAGTTTTTCCAATATAATCACAACAGTCGTGTCTCGTTATAGTTTTAATAACATTTCAAGACGTTTTGTGTAACATATGTATGTATACATAAATAGCTTTTAGAAATGTTCGAATATTTCCGTGAATACATAGGTAAATACATAGGTTTTCAATAACTGGCACATATTAATTAATAATTAAATATTTAGTACATACATAATATACGTATATTAAACAACATAGTATACAATAGCTACTAAATGTATCTTCATACAATACTAAAGACAATACCATGTAACATTAATGCAACAAAATTGCACGAAGTTACCCAGAGCTGGCGTGACCTTTTGCGAGGCCTGAATACACATTCAAATCCTACACTTAAATTTTACAACGACGAATCATTTATTTACAAATGCTGTTACATATTATATATTTTTTATAAGCAGTTTTTTAAACAACTCCAAATAATATTTTTTCGCATGCATAATTCGCTTTCAAGAGGCAAAAAATTCAATGAAAGTAGAAAATCTGTAATCATGTATGATTTTTGCAAAAACCTATTGATGTAGTTTAATTTCTCTAAAAAGTACATTTCTCTGAAAGCGCCTGGATTTTTTTTATCTAAAGTAGTTTCCAGGATATGACGACTTTATGGAGTTACACCGAACCTTTATGATTTTTCTCACTCCTTTAAACTGAATCAGCGCCACTAAAAAAATGTGTTGCATCTGTTAATGGTATCATCATTCTGTAAAAAGTTAATCAAAACTGATGCTTTTTAATTGGGTAATTTTCGTAGATCGCGGGGCCGGATTCCGGCGAACGCGCTGAACCTGCCTTGCGCCGGCCCTGAAGTTACCTATCAATGAGATTTGTGAAACTAAAAGCACAAAGGTGGCAAGTCGATTTGTTTGCGTTACTTATTTTAATCGCATAAACTGTGAGCTTATTAGCGACTACTTTGATTTATACAGCACACAGTTGTTGTGTGAGTTATACATAGTGGTATTCGCGTACAGAAGCTCTAGTACTCTGCGGTACATGGATATCTGTTTTTCGGCACTACTAGTCGAACGTCTTAATGCTTACTCGCAGAGCAATAATGATCTTTGGTAGAATCGTAAGACATGTGATATTTACAGGTTAAGGTGGGTTCTGAACTACCAGAGATCGAGCTGAGATAAATACATACAGTGCTGGACAAAAGTATTGGCACAGCAAGATTGTTATGATACAAATGCTTATAACTATTAAACAAATTGATTTAAACAAAAAACTTTTTGACGTATTTATTTATTATCTATCCTAGTTTATTACATAACAAGAGCAACAATATAAATAAAATAATACGCAAAATAATAACAAAAATATATTTTTTGAACATTTTATGGGTGGACAAAAGTATTGGCACAGCATGGAACAAACAATGTATCGTCGCCGTTTTCAACGATTTCCGATCGTCATTTGGAAGTAGCGAAGGGAAATCCCCCGTTAGTCTTTTATTATAACACTCGATCAGTGAAACTGGAGACTTCAGTTATTAAACAACAAAAAACCAAGAAAGAGTAATAATGTCTAGAAAAACGAAAGAAACCACAATTGAAGAAAGAAAAATAATATTAAATTTATATAAGATGAATAAATCTTACAACGAAATTGCACAAATCATAAACAGAAGTCGTTTTACTGTGCGTTCAGTCATAAAACGCTTTAAAAGTGAAGAAAATCTAGAGAATCAAATTAGGAGTGGTCGCCCTTCTAAGGTAACAATTCGAGAAAAAAGGAAAATCGTAAATATTGTAAAGAAGGATCCAAAAACTAATTCGACTGAAATTGCTTCGATGTTAAAAGCTGAGTGTGAAAAAGAAGTAAGTACCAAAACTGTATGTAGGGTATTGAAGGATGCCGGTTATTCTGCCCGTGCAGCACGAAGAAAGCCCTACATCAGTAAAATAAACCAAAAGAAAAGAGTGGAATTCGCGAAAGAGTTTGTTACGAAAGATACTGATTTTTGGGAAAAGATCATGTTTTCAGATGAAAGTAAGTTTAATATTTTTAAATCTGACGGCAGAATATTAGTATGGCGAAAACCCAACACAGAGATGGACGAACTGAATCTGCAAGCCACCATGAAACATGGGGGTGGTGGTTTAATGGTGTGGGGATGTATGGCATCATCGGGTGTAGGAGAACTTATATTCATTGATGAGATAATGGATGAATATGTATATTTAAATATACTCAAGCAAAATCTTTTGAAAAGTACTCAAAAATTAAACCTCCCCAGGGATTTCTATTTTCAGCAGGATCGAGATCCTAAACATATGGCGTATATTGTTCGTCAGTGGATAATATATAATACTGCCCACACATTAAACACACCACCTCAAAGTCCCGATATGAATCCCATTGAGCACGTGTGGAACGAATTGGAAAAAAGAATTAGGAAACATAATATCACAAGCAAGTCTGAACTGAAGAAAGTTCTTCTGCAGGAATGGAGCAATATTGTACCTGAATTCACTAAAAAATTAGTCCACTCGATGCCCAGAAGATTAAAGGAAGTCCTTAAAAGAAAAGGACTGCCAACAAAATATTAGAAGTTTATTATGTAATTAGTTATAAGCGTAAATATTCTACTGTGCCAATAGTTTTGTCCACCCATAAAATGTTCAAAAAATATATTTTTGTTATTATTTTGCGTATTATTTTATTTATATTGTTGCTCTTGTTATGTAATAAACTAGAATAGATAATAAATAAATACGTCAAAAAGTTTTTTGTTTAAATCAATTTGTTTAGTAGTTATAAGCATTTCTATCATAACAATCATGCTGTGCCAATACTTTTGTCCAGCACTGTATAACTACGAATAAATCGATTTGCAGAGGCGCCGGCTGAGAAAACAAATCGATTTGATAACAAAGATATAATGATATCAGGATTAACAGATACCAGAATCTAGAAAAAATAGGTTATTAAGATTTCAAACATATGTACATATATATATTATAGTATATATACAATTAAAAAGAAAAGTTCATGCACAGTGGCTTACAAATATATTTATGTATAGTGTGCATATATATGTTCATAAATATATATATAGTAAATTTTTATCAATATATTATGTAATATTCCTATGTAATGCTTTATGATATGAATATATTATGTAAGATAATATATTTTGAAATTTTATTCGCGTTGTAATGAGACACGGTAGTTATACATATTGATAGAAACGAATCTGAAAATGTATATAACATATATGCATACAACGACTTATACAAATATACATTTCGTAAAGATCGTCAAAGTGTTTGAACAGTTAATCATAGTAGTAATCCATAATATGTACTGAGAATATTTTTAGCATCAATTGTATGTTTAAGGCCATTGTTTATGCTATACACTAATTTTTCACTAAATGGAAATATACATTTGCAACAAATACTTCGTAATTTCCACATACATTTTCAGATTTGTTTTATATTTTTATATCTTATCGATATAATCACGATAATTGTGTTTCATTACGATACAGGTAAAATCTCAAAAAGTTTTGTAGAACACGCATAATATATCCATAGAAATCTTTGATAATGAAGTGCAAGGAACAATTATAAACAAATATTGTTACCGTGATGAGACTACTGCCAAGGCAAACGAGCCATCCCCAACCGCCATCGAGCCCTTTCTTCTTCTTGTCACCAGAATTCATCGCGTTTGGTTCCAACTATTTTCCCACATATGAACGAGTTACATGCATGAACTGTCAGGAATCTAACCGATATCGTGCAATACGTGTTGTAAAATGAACTTGTCGCGATCGTACGCTGATTATTCCATGTCCCAGAATAGTTTAGTCACCGCCTCTCTATTCACTGCTCAATGATCCGACACGTAGTCTGGTAGGCCGACTCGATGTTTCTATCATTACTTGCTTCGATTAAGTACTGGCAAGTCACTGCAATGCCATCTTGAACGGATTCGTTTCACGTTTACCTCTCTTTGTTCTATCAGCCCATGGAAAAATACGAGTTACATCCTTTTGTAGGACTCATAACAAGAAAAGAATTTCACATGAAACGGTATTAATATGAATTGGTGTCTTATGCGATTCAAGGAATGAAAAATATTGCTAGTCTGTAGCTACCATTACTTATGTGGAGAAGAAATTTTTTCACAGGTACATTCTCCAAGAATGCATTCGCAATACTAATGTTATTTCTTCAATTGCTTAATCTATGTAAATTTTTGCTATTTCATTTTATTCTTATTTATTTTTTATTTTATTATTATTTTGTTATATTATGTAAATGTATGTAAAAGAAGTGTGAAGTGATGTATAGATTTAAAGTAAATATAAAGTAGAGGTGAGAGTAAATTATTTATAAAAGCGTAGCACATAGTTTGTTAGAAATACGGCATTATCTTTCGTGTTAATTACTATATTTAGTTTAAGAAAATATTTCTCAAATGCAACCGTTATTCTCAGAATTTGCAAGTACCATTTTTTTGTATTCATAAATAAATGTAATGAAATATTAGTAGACGTAATAAGCAAACTGCGGATTTTTGTGCATTTACAGGAAATTTGAAGATACAAAAATGCACGATATATATGTAAAATATAATAAATAAAAATGTTCGATAACGTGTTATGCATACATAAAGTATCGAATAACACCTTTTACTTGTTTCGCTATGATTATATCATACCTAGCAATATGATTAATTAATTGTCCATTTGTTCACCTATACACATATGTATAATCACATTTTCGCTCCATGAGAATATACATATATAATAGTTATCGTATAATCGGTAATGAACCATACAATTGTAAAGTTCATTACTACAATTATACTCCTTCGTGTACACATTCATTTGTTTGTAACTTCCATTTACTTCGCCTTTCAAGTCACATTTTATACTGCACACACGTGTAGAAATGCAAATAAGACATTTTCTTGCTACACAGCAAGATATCATAAGATAATTATAACTCGTGATACTTACATTTTATACTGTAATTGCTATCAGAATAATCATGGAAATTTCAGTCTAATAAATATAATTACGTGTTACTCAAGCTGGACATTTTGCTCCTTCGCGGAAAAGTACTAGACAGCAGACAGAAACTAACACCTTTATTTCTTCTTAGACGAGTTGAACTGAATTTCTACATATTTCCTATAGACATAAAATTTCACATATCATATTTTGAATTTAAGTTTCGATCATGCGTAACAGTTCAGGTTTAATATCTCTTATAAAACTCCATAGATCATAAGTGTTTCAAAAATGAAACTTGAAAGTGAATTGGGAACACGAAAAGTAAAAGATTAGATTTCTTATTTATAGTAATTGGCTGCTTAAATATTTGAAATATAATATGTACGGTTATAACTAAGTTACATACATCAGCATAATTTCTAAACAGCACGAGAGAAACGAACGTCTTTATAAAAACGCATAGATTCATTGAAACGTTGATGCGTGCGAACATAGGCACATGACGTTGATTGTTAATATGTAAATGCGCAGAGTTCTCTATCTCAATTTCCGTTTTATTTACATTTTATATTTTTCATATTCGTTTCCCGTCAATTTGACAGTTCAAAACGACAGAAGAAGAAGAAAAACAACGAATGATCTTTAATATCGTAAACAATTAAGTGAGAACAATAACGATAAAGGTTTTTTAAGTAACTTTGAAGTATTTTGAAAGAGACACAGTATTCCTCCAATGACACGTAACCGCAGGAAATCGATCGCGAAAGATAAAACGGATATCCAGAGGATTTCAAGCGTAGAATGGTTATACTATTAATATTATAGAAAGAATTTTTGGTGAATGTCAAAGTACAAGCCCGAAACATAAATATATTTGAATATGTAAGTAAAAAAATAAATTATAGGTGAAATTTTTAAGTATATATTTATAATCTCCTAACTTCTAACAATAAGTTTAAAGAAGTAGCATCAAACTGATGTTATCAAAATTTGAAGAAAATGTAATATTATTTACAGCAATGACACAATTATTGTACATAGTACAAATTGTTTGTTATAAACATGAATTATCTGAGAGTAGAAATTACAAATATACTTGTAGTATGCATATTACGTTATTTAATTGCACCATCTTTAATGCATATGCAAGTTGACAATATATAATGTGCATTCATTAGTAATAATTTTGATGTATCTTTAAGATTAACATTTTATAAACGTTAATTTTAAATTGTACTAATATAATACTGATAATTATCCTACCTAGTTCTGATAGTTTCAAAAATATGCTGATATTTCAAAATTACCACACTATATATTTATCCAAAATTTTAATTGGAGAATGATCGAATATTTCGAAACATAAAATACGCTTACTATAAAATTTGTCGTATTAATATCATTCATTTATTACAAAAATTATTACTTATATATAGTATTAATATACGTTATGAATTAACTTACTATATTACTTATGTATTTTAAAATTATAGCTTTATCCTATAGCTTTAAATACACAACTTTTTGATTTTTTACCATCCACACAACTACACTTTCAATATGTTAATTAAACAATACAACCAGACAGCATGTTAAAAATAAAGTGAAACAAAAATAAAAGTAATCACATAATATATCCATTTTGTTAATTAACATTTCTGAATCCAATATTTTCGTTAATCTTTGTGTTTAATTAATATAAAATAAGAGATAAATATAGGCAAACAAATGACATCTATTAAAATAGAAAGTTCCAACCTGACCATTACGTTTAATATGATAAATGTTGAATGATATTAAAAAATATTGGAAGAATAAAATAGACTCAATAAGATAATTACTATTGTAATTTCTCTAATTAATGAAAGATTTACTTCATTAATGTTTACCAAAAATTTGTTAAATAATATTTAAAGGTTTTTAATTATTTTCTATGAAAAATATGTAAGTTAAAGAAAGTTATTTTGAATATGATGAATTATCTTTTTTTCAATATTCAATGTACCTTTCGTACAATAATAGTTGAGATTGGATGTACGAAAATATTAAATAGATTCTCTGGAATTTTTCGATCTTTAAAAATATTAAAACTTTTCAATTCTTAATATAATTATGCGTCAAGAATTTAAATATAATTTTTGTTATCTTTTGGCAATAATATCTCCTATAAGTAAAATTAATATCAAACGAATGTCAATGTAAATAGTACAAGAATATGATGCTTCCGCTTCTCTTAATTTACTTTATAAAATAATCCTAAATTGGAAATTTATTTCTCTATGTCTCTTATTTAAATTTACTCTGTTCTCATTGTCTTTCAAAATTCAAGATCGTTTTAAAAGGACCATATTTCTCTTAATGTACTGTATAAATTATGCCAGTTTACGTCACATCGAATTAACGTTGATTCAATGAATTAATTCAGTGAATCTCTGAGGGCCAAATATTACGTAAAATAATAATCCAAGAAAATGTGCAAATTCTACACCGTATTAAACACATATCCGCAATTTTATTGTAACATTTTCACTATTATAACGTAATATGAAGTCAATTGTCCAGAAAACATAAATTAAGCTAAAAGAAAACGCGTACTTACAATGACACTTCAGAATATAGAACAGATGTATATCGATAATCGTATTCGGTATTTAAAAACTCGTGTTTTCATTAAAAATATAACCAGAGTGCGGCGAAAGAAGCAGTTCGTCCTATTGTCCATATTTCACCACAGAATTGCATATTTTTCGCACACGAATCTCGTCTTCCCGTTTTACGAATCGCGTTCACTATGAATGGTCATGAACAGATGCTATCCAGGATGATGAACATCGAATGTCGCGTACTGAAATGTGTTCGTAATGTCACACATGTCCTTTTCCACTGCTATGTTTATCGTAGTTGGAAGAGGATCGTTCGACAACGAGGAGGAACGAAAATCCGAAACGGAGCAGACACAAGAGATTACCAATATCTCGTTATTCTCGTTTGACTACGATCACTGCTGCCTCGCGTTCGTTTCGCTGCGTTTCGCGGCTAGTGTACAGGCGATCGGTCGATCCAACCTTGGTTTTCCCGAGTGTCACTTCTTCGTTGTTCTCCGTTTCCCGAATCGCAGCCGATTTTTCTTATACTCGGTCTCGGAACTGATTGTCTCGTTGCACCGTGCACACCTCTATATCTATTACGTGAACTTTGTCCGAGTGCGACACTATACGCGCGTGGTGAGATCGATTTTCGCAGCATTACCGGCAGAATGTGCATTGAAATTGACAAAGCTTTACGTTCGAACATCCGCGTCAATGTCGCCGCGAGTTGTTGTTTCATTTTGCGTTTAATAGAAACACGCTTCTCCTAGCGGTCATTTACACACCAAGGAATTCAAATAAAAAACTGAATCGATTCAGGCTAAAATGAAGTTACACACATATTGCTCGGAACGGTGATAACAACGATGGATTGATTACTAACGATCCTTCTTCTTCGTAATCATGAATCATTACTTTCTTCCGCCTCCTTTCTAACTTTTTTCGTTCTCTCGAACGAGAAGGAGTTAAGTGAAGAAACGGACGTCGTTTTTCATATTACGTTTGATTCTCCTTTTTTCTTTTTTTTTCATAAATTCGCCGGTTTGTTTATTTGTGTGTGTGTGATGATTCCTATTTTATATCGAATATATTTACATTGCTATATCTTTATACATGTTGATTTAATGGTTCAAAATGAAATATTTCAGAAATAGATGGCTTTATCACTTTCACAGTTGACATTATTGCTATTATCAATGCTACTCTAATTTCTTTATTTGTTACTGCCATTACACTTTGATTGCACAATTCAAAACAACTCGAGTATGTGAATTTTACGTATTTGTTTTATTCAGAAAGTAATCCATAGATACAGTTACATATAAAACATTTTCGATAATTAGCATTAGAAATCTGGTATTATTTTTATAGTCTGGTGGCAATCTTTAAAAGAGGAACATAGCTAGCACAACTAACATGAATATTCAATACATAAACTACTATGGATGCACACGTACTGCAAATACTTACATTTGCTAGTTGAATTTCTGATGGTAAAAATTATTTTATTCTATCACGTTACACGAAAGAAAAATTGTATGCTGATCTAATTTCAAGAATTTCTCAATTACCTTCTTATTATTTATTATTCTTATCATATTATGTCTCGCGAAGTCCATATATGCATGTTACAATAATATTGATAACACCTCGTTTGTTCATTAAAAAATTTCTCCACTTTTACAATGTGAGGTGCTTTATATTGACAAGTCACGCAGTTTTCATGACTTCATTGTTACGATTGTTCATGTTAAGCTAAATAAATGTGCAAACTAAATTTATTCCTCTAACGTATACAGCAAATTAAAAATAAAATATATCGCGAGGAGAAACTGAATAACAACAAATTCATTTTTATGCAAAAGTTATGAAAATATAATAATATAAACAGAATTTTATAGACAACAATGTCAATGTGATTGATCATTAAAGAGTTATTTAAATCAGTTAAATTATTCATTATTAGCTTCAGTAGTAACAGTGCGTTACATAGATTAATTAACATGACCACTAAGAATATTTTTTACCAACGGTTCAAATTACTTGCGATATGAACTAGCTGCGGTTTAAAAGCAGATTTATTTTTGCACTGCAAATATACTTTGATCACAATCAGCGTTTCAACATTTATAATATTATTCACCCTGAACTCGAAGATTAATTAAACTAAATGATGAGAGGGGATTTATCGAAATTCATTTTCTGTTGTCAAATCAAATAATTGGTAATAAATTTAAGACAGGCTATAAAAAAATTATTTATTGGTTAGTAAAAATATCAGTAGGTATATATTACCCATACGATTAAACATAGCAAAGCATGTACATATACATGAATTATATTAATAATCTCAACATGTACATAATATTTCTCATACAAACGATCCATCACATGTCGAAGACTGTATGTATTGTATTTTATCACGTTGAAACGTGATAAACGTATTCGGAACGCGTTAATTATGTTACTTAAAGCGCCAAGAAACGCAATTTTATTGCTATCATATCTGGCATATGAAGTTATTGACTAAAAATATGATTTTCAATACATCGGTATATTTGAAGCACTAAATTATAAAAGAATAAAAATAGACACGTATAAACAGTAACTGTGTATTAGCGTGTAGAGTTAATATTTTAATTATATTTAATTGAATTTATATTTTAGACTTTCATTTCTATTTAAATATCCCTAATGTATTGCAACTGATAGAACAGCTTTGAAATATTGCGATAAGAAAGTAGAGTATGATACATAGTCATTTAATTACTTACATCATCCTTATTGACATCAAATATAATTCTATAAAGTATTTGAAGATTAAAAATACGAAAATTTGGGGAAGTAAGATAGGAAAATAACTAAACGATAAAGCAGCAAATGATTACTATAGAAGGATTCTATATGCTTACGTATTTATAGAAAATTTGAAGGTGCAATAATACACAGATACACAATGTGCAAGAAATATAAATACAATACAGTCTGTCACACAAGAGCGTGTCTGCGATATCTGCGAAACCTGACACCTAATCAGAATGAGATAAAAAGAATGTAAACAAACGAAAACTTCTCTAATACGCGTTGCTGAATACCTTTCAGTTTCATTTGAAACAGTGAAAGGAACAGAGCTTTTTAATATGAGTGCCGCGTACGCGAAACGTCGAAAATCGTCTGGCATGGGCGAATGAAAACAGAGATCGTGATTGGAGTAATATAATATTCACTGATGAATCTTCGTTTTGGGCATGGTGTCCTATTAGGCAAGCTGAGAGGAAGACGTATCACAAAAATAAGAACACTTGTACATCACATTCGAAAGATATGGAGGTCGTTACCAGAATCCTACGCTCAAAAATTAGTCGAGAGTATGCCGAAACGATGTCAAGCTATAATCGCTAATGGAGGAGGTTGGACACCCTACTGTAATAGCGTATTAGTGTTTTAGATGTAGATTCAATTTATATAAATTTTTTTACAAATATATAAATATTTACAGAAATATCGCAGACACGCTCTTGTGTGACAGACTGTAACCCTCCGTGTATCACCTCATTTTTACTGACATCGTTTGCATACAGGATTGTTTGTGTCCATGCAGCTATTTTAGTTTTCCGTCTTTTAAATCATTCAATAACTTTTACTGCTATATGTTACCTTCATTTTTTTTAAACAAAACAAAATTTAAACAAAGATATAAATAAAACGAAAAATTACATTCTTTAGGCGGAACAAATTGTTTGGATTTCGTTTCTTTAGTTATGGTTATGAAAATATGGATCTATATAAATATCTGCAGTCTATAATATTATATTTTATTATATTATATCGTAATATGTTATGTCTTATAATATTTCCATAAACTTACAAAATTGTTTCTTTTCGAAATATAAATCTCTAAAATAAATAGATATACTATATCTATCCTGGAGGGGATATTCGTATCATATGTGGACGATAAGACACATGGTATATGATGGAACACTTATAATACCTAATATTGTAGTGATGTATCATCGATTTTCTTTGGTATTTTACAAATCTTCCAATGCGTAGTGTTTACAGTCTGTGTACGCCTTATCTCCTGCAACCATATCTGTACAGTGGAAAGTGTAGTGCATATGTTAGGATCAAAAAGAAGTATCGCTTATAGTTTAACGCATTGTATTATATTTTAAATTACATGGAAATGAAGTTTTGGTTAATGATTTCGTTTAGTGAAACAAAGTTTTTAAACTTATTAGGGAAAGTATCATGAAAAAATGATGGTTGTTATTTATGGAGTGAAATCGCTCAAATTTAAAGTAAAATTTTGGAAATATTTCTAACGATGTGAAACATGAAATATTTTTAACAGTGATAAACTGTGAATATCAGAAAAACCGGTGATCAAATAAACGTATAAACAGTCGAAACATGCAGGCACATAATGAAATTATGTCTGAAAGTAGTGTGTACGTGTAAATGAAATAAGTGATTTTTAAAAAATTCTGAACGAACAATATTTGCTACTATTTACGATTTAGCATTTCAAACCTTTAACGAAATTTTCAAAATTTTTGTACACATTTAGGCACAGATATGAAGTTGAAACGCGCAGTATGCTTCAAACTTAGATGTTTTGTTATCTGTATTTCACTTGTATGTTTCAGAAAATGTGTTATAGTTTTGATTCTAATAGAACTCTTGTTTAAATCATTTGATCATAAATAGTACATCATAATTATAAAATTTTATGTATCTTTTACCACAATTATACATTAATTTGTTACAATCATTAATTAAAATTACGGTTTATAATGTACACATGTTGCATGTTATTGAAAAGTACAAAAGATTACTAAAAAAATATATATCATCGGTTAGTTTCATTTTTATGATTACGTATCTTTTAAAACAATTAAAATACATATTGTAAATCACAGATATATTTAATAGAGACATTATATTTTCTCCTTTTTTGCTATATCATTGTAAATACATATTTGTATCCTAAATAATTCTTTATATTATGCCTTGTACTATGAAATAATTGTTTATTATAAACTAAAGTAAAAGCATATGAGAAGCGGAATACAAAAACAGAGAGCCGTATATGTGTATGAAAACATATTATTATATTATTATCATTTCCTTATTATTATCTCGCGATTTAATCATTTTTGCAGGTAGTATTACAAAATTTCATTTGCAATCTGACTTTTTTCTCAAACGATTTCTTAATTCCAGATGCTACGGTAGCAATATTTCAATCTCAATAATGATAGGTGTTTAGTACGGTGACATTGTGTACATAGATAAGGAAGTCTCAGAAATCGTTTGTACCCTGTTTCGTTCAGTCAAAACCCATCTTCCCGACTGTCATATACTGTATAAAATTTATTAATTATAACCACAGTTCCTCTATCTATTAAGTGGAAGAAATTGAAGACTTTCAGCTGGTAAGATTCTTGGTTATGTATTCAAATTTGTCTTGTACTATACTCGATTGTGACAATATATAAAATAATTATCTTTCAATCGTTAAAAAATATCTTCTGCGATTCTTATCAAGTGCATAAAATATGGATACTATTTTTGTAAACAAGTTTTAGGTATTAGTAGATTCAAGAAATTTTGTTTTTTCTCTTATTTTTCAATTTATATGTATGTGCAATTTTTGGAAAGTTGTAAGTGACGCAGAATTTATGAATATAGTACTATTTCAGTATCATGCTTAAATATATGTAGGCATATACAGGTTTTTCTTGAGAAAGATTACTTAAAGAAAATGGAGGAATAAAATAAAAGCTGTCTTATCAATGTAATATCAAAAACGTAAATCCGATTAAATAAATAGTGTTTAACGAATTATTAAACAGAATTGTGGAAAGGTTAAGCAAATACATTCGAAAATATTGAGGGAGATCGTAAAATTGAATGATAAGTAAAAGTGTTAGATGTATCCCAACAGACGTTTGGATCGCTTTGGTGATGATTTCAGTTCTGTAACAACGAAGATAGTAACTATACCGAAAATGTATTATAATATTCATTTAATTATGTCGTTGTACATTACAGATGTGTATAAGATAGCTTTCCCCTCATTTCATTCAAAAAGAATATTTTTTCTAGGGACGCTTTATATTGTTAGATTCTATTTATAGTCCTTAAAAATACTTAATACTGACACGAAGGCGATAATTTTTAACTTATTATTTTCAACTTAGTTATTTACTTGTTAATTAGAATTGTGTTTGCGTATAAAACTGATGAGCATTAAAATGTAAAATTTAAAAAAAGTTCTTTTTAAACTTTAAAGAAATTTGTTGGTTTGTGTTAGAAAAAGATTGAGAGATATTAAACACAATTCTTAATACGATAGTGAATAATCAAAGCAGTTAATTAACAAATATTTTCTATTATATGTAGATTTGATAGGAATATGACGGTAGTTAAGAGTAATGGAACAACCACAATGGATGCAACTACGACCGTCTTTACCGAGAATGAAAAGAAACTTCAAAGTAACGCTTTGTTATCTTACAAGGGAGGAGATGATGACGATGACGATGATGAAATTACATTAGAAGACTTGGCTCCAGATGGTGGCTGGGGGTGGATGGTAGCTTTTGCTATGATAGTAGTATTTGTTAGTATTTATGTTCAATTAGTATTAAACATAAATTTTGTAATTTTTTTTCCTTTAGCTCTTCTTTCATCGTTTAATTTCATTTATTCATTCAGATTTCTTATAACGATTAAGAGATAATATCATACGGTATCATTTCATATGTATAATCATAAAATATATAAATATACCATTCAGTAAAGTTATTACTTTCCTAAATATTGCGCATTTTATACTTAATATGTATATACTTTTTTTACTAGTGAAAGGAACAGCGAAAATACAAATTATTCAGAGTAGATATATTTCAAAAGTATCTTCTTATTAATAGTCGATTATATTGTTCTTCGATTATTAACAATTCTTTAAATTTTAGTTTTGCGATATTATTAAGTGTGTGAATTTTAACTTACGAATAAAATGAAGTTTAGTACTTTTGGACAATAAGGCATTAAAGTCGTAATTGTAACTCATCTATTAAAATAAAATAATGCAAAACAGTAATTATTTCATTCGTCAGAAATTTTATGGTGGCATAAGCATTTCTTATAACATTTGACAATTATCAAATTGATAGAATATTGTACGAGAATCATCTTTTTCCCATGATTACTTTTATAATATGCAATTAATTTTTTCTTTTTTAGATTACAGCAGTTGGACCAACTACATCATTTGCAATAATATTTGGAGACTTTATTGAATCAACTGGTCAGGCTGGCACAGTAATGACACTTTTCAATTCCCTTTTTATGATTACATTTTCAATTGCTGGTAAGCAGCCTGTCCCACTTTCTATTCTTTCTATCATTGCAATGGAATCGATAGATACAATGTACAGGATGAGTCATGAATATATATGTTTCTATACTTCAAACGATGAATCTATGCATTAAAATAAGTAAAAAGCATAACCATATATCCCATGTATCTTTAGTTTTCGAGTTATGGGTGATTACAAAAAATCTTTAAAATTTTCCCTTCTTTCCTTTTTACAATAAGAATATTCCTTAGCAGAACAGATGAAAAATGAATTTGAGACTCCGCGAATACTCAAGAAGAATACTCGATGTTATGACGTGTAATACTGTTTGCCAAGGCACGAAGCAGGCGCTTCGAACATTTTTTTTAATTATCCATAACTTGAAAATTCAAATATGTAGGACATATGTTCTTAAAACCCTTCTTACTTATTTTTCTGTGTAGATTCACTCCCTGAAATATGAACATGAACATGAACAGGACATATATTTATGATTCGCTCTGTATACATGTACATATATGCATGAATTCTTTTCAAGCTGTTTGATCACATGTGTTTTACATTTATCTACGTGGAATGAATGGTGTAGACACCAGGAAGTGAAAATGGTGTCTATCCGTACAAATAATGTGCCTTGCCTTAATTTACAGCTTTAATACACGCGTTCAATGTCATATTTCTTTTTTATTTATCCATAATATCAATAATAGATGTCAGATAACAGATTGTAAAGACAAATTTTCTATAAAAAGATTATTTTTCAATATAATAATTGGATAAAATAAAGGAACATAAAGAGATAATTAAATCATGATTGTAGTATAATTAAAAGTTTTTCAGTTACTGCAAGATAGTAAAATAAAAATATAAAGATAAGGATTTGAAATTTAACAGGAAAAGGAATATATTAAACAATGTGTCCTTCAATAATTGATTTTGAAATATTAAAACAGACAAAATTGGAAATACTAATGGAAAATAACTATTACGAAGCTAATCATATCTACTTTACAATCACATTTTATAGTTAGATATATTTACTTCTTGATATGCTTTGTTACAAAAGAACACGAAAGTGATAAACATCATTAAATAATTTTAGACTTTATGCTTGGAAATCCTCACGTGTTGATGCAATATATTTTTAGACTCACGTGTAATTCATATTGTTAGTGATTGAATTGATAATAGCATCTCATGATAATAATCATTCATATAACGATAATAGTTGATCGAATAATTAATTAAAGAAATATAAAATAGGTACACTTCATTCAATATTTATTCCCACGATGTTATAAGTTGTACTTTTTATGGTTACTATTCTATCTTCCTTCGAATATATAAATTATATTTAATTTAATTATATTATTAATTATATTTAATTATATTTAATTTTCAATAATTTCATTGCCCACTATATATTATTAAATTGTTTCAAATAAAATGAAATTTGTTTAATAAAACGTGATTGTTTATGTTAGAAAATAAATCTTTATTACATTACAAATTATATATCTTTCTGTGTATGGCAGTACTAAGATGTTATGTAATGTTTAGAGTTACCTAATATAATTACAAGTGCAATTAAATTATCATAAAGAGTATCATATGTTTCCTACTAAATGCCATGAAATACTGAACACACTACCGATAAGCATATGACGGCGGCTCACGAATTGCTATGTAAATATTTATAATACTTTATGGGTATTAGATAAGAGCGAAATTGCGAAACAATTATAATTAACGATTTTATGGCAAAATAACAATATAATGTAATAATAAGTATACTACATTTTTGTTTCTATTGCAAATATTTGCATTGGATATGTCATATTATTTATTAATTTCATTTATTTACATACGCAACACAATAATTTTGGGTACTTCCAAATAATAAGTTAAGTAGTCAAAACAATAAACAGGTAATTAATTATTTAATGTTTACACAAAATAAAAAATTGAAGTTTGAATATATCAATTCAATAGTTCTTTGTCTTCCTATAAAAGACTTATTAAAATGTTAAAGTTTAAAATAAAATTTTCCTTCAAATTTTCGGTATTTTGAATTATGCTGAATAATATTTGCATTGAATAATAAGAAAGGAATCGAAAAATACGATTCCAGTCTGAAGTGGAACTGATTCTTCAACCAGAACTCAGAATGCTATGAACTGTTTTGATTGCACTATGGATCTAATTTCTCGTATTGATAACTTCTACATTTAAAACAAATTTTTATTTCATTCATCGTTATCAAAGAACAATGTTGATAAAGAATTCGTGTCGAAGCTATAGACTATTTGCAGAATTAGAATTTCATTACTTCATAGATGAATCAGCAGATTCTAATGACTACATCCATTTAATCATTCGCTTATCTCTAGAATATTTAAACCGGTTGACAACTTTAATGTCATTTATATTTTATTTGCACGTTCTTTATAACACGCTACGATGCCTATCTGTAAATTTGTCAATCACATAAAAGTGATTTAAAGATTTATGATTAAGTATAATGCTTACCGTGGTGCGATGGTTATATTTGTTGTCAGGGTAAATACATTTTAATTGGTGAATGTGCTTCCATTACTTAGAAGTGAAAAATTAAGTAAACTACGGGACTTAGACTCTAGGAGATAAACTATTTGCAGCAATAAAGAGACAACCCTAATGTTTGAATTGTATATATTGCAGAGGAAAGGGGGTATAGTTTACAATATTTAGAAGTTTCATATACAAAGTTGCAAAACTTTATTAATACGAATATTATTTAACTATTAATATTTATATGTTTGAGAAAGTACTTGATTCCTGGTTGGTTCTTGTTGATTTATTGAAATTACTAGAAAATAGAGCTGTTTTCTTATTGCAATACCTACTTCAAATTTTATTGAAAAATATAAAATTATTTTAAAGAAAAGAATCTCACAATTATGAACGGACTATATCACGGATATCAATTAATTTCAGGTTTAATGACCAACTCGCTATTAAAGAGGTATTCTATGAGGCCAGTAGGGGTATTTGGTGCGGTGCTCTTCTCGTTTCCAAATATCTGTCTGGCTTTCGTTACAAATGTCTATGAAATGGCCTTCTTAAATTTTCTCCAAGGAATGGGTCTTGGTCTTCTTTTTACCATTTGCAACACCAACTTCAATGCTTACTTCGTAAAGAAAAGGGCGCCAGTACGTAAATGGAGGGCCGCTGGCCGATATAATTGTTAACATACTTATATTCTTAGTTTTTTAGAGAAAATTCTTGCTATTTAGGTAATGAGCGCGGCCCAAGTTATCGTCGGCTTAGGTGGAATCGCCTATCCTATATGTATTGAAAAAATGATGAGGATATATGGGTTTCGAGGTAAATTTCTTTCTATATTGATAACATATGTTTATAATATTAATATAATATTAATATTAAACTATATAATTACATATGCCAACATGTCAAGCTGCATTTGCTCGATCATAACAATCATGGAAAATATGAAGCATCACAATTAAAAATGTTGCGCTCACTGCAACAAACACAGCTATCTAAAACTGTCTTACTTCGCTTATTGAACATTTTTGATTTTTAAATTTAATCGTGATATAAATTAATTGAGGGAGATTCTGCCATTCGAAGTAAGACAAAAATCGAGAGCAACAAAATTGCATTGGAGATTTCATTTTCAAAAAACATTCATTCGAAAGTGTCAGAATTTATTTGCTATCGATATTTAAATACTTTATTTTCTAAATAATATAATGTTTAAATAATACTATGGTATTCTATTAATTCGTTCTTGGAGTCTGAAAATGAGCATAATGAATTTTAAATTGTTTTAATCTTTATAAACGAATTGATCAATGAGCCATACGTATCCCTGATGCTGGTGCACATGTCACACGCCCAAGAGGGCCACCCGCTCATTAAGGCCACCCGCTCGCTAATCAGCTAAACGAAACATCCTGCATACCACAGCTATCGAAACAATAACTAGTCAGTAACGAAATAGCCGCCTTTGATACACACCTGACGATAACCCCTACAAAAGGACAAAAAACCTCAGTATAAAAACCCTCCTAAATTAGCGCTCGACACATTATTCTGCTGTAACACTTTGACCCGTCACTCTGTCAGATTTATACAATAAATTCCATTACCACGTACAAAGTTGAATTTCTTCACTTTATTCGTGAAACGTTCGAACTGCGACGCGAGGACATCACCAGCGATCTATCGGTTTCGTGATCTCTTGTGTCTCCGACGTGACACACATCAAGATATAGAATGTTTCACATTTTTTGACAACAGAAACGATTTGTCGCACTTACCATATAATCGAATCGCACATTGTAACTTCAGCCACACTTTCTCCTCCTCAGTCTACAATTCTTTAATCATTCGACCAGTTTATAAATCCACAATACATGTGCAAATAGAAAATTCACCACTTAATCGACCAGTAGATTCTCATACGCCGCTATGTCAATCATTATCTGGGTTTTGAGAATTCTTCATCGCAGCTATAACAGAAAGTTTCGACATATTGAGATTTCGAGCATCTGATCCCCAACTTTTACTGCTTTATAGGAACAGCATTGATGACGGGTGCCATGAGTTTAAACTGCATCGTCGGTATGACAATGATGCACCCTGTCGAATGGCATGCGAAGAAACCGGAAGAAGTTCGCGCGGAAAGGATGCGCGAGAGAGAAGAACGCAATTTGCGCGGTATGGTATTCTCAAATCGTCGTTACAGTGAAGTTATACAAACTCCTGCAAAAACCAGATGGAGCAGCTTAACGAGTCTCAAGGGCGAAAGCGGAAAACAGGTTCCGCCTTTGATCGAAACATTGAAAGTAAATTTTATACGTTGTCCTGATATTGATACTTTGAAAGAAGAAATACGTATTAAGAAAGACATACGAGAAAAAGCAGTTGTCTTGAAAAGTTTTTTTCACACAACTATGAAGAAGGCAGATATTTAAACGATCGTATTCTGCTGGGACACCCTGTGTAATATCGTGAATATTATGTTTAAAATACTGAAACGTATTGAACGAAAATTTAAGTTCCTAAAGTATTTTTTTGTTGTCCTGGAAAAATGCAAATATTGAAACGAGTCATTTCTATTATAAGTTTTTCGACTATTTAAGTACATTAGAACAATTATTTTTAGTAAAGGTGTCAATTTGGTACTTTATTTATTAAATTTACATGTTCTGTTAAATACAGTCACCCGCAAAAAGGGTAGCTTCGATATCGGAGTTAGAGGGCAGAATATGCAACCGAATAAGATCTGGATCAATGCGCGAGTTGCTAACACGACGACTATCGACCTTGTCATCATCAAGTTTAGTGAATTTGGTGACAGGTATTGGCAGTTTAGGGGACACTAGGCAACATCATTCTGAGAAAACTACAAAAAAACGAACAGAGAAAGGAGTTCAAGTTTCTATGCAGGAAGAAAAGGATATCGGTAAAGGTCAATTAGAGTACGTTAATTATTCTTACGTACTTTCCTTTATTGTTAGCCTTTAAACAGTCTGCAACATCTCTCGCATTTATTACATTGAAAATCATAATGGTGTAAGTTAAGTTTTTAGAAATTTGAATTTATTCATACATTTCAATTTTCGAAAGTACTATTCATTTGGTTTTTAGAATTAATTAAGTTTTATAATTATTTGTAGTAACATATGGAGAATATTATTTTATAGAAACGAGCAATGAACTGACATATACCATTATCATTTTCAACTCTCTATTCCTTTCTAATTTCTTTATAATAACTCAATTACTGAATATGACTTTTCATATTCTATTAAATTTCTTATAATATCTAATTTATTTAAAAAACACCCAAGATCAATAAGAAAATTTTTAACATTGTAGAGAAATATTGGGTGAACTTTTGGAAATCTCACTTTTAAAAAATTGTGCTTTTCTAAACATTTGTCTGGGCACTAGTTTCGTTATGTCAAGCGATTACACGTTTGCTTATCTTTTGCCACTGATGATAACCAACAATGGTTACACGAAGAGCCAAGCAGCCCAAGCGATTACTATCTCCGCAGCCGCGGAATTGGTGTCCAAGATTTTACTCACAATTTTCATCTTGTTGGTAAAAGTCAAAGCGAAGTATATGTTCTTCGGCGCTATGATTTGTATGGCGTTCGCAAAAGTTGGTCAGTAAATTATATGCATCAAACTTTAATACAATACAGCAATCACGTTTCCCAATATTGTAAATGACAAAAGGACCAATTATAAAGTTACTGCAAGAAAGTATTACAAAATTTTGAGAGTAAATCATATTTGCTAAATCCAGAAAAAGAAAAAGATCTTAGTAAACATAAATTGGAAAGTTAATACATATTCTCAAAATTATAAACAATTTTTTGTTTCGGTTCAAGCTACTATCGCGATGCATAAAAACATGTATACCTCTAAAAATCTGAATTTATCTTTCAGGATACTTGTTGTACAATGATACCTTGTACGGTACATTTATGATGGTAACATTTATAGGAATGATTAGATCATGGATATATGTTCCTCAGCCATTGGCCATTATAGAAGATATCAGTATTGATAAATTTGCTTCAGCATACGGAATTGCTGGCGCTATTAACGGAATGATTTCTGTATTATTTGGTCCAATTGTTGGTAAGTAGAATTACCATAATCTGCTGAAAACAATTTCTTAAAAATTAATGGTAACTTTAGTTAACCTACTTTAAAAAAATCTGAAAAATTTGGTCGTAAAGATAAAAATATTGTAAATACAAATGTTTTATCATTATTAATCACTTTTACTCAAAATCAATGTTTTACTCAAATGTTAATGACGAACGAAATGTAAAAAGCATACGTATTTACTACAAGGAGATGAAAGCGAATTTTGAAATATAAATAATGTCTTTCAGGATTGCTGAAAGATTGGACCAACAGTTTCGTAATCTGCCAGCTTGCCCTTATATTAATGAACGTCCTGTTCGTTATTCCATGGACAGTACAGTTCCTTTCAGTAGATTTACCAAAGAGCAGGAAGGAACGGATGGATAAAATTGCTGCCCAAACTTCCGGTTCCTTTTCTGCAGATTGATGCAAAAGGAGAGAGAGAGAGAGAAAGAAGGAGAAAGACCTTGTGTATAATACACGTCTTTACTATTTGATAATAGAAACTCTTTTATACAAAAATAAATTTAGATATTTTTTTACGGCAATTAAAAATATTTTTTTACAAAATGTATTTATTCGTAAAATGAAAATTATTGTGAATTGGAAATTACTACTCATAGCGCTAATTATTGCAGTGTGAGATACAATGTACAAATCTTTACAGCGACATGTAGTCATTTATATTTTTCAGATATACATATCAGTTAAACTTCTTACATATCCTATCGTAAAACCACAAATTTCAAATAATTTAAGCCTGTTAACTATAAACCATAATATTATATCGAGTGTACATAGACAAATTTTGTATCCAATTCTAAGTCTGTCGCGAATGACACTGAAATGAATATTTTATATTCTAGTTGTTGTACGTATCGTGGCAATTATTATTAAATGTAAAAATAAGAAATAAATGAAGAGAACATTGTATAATAATTTTTGTGTACTACTTCTAAAAAATGATTTGTTTTTAATTTTTTTAATTATATATTAATTCGTCATTTATTAAATTCGATTAAATATGGTTCATGAAAAATAATAAGAAAAATTGAAGGATAATATATAATATATATAATAATATATCTTATATAGCATATATGTAAGTATATATATATATATATATATATATATATATATATATATATATATATGACGGTAATCACTATGAAAAGCGAAAGATGAATTTGGAATTTGGTATTTAATGACAGTTAAATTATTTAATATTACACATATTTTTATACAGTTTTGTATAATATTAGTTACGTCTACAAGGACAACAGGTAATTTGACAACATGGTCAGTAGATGATGATTGCTAGTATAAGATCAAAATCGTATTTGTATTGCAACATGCTATCCTTTTTAAGTAGTCCTTTTTAAGTATTCTACAACGTCTTTTCAGGAGTTCAGAAAACAAAAAAAAATGTTATGCAAGGTTTTATTATTAAACCTAGATATAATTTTAACACTTGTGCCATTTATAGTATATGCAATCATTGTATATAAAAATAATTTATTCACACATATAAGAAGCCTTGAATGTTTTTCTTATAATATACCTATACATATTTATATATACCTAATATAATGTCTATTTATATCATAATCCATTTTATATTACTCACAAAAACGTGTGCAGATATTTTGAACATGTTATTACTGTTAACGTTAATAATGTAGAACGAATCATCTATGAACGAACTTCATTTAAACGAGAACCTCCCGATTACTTTTGTTTCGTAGCTCGATTTTTATTCGGAAGTCGTCTACTCTTGTGAGAATAATGTCAACCTTCAGCCGGAAGTTCTTTTTTATGAGATCCGACAGGATCTTGTAGTTCCGCAGGATCGTCGACAATAAAACCTTCAACTTCAATATCGCGTACTTCCTTCCCACGCATAATCTAAAAAAAAAAAAAACAATGTAATAACATAAGACACAATCACATTTATAAAAACCGGAAATGAAACCTCGCAGATGTTTGTTTTACTTACTAAATATCATAACAAGTGTCATATTTTGATTATTTTATATACCTTTGCGTATTACATGCATTCTGTACATTTTTATAGCTTTAAATTTTCCATAAATGCATAAATATTCACAATCTACTTTTTACATATGAAACGTTTTCTTTAATTAACACTTTCATTAACATTAACAATACCATTCTTTTCGTTCATCGCGAACGGTACGTTTCTCAAATTGGTATAAAACTGTGGGAGCTTACAAAGCAACGCAACTGACACAACTGAACAAGGTACCTTAGTACTAAATAACAAATTACTGCTCAAATAATGAGAAAAATTGTCGGTGACCAAAAGCCGATTAATAGGTTATTGGTCGATAAAGTGTTAACATAAATTTATTATTTCTTTATTGTTTCTATTGTTTTTATCGTTATATATTTTCGAAAAACATCGTTGTCTTGAATTTTATAAAACTTTTGCAGCTTTTAGGGTTGGCAATACTAGATGAAAATTTAGAAAATCACCGACAAATAGTATTGCCATTAAGCGCAGAAATAGATCAGATTAGAGTCATGTGAGTTTCGATAGGTATATAAAAATGTGAGACAAGTTGTTCCTATTTTATTCATTTCTAAGGATTGACGTTTATTATTTAATAACATTACTTGGTATAAATTTTAGAAGAAATATTTATATGCATACCCAATACCGATGCTTCGTTATAAAAGGAATGGTATAACTGAAACGAATAAAACAGGAACAACTTAGCGCGACGGTGGGCGCATGAATTTATCATTATCTATAATGTATCCACTATAAACCTCTCGAAGCTTCACAAAGAAATAATGGTGACTAAACAATGTCAATTTTGCTCACATTACAGCGTCGCATGTTCGCTATTCAACTATTTCCTCGCACTCTGTCAGGCAGTGGTACGTAATGCTGACATTGTATGGGCAAAGCCGACTTTGTATACATACTTTAATTACTTAATTCACATTATGGCTATACAATTATGTAAAATATAAGGATAAGAATAATGATAAACATAACGATAAGATTAATGAACTGATGCGAAAATGAAGAAAAAATTACCTTGACTCTGCGCTAAAAGGAATGAACGAGTAATAATGTCTGTTCTGCATTTCTTCCGGCAAAAAGTTATCAGGATCAAACGCATCAGGGTTTGGATAGAATTCTTTCAATCGGTCAACTCTATAATCAAAATCGTACAATCTTTTGATAATAAATCATTTCGTCACTGTAAAAGAATCGTAAGATACATCAGATGAATTTTATTTAATACGGTTTTAATCAATAAATTGTTGATAATTCAGAGTCGAACTTTAAACGATATTTTAACTAGCAATCATTGATATTGAGGAATTTGATAGAATTAAATTTTACGAAGACATTCGAATAATCTGTGTAAATATTATACATTTTCAGGCAATGTCAATTCATTGACAGAACTGTTCGTGGGACAAAACCTGTTCATTTGTAACGGATTTAAATATGAATGGTTTTTGATAGAAGAAGGCGTGATATTTTCCAAAAAACTAATTTCTGTACAAATTTCATAAACAATCAGCAACCAATATCCAAGTGGTATCTCTCAAATTAAAAATGTAGTCGATTATATTATTTACATTAATATCATTTATATAAATTAAAATTGCAAGTATGTATAATTAAGCTGCACGCTTTAATATTTTTAATCTGATTTTAAACCAATGGGGACATTTCGAAAAATTATTTTAAGCGATAATAGAAATATGCCGATAACGAAGAGTATAGTAAAATAATTATTATTTAATGCCCATTACTTCTGGAAATTTGGCAGCAAGATTTTAACTTCTAGTTGTATGTATTATATATTAAGGAGAAATAAATAACAAATAATATTCGTTTGTTAGGTAAAATACAAAACTGACCTATTTTGACGTCGTTGTTAAGATGTCTTGCAATGGCGGGAACTGGTGGAAAAAATCTTGATATTTCTTAAATTACTCTTTCGAGATATTTCATTTCTAGAGTATCTTAGAAGGTACAAGGCCTGTTTATTCCTCGAAAATCTCGTTTAGTTCTTCGAATACTCGTTCCTGTAATAATTATTGTATTTTACAGATAATAAAATACAGAAAATATTAAGCTTTACAACAAGATAGGTAATTAAATGAAATATAATAAATGGAAGATTAATAGTTCGTTTTTATGACCTATTTTCATATAAAAGCAATTATTAGAAATTAGTAACGATGATTGTTAAAAGAAATAAACGAAGAACTTGTTGCAGAAAGCGATACATTCTTATTAAAATAAGCGAAGCTATAGATTAACAATTAATCATATATGTTTCACACGACTGAATAATATTTAATACGTTTAACAATTTTTAATTACAATTGAAATAGTTTATTAAGTAATCATCAATTAAATCAAGAATTAAATTAGTAATTCAATTCTTTAGCAACAAATAAAGTTTTAATTAAATTGTAGTTGATAATTAATGTTTTTAATCAACGTCAAGTTAATTATCAGTATCTGTAATTATCGATTAATTTCATGGACTGATTAACTCAACTGCAATTTTTCTTACGATCTGTACGATCGTCTAATGGTAAGTTTAAACTAAAACTACAGATGATCTGAGAAAGACAAATAGATTCATGTCCATAGAAAACTAAATTGATCAAAATATCCCTTACTCGAAAACTTCAAGTTATATTGTAATCGATCAACATAAACTTAGGACTTAGAGGAATGATAAAACATTAACCTTCACTTATTACACAGACAATCGATGTAACCTTTTTCACCGAGAAGAAATTTTTGTGAAAGGATGGGAGATCCAGTACACGGGAAAACTTTATTTCTTAGAATGTGTGGCATGTGTCATACGTATAATAAAAACGAGCGACATAAAGTAGGTCCTAACCTTTTTGGAATATTTGGCAAAACATGTGGCAGTATGTATATATTATCTTCATCTGATAATTAATTAATTTACACTGAAATACGGAGAAATTTGTCTTGTGTATGTTATATGTATATTACGTACGTATAGGATACGAGTAAATATACATATGATTTATGTAGGGACATATACAAAACAATCATATATTATATATGAATTGTAACTAAATACTATTTTCGTTTCGTATTTAACATTATATATAAGTACAATATAAAATATTATGTCTTCAATCTATATTCCAAACATACCGACGTAATAATTAATTTCATATGATAATTATACTTATAAATATCGTTTATTCAAATTCCATTCTCACCATACACTATCCCATTTTTATTAACTTTTATTTCTAAAATGTACATTTAACCTGACATAACCATATGTGGATTATGAATATACAAATGTTACTATGTTACACATATATGTTTCTCTTAGTTTCTAATTAATTTCTAATTATTTCTAACTAATTAAGAAAATTGGAGTATCTCCCATTTTTCTCATTCTGAAAAAATTCTTCCCTATTTGTTTTTTCGTTATCTTCGTATACCCAAATTATATCGATACACACATTCAGGCGATAGGTATATTTAATAATACATACGTTATGAATAAAAAAATGTTCGTTTAACAAAATGTAAAAAAATACCTAAGAGAGCAAAAAACCTCCTTTTATTTAATTTATGGCTTTATAAGTATCATATTTGCTAAAAGTTCATGTAACATCATTTATAAAAAATTATAAATTTAGCTGTACCTGGATTTAAATTTACCGAAGCGATGAAGGGAAAAGGTGTTGTATGGGACGAGAACACTTTAAACGAATATTTACAATTTCCGAAGCAATTTATCCCTGGTACGAAAATGATATTCAATGGTATTAAAAAAGCGGAAGATCGTAAAGATATAATCGCTTTCTTAGCAACGTTGAAGTGAAAATTCGAAAAATTGTATCTACTTATGTGAAATATTTTGTACAGTGACCAAAATAAGGTATTCTTAGCGTTAGTTCGATGAAAATAAACAAATAAAATAAATAATAAATTAACAAAATTAGAAAAAAATGACTCGTTAGATTTGTTGCCCATGTTTTAATATACTATTACTCTATTCACCTGGATGTCTTGATGAATTCCAAGCACGCAAAGAACGAAGCTAGAACCTGCAGCGGTAGTGTCATGACCCTAAAATGTATGTAACGTCCTTTCATTATACGAAAAAAGCATTTTTCTATTTATTTTCTGTTCTATTCGAAAGAAATTTTTTGATAAAAAGAGATTATGTAACACGTAAAAATTTATAAGCTTTTATTTTTAATACAAAAAGCTATAACTTTGTACTAAATACTGTAAAATAGTGTCATTTTCAGTTTAAAATGTTTCTTCTGCATAAAATTTATAAAATAAATTTAGTTTGAACGTTTTCTTATAACATACTACATACGAAGAATGAAGGATTCATTATTTACATGATCTTCCGGACAATTGAGAGTAACATACAATCGAAAACATGTTTCGAATTCACTTATCTTAGTTTGTCATAAAATTAAGCGACGATATTTTCTGTGTCTATTTTCTATGTATTATAAATAAATAATTATCAATTGAACTGCTTTACATATGAAACTTTCGTTAAACCGTAGTTTATTTAAATATATACGCTTTATTTTAAGAACTTTTTTAAGGAATGTAGGATTACTTCTGTTACCTCAAACATTATAGTATCTACTTCTTCTTAAATTTCTTGAACGGTCAGTTTCGCACCATTTCCTGAAAGCTCCAATAAAAGATCCAGGAAAGCAAATCTTTTCTTTTCACCAATATCATTTTCATCGATATCGTCTAAATCATCCCTAACATAATGCATGTTTGGAAGATTTGTATACTCTTCAATTACATTTGCGCTATCCTTCTGCAACACGTTTACATATTTCTTTTTGTTTCGTTTGTTTACTTTTAACGCTTAAACAAGACGCGAGTACAGATGTGCGAAACAAAGATTAATTTCAACAAATTGAGCTATAGTTTGTTATATTTTAAAAGGTGAAAAATTAAAAAATGCTAATCTTGAAAGGTATAGTCATTTTTAACTATTACATTACGCGTAAGTAAGTAATATGTTGTACATACACGTATACACGTACCTTAAGATGAAAAGACGATTATAACAATAACCGCTAGATCGTTGATGTGGAAACAAGTACTTCCGGAAATGACGTAGCAACTTGCCGATCACCCCCTACATGGTACGTGTCCGGAAATCGACCCTGTAAGATAATAAAAAAACAACGAGGAGGGTTGTATAGATAGAAAAGGTACGAAATAGGGGGAGGGTGAGAAGAAGGAACTTTCCCTCGTCGAGTTCGGTTAAGCGGGACCAATTTCACGAAATTACAAAATTATCGATGGACGCCAAATCAACCACCCTTTATTACTACTACCGGCGCTACTTCCTGACCAACCGAATTGTTCACAAACAGGCGACTGACACGCCTCGATGAAAATGAGTTTGTAACCCATCAAATGTATATGATATATTCTTTGAAATTATTTTTCCAAAATAAAAATAAATACGATGCAGGTTGAAAATAGACGATATCGATTAGAAATAAAAATTATAGAATTATTGTATTGTATTCATACTCGTATAATCTAGTCATACGATATTTTTGTTATATTAATTAAATAGTATTGTTTAGGAATATTTAGATACTTTGATTGAATTGTAACAATAACACACCAATGGAGTTAGAATATATAGAATAATAACATACCAATGATATAATCGATTATCACGTATTACGCATTTAAATTATGTATCAAAAATGCTTGTTAATAGTATGTATAAATTAAATAAAATGAAGAAATTTCGAAACATGTAAACAATCTCATAAGATTAACTATCGGATGTTAATTTTTTTATTACATGTGTATTCATTTGTAAAAATTAATTTTAGTACGTCATAATAGTCGACTATACGTATGTATGTATCTGTAGAAAATAATCGCTTTTTTTATTATTATACATTTATGTAAATTTGTAAAATTATGATTATTAGATACAGAATATCATTAAATACTTCTATATACACAGATAGAAATTAAAAATATTTGATGATTAGAGGTATGTCTATAGTAACACGAAATTCAAACATTTTTAATCTTATTCTGTCATATTCAACTGTCCACCTCTCAATTAATATTCGATATCATAATCAATACTTTTAGGGAAAGTTACACAAATTATATTTTTACTAAAATCTAGATTTAAAAAATATAATAAATAAAAGATACGAAAGACACAAAGACATCATTTAAAGGAAAATGTCAATAACGTAAATAAAAATAAAATTTTATGTACATGTATAAATATATAAACGAGATTTTTATTCAATGCGGATATGATCGGCGAATATTGTATTTGAATTTCAGTTTGAATGTAAACGTTTTGAAACAATAATGAATACCAGACGTCATATGTTTCTATCATATATGTATATCATTTATAATGAAAAATAATTTCTTTTCCTCTTTTGCGGTATACATACATATGTAGGTATTGTAAAATGTTCAGGTTAAAGTTTGAATAATTTTCTTATGAAAAAACGATACTTCATAAATGTCGCGAATAAAAGTACTATTTGCGCTGGTTAGTCTATGTTCTAGAAGTTATCATCTTATAATCTTGAAAATGATATTTACAGAATTTTGTATTTGAGTTTCCATTTATTTTTTTATTTTTTATTTCTTAGTCCATTACCTTTCGGCTTTGGACGACCTCCGGTTTTACATCTCTAATATTTACATATATACTACAATTACATACATTACATATATACCAATTTCTCTTATTTTAACTATTGCACCGTGTTCTCACTTATGACTAACATTAACTGCACCTTCCGTCTTTGGCTCATTTCTTTGGTCTGTTCCCTTTCTGTCATTCCTCCCCTTCTTCCCTTACTCTTCTCCTCTCTATTATTGCTTTCAGGTCTACCAACCCTTCTAGAGTCTCGCTTAGCGTCTCTATCATGTTCCTTACTCCTCCTATTATCTCGCATTCCTCTAATACAATGTGTTTTAAGTCCTCCTCTCCTTTATTGCACAATCTGCATCCTCTTTCTTCCTCCTCTTTCCAGTATTCCCTAGCTCTGGTTTCGTTACCGCATCTAAACCTGGCTAGTATACTTCTGTCTTTCCCAGTTTCCATTTTTCCATTTTAACGCGAATGAAAAATGAAATAAATTAAAAAAGAGAAACGACAAAATGTTTTTATGCTATATGATATAGGAATGGATTGAGAATAGAGAGAATTGAAAATATTTGATACTGATACATACATGCACATAGATATTATTATTATAGATATTAAACAGCAATCAATATCGGTAATTGTTCACAAAATTTTAGAATCATAGTTCTTATCTACCTAACAGGTAATAATACGATTGGAAATTATTGTTTAATAATGAAATGTACAAGATTCTATTTACTATAAAATCAGATTTGTAAATTGAAGGAAAGAGAGTGTAAATAATATTCCTTCATTACGTTGAAGATTAATTAAACAAACAACATTATTATAATCGTACGCGCTTTAACGAGTCTTCCACGATGATTTATGAAGGTATAATAAATAAATAACAATCGAATTGTATAAATAATAAAATGTATTTTAAATATTTCATAAAAACTGTTACAGCAGATACAAATTAAAAAATCCTTACGATACGGGACTGGGAATTTAATATAAATGTTTATAGCGAGTGGCTGAGTTTCGAATGATAAAAATGCGAGGAAGATACCGATTACTTGAAATTAGATTACGTGAGAAACATGTATGATCAGATGATCAATCGCCTAAGACTGTGAATTTGATCAAATGTGTTCTGGGAATATTTACACAGATTGGACTGAATGACAGCGGCAGTAAAATAGAAAAGGTGCAAGTTTCAGGATACATTGCGTGGAAAATACGTAATTTTTCTGTTTTAAAAATTCTTTCCTTGCTCCACTGCCCTACAGGTCCAACATCAGAAGGATACATACACTTTACATTATAATTTTTCTAATACACGCAATGAAGTGAAAATACGCCACTCAGTACAGAATATTTCGCTCATAATACTAAGGAAAAATTACACGCAAGACAGTCGTTGATTGGAATTGAGAGCAAAAATTTTTTTGTTTTGTCAAATCTTATTGTATAAGAATTATTCTGTTATAATATCTTTACATTTTTATATGAATTTATGCGTGGAACTAACTCGACCGAAATCCCAGCTTTTCATCATATCGAAAACAGCTTACAAGTAAAATTCCTACCACTGTAGTTATATTTAAGGCACTTGTATTTACAAAGATTTTTTTATCCTGTCGCACGAACGCAAAATAATTTAAGACTTCTGTGCGAACTTCCTCCCTTCTATATAATTGGACGTACGTACTGTACGTTTTATAACTAAATTGGGAGAAACTGCTACATCGCTATTAACTTAAATTCGCATTTAATTAAATTAATGGAAATAAACAAGTACTTTAGGCTAATGCAGAATTTACAACAAATCGATATTTTTCATAATAGTGAAAAATATGTCAATGAAATACATACATATAGTATACAAAAGAAAGTTTATGATACATAGTGAATTACAAAGACATTCGAATATATGTTCAAATATAATACGGTTCTATCCTTTAATAAAAGATCGAATCTCATTGTCCTGTAATAAAATATGTTAATGGACCTGGTAGGATCCTAAATTTTCATTGGTAAATTTTCTACTACTTTACAGCGGCTCACAGAAATATTCGAACACTTACCATAGAATTTTTTTATGAATATATTACGTATTTTTTGAGATTTAGTTAGCACTCTAATAAAATACGACTATCGTGGTTATAATAGTAAAATTTTGGTGAAATTTCAAAATGTTTTGTATAAAAAGTTTCTAGAAAAGTACTTTCATGAGCTTTGGTACATGATTTTATGTATCTAGCAACGATAATCATGGAAAAGCAACATATTCGGTATCAAATGCGAATTTTATATTAACGAGACTTCAACTAATAATAATTAATAATGTATTAACAATTTATTGATTAAATAAATTTCTATGGTAAATGTTACATAGATATTGTATATTGATATTTATATTTATATAATGGATATAATATTTCCAAATTTTATTTGAATATAATCTTTATTATCTGAATATATGAAACTAAAAATTTCAGATTAATTTTTCATATATTCAATACTTTTACTGTAATTATTCCAATGATTTTGTAACTCACGTAACATTCTTGTATAAGAATAAACTAATTACAATGGATCTGATCGTAAACTCAAAGTCAGGTTTTATAAAAAATATGCAATTTTGATTTAATTGATGCGTTTCTTATTATGTACTCCTAATACCGAACGATCAAGAACCAGTATAATTTATATAATAATTCGTTTAAATTTTCCTTTTTCTTAACATAACAGATACTGACCAAGACTTAATAATAATTAAATAATATCGTAGGAGTAACATTTTCAATTTTTGGCACGCGAAATTACTTTTTTTTTTTTCTTTTTCGAAGCGTATTGCCTTATGTATTATAATTAATTCCTAATGAGTGGACAACGTTGTAAATATAAATAGTAAAACGTTTCTTAAATACTCGTTAAAAAGTATGAAGTAGAAAAAATAGTTTAATACAATTCCCCTCAATTTCATTTAAGGCACTTCCGTATTTACACGTTCTTCGATTTTACTGTTCCGCTTTTCATTCTTATATTGTCTTTAGTCTAATGATAATTCGCATAATACTAGTACGAGGTCAAACATAACATCCTGCACGTAAAACTACATCACCTTCTCGGAAAATTTATTGCCTTGCCTAACATTCAGTTATAGTTTGGTCGTAATAAATCAGCTTTAATACATTTTTATCTATGGAATAGAATTTTTATTTTGTGAGTAATAAAAGTACCACCTCTCGTTTGTGAATTATATTTCGAATTTACTATAATATCCTGTTGTTGAAGTTTCAGTACTTCTCTAAAAATAAGTTTATTTAACAAGAATATGTTTCGCATATACAGAATGTTCGTAAAATCGTAGTATAATCATAACCAGAAGTTGGCTTCCCACGCAGAATTGACTTGAAAAAAAAAAAAAAAATAATAAAATTTCATATTTTTCATTTTCCGAATTCAAACGTTCGCCAAGTACCTAAACCTGCTCCATCTTGTTTCGTTCGCTCAATTTTGCTTGTTATCACTATATTCAGTTTACAGAATAATATCAAATCAGTCAGAAGTTAATAGGACTGTAGAGAATAATGAACAGCGAGGATTAATAATTTATTTACTTTAATATTTTAAAACATCATCTTTTTTGAAATTGTTCGATTTTTATTTATATCCAAAATTGACTATCAGGATGGAAAATGTAAATGAAGTAAAAAAGATATTGCCGTTTATTAATTCTTGAATGTCTGATATTGTTTGTTAACGCAAACATGATTGGTGACGACTAATCCGATTGAGTAAACGAAGCAGATTGCATCTAGTAGTAAAGTGGAACCGTATTTAACGAAATTCGAATTTGATTTTCTCGAAAATGAAACTTTATATGAAAAAATTTTAATTTATATTTATGACATCCTTTAACGTGATAAGCCATCTTCATTTCCATTGTACCACGATTTCATAATTAGCCTGTATAAATAACATGGACAACAGTGTTTGTTAAAATTAATTCATTACCATTTATATTTTACGATATCTACAAAAGTTCTTGTTCGTAGATATCTTAAAATCTTATTAAATGGCAAAGAAGGAAAGAAGAAACAGAAATTTCTTTGTTGTTTCGTGCTTATAGTTTACAAATTTTTTGCTTGCGAGATCTTAAATGGTATAGTATATTTGTTGGTATTGAGTGACGAGAAAAGCATAATTAAAAATTTGTTAAGATATCATATGTATATGACCATTATGTCTTATGCAAACCATAAAACGTATACTTATACAATATTTTAGAAATTTGAAATTTAATATACATACAGTTATTTTACAAATAAGATATAAATTTTCGTTAGCTGTATCTTTATATCTGAATCACGTTGAAAGGCAACAAAATGTATAAATGCAAGTACTATGCAGAAGTGAGAAGATGGTTAGTGAAATGGCACACAGGCAAAATAAAGTACATTCAAAAATCTCATTATTTTATTTTCAACAGCACAGAGATAGATAGGGATAATTATGTTCCACCTTGTTGATTTGTTCTTTACCTTGCATTAACGGCAATTACTTTGGATCCACACAATATTCTGAAGTTTGCGTCTTATTCGATCTCAAAAAGTCCTACTTGTCCTCTTCGTCACGCGATGTCATGCATTATTTGATTTGAAGTATGTAGAATCGGGATGTTTATGTACCTACGGGAAATCTAAGAATGCAAAATACCATGAGAATGATATTTCATATAACATTCAAAAGTTGAAACATTCTATTCTTCCAAATTTGCATGAACATCCGCAGTTTAGAAATATGGTAGTAACAAAAATTTCTTGCCTTAGTCACTTTCTTACCTCTGCACAGTATTTACTTATACTTAAATTTATAGAAATTTAATAAATTTGTCAATCTTTTCTCGTAATTCAAACGCACATATTACGATTTTAAGGAATTACTCTAATTAATACAGAAATCACTTTGTTCATAGTTGAAACAGTTGTATTAAGGCACTCGAGCGAGAAACGTTTTGCTATCGAATTGGGTCACGCGTATTCTATATGTATTATTAAATAAAAAAGATAAAACCAAGGCGGAAAGACATCATAGGCAGTGGTGTCTTTGCGGAAGTACTTTGTGCGGTAAGTACAGGTTTTGTCGTTATTCTTACTGCCACGTTAAAATCGATTGGAATTTGATTCCGAAGCAACTCTTCGTGAGATCGCTCAAACGAGTTGTGTCTAAGATTTTCTATGAGACCTGTAACATACAAGAAATAAAAAAATTACTAATACAAATTGTGATGAAACTATGATGAAACAGCAATAATGGAATATAGCAAATTTTTATCAGATTCAAATCCAACAAGGTCAATTACTTTAAATTAAGTACTTTTCATAATGTTAAATTGAATTAGAATAAATTATGTACTGGAAAGTATTACAAAAAGATTAAAAAATACGGAAGAAGTATTTATTTATAGCAGTGGAAAATATATTATACATAAAATAATTTAAGAGGTGTATAATCTTTTTATTCCAGTATAATAAGGAACTCTTGGTACTTTTTAATGTTTAACATAGCATAGAAGAAATAAGAAATGATATTTTCTACAAAAACAAAATTAAATTAGATTGAAACTCTATTAATTACTATATTTTATTATGCTACTTATTATGTTATAGTCATGAAATCAATGTGGTTTTTGATATGATATATATATATGACTTGTAATTTAATTTGCTTCCGGTACACAGGTCTACATGAAAACGTTTTCCATCATTATCATTTACCATGAACTACATAATTACTTATTATATGCCATCGTGAACATGGAAAAGAAACAATACAACACTGATTAGCTATAGCCATATTATCGAGATAATCTTTTTTCGTGAAAAACCGTTATTTTAACGGAACCCCTCAAATTCTTCCTGAGTGATTTATTTCAGAAATCAGTATTTATATTTCCCCCAAATGGTTTAAAAGTTTCTACGGGAAGAGGAAGAAGACTCCTATGTAACCTCGGGATACTATCCCACCTGGCCATTGTATTTCTTTCAGCTCGATCGTGAAGATCCTTATTTACCTGGATCAACGAGAATTAAGTACGGAAACGAACAGACGAATCTTAGAGACACCCTGCTGTAACTCCAGAGATCGTGGGAAAAGTATACGCATTTGGGAGAGAATTCACGGAAGTACCCATCACTTGATGACAAAAGGAACTTATACTTTTCCTCGCCAAAATTTGTATTGTATGATTCTTGGAGAGAATTAAGTAAATTTTACAAATCAATATTTACATAGTACCAATTAGCAATTGTTTCATTTCGCTTGTTTCATTCATAATCATTTATAATCTATTTGAATCTCCATAAAAATTGCCAAATATTAATTGAAACATGATTAACTAATGAAAGTGCTTCTTAGAGAATGCAGCATGTTTTTTATTTAATAAATCATTCAATATGATCTCTTACAAAAACTATGCAATATTAGACAAGATGTACAGTCTACATTATGTATTATAGTACTCTTTATCTTATGACAATTTCGACTATTATTGGTTAAACAATTTATTTACAGGAATAGCATTATTGATTTCAACTAATTACCTGACACTGAAAATTTTATATGTTCAAAAAAATATTGCTTCTATAATAGTTTTATGAGAATTAATAATTTCCTAACGTGTTACATTTCACGGAAACTCATAGTAAAGAAAGAATATTTAGGGAACATATCGCTATATTATTCATGTAAATGGCATAAACGCAGTGAAGTTAGAATAACACTTTTACTGGAAAATTTCACATGCTATATTACTACTAACAAACACTATTACATTAATTATATATAAAGTCACGATCCTTGAAGAGTATCGTTTCCAGATAAAACCAAAAAAAAAAAAAAAACGAGAAAGACACTGCAAGGACATTTGCTTATCAGTAGCAGGGCGCGACTCGAAATTGCTTTTAAGAGGAACACTTTGAAATGTTAAAGAACCACAGAAAGTGGTTCTTTGGCCGAAAAGCGTCTGGAACATTTTCATTTTATCGCATTTCATATTTTATCGTATTAGTGGAAAACGTAGGCGTGGTAAAGAGCTAAAGAAACAACGGCGAAATTGATCTTGATCTTAAATTTCAAATTTTTTTATTACATCGTATAAGACATGTCATAAGGGACATAAAACATATAGAACTGAGTTTAGTTATAATACGTTAAATCTCGCAGTCAGGTAGAATTTACATAGTGTGCTATTGATGAAGCTAGTAGAACTAATTCTTCGATATGTGAAATATATCAACAATCGGCAAACAACAATGGAAGACCACTGCGGTTCAAAAAAAATTTCAGATCGTTGTGATTTTCAACGATTGGACCATTCAATGGATTTCAGTCCGGCTGGATGGATTGAACAATTCGAAAATCAGATTAAATATACATTCCGTAAAATTATTTCACATAATACCTTGGGGAGACTTAGGCGGAATATGGAAATGCGTGTCCAAGGTTGCTTAAACGACAGTAGTGACCATGTAGAAGTTGCCACGTAGACACGAACATTACACAGATACGACAGGACAAAAAGAAAAACATGGAATATCGAATGATGTATCCGAGTATCCACGTGTGACAATAGATACTGTTAGCCTGCATCTGACTGTAAAGCAAATATGTTATAAAGAAAATTAATTTTATGTAGTATGTATAATTAATGAAAATTTAACATCTTCTTTACAAGAGAATGATTGAGTCGAGGGATCCATGGTCCCTTTGCGACTTTTGTATCTGGTAACAAATTCTACATAATGTAATGAAAAATAATTTAACTTTAAAATCCGATATCAGAGTTAATTTTCCGGTTACTTTTTAAATAAATCTTCACCGTGCCGATCCGAAGGTGTAGAATCACCTGTCAGAGCCATGATAAGTAATTTTTTAACATTCGGTGCATAAATTTCATTATGTACTATTATTATTTGTATTATCAAAGTGTGTATGTACCTATTTTACTGACTTAATTTTTTCCTGTCAAATTTATTCTAATTTATTGGCATATTCATAATCAGGAATTTAACAGTATTATGGAATTCAATATAGTATAATAAATAATATATCTTCTTTGTTAGGGCAATACTTATTTTCCTACTGCAACTATTCAGATAACAATAATCACATTAGTTTGTTCTATATTTGTTTAAGTTCTCCCTAGTTCTTAAATACATAATTTTAATAATATATTTCTTAATATGTAGTTAGTATGCAGATAAGTGTATGTATGTACTAAGTAGACAGTATGATCTGATTAAATTTTTAAACTTCGAATATTCGTATTACCAATTCTAAATAAAAATCATTTAATGTGTAAAAAATAGATATAATAAGATGAAAAATAATCTATCTTTTATTCTACTATCTTATTATGTACCTCTATATCCCAAATGTATGTTTTAATTGTAACTCTTTTGCCTTTTTTTTATATTTAACTTGCTCTAAACTTCTGTAGGCAATTACAGTACACAGTGAACAGGGTGTATAATTAATATTTTCACAATAATAAGGTAAACCGTCTGGTTATAATAATTAATCTGGAAATTAATTATATATAATATATGTCTGTTGCGGACATTCGGTAATAAAATAAAAAAATAATTTTGAAAATTATTTTTCATTGTTTTGATACATTATAAATATATAATATACATGATAAATTAGTAATATCAGTGTTTTATTATATATGAAAATATCACGGTCGCAAAAATCAGTAATAAAAATTATTTTGATGTTACAATGTGACTTGTAATTAATGGTATGTATATATATATAATACTAGACACATATATTAAAATGTTTCTAAAAGATAAATAAAACAATTCCAATTTTTAAATACATGGATCTCGTTCGCGAAAAAGGTTTAATTTCTAAACAGCATAATCGTCTGCAAACCGTCGCCGATACGAACGCCGTCACATTGTCATGCTGGTAATGTTTATTGATAAGATAGGCAACATGCGGGTTACCAGCATGGCAAACCTTTAAATTCTTTTGTTCTTGGCGCACCAAGTCGAAGGAGAAGAACAACAGCAGGCTTGCATAAATGTTGCTACTATTTTATTTTATGACGCAGTTGTACGTCTTACTACGTTTGCTTTTTAAATGGAAATACTGGATGCGTATACTATTAAGTTGGCTTCAGCAAATACTAAATAATTCAAAGAAATCATCTGCTTGCCCTTCCTGTAACTTCTTCTATAATTAATATCTTATAGGTAATTCTTCCTAACTATTTATTTTTATTTAAATCTTATTACGTAAATATATTAATTCTGCATATAAGTCATATATTCTCCCAATTATAAATATAAATTAATATATTTTTATAACGACGATGTATTCAGCAACATAAAACTCCGAAATATAAATTAGCTTGATTATTGTCCAATCGTGAAATTTAATCGAACATATTTTTCTTGTGATCACGATGGACAAAGATTAACAGACTGTCGCTATTCCACTACACTTTCCAGCAATAACATCCTTTACGTTCGCAAGAATAACATTTGTAACTATCACTTACGACTAAACGTAATCGCACGTTGTATGTCACGCGCCCCGAAGAAAAATTCGCTCGATTAACAGTGGGATTAAAACGCTACCGATGTCGGCGTACTTATAGCCGCCGTAAGAAATTTCGGTCGGCGTATGAGGATGCATAATCATTAGTTAAAGAAGAAATTTCATCGAACAGCTTCCGGCTTTTCGTACGGTCGCCGGAGAAAAATAGTCGCGATTATAGCAAGGTTAAAGTTTCGGCGTGCTCGTTACGAGCACAACAGTGCAGACAGAGGAGAAGAAAACAAAACAAAAGAGAAGAATAAAAGAGACGAAAGGAGAGGTCAAAAGAGAGTAGTGCGGAGCAGAATAAAGTGGAGAAGCCGAAAAGAAGGCCGATGGGCTCGCGCGCAACGGGACGATATCAACGTGACCGGGAGCCAAGGAAGGAATTTATTAAATTAATTTGCCGCGGCGACGCATCTCGTAAATTTCGTAGATGACCTCACTTTATAATTGTCGAGAATTACTTGCTTGGTTGTCCACTCGTTCGTTCGGCCCGACTCTCGCGTGAAACTTCTTACTCCCTAGGATACACATTTTATTGCTACTTTCATCGAGAACTACGCCTCCGGTATTCAGAAATTTCTCGTGAACCAGGCCTCCGCGTCGAGTATCGTAAAAACCGGAAAGAAAAAAGAAAAATCGAAACTGGTGGACTGCCAGAAGCGGATCATTTTAATTTGTATGATTGACGCGGGGAATTCGTTTTAAGGCCAAGGTAATTGAACGACGTAAGGAAGGAAAAAGAGACTTTATAAGGACCGTAAGAATGCAAACACGTTAATGATTTCTTTTAAAGGTGAACCTTGTGGAAAAAGCTTTGGCCAGCAAGACGAATGGAAATTAAATTGCGTATAACGTGAAAGTTAATATCGATCATTTCGCTAAAGTCGCTAATAATTACCAAAAAATTTCGACATTGTACCTTACACGTAGCAAGATTACAATGCTTCAAGAATCGATATGTTCGTTGAATAATGATACGTTTTAGAAATTGATTCAATACTGGCAATCTCAAAATGAGAAATTGGAAAGAAGGCGGGTATGCACAAATATATTACTTGACATATGGTAGTCGTTTCGCTAAAGCTTCTTAATCGCAGTGCTATTACCCATATGGCACTGCAACTCGAGGGTTTCAGTGTTTAAGTTAAGTATAAGAGAATTCATATTTATTGTATTACATTTAATATAATATTAACATTTAATGTATTTTCTCATAGTAGATACTAATGTCACAATACAAAGAATTAAGGGAAACCTTTTAGATGTTCTTCAGTGATCAGTAAATATATGATACGTTTTGAAATTAGTATATTATGTGAAAGATTTCTCCATTTACATTTCCAAAATAGATTCCATTATTTTACGTTGTTAAGAAAAATAATCTTCAAAAAATGTATTTAGATACGATCTGAGCAGTTTCAAATAGGCACTTTTTAAGTAAGTTAAAAATAACAGATCAATGTTATAAGCAATAATGACATTATCAAACATGAATGTTATATTTTTTTTATAAATATCTTATAACGTTATTCATATTTGTTAACTGCTAACATACACACATATTAAATTTCGTTTTAAAAGGTTATTATATTTCTACTATTCAATTACAAATTTTAATTATTAGAACAATCCTTATACGTGCAATAATTATATAGCGATAACTGCAAGTAAATGCAGATATATATATGTACACACGTGTGTGCATATTTTTGTGCAACTAGTTACTGTTGACCTAATTTAATACTTTTTATTCAATAAGAAGGGCTATTTTACTTGTTTTGAGGAATTGTTAATTATAAGAATAATATTTCTTTGTTTTACACCCTCCAAAATACCTACAATAGTCACAATACATTTAACGTCTACAATATTTATACTATAAAATCCCGTCTACACTACAAATCTTACGTTTAAATATTCCATTTACGATTGGTGAACTAAGGATCATATCAGTTTCTAATACTATTTTGTAATAAAATGCTATTTTACGTTTAAAAAGCCTTATATATTCTTCGAAGTTACTAAAGCATGTTCCTATCGAGAGAAAGTAAAAACAAACTATAATAATATATAAAAACTAACATAGCTGTCTATGAAACTGTTGAAATAAAAAAAATTACTTATATTATAATTATTATATACCTTTCCACCAGTCGATTAATAAAATTATTATAATATTTTAAGATTATTTCAATTAGCTATATATAGAATTATTTTATACACATTAATTGTGCAAAATTTAAAAAATAAATTTAGAAATACAGTATTTTTATCTAAAAAAGAAAAGGAATCGAAGAAAGAAATAAATACTTGTTCCGGTTTTTAAAGTCGAATTTTAGTTTCCAAATTATCTCCCGTATTCCTTACTTAACGACTATCCTCTTGCCACCCATATGTTAAAAATACGAAGAGCTTCTGTCGCCTTATGGTCGCCTTGAGTACCGATATGTGCACATGTATCAAACATTATATCAGACTTAGTATATGGCACGTGGGTTACGAATGTTTTTAAGGAAATCGTGATTTCTATTTATAACTCGACGACTGCACAGCAAGCTGATTTCTTTTCTCTATAACTCGATTTCTGCATTGCATCTCCGTCGACGCTTATTTCATTAATACCGAGAAGCGAAAAAATTGAAAAAGTTTTTAATTTATTTCCATGATAATTAACCCCCTTTTTAATATATTATATAACTGCATCAATTCCTTTCTAACTTTTATCCTATTATAAAATTTAATTTTCGTGTTAGAAAGTTAGATTGTCTGGAAACATTTGTTTATACAAAAATATTTCTATCGTTTGTTCTAGGATTTTACGTTATACTAAGTAACACATTTTAATCAAACAATCAACGTTTTAATATCTTATCTTAGTTAATAATAATCATCTTATTTCAATGTAATTTATTAACACATAAAATCGGTAATCATTCATCTAATTGCTAAGGAAAGATAAATAACTCGTGTAACTTAAATTTCGTAATCAATCTTTGCGTATTTGAAATTAGAACTAATGTTCATTATTAGTAATTATCTGAAAAATCGGAATTATTGTACGGAATATTATACAGTAATAACATTAAATGTAATTCCGTAACAAATTGTATTATAGAGTGATGACAAAGAACAACTTATTTAATGCAACTAATCAATACCTACAAAAACTAGCAACACCTGATAAAAAATAATACTTTTCTTAGTTAAATATTTTGCTTATGTAATGCAAGTATACGTTAACTGTAAAATTCTATTTCATCGCATAACATGAAATTTCTATTAACAAATTCATTATACGACAAAAGTCTTACATCTTTGAAACACCCTAAAAACATAAAATACGATTTAACTTAGGGAGGCGAGCATATGTGTGAGCGACCCCAACAGAAACGGATCAATGTCGAGCAATTGGAAACCACGAAGATTGAGAAAGGTCTGGTCGAGAGATCTTTTCGAGGAGGATAGCTAACATATGGCAAAATGGTAAACTACTTCCGTTTATGGGAGCGCACTTTTGATGTTACATGCCACAGTGGCAGCAGGGTTTAGAAACGTACGAACCGACTAGTCGAATAAGCTGATATGAACTTGAAATTTCGTTTGTTAACGCACGTTTGTTGGTATACCTGACACGCCTATACAGCAAAAGAGCTGCCTTCATGGTATTGGTGTAAGTACACTTTAGCGTAAGTAATCTTATCACGAGACGTAAGTTACTATGTAGTACTGTGTATTTATGAAATGAACGAAACGAAGAAACGAAATAGAATACAAATAAATATTATTTACTTCACTTTGTTGAACCAACTAAAATCATTAAAGCATGCAATTTTCTTCCGTTCTTCTAAAAACAGAAAATAACAAAGAATACAATATGCGTGTTAACGTAGCAAAAATATGAGAAAAGTGGAAGGTGTATAACTATCATGAATAAAAAATTACAAAATATTGTACAGTATAGAATAGGAAAGCTTTGGCATGCTTTAATCCTTTTAGGATTAAATTACTTTGTGCTGTAGGAAAAATATTTTATTCACCAATTATTAATAATAGAGTACTAATAATAGGAACATATTTTTTCTGGTAGTTTCAGAAAAGAGACACAATGCATTAAAATTTAACACCGTTATTATCGAAAGCAAATACGTTCATCGATTAATACGTTAATAAGTTCTTAAAGATATGCGATACGTCATATTTAAGCAAACAGGTCAAATTGTTGATAAATACGAAAAAAAAAAAAAAATAGAATAATGTAAACACAAAAGTATTTCTTGATTTATCTTGTTCTAACAATAACCAAAATATGTATTTTACATAAACTGAAGAAAAAGTAAATGAACGAAGTAATAGATATACTACATAATATGTGACATAGTAAGTGACAAAGAAGGTCGTTTTTATCGCAAGATAATGTACCTTTTTATTGTGGAATTATCCCCGATTGATATGCAATGTATGAAATTCATAAATTTCTATAAATAGCGTAGTATATAATAACCATACATATTGAAAAATTCCAATTTGACAACTTATACGAGATACGTATATGTTTAATAAAATAAAGAACCTGACAACTGAAACACCTTAACTCTGAATATTTTGTAAATCATTTAAATTTTTCATTGAATGAGATGAGAAATATTTATTTCTAATTTATTTCTAATTTCAAGGTGTACTTTAGAAATCAGCTACACATATATTTCCCATACACTTTAATGCGGAGATACTTTTTTATTTTGTATACAATTATAACGATATTGAAAGATTATCTTTGTAAAAACAATATTAAAATACTTGTACATTCTTAAATGTACTATAGAGTTTCCGTCATAACTAAAATAAAAGAACAAGCTTCATCTAAATGTTATTCGATTCTATAATAATATTAACAAAGAGAAATTAATTTTTTTGGTTTAAAATAAATCAGAAAATTCCCTTGGAAATATAATTCGAAAGAAATAAGATGGATACCTGCAGTGGTTTCTGAAAAATCAGCTTGTAATGTTTATTCAGATTATTTTGTATTTACTTCAACTGAAGAAAGTAATTTTTGGAGTGTTATAATCTAATATTTTATATAAAGTGTATGCATTGTAATATATATATATATATTAAAAATCTTTCACTCTTCAAGTACTAATTTTTTGTAAATGCTGCTTCAATGGTAAGCGTAATTTCACGAAGAAAAATTATATATGTATAATAGAAAATTAATCGTGAACGTTTTATAAAATATTGATTCATTTAAATGTATGTTCCTTTACTACCTTTATCTTAAGGAAATAATTATGTAGTTTTATTTAATCTTAATCCAAGCTATGAGATTTTGATTCAAATCAATAGTTTTGCTGATTCTTTATCTACTATTTTCCATTTTTTCACAATATGTATGATTACGTTCAATATAAGCCATTTAAAGAGTCCACTATATGAATACAATAAACTTTAAAACAGAATATCATCTCGTCGTTTGCAAATAAATTTGTACTCAACATTTTTTTCTTATTGTTTCGAAATTAGAGCGCATATAGGGTGTACTCAAATGTCACGTCGTCACATACTTCGCAAAGTGGTTGTAACGTGTAAAGTTTATTTTTGGGAGCGTCGACGCTCGAGCACGTGTTCGAAAGGAAACGCCGTACACGAGTTTCCACTTGGCGATGCTTCCTCGGAGTAATTGTCACGTGCGCGGCGCCGATCAACAGCCCTGTCGGTTCAAGCCACTTAAAGTACTTCAATGAGCACTCTTCTACTCGGACCATGCGAGTTTTACGAACGTAAAACAATATTACGCGGCCCTCTATTGTCGCTCATCCGGTTCGTCGCTGCACGACCATAAGGCACGTGTAACTTTCCTGAATTTTGATAATGATGCAACTTTATTTTACGCTCGTTGTTCATCAGTGCTTCTCACGATGAAATGATATTTTTGAAGTACATATGTTATAGCTCAATATAGATATTGAAGAATGTAATTATTTATATCCTAATAAGATGTCTATTAAATTTGTGAATAATTTTTGACATAAGATTCAAGAAGAAACATGTTTGAAATATAGTTTTGTGATGCCTCGTTATGTTTAATCGTAACTCTTTTAACCAAATATTATTGCTTACCTATAGAATGATCTATATAAAATTAAATCTTGGTTTATGCTTGTTTGTTTCGTATATCTTTTGTTTAAAATAGTATAGGTATCAAACACTTCTTAGTACATACGTTCTGTTGAACATATAATCATATACACTTAAAGACAGATAATTTGTAATCATTCCGCATTGTAAATAAGGAATGCAAAATATGTACTTTGGATTTCTTTAATTTAGTAAATACGTAATCGTGTAATCAATAGACTACGGATTTTTATGTATGGGAAATTGAAAGGTAAAATAATTTGCAAAACTGAAAAAATATATAAAGTATACAAAATATAGTATTTATAATATTTACGAAGTATAATAAATCTCTGCTGAGATTCCATTTCTTCAATTACGTCCATAAAAATACGAATTTACGTAGGTATCCGTAATCTAATAATTATAATCAGTTATGAAATTCATAAACTCTCTATTAGAAATGGGAGGTAAAGTAAATGGGAAAGATTTTGTAAAAAAAAACGTAAAGTACGAACCTTCCTATTATACGTGTGTGAGGCGTTGATTATGTTGCTGATGTACTAGCCTACCCTGCTCTTGTTCCCACCAGCTTACGACGTCCATGAATTCACCGGATTCGGTGATCTCCTGCTTATAATACAGAGCTCCAGAAAAGGTTTCCGGACTTGCCGCATAAACGGTGGCTGCACCCTCTTCGCTATCCCCGGCGCCACTATACGGCGATAGAATTTGAGGCTCGAGGTTCTCTTCATTTTGCCCATAATATTCCGAAGGTGGAGATGCTACCGAATTAGGCGAGAGTCGAGAAAAATTCTGCGTATTTGATAGAGTCCGTGGTTCGAGATTCTCCTCGTCCCCTATCGAGGATGAGTAGTAATCACGAGGCGATGTAACTGCAGTTCGATTTGGTGACAATCTGAAAATCATTAATATAAGCATTGTTATTACTTCAATCCGTTTTACTGGCATACTTTTATTACATATTTATAACGATTATCCGAAGAAGGATATTATGCTAGAGTATTTGAGGCTTTAATATTTCATTAGTATAGTTGTATTAATTGAGATAATTTACAATTTCAGAGATGATTAATTTAAACTTTAAATTTTAAGTTGGGTCATTTTAAATAAATTACTATATTGATCAACATAATAATGTAAAATATAAAAAAAAAGAATTACTTGGATGTAGTTTTCTGCTTCCCAATTTCTTCGTCTTCATCTAGCTGTTCGCCATCATCGTCCTCGGCAGCAAGGACATCGTCTTCCAAGACGAGTCTCTCCCCAGAACCGTTGTGACTCGATGAAACAACGCTGCTGGTGGGCGAAGGCATACACTGCGTAGCACCAACATTCGAATCGTATTCAACCCCATCAGCTTCGGCGAGCAACCTTTGAAGTCCCCTAATGTACTCCACGGCCATTCGCAGGGTTTCTACTTTCGACAATTTCTTGCCTCTATCACCATAACCTGCAGCGATGTGACTCGGAATGTGTTGTCTCAAAGTTGCGAATCCATTGTTCACCTGTTTAACCCGATTCCTCTCGCGTGCATTTCTTCGTGCAACCGCAACTGGCGGCGGCTGTCCGTTTTTTCCGTGTTTCTTCAATCTAGAGGGATCGTAGGGCGGCAACACGGTTGCAGAAGCGGTTACGTTAGTATTATTATTATTTTTGGGGACTATCAGATGAGGTTGATTGCCGATTATGTTGCTTTCGTTATCTTGCAACGTTCTTAACAACATTAATTGCTCTTGATCGTTTCCATTTATTTGTACCCTATTACAAAATACAGTAACTCCCATAGTCGTCATTTTGATCAATTTTCTGCTTTAATAGCCAAGCCAAAAAATGTCATTCACTGGGCGAATACATACAACGTTACAACGTGGTCGAAACGATCGTTGGTAAAGTCTGTTATCATCAGTCTTTTTCAAGTGCATGAACGCAAAATCGTTTAATGTAATTTTAATACAAAATGCTCTTTCTTAAAAATAACAAGCTCGAATCGTGGCGATTGCAGAACGAGCTTATATTGTGAGAATAGCGAAGAGAACGAGTAACTTATCGACTCTAATGCCTTTCGAGGACGAGTCTAATTGATAGACTTATAAATAAACCACGCTCTCCCTTCGAAGACAAAGATGTTTATCGATACAGACGGTTAGACGACTATTCGATTTGATACTTAGATTTGGATCAGAATATCTTTTGACGACTAAAATCTTGAAGATTATCAAAGTTGTCTGACAATGATTCTTTTTAGAATTATATCTTCCTTAATACTAAAAAATATCACTTCAGTATAAAGGTATACTCCTATGTATCATTCGGTTTTGTTTTAAGAGTTCCTAATTTGCACTTTTTATTTTACAAGAATAACAGTACCATTTATTTCTAAGACATTTCTTTTGTTTTATGTATCAATGAGTAACGACAGATTATATATCCTTTTTATACAAAAAAATGATTGAAATTATTTATGATTCTTATAACTTAACAGGTACGAGAGCGTATACTTTCTTGTCAAAAAATTGGTAGGCATAAATAAACAGATATTTAATAAAACGCTATTATTGTTACGATCTCTACTAAACGAACGATTTTGCCGAAGTTTTCGATAGGCCACGGGTCTTTTTTCTACCAAATGATGATGCTGATGACCCGAACCAAGATCCAATTGTCTCGTTGTCGGTCACAACGGCTTAAGTAAAGCATGAGGTCACCGTCTATTCTTCTCCACGACGGTCGTCGACTCCTCGGAAATTATTCTTCGGAATCTGAATTCGTTACTTTTCAAAAACATTAATAATATCAAAAACAATTGTCAACGTTCAACTCTTCATTCGCGTATCTCTTGCTACGAAACAGTAACTTTTGAAATTGTAGAATATCATTCAAACGTCGCGTGACGTCTCGATTAGAATCGAGATGTTTGAATCGTATTATCACAATATGACTGAAGGAATTGTATAGCACCAGTTAAATGCTCTTATTTAGAAGGAAAGCACTTTAATAACTTCAAATAGAGCATTGAAACGATCTTAATGATTTATAACGGTACAAACAACCATTGTTCGTGTTTCAACACTTATTACAAATCGATTTATCTATTTCGGCTATTAAGGCACTTGTAACCAATTTTCGTTTCTTTATCTGTAGGACTAAGGTCACTTGCTACTAAAAATTTAAGGCACAAATCCATTAAATAATTTAAATGGTCAAGAATCCTGAGATCAATATTTCGATATAGGTCGTTAATACTTTTCGAGCACCATACAAATTTTCTTCTTTGGCGTAATTTCAACATTAACAATTCTTTTGGCCGGTTATGTTTTTCAAGACGAACGTTACAGTCGCAATTCTGCTTCCTTGAAAGTGGTCGAAATTCACATACGTTACACAAATATAACTCCATTCAGGCGATAAAACTGTCACCGAGCGTTCGCTACCGATCAGAGTAGCATCGTTTTAAACAAAACCGCGTCGCGGACTGCATAGCGTTTAACTACAAAATGAGCGTGGAAACCTCTTCGACAAGAGGTTAGATCCCGTCTAATAATTTACTACGCCACGAAATAACACGAGCGTACTTATGTACTGTAGCGCACACGGGAGAAAAAGGGGTAGCAAAGGGACCAGGTGGTGGGGGGTTTTGTAAGCACGCGCTGTAGCCAATGCCGGTCTAATCAAAGAAACCAACTTAACAATCTCGAACGACAATTACGACAGGATTTTACAAACGTTCCCGTTTTCTTCACACTTACAAAATTTGTCGATCGATTCAACCTTCAACTTGTAAAAATATTGAACTCACACTGAATGGCGAATTTCTATTAACACGATCTCACGTTCGAACTCACTCGCGATGAGGTTCCTCGTTAAAACCAATCGATCCCATCGAACCGATCGAAAGAAACGGTAACGCGAGAGCTTAGTCCGAAATTCCTTCGGGTTATCAGAATTTCGTTGACACCGTAGCCGATGATTTCTCGGCATTCGTCAGCGGTCACTTTTTCACAGAGCTCTTCCCGGCGAATGGCAGTTCTCGTTTCTGATCAGACCTCCGTGCTACGCACCGCATGGCGTCTGCGTTGAGAATGAACGCGGACATCCGATAGATGGGTTAGGTTTCAGCATTTTGCTGCACCATAGAGTGAGACCGAGGGCTGGTTTCTGGTGAGACGCAGTGCAGGGGGCGAGGGGAATTAGGGTTTACGAGGGACAGAAAGAAGGCGAAAGAGCGAGCAAGAAGCACACGAGGGAAACGCGTGTTGTGCAAAGAGGAAGAAGTAGTGGGGATTTTGAGCACGCGCCGCAGCCCCCTCGTTTCTTCTCCCCCGGAACTGAAAAGGGGGACCGTGCGCGCCATATGCCGGGGGGAGCGCGTGTGCCAGTTGCGTACATTATGCACGTATGGGTCTGTGTCTATGAGACTGTGCGTAAGCGCGCGTCGCGTTCGAGGAATCTATTGGCGAGCAATGAGAACGAAAGCGCGCGCGCCATACATTCATGCCCGTTGATCCTTGACTACAGCTACTATGGACTCTGTTATTTCGAGAGCTACGCGAAAGTGAATCCGAGGGCACCTACTGTAAAAGAAATGTTCCGGAAATTTGCGAGGGTGGTTCGACGAATCAGTATAGCGAATTTAATACCATCTATGTTACTCGTCTGGGAGAATTTTGAGTAAATGAGTTTACCCAATGTTAACGGTAATATGTATATATTATTAACTCGATGACGTTATTGTATGATATAATGTATTTAAACGAAAATTATTACAGATACGATTACAGTAAAAATATTATATCATTAATTTATTTTCTATAATAAAACAGTGAATAGATTAAAATAATTGTATGTCTTGAACTTGTAGAGCCTTTTTAAATGGATATTATGCCTTAGATTACATTAAATTATAGACATATCGAAAGTATGTTATGATTAACAATGGAAACGTTGATCTTGATGATTTATATACCATAACGTGTAAAAGAATGATTTTTAAATATTTTAAACCTATAAATTTTCTCTATTCAAAACTGGCCTATATTTACACAATATCAAATGTTCTTTGAATAATAACATAGAATATTGCCGCTTTTTAGAATTTTCAACCAATCAGGCTTTTAAAAAAGAGTGATATGATGTAATAACTTCGTACAATTAAATATATTTCAATAGGATCAGTTGCGAAGCAAAAATAAAAATCATTACTTATATCGTGTTCAATAACATTATTGTTTGTATACATGCGTAGTTTTTTTAAGGTTCGCGGAAATCAGTATTTTAATTAAATTAGTAGTCTATTAAAAAAATACTTTTCCTGGGATTTTCTTATTTATTCTAACTCTATTTTTAAGTAAGTTTCATCCGGGTGCTAGCATTAAAAATATATTATTTCTCAGTTGTTGGTTTTCAGCAAGTAGGTATCTAGATTTAGTCACAAATGAATATTTAAGTTACGTCCTTAAAGATAAAGCTGACCTTACGTTTTATATCTGTACTTACTTTAAAACAGTCTTCACGACAGATAATGCTAACAATTACGTGAAAAGCCTGTTTAATAAGATGCACATAGATGTATCCCTATTAATATTGTTTCATTTCGAATGTGCATACACGTATGTTAGAAACAAAAATGTAGAATATGTATTGTTTTATGTATACGCAGAATTGAATTTAAAGTACCTTATTTGCACACTATGTAATATCATCGTGTATAAAATAATACCTTTAAATGCCCTTATAGTATTTATTATTATAAGACGATACAACTGCAGTCTTACTAATACTTACTGATTTATCTTGCAAAAATCATTATCTACAAAATTACACACTTGGGCTAATCACATTGAAAAATATGCTTTGACGTAATCTGGTTTTTCTGTTAATCATGGATTATGTAAACCTTCCGAAAAGGTATTTAAGCTATGGAAACAGATTTTGTGATCTATGTTTCCGAGTAGTGAAGCTGACTACACTTAGCCGAGTTTACATATCAAGTTTCCGTCCTCAAAAAGATTTCAGACGAGAGAAAGGATTATTTCGCTGATCCGATTTCCTCCATCCCTTTGTGTATCAACGTCGGTTGTATATAACGAAATGAAAACAATTTTTCAGCGCATCTGCAGATGGTCGATAGTTTCACAATCAAAACGAACCGAAAGATATCTTTGTAGCTTCGCTTACAGATTAAATTCTTTTATTTCCACTGAAACGAGTTTAGATATATTTCAAACAATCTTATGTCAGATTGTGAAAGCTTTGTAATTAAAGGTCCACTGAATGAATTAATTCATTCTCCTGCTCTAAGTGTTGCATGGTGCAAAACAGGAAGAACGACATTCGGTTTGCCACGGAAGTTTCGTGTTTCGGGGCGGTGCACTCGCGAAGGCCGGTAATATTCCAAGCTTAAAATAGAATTTCCATTACGATGTTTAAAAGTTTGACCATATTCGAGGAAGTTTTAATTTTCCGTGATATCGTGATTTTAACTTGGTATAACACATGGTAATAACTAAACGATAAATGATAAATGATAACCTATATTGTTATAATAAAGAAACGAATTTAATAAATTATATACCTATGATATATTTAAAGCTAGTAAATTACGCGTATGTATTTATTTTGTGTATATAAGAAACATATATGTGTGTAGAAGTTATATCTTAGTTTATAGTTTTATACTATACTAGTAATAAATTTAAAATTTAAAATAAATAGTGTGCACAACAAATAAAATAATGAACGCAATAGATAATAATATTTAATTATATACAAAAGCACTTTAAATTATTTGTTAGTATAATGTCGTCAAGAATATTTACATAACACTGTATTAATATTTAAACATTGTTCAGGAATAATGTCAATATTGCTCAAATAAAACGATAACCATAGCATATGCCTTTTTGTACCATAAAAATTGGATTTTGAATTTCGCTAATAAAATTTTGAGTCGAAGTACGCGAAAGATAAATTAGAAGGTAAATTATTTTTCGGTCACCATAACGATTAAAACAATTGTATACAAGTGACTCTTACACAAGAGTACAGTGTAACGGCATTTCCTGCTCGTAAATTGTAATATGAACAAAAAACGAAACTCCAAATAAATTTTCTCACAATTCATCCATGGGTTCGTGATTGTATCGCAGGAACGAAAGGTCCAGAGGGATTTGGCCTAGATCCAGTTTATATTCTGTATACCTAGGCCTGAGAACGCAGGCCAACCCCGTATAATGGGGGGCACGATTCAATTTATAGTGTGAAATATACGGACGACGTGCAATCCCTTACGGATCTCTGATTATAATAATAATTTGCGACTGGGTTTAGCATTAGAATTTACGTGTATTCAGCTCGTGTATTTGAAAATAAATCCTTTGTCGCATAGATGAAATTGAAATAATTATTCCTATGCCAAACTGAATCTTTTTAATTATAATTCACGATACAGGATATTCCTAGAACACTTCTGATAATGTAAACACATTTAGAAAAGAGTTATATAATAGAAACGAAACTTCCTTTATTTTTATAAAAATTCCACATTAATGTTCTAATTGAAGAGTAATGAACAAAATACCGTAAAACAAAGATATTGAAAAACTGAAACCAAAATTGAATTTATTACCATCATTTATTATTTATGTATTGAAAAATGACAACCAGTTAAACTCATTCTGTTGTATATCTTTCTAGAATTATATACAGTCTGTCACACAAGAGCGTGTCTGCGATATCTGCGAAACCGACACCTAATCAGAATGAGATAAAAAGAATGTAAACAAACGAAAACTTCTCTAATACGCGTTGCTGAATACCTTTCAGTTTCATTTGAAACAGTGAAAGGAACAGAGCTTTTTAATATGAGTGCCGCGTACGCGAAACGTCGAAAATCGTCTGGCATGGGCGAATGAAAACAGAGATCCTGATTGGAGTAATATAATATTCACTGATGAATCTTCGTTTTGGGCATGGTGTCCTATTAGGCAAGCTGAGAGGAAGACGTATCACAAAAATAAGAACACTTGTACATCACATTCGAAAGATATGGAGGTCGTTACCAGAATCCTACGCTCAAAAATTAGTCGAGAGTATGCCGAAACGATGTCAAGCTATAATCGCTAATGGAGGAGATTGGACACCCTACTGTAATAGCGTATTAGTGTTTTAGATGTAGATTCAATTCATATAAATTTTTTTACAAATATATAAATATTTACAGAAATATCGCAGACACGCTCTTGTGTGACAGACTGTATTTAAATTGCAAGCTTTATATTATACAGAGAAAGATATTCGGCAAATCGGAGCAAAACTTTATTTTCTGTCCAATTTTTAAGTCTGAAAGTAGCCTGCTACATACAACATAAATATAACACTATTCACAAACGATATAAAATAATAGTTATTACCATTCGTATTTAATTAAATTATCGTATTTTATTAAAATAAATATGTAAAATAAGATGTTCTATTAGAATAAAATAAATGTTAAACAACAATTTATTTTCTTACTGCAACCTAAATTATTAACAATAATTACATATTGTTAATCATGTCTCTATTAAGGAATCTCTAAAATATAACTCCTCATAGTAAAGTAATCCGAAAGAATGACAAATGATCGTTATAACTACCATTACAATACATTCTTTTAGAATATATTACCATGCCAATTTTGCATTTTGCAGGATGTTATATAATAATACATGTCCCTTGCAAATTTTGTAAAATAGCCAACAAGTTTTTTTTTTTCAAAGCACCCAAAGCACTTAGAGATCTCCGTAGAGATTTGATCTAGATTCTGTATCTAGTCTTATGCCCTGCGAATCTAAACTAGGGAGACTAAATAGATTCCACGACGAAAATAGGGAGCTCGGCGAATATATAATACAAAATATATAGACTCGAGTCCAATAGACCCTCACAAGAAAATCTTTAATCTCCGCTCAAGAGAAACGAGCGTACGAGAAACGACGTTGCATCGTCCAAGGATTATGCACACCGACAAATTTTAAAATCCTTAGTTGGCATTGTTAGCTGAACCACAACAGCTTCGTGGGACTCCGCGTACACTTTCATGGGAGCTTGGTTGCACCAAGAATGGCATAAACATATAAAGTTATCAAACTCGAAATGGTCAAATAATCGTATCGATACTCGTATCGTGTATAATACCGAAATTCCGTAATATATACGTGGTGTGAACGAGATCTTAGCCATGAAACGCCGATCGGATTCTCGATTTCGTTTGTTTGGATACGTAAATCCGGATGATAATAATTTATTGAAAGACCCTTTTTTGCATGACTGCTTGTTGCCTTCTGAGAATCTTTTTCTCCATTGCCAGACGTTCGACATCTACGGTGGCAGGAATTAGTCGGTTTCTCCTTTAGAAACTTTTCAGTTTGTTTGTTTGTTGTTGGATCTGCAACGCCGGATCAACATATTATGTAGCTTTATTAGCATTGCAGTAGTACGATCTTCGGCGCATGTAATTCACAAATTCCTTGTTGATTCGCTAAGTAAGAAATTTCCATAATCGTTGGGTAATTTAGGATGTTTGGCACACTAATCAAAGATGTGATTGAACGAGCATAAAACTTTGAGATGATTACATAAGCATCAATTACTTGAACAATAACGGCAAGGATATTAGAGATTATAATATCTGGAATGTAATTATAGTAGAACTTTGAAATATCAGTTAACGGTCGATTATCAAATATCGATTAACCGAAAATTTCAAGACAATTTCCTGTACCAAAAATTAAAAATCGACAATGTTAGAACTGCAAGAAATTGTTACATTTATTTTTACAAGTTTTTGTTTCCGTCTAATATTAACATTTAACTAGTGTTTAAAATATGAGAACAAATAGTTCGGTTGTCTGAACAACGTGTATCATGATTATTTCTTATAATCAAGGTTGTATATAGATGAGTGGTGTGCCCCTTCGTTAATGTTAATGAAGTCAACATTCTTTATGTAGGGATCAACTAAAGTTTTTAGAAAAGTAACAGTAAGCGGAAGTAGGAAGATCACTGTTGCGACCGTTCATTCATAAATCACTATCGCTACGAACATTAAAGTGTTCCGTTAACAAATACCATATGGAAAACGTTTTTCATGAATGGATCCAATATGGTCCTGAAATAATGAACTTTTTCTGTAAAGGTGTCACTCACACAGTTATACTAACTTATTTAGAATAGAAATGTTTTATGATTCAAACTGTGTATCTATAATGCAATTTTCAATTATAATTAACTTTAATTTTTATTGTAATACAATATTATTATAGAAAAGATAATGGAAACATGATCGATAAGTACGAAATTTGTAATAAAAATAACTTCTTTAATTTTTTTACACGACAGCTTAATTATATGCAATTTAAGTACACAACAATACAAAAATAGAAATGAGCAAACTTCATGTCATAATATCAAACATTGACACATTCAAAAGCTTTCTATAACTTTTTTAGGTATTGATGAGAGATATAAAGCGATTTATGTCCTTCGAAATAATAATTTCCTGAAACTATTAAATCAGTAACAAGAATATACATGAATGGAAGTACTTAAATATTCGTTTCATAATTAATTAGTATTAATAAAAAATTTCAGAAATATTGGAAGAAGAAAAATTAGCTTAAAATGAATCGTCACTGATTATCTTAAAATTAATAAAATCATTACTACATGAAACTTAATTTCAGCCACTCATAGAATTCAAACGCCACTTGTGTATACCATGAAATAAAACATCTCATTTAAAATTTTGTCTTTTGTCATTTGCATGAAACAAATTTTATCGATGTAACATTGAGGCAGCAATCTCCTAACGCTAACGATAATCCTGTAAATGTCGATAAAGTATTTTCAAGATCATTTTGTGTAATTGCCAAGGATTGAACGGCGACTTAACAGTAGCGTAATTTACGCCTCCTTTACTACGAAAATGGTCGCGATGGAAAGCGCCGCGGGAGGCTGAACGATGAAAAAGCCGTAATAACGCAACGAGTAGTTCCAACTAACAACGTGTCAAGCGGCCGACGCGAGTAGTCGACAGGGTCCTAGGCACGTATGAGAGGGAAAAAGGGATGGATAAAGTGGGGCAGAAAGGGGGTGGGCCGGTGCGGGCCCTTTGTTAAGACGCGTGCCCTTGCACGTGTGCACGGCCAATGCCTACGCACTTCTGTTACGCACTGTGCCACGATGCAGGGGCGGATTTCGAAGCCATAAATTTTCCAAATCGCCGCTGCCACCGCTGCGAAACTTCGCTTCTGTACGTGAGCAACAAGTATTTCACGGGATGGAAAAGCGAATATCAGTTGTCTATAAAAATCTTTTTCGTGAAAATGATTCGGTATAATAAGATGATAAGTTATCATATGAAAATGAAGTAAAAAGTAATACTCATTTTAGTGAAGTAGTAGGACAGGCAGGTAAAAATTAATCTTTTCCAAAAATAGAAAACGAAATGATTTCCTTTAGATTACGTATAACGTTTCACCGACGAAGCTGGATCTAATTTGATCCGTATTGTTTGCGTGACTAGAAGGTCGATGAGAAAATTGATTCTCCCATGCATAGAAAAAGAAATCTTATATTGGATCAAACGTGGTCCGGCATTGGATTTCGTCTAATCACCGAACCTTTAATCACCCGACGGTAATTAATATTATTATTTATATATTATTAATATTATTATAATTAATATACCTACTTTATATTAACGAATATTATACGATTTTTTTTTAAATAAATTCTTAAGTAATGAAAACTGATTCGAGTAGCATATCATTTAATTATAATAGCGTAAATTTAATTTAATTGGAAGATGACATTTATCATTTAGTCGAATTTATAGTAGCTATTATTTACAATTAAACATCTTAATATATTTAGATATTTATCTGTCGTTATAATTTTTACAATTTAATTAATAATATATTTCATTTATCTAGTAAAATGTTCATTGTACTAATGTAGAATGTGTGTTTTAAAACATACGGGTAAATGAATATATACAAACTATACTTCAAGTTTAAGAGATCAAAGCAAATGCCAGAAAAATCTTATAAAATAAAAAGCTTATAATTAAAATTTCTGTTATATCTTTTCCACCGCGTTAAACAATTTTACTTTAATAAATCATTTATGTTTTTTATAATTTGAAACAAAATTTTGTTCGAAAGAAATATACGATAAATTATTTAAGAAATTTTTCAATCCAGTATTTCAATAATTTCCTCTTTCAAATTCTATGTAGGTATCCTTTTTGTTGTTTCGGGAAGGAAAAATAGAACGATATCGTTTACAATAGAAAATCTGAGCTGAGAATCAAAGGGAATGGATTAGTTTCGCAGATAGAGGAACGTAAGCTGAGCAGGGTGATCGTATAATTTTGTGCAATGTGTAAAAGCTATTCAGGGTTCGTAGTGCAAAGGGGAGACTAGAATTACATTTTTCTAGTTGAATAGAACCCACCTACGTAGGTACGTAGGACGAATTGCAGGCAATTGTGTGTAAGTACGTTGCGAATCAGGGACGGATTAATGGACACCGGAATGGATTTCAAAAAATCTAGAACATCTATGTTTCAGACAATGCATTATATATATTGTAAAAGTAATAAATAATATAACTAATAAATTTATAAACAATTACATGAAATTCAGTTTGATTAAATTTTGTTATAACATATAGCCACAGCTGTAGGTAATTATAACAGGTAATTATTGTTTCCACCGTCAACTTAAATTATAATTATAATATAATTAAAAAAAATGATAATAGCTCAGAGTCAGTAAATATATACCTGTAATAAATTCAACTGCTATATTGTATAAAGATATAATTTGTTTAAAAAACTCCTTTATGAAAACTTTACTGAAATAAATGAATATTTAAATTCATATATTTCATAATTTTTATGTTTTTATTAATCAATCCAACTTTCTTCGTGATATTAACTTTCTAAATTATGTACATATATTATCTTCTTATAGGCAATAAAATTTTAAAGTATCTTAGCTTGGAAAATATAAGTGAACTTATTATATCACAATATAGTACATGATATCAGCAAGCAGTTATTTTTATAAACACGTACGTTATGAAGACGAAAACAGAATTATTGGTATTGTTTTTTGTCCTTACACTTAGTAATATTGTATTACAAAAACTGGTGAAATGTGTAGGTACGACTTTAACGCGTACAAGTATATGATACTTTATTTCAACGAAATAATTGGTTCCAACAATTTGAACACGCAGAAGTTAAAAATCTGAGGCGTTTCCCGTCTCAGAATTTGTTGGACCGCAAAAGGAGCAGAAGAAATTTTCGTTTTTGCTCGATGCAGTCGGAGCTATACGGTTTAATCCGCACCAACGGATCTAACGCGAGTTTTTTACACCTTCAGCGAAAATACCACCGCGAAGCAGAAGTTGGAGAGTTCTACGAAGAGCCATGACGCATGTGCGACAAAATTCTGCAAGGGTACGTGACTAATGATAATAATCAAGAGTTGCAGTCTAAAGTCGCACCACTGGAAATCATTCAAGCTACTTTTAATGTAGATCGCTTTCAATTTCATACACGGGAATGTTACAAATTTATATAATTGATAATTTATTTTACACACAATTTTTCTCATATAAATGATATTAACAAAGGCAAAATTTTTGTTTAAAACGAACGTAAAAATTACAGCAATGATAATAAATATCATTTATTTTATATATAAAAATTGTATTGTATTCTTTGCTTTAGATATAAAACTTCTGTGGAAATTGTTGTAATTATTAATGCTTTCATATCTGTTATAATATACAAATTAGAGATGTTACTACGTGCTAACTACCTTTTTATTTAACTCTTGTAGGTGATATAATAAATAAATTGTAGTTAAAATCTCGTTTATTTAATGTAATTAAATTTCTAAAATGTCTGCTTGTGCATGCTTAATCGTTCGCATTTCAAAATGAAATTCCAAGTGTGAATACTTCATTAACATACTTATATATCTATATACCACGTCAATCGTGTTTCATCTTTTATACGTATTATACCTTTATATGTGTGTGAAAATAGACAGTGCATAAATAGATATTATGGAATATAAATTGCAAGGCAATTCGACCCGAAGAGAAAAGTATATGTACATGAAAAAGTTTGTTTCACTACTGGATAACTGAAATATGTACGTCACCTATGAAGTTCGCAGACTTGTGACCACACGCACGCGTATTTGTACTTTAACGCATATTAAAGGAACGGTATTTCATCCGGTTTATTATCACGAAGGTTTGGGTCAACTGTTATCGAGAATCGCCTAGTGCCGCAGGGTCCACTGACGACTTATAACCGCACGGTACAAGAAAGAGAGACTCCCGTATCGATTGGAGTCGCGTGGCCGAAGCGTGGCATATCATCCCTCTTCCTTCAATGGCGTACGCTTCGTGCCGCTTGAACAAGAAAGTGAAACAAGGAACGGCCGTCGTGTGTTGTATGTTCGAGTAGGATACACGACCAGACGTCGGAGGAAAAGGAGGAGGGAAAGGGAGAAAGAGAGACAGACGTTTCAGACACGCTTCGTTCGTGTGCCTGAAACGTCTGACGTGAGACCAGCTGCCCTTTGGCGTGCTGTTTCGACCAAACGGAATCTCGTTTGCTTCACGACAATGCGATGATCGTCCTCCTCTTCGGAGAGTTTAAAGGGAACGAGATGTCGAGATCAAGGTGCTGGTCTTGGTCATTCAGGAAACATCTGATCGACAATACACTGTTTTCTGAATTGTTTAAGCGAGAAAACTATGTGTGTAACGTCTCGCTTCACGAAATTGCTACCGTACCGACAGATTACGTTCACTTCAATTAACTTTGCGGTTACAGCTCACGGAAGAAACATGCGCCCTCGTTAAGGAGATATGACTGATAATCGAGATAAATGTAAGTTGCAGTACGATTAAAGAACATGACTAAAGAACATGATACAACAGTTCCAAACATTCTTAATTTCAAACACTTCAGTGTGGATTGGTTGTACGAACGGAGTTGAATTGGATCGAATAAAATAGCTGCGAATCTCATTGAAAGAAAATACGTCTAATATAGAAATATTACTACTTGTGTCTTTCCTTCTCTAAACGATGTCTGTACATCGTAGATATTTTTTAAATTTAGGGTTACATTTATATATATTTCTTCACCTTAAGTACCTAGATGCAATAAACGAAAAACAAATAAATTATAACGTCACGCTTACATTAAAATCTCTATTTAATATTATTGGTGTTTAATAGCAATGTATTAATTACAAAAGAGAATTTACTTACAAGCAAAATTTTTAAATTAGTGTACGAGTTAAAAAATATAATCTCGTAAAAAAAAAAAAAAAACAAGTATTAAAGCATCGTACGCAAACAATGAAAGAACCAGCTATAAATATGTTCCACCTTACGCAATACTCATTAACGTTCGATTTATTTTGCACTGATTTGAAGGCGGTTTACTCATCAGCATCGTCGATAGCGATGTGCACTTTCATAGCCGATGACTTGCAGGTACCTCAGCGCGATGCAGGTGAGAGCTACTTGCACCTGGATACACCGAAATTAACCAATACCGAGCAACAATCGAATCGACGTTCTATCGAAAATGCAATCGACCAAAAGAATTAAATAATTAAATAATTGCGTTTCTTGTCGTAACAGATTTTGTGACTTGACACACGATTTATATAATTCATTTATTAGCGCATGATCGAATCAATCCAAAATAATTAACATAGTTCGCGACTTTTTCATGTAATTTAGAAAGAATTAAAAATTACTATCCTTTTCCCTTTCTATTTTAATGTTTAAACGCCTTCTGTTTCACATTATCATCAATATAATGATATAATCTTGTTCCGGTATTATGTGAAATCTGAGTGAGCGTTAACTAAAAATCACAGAAACCTGAACGGAATCAGCCTTCCCTGGAGGCGTGTAAAATCCCCAATTTTTCTTCGAACTACGTTCCTTAATTAAGAAAACACCCGTTTCCGAGTGTCCGTAAAGGGGGGGAGGGAGGTTCGCGGCTTCCGACTTCCTCTGCTAGCCGGACAGATAGTCGGTTCCTGGTTTCCAATGAACGGTTCTTTCTTATGGTTTGCGTCCAATATCCATGGAGCATAACATATGCGGGCAGATGGTTTCTGCCCTCTTCCATTTCCCCCCCTTCCACCAAACCTGGCCACATTCGATTTTGGCCTTTCCTTCTCTCTTATTTCTCTTTGCCGCGCTCTTTCTTTCTCTGCTTCCCTCCTCCTGTCTCCCTTCGTTCAATCGTACGCGCAGCGACCCGATCCAAAAAAGCCCGGGGCACCCTCTACGTAGAGTGCTCTTGCCTGTTGCCCACCCCAAAAATATCCCAAGACTCATCCAACCACCCTGTGCACCCATCAGCCACGTGCACAGTGGTTCTCTCCTTCGCTGACAACCACTTGTAGAGTCGTAGAGTCTCGCTTTTTATATATATCTTCGGATATTGCCGCACCTCTGATACTATGTGGATTTTCGGCGATGCGGTGATTAACATTATCATATCGTTGACCATTCCAATCATTTTAATTAACTTTCGTATTTCTACGGAAGTTAAGTGTCGCTATGACGAAACCCAATTAGAAAATGGTTTATTTTTATCAAAAATTTGTGTAATATTTGGAGATTGTTGCAGTAATCTCGCGGTTATTTATACGTATTTGTAATGTATACTTATAGTAGAGTCATCATTCTTCTTTTTATTTTTGTATTATATATTTTTGTCGAAGAATATCAAGAAATATTTCAGTACTTGATAGACATAACGATATTTGCACAGCAATTGAAAGTAAACAATAAATAACTTAATAGATTCTACTTCTTTTTTAATTGCACTATTTCTAGGATGCAGTAGTTCATATCGCAATAGATCTTTTTGTAGAAAAATTCTAGCTTTGTAGTCAAATTATATATTATTAACAAGCTGATAATGAAGTTAACAACATATTTGATTGTCACTTACGTTCAATAACATTTTCCTAACGTAACAAACATTGTATCTATTTCAAATGATATCGATACACCTCGAAGTCAATACATTTTGAACGTATCTTTGACGAATGGAATTTAAACTTCCAACACACCAACAATTTTACCGATATGAAAAATCAATAAATTGTCTGTAAACGGGTTCCTTTCTTTTCTTTCCGCTGCATGTCTACTTGCAGTCGCTGACTAGAATCGTGCATTGCAATGTTAAGGCAACCTTGCACACGTGAGAGAAGCGCAGGAGAGTGAATTTTAGGGGTGGATTCAGCCCCGTGGCATGCGACGTTATTCTTTTGTGTCTTCGACCCCGTGCGTTCGCACCAGCACCGTTCTCCTTACTCTTTTGCTCTATCTCCCCTTTTCCACCAACTCGCTCTCTTTCTCACTCTCGCTCTCTCTATTCCACTTCATATTTCTTTCTTTCCCCGCGTCTGTCCTCCTCTGTTTAGCACGCTCGTGCGTCAGGGGTGCCATGCAACCCTCCATTTATCTCGGCGAGTGCCTGCACATGCGTGTTCGCACGAGGCCAGTGGTTTTCAAGCAATTAACGGTTAGAGAAATGTCTGTGATTTTTTAAATCCTGGCATTACGTGATTGCCTAATGATACTCCATTCAAGGTGAAATGATTTTTGCACGACGAAATCTGATCGTCGCTCCTGCGAACGTTCCTCCGTCATTAGCGATGCAGTTCGTGCTTGGCATTGTTCATCGTCGCTGAATTATAACCCCTAATCCTGTAGATTTAGCTGAGAACCGCCTTTTTATGTAAATTGAATATAGCAGTTTCTTTATGCCGCATCGAACTTTTTGATTGACTACGCGTTATTTTCCTTTGGGTGGAATCGTGCATGTCAGACGCTCGTAAACTAACAACTTTATACGGAAACACGCGACGAAATTGCATTCGTAGCAGATGAAAAATTGATAAAACGCGAATAATCGTCTTAAACGCGTTTCGATAAATAATTAAAAGCGATAATTGAAATTGAAATAAAGTGCAAAGTTTGACATCTTGCTGTTGCTCCCGTTTTTTAAATTTGTGTGAAAGTATCTTGACGTTACCGTCATTTAATAAAAAAAAATATATCGACGAAAGATAAAACGCGGTTAATTCGATTGAGGATCACTGTGTCACCACATGAGATCAGTGCAGTTATGCCGGATCACGGTTCTCGTATCGGCATACGTTTCGGCCGTAAGTTCTGGTAGGGGCGACATATGCCACCTGAATGCCGAAAATCAGGGGAGCAGTCAGGTTTCTAGATCAAGTCGAAGTTCGGGGATGCAAATTGGGATTAGCCCTTGCCGATGCCATGCCGGTTCGCCCAGATATGCCTGCATATTGCGTGCGTATGCATTAGTCGCTTATGCATATCTAATTTATCATTTTATGCGCCGATACGACTGAAAGGATTTCTTGTTCCTTTTTTATTTTCGTCCAGACTTGATAGTTTGTTCAATAGTACAACCGTCTGTACACGTAGGTACATATGCTATTTACGTGCAACAGAGTATGTATAAGTATAGGTGAAGTGTATACAAAATGATGTATTTCCAGTATCTCTTGCTTTCCAGTATGAAATATCCTGTCGCGATGAGTTACTTTCCGTTTGTAGAGTAACGTACTTACATTTCGTTGTGAGACATGTTTTTACTTTTTGTATCATTTTATTTTAATATTTTAAATGTAATTTCAAATGTAACCACGAAGTCACAGAAACATCAAATTTATTCGTTTATCAAATTAATAATCAGAAAATGTTTACAAGTTGAAAATGACAAATTTCTCAAAGGAGAAATACCAAAGTAAAGATTCAATGTATTATTCGATTTTTCATTTAATATGTAACAGATTGTGTCAATTTATTTAATGTGTACATATATGCCCATGTATAACACTGACATTAGGATTAAATATTGATATCGGGACTTATAATTGTGATAAGTTTCATTCATTGAATAATATTTTCATGCAAAATAGAATTCACGAAATTTCAATTTTTCTAATTTAATAAATATTAAACGGTTTATTTTACAAGAATTACAAAGTCTGGTAACGATAAATTTATTAGTATGTGTAAAATATTATATTTTATTAATTTTATATTATAGCACCAGAAAGTACCTATGCTAATTTTTTACTTAGTCTTGTTGTAACTTTCCATTTTATACGTTCCAATTTTACTTTTATTTTCATAAACAAATAAAGCTTTTAATATCCCAAGGAGATCTATATCTAACATAAAATTGAAACGTGGATCATAGATACTAATAACAATTTTGTCATATTTTATTTAAACTCGTCCTATTGTTTAACGTTAGAAAAATACAATTGAAACAAAAATGACAGAGAAGTATAACGCCTTCAATATTTTACAAATGTCAAACTACGATATATCAATAATTTATAACTTTAGTTGGCTAACGAAACTGTACTTTAAATTATTGGTTCTTTATTACTTATCACACAAGTATCCAATAAATTAAAATAAATAATATCCAATAAAATAGATTTAGCACATTTATAATGTTCTGAACTCAATAAAAATATTGTGTACGTTGAATATTAATATCCGTTATGAGTTAGATATTTCGTAAGATTTACGAATTGCATTTTAAAATGTAAAATAGAAAATGTAAAATCGTAAACATATCAGAAAAGGGATACACATGTGCTCGACTGTGTCAGGACTGAATTAATGGAATTATTAAATAACTATATGCAGGCGGCCGTTTGAACGTACACACGCATACACCGTTTTGGTGGTGGATATGGGAAAAGGGCCTGCGGTCTGCTTCAACCGAATGTTATGTTGATCGTATCACCAAAAATAATAGCAATGACCGTTCACCATATTTATTACATCTGTCTTTAAGTTCAGTATTTTAATTCCCTTTCGATGACCTATATTCGAGTGAAAGATATACTAATTGGTGGCGAATATTATTTCTGTCAAAATGTATTGAACCCACAGTTATCTTGAAAATAGTAAGTTCAACTTTGCGCATGAAGGAATAAGTAGGTCCATAATAGATAAATAAGAAATGGAATAATACGATATAAGATACTAATTTGTATAAGATATAAAAAAAAAAAGAATAAGAATATATAAGCAAATGTGATTTTACATTACAGTTACTGTACGATTTTTCTCTTATTGTTACTTATTTCTTTATTGCTCAAATTAATTGGATTTAGTAATACACTGTTTATAAAAAATCTTTCATAACAGAGGCAGGTTCTGTTATTAAAATGATTAAAGATAAGAAAAATGTCACAAAGCAAAGGAATATAATATAAATTGAAGTATAGTCCGGAATTAATTTTATGTATTTTCATGCGTCGACGCATATAAAAAATACATTGTAACTTTATTCTAAACCTGATATGTTTGGTTACGTTAATTGATACATGTAATTTCCCGACTTTTACCAAAAAGTGTTAAAGTAGGTATATGTACATGCCGTGAAATCTATCGAGAATTATTATGGTTTTATAATTGCTAAATTAATTTGTTCCATCGGCAAATGTCATGTTTATTTTCCAATTATTTTTCATTCTTAGTAATGTAATACACGATAAAAAAGAGTAATTATTAATAAAAATAAAAAGAAAGAATTGTTATAGGTACTTTGAAACAACTATTTAAGTTTCTTGTTTGGTGTTAGTCGCGATAGAAATTAACAAGGTTCTCCGTATTGCATCGTAAGCTGAGCTATAGAGTTCAAAAGGTTAAACACGAGTATATGTTTAAAATAGATAATACAAAATTTGCTCATAAATTAGAGCTAATTAAAGTTGTTAAATAGAAACCATTACACAATAATGAACTTTATTAAACTCTGTTAAGTTTCATTAATTGCTCTTATCCTTCTGTTTGCTTTCTCACTGTCATCCGACGTTTGTGCTATACATCTATAAATAGATGCAAAGTGCAGATATTTGGTGCAAACAGTCCTGGAAATATTCGTATCAAAAAATATCAGAAAGATCGTATACTAAGCATCCGAATGAAAGAAAGCGAAATCTCGCTGTCAAAATTCGACGAAAGGTAGGAGATTTCCCGTAAGAAATGGATATCGGCATGACACGATCGAATCTGAACAATAAAATCTCACGTCCCTCACTATCCGACGAGCGACCAAGAACCAGGGAAACTGAAAGAGAAAGACGTCCCAATCTTGAAAATAAATCTCCATATCTGACACGAGGCGGAATGGATCGACGTTCTTCTATGGAAAAACCATGGAAGAATACTCTTTCAAGTTATGGAACCAGAGAGGGGGACGAAGGGTGATAGAAACGAAAAGAGAAAGAAGAGGGGAGGGGATAAGGCCGGGTTGAAGGAAAAAGGAACCCAATGATTTCTACTTCGCTATGAAAGAAATCCTGCACGAGCCGTTGAGGGTAGAAAATGAAACGACAGAGCGAGGGAAAAGGAGAAGATAGGCTGGCAGAAAAAGAGGAGAAAACTACTGGAAGTAGCGGTTAGTTCTTCGTAGCACGGGGGTCGTCTCGAATCCGTCTGTTCAAAGAAGTTCCCTCGAAGGAGAAGAGGAACCCTGTACGAGGCCGATGCCCGTTCTGAACTCCCTTAGGCGTTTCTCTTTTCTCTGTTTCGAAGGAAAAGGAGAAAATATTGTTCAATTCGGCTGCCATTCGATTGATACCGAACGCGCTATAAGGAAATTGATGGCAGGGTCAAAGTACATTATTATAGAAAAATGTTGTGGATATATCGTACATATGTGATATACTAGGGATAGTAGATAATGCTTACATTTCAACTTAGTCAGCACTATAATAAGGTACAACTAACATCATTGTATCGATAAAGTTTGAAAAATGCTGTAAAATGTAAAAGTGCGTACATTTCGTGAAGATCACAGAAGTAATTTATGATATGAATATTAATAATATAAAATAACGTTCATTAATATAGAATATAATATGATATGAATAGTCATTTTAGAACTAGAGATACAGGTTGTCTTACAAAAACATATTGAAGTTTACTACGATCTTATAATGAATTGTTATCTGTTCAAATGCTTCTGTGACCTCTGAAAAGTTTACTCGCATGTGCAATAATTATCTTATAACTCCTATATATATTGTTAAACTAGTTTCAATCTTCAGTAAAAAATTTACTCATTGCAGTCGTATTTCATTATAGTGCCAATAAAACTTCAAAATAGTTTATATATCATATATTCATACAAGATTTTTATAATAAATATTCAAATAATTAATCATTGCTACAGAATAATATATCGACCTCATTATTTACCAAACGAGCTCTGAAGCATATGTTTGAACTTGAGATTTACTGGGGCGGGAGGAAGGGATCGAAGAAGTTCGCGCAGGTCGATTCGTTCCTTTCATTCGATCTAATCCGCAAGGACGATGCTTACTTAGCTGAATCAACTTCCGTTGCCGTCGAGATATTCTTCGGCCGCGATTTGTCAAGTTTAGCCACCAATCTTACGAGAGAATCGAGTGTTGAGAAACAAGATTACGGGTATCAATTTTACTTTCCTTATTTGAACTGGTTGCAATTTTAAACGTCCAGCTGTCCGTAGGCATAAAAATTTTCAATCGTCCAAAAGTCGATATCGCCGCTGTCTGGGTTTTATTGTAACATAAAATAACAATTTATATTCGTACGCTTCTCTTTCCTTTGCCTCTCATTTCGTTCCTTGAAAGCTATCGCGCGCAAAATCTATTAAGTAGTAAAACTTTAACTGTGTTGTCATGTCAGATGCTAGATAATTCGAACGAAGGTATATAAATTTCAGGCGAATACATCGTTTGTTCTTTGTGCACCGAAACTCGAAATAAGCATAATTTGAAAAGTAGTAAGATTCTATTTAACAGATTTTTAAGTTAACAAGTTAGAAATTTTTCAACTTTATTTTTGTGGAATATGAACATTTCTGTTACTTTTAATGTATTATGTCTCTTTTCAATGCAATCCTTTAAACTTAATCCTTTAAATTAATTTTAATTTAATTTTTTCCAAGTAAATGAAAACTTCAATAAAGCTTTTCTAGTGATTGATTAATCTTATAGTGAAAAAGCACCGTCTGAGAAGATACCTTCTGCACAATATGTTATCAACTAATAATCTTAGTGAATCTACAAGTGACAGGTTACAAGTTAAAGGCTTCAATGTTGATTCTAATGCATAAAGAATTCTTCCAATTTCATGTTAAATAGGACACTCAGCTAACTTGTAATTTGTACAGTTTATTTGTTATTATGTAAGAAACTTTATTTCTATAAGTAACTTTTAATTTGTAATTTGTCAAATTTCACCACTGACATTAATTAGTAACTAATTTAATTATGCAACAGTGCCTAGATAACTAAATAGAGGTTTAAAAAATTGTTTGATATTTAATTATTAGAAAATTATCAGGATAATTAGTTTATAATTGTATGTGTGAACTACATAGTTAATAAAATCCCTACTTTATCAAATTTTTATAGGTACTATAACGCTCTAGAACGTTCTTTGTGTCTTTATTTCAATTCAGTTATTCTTAGCAACTTCAATTTGAAGCTTAACATTATTACTTCATTGGCATCCAACGTTATAATCAAAAACGAATGAGATTCGATTTAATCCAGAAGAACGTATGCGAGATTCTTCAAGACCGAATATACCCAAGTTAAATTCATAAATTAATCACTATAAAAATAAAAAGTAATATGCTCGGCAATGTAAACGTGATAAAACCAATAAAAGATCGTTTCACACTGTACACCTTATAATAAAATGTACAAACAAAATCATATAAACAGGAATATGTGATTCAGCTTAATCTCGTTCGATAAGGCCTTTCTTAAATTTGTAGAATCGTGTGATTTTAATGTGATAAAAGATTAACATAATTAGCGGAAACATCGGTATTGATCGAGACCGCGGTCTTAATGACTCTTTCGAGGTTTTTCTATCATGTTAATTTTCTGTTAGCGTGCCTCCACGCACCGTATAACCTTGTGAAGCGTATTTCGAGTAAGTGTGGCACGCGCCGGAATACGTGGAAGTCGATATCATGGGATAAGCTGGAGAGAAGTTGCAGTACAAGAAGTGGTCAGAAGACGGTCGGAAGGGGGGCGGGGGGCGGAGGGGTTGAGAGAGAGGGGAAGACAGGTGCATCGCACCGCCAATTATATTTCGGAAGGGAAAAACGAGCAGTGCATAAAAACATGAAAAAAGTCGGCAGGCGCGCGCGCACAGAGTAGGAAAAGCAGAGGAACGGAGAGGGAGACAACTACCCGCTGAAAGAACCGAACTAAATGAAGAAAAATAAGCGTGTGCACTGCGAATAATGATGAACATGGTGGGCAACAACGCGGGAAAGTAAATACAATATAGTAAAGCGAGCAGTCCTATTTTATTTATATTTTATTTTTACTATCTACGCTGTCGCACATTTTTTCAAAGTTTCGATATTTTCAAGAATTTTCAACATATATTCCCTTTCATTCGCGGATTAATTTAAAAAAATTGATTTCTCCGCTCAATTTTCGTGCAGTCACGGGCAAAGAAAATCTCAAAAATAAGCGATATGAAAAAATACCATAATCTTTTAATGTAATACAAACCGAGGAAGTAGCAATTGATACGAAATGGAAAAGCGAAGAAGGAAACTGTATAAATGAATTTAGAAACATTAGTAACGTTTTTCTTTTCCAAACACGATTCTTGGTTGCAAAATGTTTCACTGTAAAAGTTTCACTGCACGGTAGAGTACAAAGCATAATATTTCTTTTACGCGTGCTATATAAAGCGTAACTACATAAAAACTGCAAAAATTGTGGAATCCAGTGAAGTCGTTAGAAAAAAGATAAAACATCGAGTTTCAAAGGTGATAACTATTTCTATTTCTATATTTCTATTTTTTCTGTTTAGAGTTACTTCAATGGAGAGGCATAACTGTTAAGTCATATGTACGGACATAAATGCGTGCGGTTTAAACGTGTGCTATATCGAAATATATGAGTATGGATTCATAAAAAAAAAAAATATTGAGTGCATGGAATACCGGCCGAAACTCTGCAATTATTTAACGCTGTATGAAACACGTAATATAAAATATAGAACGTAGAATACCTATTACAAGGTGAGACGCGAAACATAAACTTTAATGTATAACGTAACAGTCATAAAACAGGAGGAGGTGAAATTTTTGCTTCAGATAGAAGTGAATTTCTCTGGTGAAGCAGTGCAAGGTAGAAAGTTTACGTAAGAACAGAAAACACTTGTATACAATCAACCGTACATCCCATAAAAAGAAACGGAGCAAAAATAAACAAATCGAATTATCAACGTACCTTATTAAGTTTGCTGAACGTTCGTGGTTGAACGAACAAAACCATTTAGTCGTTTCAAGTGCTACACATACGTTTTATAAGATAATATAAATTTTCATTAAACGTCCTTGTAACAAGAATTCCAACGGTCGGATGCGTCGACCTGCAAGAAAACGAATTTACCCAACTTGTCTTCTCTCCTTTCGAAAAAGCGTTGCGAAAGCGTTGATAAAAGGAGACAAACGAATAAAAAGACCCAATATATACGTCAGAAAGGAAAAAAGTTAATAAGCACGGCACGCGCCCTGCCTCTCCTTCCCTTTCTTTAATCGTTCGGCTCCCTACTTTGCAACATTCTACTTTCTTCCTCGCTCGCATCCTTCACTGACACCAGTCTCTACAAACGTGATCGAAATTGATATTTCGTTATTATAAAAGATTATGTTTATAGTATCTATTAATAATAGGTTTTGCTTGGACGGTTATTGATTACAGGATACCTGAAAGATCCAATAACTATATCACATATTGGTACGCTCTTCTTCTTAACGCGTGTATAAAAGTTCAATGGTGAAATATTTAATCAATTAATTAATTATTACATTAGTTGGTTTAATATACATCCTTTTACAAATTTATCAAATGAAAGGATATTAAATAGATGAATAATTCATATGCATCTACTTGCATAAAAGAAAAAGATTTGTTCAAAATTGCTTAACCAGAAATTACTTGCATTCTGACGTAATTATAAAACCATACGATATTTTGAAACATATTTAGGAACGTTCAGAATATTTTGTTCCTATCAAATTTTTATTACGTACATTTTGTACAATACAAAAAATGCCGAAATATTTCGTTCATAAAAATGTTCGCGTGTTTTAAGGTAAAAACGAATTGAATGACCCGCTTAACTGTGAGAAAAACAAGTAACGAAGTAAAAAGGGAAGTTGAACCGATGACCGAGACACTGCTAATCTTCGAAGAGTCAATTAAGGTGAATGAAACATCACCAAAAGAACTCTAAGTTCAATCAGAGTCAACATAGTAGCAGTTCTATACGGCGACTCGTTCCACTCGTTTATTGCCCTAAACGATGCAACATCGTAGATTAATCCGGATCTCCTACCACTTGTTTGGTTTTTCTCTTACGGGAAGGAGGAAAGGATGGACGAAAGTGACTGTGGTAGCACGTGCACGGGGCGAACGTACAGAGGAAGATGAAGGGTGGGATAAGGCAGAAAGAAGGAAGAAGAACGAAGTCGGTGGCGTGCGAACAGCAGGTGCACGACCTCTTCATGAAAACCGTCGCTTCTCCAACTTCTTTCTTCCTCCTCTTTCCTCCTCCTTTCACTATTGGTTTCTTTTTTCGTAGATGATCGTTCTTGTCCACCCATTATTCTCGTGTCAACCTCATCCGAGTTCCGTCGTAATTAACGGCAAATCTCAGCTTCCCAAAAAAATTAAAGAAGCCATAGTGATATTTTTAAGGAAGATTTAATCTTTAACATTTGGATTAATTAGTGTTGAATCCCTAGTTAACAGTTAACAGGTAACAGGTACAGACTTCTATTGTACTGACAGTTTTTACGACTTCGTATCAAATAAGGCAATCAGGTAACGTGTAATTTGCAAAGTTTCTTCGCTAAACTTCACCTGTTTTATTACATTCGGTATTGTCTCGCAAAAGAATTTACCAATTCGTAATAGTTGAATCACTAAGTATGAAAAGACGCTCGATTTAGACGGAATCGTTGTTCGATACAGCAATCCGCTTGTGAATTACCCCAATATCAGGCTGCGTTCATACTTACCGGCTTCTTAAGCTTGATGATTGTTATTACGGCACAGGTAAATTCGTACTCTCGTGCCGTGCATGATTGCCTGGGATTTCAGCAGGAATTTAATACCGATGACTTAATTCCATCGTTTTGCACCATATAATATAATAATACACATACTTCCGACGATAAAAACTGATCGGAGTTTTGTCAGTTGTAGCCAGATCCAGTAGATTTTTTAGAAATGTTCGACTCTTAATTTTGATAAGATGTTAAATGAAGCTGTCAGTTTAATGAGGAAGGTATTTCATTATTACCATATGAAATTGTACATAAGCGTTTATAGTTAATGTTATAATTATATTATATATTATATTGCAATATAATAATTAATATAACATAATATTATATAGCGTCTCAGAAAACTATTTAAACACTTATACAAACTTTTAATGAATATATTACGTGTGTAATACAAATCTGTTGAAGAAGAACTTTTCTCTAGCAATGTAATGAGACACGGCAATGATAATTATATTGATACGAAGGTACAAAGCTATAGGTAGTTCTGGTGTTTTTAATTGTTTGTACTGCCTTAAGATGGTTTTTTAAAAAAATTAAATGACGCTTTCTGCTTGATTCTCATAACAAGATTGCAGCCCTGTCAAATAATCCCTTCGAAGTTGTAATTTGGTTTTCATATGGACTCTGTAAGCTGGTACATGCAAAGAGTCTTTTAATGGTACCATTTTAAAGATTCTTACATTATGTAATTGCAACGCATGCGATTCTGCCTTCATACCAAAATCGCTAATATATATTAATGACTCAAAACGTCTGATAAAACAAGATCGCAATGAAAGATCTGGCAAAACATTATTACAGTACTTTATTAATTAAAAAAGTTGTCATAGTAACATAACATGTGAAATAATAGATAATGATAAGCTGATAAAGGCATAAGAGAATTAGGATTCAGGGAAACAACAACTGGATTTGTCCTGAAGATACAAGTAATCTCATTTCTTCAGATATAATGTTATGCAATTTCATTATATAGAAGAGTGATTCATGACATGAGCTGCTTGTTATTTGCCGAAAATAACAGGATGTGATATTAGAGCCATTACATTCTATTATAATTAAATCCTTCCTATTGCGCTAGATCATTCATAATAAAGGTTAGCATGACGTATTTCTCAATCAGTCAACGCTAATAACGAGATAAACGACGATTGAAGATAACGAGAGGAGAAAAATAAACAGGTTACATAATTCAAATGCATCATGATGATTGATGGACAAGCATTAACTATGATCATGTAGAATTAAATTTGATAGCTAGCAAGCTACATATCTGATAGACACTTGCACTGAATAAAGTAACTTTTTGATGTAATAATAAAGTCTAAAATGAAAAGCTCGCAAATTAAAATAAATTATAGATAATATAACTCCGTTGTTGCTTCGAAACCCGGTTTATGTTACTTAAGTAATCAAGAAATTCACTATATACATAATCACAATGGATTTTACGAATTCATATTTATTTCGAAATATGTAAGAAAAAAAAAAAAAAAAGGGATGAAAATCAATTGGAAACATTTAAAAAGAGCATACGCAGGAATTCGCAATTTATATCTTCATCGTATTAAAGCGTCAAGGTATGAAATTTCTCGAAATTAAAAATCGGCCGTATTAACGAAAATCGAATAACTTTAATTCGTTCTTTAGCCCACGGCATTTACCTAAATCAGCACGTTTGCCCGATAATTGCGGCAGTCCACGGGACAATTAAAGACCAATATTGTGAGAACTTACCTCAGTTAATAGCAGGTTGGGCTGTTAAGCCATTATGGATAAAAACCGAGAAAACGAACAACCCAGTCTCTGGTCCTCTTGTTCGCTCCTACCCATTGGCCACTCGTAATTAAAAAAGATAAAACTGGAGGATCACTTTCGCGGTTTCCGTCTTTATCTCGATGGTGTGCCAATCCATCGTGGTGCCTAAAGTACGCCGCATACATAAGTCGGTGCTGGCAGAAAACGTATAGCGGTTTCGCTGTGGCTCATTAGCTCGCTATCGCGGTTGGCGCGAGCGAGTGTTGCCTTCGGCCTGGCACCTTGCCTTAGCGACAGACAGGTGCATCTCGTACTTTTGTCCTTGTTTCACGTATCACGTGTGAAGTCCAGCCATCCTTGTCCACCGGTCCGATAACGAGAACGAACGGCCGACGAAGAGCAACAACCATACGACGAAGAGGTCCGAGGCACGTGGCACCGAAATAATCGTTTGAATTGCTCTTGCGACCTGCACGATATGCAGATGCCTGGGGGAATTGTGGCCTTCCCGAGAAATCGTTGAAATTACTTTACTTACACAATTTTTCTTTTACTATATTCTACGTTTAATAATCTGCCATTATTATCATTATCTTATTGTTGTTAATACGATGTCCTGTCTGCGGTCTCCATGATTTCTGCCATATGCACTTCCAAGTAGTGTTAATTTATAAAACTTCCATCATAGTGAATTTTTGATATTCTAAATCATGTTGATGTTATTAATTCTTGATTGTTTCTACCCTAATGATCAAATTTGTAATTGTATTGTTATATATTTCGTAATTAATAGATATTTATTGCGTTCTCATTATATTTCTAATGTTTTACTTCGCTAAATTATCAAATTAATAGCTGTTTGTTGCATTTATGATAAATTATTTTTATATCTTATTGTATATTCTACTCTTTAAATGTCAGATTCGTGGAAATTATAATTCTGTATAATTCATTAGCCTTTTATAAAACAATGTCTCGTCCAATTTTGAGAGTAATTTTAGGTTATCATTTTGAAACAATTTGTCCAGTAATACTAATAACATAAACAGGCTGATTGTTAAATTAATAATTTCACGCTGCTATATACGAGACATTGCTACATATTTCATCTAACGTTTACGTGTTTTTGTAAGACAACCATGTCGATACTCGTATGTTAATTGTAATACATGCAGTCACAGATCACGATACTGTGAGGAGTTAAGAAAAGAAAGGATAATATATAGACAGAGAGATAATATCACTTGATCATAATAAATTTTATTTCGCGTAAAAACTGGTTTGGACAACATTTGCTTGAAACTTGTAGAAAGTTATCGACGCCAGAATGATGATTGCACCGTTACACACCAAAGACATGGACGTGCCTATGTCGCAGGCGTTGGGTACACTTTTGTACGCCTATTTCTTATGTTAGACTTTTTTAATGTAAATATTTTTACATAGTATTTGAGATCAGAATCGATGTATTTGTTTATTTGTTAACATACTTATATTATATTACCTAATAACGTATATTACGTTTTTAGTAGAAAGCTTTTATATTCTTTATTTTATTATCTATTTATCTTTTATTCCGTTTAAGTAATCCCGTGAAATAATAGAAAATAACAAAGTCAATTATTCATTTCAATTTACTTAGTGAGAAACTCAAAATGCAGAATCAATGAAATATTTCTAACTTATTTATTTAGTTATTTAATTTCTTGATTAAGTTATTATATAAAATATATTATATAAAGTATATTATTTAAAGTATAAAGTTATTTAATACTCTTCTTATTTTTTTAACAAAATATTAAAAGACTAATACAGTTATACGTCTTATAAATAAATGGAACCGTCGGGCAACTCTGATGTTTCCGTAAACTAAACATTGTTATTTTCCAATTTATATGGTTTAGTGGCACGAATATATAGTTGTTTGGCTATATATACAAATCAATTCCATTAAGGACAGCGACGATGGCTGCTAGTGACCAAAGAAGCCTTATCCGAGGATAACCCAAAGACACGAATGCTTCTGATTACAAATGGGTTCAGTTAAACATATCAATGAATACAACAAAAGTGAAGATAGTATTTCTCATCTTCGCTGAAGCAACTTTGAACTTCTTCTTGCGACGTGTTTCAAGATATCTTTACCAAACAACTTATACAAATATTTTATCCATGTTGGAACAACATTTGGTCACAAGTGGTGATTTTTTCAAGAAACAGGAAAAGCAACATAATGTTACTCCATGCTGTATTTCATACATAAATCAGATCCGAATTAAAACAACTTACGAATAAATAAAGGTCAACCACATGTATACAAATGCTGTACTAAGTATAAATATATCAGTATACATTTCAATCCCCTCAAACATGAATGTTGATTTAGGATTGTTCTATTCCCACACATGAATACGAATTTATCTTGTGTATAATAAATTTTAATCTAATTTTAAAATAAAATATACAGTTTATGTTATTAAAATTTGTAGCAACTTATTAGATGTTCTTTAAAATACGATAATAAAATACATCTAATAATCGCGAAATGAAATTATAATGCCACGTGCCAAACATTTAGATAATACATTTTACAATAGTGTATGAGACAATTTAAACGTATATTTAATACAAATATTTTACAACAAAACACATTTCAATACTATTCACAGAAAGGTATGAAAGTTTTACTTACTTTACAATACTTAGTTTTAATTAATTTTACAATAATATCTTTATTAAAATGTTGTAACGGAACAATGTCAGATAAAAATGGTATAATTTTAAATAATGCTCAAAATAATATAATAAATAAAAAGATAACATAACGATTACTGATAAAACACAAATTGACTACTTTATATTTTTCAAAAGGAAGTTCTTTCATTTAACATTATTTTCGTTAGAAAAACTAGGCACTACCTAACAATTGAAAAATAGTGGCTAGCTGACCAGTATGTTCCCCGAAGACAAATTCGTTGTTAAATTGTTTAACAGCAGGGTATTATTATCAAGATGGTGTTGTTGGAACCCTATTGGTTGGGCCTACACTCATCTTTCCTCAGCGTACATACTGAAAGTGTGTTCGATTTATCACTGAAAGGGATCTTCGCTATGTTCATGTGCTTCCTACCCGAGTATAGCGCTATTTGAGGGCTGCCAGCGAATGGAAAGGAAAATTTGTCTTCCACATTGTTCTTCTATTGTTTCTCAAGATTAATTCTGCTACTCAGACTGTTACTAAGTGTATACTCGCACAAGTTATTTGTATCAGCTTTCGTTGACGTATAAATTAATTAACGGCAGACACTTTGTTAGATTCTTTTCCACTTTCATACAAAGATAACAAATTTTATATTAACAACTTATATTATTTACATAATAATATATTAATTTTATATTAACAAAACCAGACTCCTACATTCATTCAAGCTGTTTTGTTACGATATAGTTGAATCGTTTAAATTGCAACATAAGATGAATTACAGGCGACAATTAAAGAAATTGAACTTAAATAGACTCGTTTTATTTATTAAAAACTATAACGAACATCTACTATGCTTTGGAAATTTTATGCGCTTTTGAATAATATATACGTTCTGTGCATTGCTATATTTTTAAATTCTGCCTAAATGCATAAAGATACGCAATTAAGGAATACATTTTATGCTAAATCGTAAGTAATAAATCAACAGAGGAAGTAAGTGGGGCAAAGTTACGATATAAATATTTAAATATGTATAACTTGCTAGTACTGATACGGGCTAAGACATATACATACTCGTATATTTGAATAGGTAGTTACAAATATATCAGGAGCAACAATGCAATACTCTGATAACAGCCACGATTAAATTATCGATCATTTCTAAGATTATCCCACAAACTTTCGGAGAGATTAAGTTTTAAATCAACGACAGAAACAGAAAGTAGTCTGTAAACTGTAAAGGAAGATCGACGACTCCGTAGATCATACAGGATTTATCGAGGTTGAAGATCTCCGGTTAGAAAAGGATCAACCAATCGTCGTGATTTTCGTCCAGCCAGAGAAGAACACAACGGTGAATTTAATAAATAAAGCTACATAAAAGAATGGAACAGTCCCCTATTATTTTCTATCCAAACGAGCCTTTTGAATTTGGTACCTTACGTCCGTCGTTTCTCCGCCGATCCCACTCTTTTCAGAAAGAACCTATTATTCGCGGATTCAGATAAAATCACTTTTTCTTTTTACGATGAATCCTGTTGCGGATTCTCTTTCTTCGAGTTACAATCATTCAGTCAAAATTTAATAGATTTCACTTTTTGAAAATATGTTCAGACTCAAACTTGATTTGAAACAATAATAATAGTACAAGGAATTAAAGCACACAGATGAATTTCCTATTGCAATATAATGGTGCCTATGCATTAATCGCTGGTAAGATCGTTGCAATGTCTTCCTGCATCTTCTTTACGTATTGAAATTAAAAGTGATGCAAAATGTAACGTTTTTTGTTTAATACCCATAGGAGTAATCTATTAAAAAATTTAAGGAAACATAAACTGTACGCGCCAGTGAACACGAGATTTTTACTTTATGAACCAGAAAACGTGTTCTCATGTATACTTACCGGTTTCTTAAGTGATGTAATTTCTTTGAAATTTTCTACAATTAGAGTTTAAAACCTCATGTATATTGAGAAATAGTAAACTATAATGTAAGAATTTATGCAAAGGCTAATATAAAGCTAAAATAATTCTTCTTGAGGAGTTTGTTTACTTTTAGGTCCAATAAAAGAAGAAAGAGGGGAAAAGTGGTTACATGAAACAAACGATTTGATCCTTCATTTCCCTCCGATAATTATAGGTAATTATATCATGTTATTCGCACATATATGAAGTTACAACTTATTTCAAAAAACGAAAGAATGAGAGAAACGAAAATTTAATACGTGTATTACTTTTAATACTTTATGTATACTCAAATTATGTATACTTAAAAAATTGACAACAAGATCTCATTAGGAGTCAAATTACGGAAAGTTGATTAAAAGCTACATCGAAATTCACATAACACTTTGAATGGTCGAGGTTCAATACGCGAACCGAGAAATAACATTCTACCAGAGATGGTGTAATTATTTGAAACAAGCCGTTTCGTCGATCTACTTTCAGTAATTGCTTCTCGCGTTACACGTTCCTGATTATTATTATGGCACAGTTCATCTGAAATTTACCAGCAGTAAATGGAAAGGAAATTAAACTCATCACAATAAACATATCGGTTTCTATTTAGTGTTAAAAGCTTCGTTATAGGTTACGTCTTGCCTATCGCATTTGTCATTACAATGCGACGAATTTAATGGGAGGAAAGTGAAAAAATTATTCAAAAGAAAATGCATCGATGGATCTAATTTCGATAATTGCCTCTCGCGTTATTCGTTCATTGCAAATTCATTTATTCGTCTAAAATGTAAAATGCGAAGTGCGAACAAATCTCTTTTCTACAAAAAATAATTTTTCCTATACAAATTATTCATATACATATATGAATTAGAAAACAAGATTTTACTGTGGATGCCAAAAGCTGATTTTTTGTTGACTCTGTTACGTTTTAATTTTACTTTTATTAGGTTTTAATACCATCCCTTTTCTAATTTATCTTTACATTTAAGAATGAAACAACATACATATTACAACAAAAATAGCTATTAGATATATTAATATATCTTATGGAGTGAATAGAAACAGTTGACGGTATATCATATAGTTATATTTTGAGTGACAGAATGTTTTGGGAAAAAATATTTTTTAACTTCAAAAATGGAACTTTATAAAACAGAGAACGAAAGATCGTGAAATCATGGCAGAAAGTAATTTCGGTTAAAGAATATATCAGTGTTCAATGTTTTAATCTTCGTCTGAAGATTTTAGGTGAATTTAGTCTTGCAAAAACTTAGCAATGATTGTATACATTCTATGATATCGAAAATGTACTGATTTTTACAAATCAATTATAGAAACTCTCGTCACTTTTTTTGATGATAAAACCGGTATTCGCAATTCTGGTTCTCAAGAACTGTACTTGCTGCTACGGTTTTTCGGTTTACAGTAAAACCTTCAACTGCTGATATAAACAAAATTTACGTTCAACGTAAATTTGTCCCTTTCGTTTTGATGTAGAAATGTGCAATTTTGTTTTATCTGAAAGCGATATAAAAATAGTGAATATTTACACATTTCAAATATATTAAAATGTAAAATATGTGAAATGTGAAGATATAACGTATGAACATATGCAGAAATATATAAATATACTAAAATGCGTAAAGAATATGAAATATTTTCTGTATTGTAGTAAGTATGTACATTAAAAGTATACTATACTAATAGTGTCTATTGAGTCTAATAAAATTAATTTATATCTTGATATTTAAAATCTGATATTTAATTTACCCCAACGACTTCTGTCAATTTTTCTATAACTTCGTACGACTTGTAACAAAATTTTCTCTTCAAAATCATATCTACTCACTATTTCCTATAATACGTATTATTAACTCACCCATTCTTTTGATATTATAATATAATTAATAATTATAACGAATTGGTTAATAACAATTATTTGGTAACATATGCGATATGTGTACACATACGTGTGTACTTGTTGTTTATAGTAAAAAGTATTGAATATTACAAGTGTTGTAAACCTATATTAATATACTTTTTATTATATCATGCTTTATACAATACATTTTTGCACATTCTTAATAAAGCATACAAAGCTTGTTAAGTATACAAGATGTATGAAATAAATAACACCTATATGCATAAAGATCAAATAAAATATCCACATCCAACTTTATCAGAAACTTTGCATAAAAATTTTCTAAAGGTGGTATCTGTCGAATGACTTTTAATAAATTATTTACTTTTATATGTAATGTATGTAAAATGTATCAACTGTTGGTATTCACCTCAATTTACGGTATTCCAAACGAAAGTGTGACATGGTGGCCCGTTCTTGAATGGGTTTGCAAAGTTCTCGTATGATCAGATGGTGTTTGATACCTGACTGGATTCTCGGTGGACGTTAGGTCAATTCTCCGTGAGCGGCGAAAAAAGAGGAGATTCGTCGGTCCGTGTACGCGTGCGCGCACGCACACGCTCGCACAGGAAGTGACGAGGTAGGGTGGCGGTTCTGGCTGATAGAAGAAGAGGAAAACCTGCTCAAGATGAGACGAGAATGACCGGGGGGCAGCGCACGCGAATCCATAATGATACACCATCCAGCGAACAGGCCTGCCTGGTCCTGCTGGTAAAAACAAGTGGACACTCTCGCGCGGAATTGCATCGACGACGCCAACTCGCTCGTCTCTCCCGAAAACGTGACTACGGCTCATTACAAATTATGCCGCAAAATCGATCCTTCGGCTGCTGCCGAAAATTCAATCAACCGGGGCGACAACCTTGTCTCGTTGTGTATTCTCCTTCAAACCACTTATTCGTATAAGTAGAATATTATTATTTGGTCGGTTGTCTCGACAGAAGTTCACTTTCCATTTTGTTTCTTACGAACACCACTCACCAATTCCAATACGTAATTGTACGGCTGCGTGTTTCAGTTTGGTAACGACGCTCACAGTTTCCCAAATTTCGCTAGTTAATGTTTATGATAGTGCCAAAATAATTGATATACGTCTTCGAAATTAAGGACATTTGTGTAAGTTTCACTGTGACGCATGCGATACTATGTATATTTATATAGTACAATTTACATTTTTTGTAATACAATAAATTAGGCATATGTAGTTGGTTTTAGACATTTATGAATGAAATACAGTAAGGAAAGTTTATTTCCCACGGATAATTTAATGTTTTAAATGACGTTGACTGGTATTTTCTATGTAAATAAGAGTCAACGTGTAAAATTGAAACAGTTATATAAATAATTAATCAAACATATATAAATTTATATCTTAAAATTAATACACTCTAATCACATATAAATTTTGGAATTCCAGCATTCTCACGATTTCAAAGTTTTCTATAGAGATATTTTTGCAAAATCTAAACTGAAAGTAGAGTAAGAAATATATTTTTTATGCCTAGTTAACTACACATTATTATAAGCAGGAAGAGAAATACGAATTGTAGATTGTACAAATATTAAAAAAAGATACTTCAATGTGGCAGAGAATATTTGTACATGTAAATATTTCTGAACAAGTTAGTTTTGGATAATATTCTGTTCAAATTTTTAAATATTTTATATACCACAATTTTTTTGGTACCTTTTATACAGGTTTTAGTTATTTTAATATGTAATCCTTAAATAAACTTCGGCGCATTTTCCATGCAAGTTATAATACGCGTCTACCTACGGCATTCCATAAATAAATCCTCTAAAAGATTCAGTAACTTTCAGAAAACTGCAGTAACCTTTCATTTTTCACGAAAACTGAATTATTTGGGCATTTATTATCTTGGAGAAACTACTTTTTCAGCTAATGAAGTTGTCCTCTAAGCTGTCTTAACGCGGAATTATAGTTTGTTAGTTGTACATTTATTACAAAGAAGTCATATAGTGAACCTTTAAAAATATACTCCGCAATATAATTAGAAAACTTATTTCTATGGCTTTTGCACATTTTGTATCAAGTATTGAAAGTACATGATATAATACAATTGACTCGTATTGTCACGATTTTTGAAATTTAAATTCTTTTATTACCCTACTGGAAATTATAAATGTTCCACCATATGTATTATATTGCGACGCTTACTTGTATTATTTTTAACATTTTAATGTTATTGAATGTTTCGATAGTCGATATGGAAATGTATATAAATGCCTTAGACTTTATTTGACGTTAAAATAATATTAAAGAAAAATTGATCAGAACAAATAAAATATCGTAGTATTAGAGGGTTGCATGATAAATATCTCTTTTCGATAAGGCCTTCCTTCAGTTATTTTAATGTTAAGAGGCATTTAATAATTATTTTTGTTTGTGCATTATTTTGTTTAGGGGACATATTTTCTTTATTAATTGTCTAATAATTATAAATGTATAATATCACGTGAATCGCTTGCATGGGCACACTTATCTTATTTTCCTTATTTGTTTGATAATATCCGCAAAACGACTGAATACGAACCTATAAATATAAATAAATTTATAGTCACAGTAAATGACAGAAGTATTCTTTAGTTCAAACATAGAGATAAAAACAAAAATGTTTTCCATCTTATTAAATATATCCAAATATACCAACGTAACTGTATGCTTTCCATTTATTAAATTATTTGATAATTTATAATAAGACAAGACATAATGGTAACATTTTGTCGATGCAAAGACATTTATATAGTACCATTAATTATTGAAAGTATAAATAAAAGAATATATTCCAAAAGCAAGAATTTCTTGGAAAGGATTAATGAATTTCTGCATACATCGCCATAAACAATTTGGAAAGTGCCTTTTAATATGCGTCATAACTTTGCTTACATATTCCACCCGTACAGAACACAAAGTTCCGTGATCATCGATCCAAATTACCGATCGATTGATAAATATCCATCCGCTGTTCGCGAAAGCTCTTTCGAAAAGTATCGGTGAAATCACCTGCAGGCAGGACCCGGTTTTTTAATCTTTTCCTTTCTCATTCCTGCAGCAATAAGAGAATTGTACTAAAAAAAAAAAAAAAAAAAAAAAAACGAACTACCATTGCGTAATCTTTTACAATGACAAGAAATTTTCGAAGCTTTAATGAACAATTTTTTACCGGTTACATATGTATTTAATGTATTATGCGTGATTGACTGATACGATAACAATAACTCATTCATATTGATGAATAACTATTAATTATAATAATAGCGTAATTTTGTATTTTTCATTTAAAATTAATTTCATTTACGCAAGAGTAAGCACATGAAATATACTTTTAAGATTGAATAAACATTGTTATCTATTTATGCAATTTAACAATTTCCAAGCATGTACTATTTAATCAACGATATCAAATAATCTTATGAAATTTTACAGCAAATTTTTACCATAACAACGGTATATTCATCTTTGTATTTTTCATAAAATAACTAATAAAAAACTAATTAGATATTCTCTGCAATTTTTGTAACTTGAATACAGAATTCCCATTCATGAATGTTAAATCTACAGACGAGTAAGATTCTTACTGTTTGTTTTCTGACATTTCATTAATGGTTATTAATAATTTAGTAGAATTGTAATTCTCGCGCGATGAAGAACGTGTCATAAGAAAAGGATTACTTAGAACATAAATTATTTACTAAAACCTAATTAAAGGATTACTATATTTATAGTGTATTAATAATTGCATTATCAATTCAGTAAATACATAAATTATATTGAGAATAAAACATAAAATATAAATTGCATAGTGAAAGTGGATATTAAGTTGAAAAATGAAATTATTGGAAAGCTTAAGAAATTATGTGAATATAATGTACATACTTTCCACAGATATATTCAACGCAATATTTACGTATTTTATGCTATTTACAATATGTCAATTTCAATATTTTCTTATATTTCTAAATTATACCAATTTACATATATAACATACGTAATAATATGAATGTATGTATTTTCCCTTAACTTTCGAGGTTGAACTTCAAAAAAGACGAAGTTAACTTTACTTTCCTTATGCATAACTACTTTCCCGCTTATTTCAACGCCAACTTATTTTCATCACGCGACAATAATTCAATTGGCGATTGAAAGGTACATGAACTTCCTGAAAATAGGGGCTGAATGCAGCGGTATTCTTCGGAGACAGGTTGATTGTTGTGCAGAACAGTCTTCATAAAGGCGTCTTATCCCGAGAATACCACTGTCATTTCATGTATTTTATCTTACTCGCTTAAATAATGAATGCATAATGTAGGTTATTATGAAAATTCATTTCAAAAACGTCCGTACCTTCATGGTTAAGAGTTCTCTTTGTTGATTACGATCTAAATATCACTACAACATCTTTAACGAATTTAGCTAATTATTTTAATTAGAATTTTTACTAAATTAAATACGTTAGAAATGCGCTCATACATATGTCAGAACCTTATATAACGCATCTTCGCATACGTTCCATTATTTTTATTAATTTCACAAGGAATATCAATAATTTAACTAGTTTAGTTCAGTGCACAAAAGTTTTGCGAAAACTGTATGACGTTCGCAAATATATTATATATCAAATAACAAAATGCAACGGAGTGAAATATCATACTATAGGAATAATTAGTGTTCCGTGAAGTATAATGCAATCAAGCAGCGTAAGATTCTCCATAAAAAAATAGATCGAAAGAGAAATGGTAATTTACTTGAGTTGAAATATGTTTTCGAGTTTCAAATGAAGTCGTTCTTTTAATTATTCGTTGATTTGAAAGGAAGTAGCAGTTGCTAGGTAACGTTGTCTTCAAATGTTATTTCCAGTTTCGTACTTACTGACATCGAAGCTCTAAACCAACTGAACTTTTCTTCAACCGTATATTCAGTCATATTTCGATCGTGTACATAATATTTCTATTGCGTTTATTATTATAGTTAACATTTAATGTACGTACATACATACAAGCATATATATACATAACTAAGTAAGTACTTCCTTATTATCTCCCATTGGATATCCTCTTGAAACTGGATTACGCGAATACCAATGGCTTTTATTAACAGTATTCTACTAATCTCATTAATTTGAGTTAAACGAAAGTGACTTGAATAAAACATAAATGGAATAAATGAAATGGAAGTTCGACACGCGAAGAGCAATAGTAATCGGTTGTCGCGAAGCTGATTAAATTATTATTAAATCGTTTTTGTTTGCGGTCAGTTTGTGGAAGGTTTGCGAAAAGGGGCGTTGCGCGAAATGAGTTACATGTATGTCTTCGTCTATTTTGTTTTTCTGTAGCTTCTCTTAGTGCCGATTCCACCTCCAGCTCGTTTATTTTCACGAGGCAACAGTGTTTCAGTCGCTGAACGGAGGGTGCACGCACGCCGAGAAAATAAAAGGCAGCCGCCTCGGGAGCGCGTTTCACGATACACCGGCTCATCGTCGGAGAAAAGGATCGGCCACGCGGCAGGTCAGACAGAGACGAAGAACCCGGGTTCGGTGGGAACCCGAGAAGTTGCTGCCGCTCCCGCTCCCGTCGTCGCTCTAGCGATGGCCACCGATCGCCCTCGAAACGTTTCAAACTCACCGCGTTCGTTCATTGTCTGACGTTCCAATGGATTCCATGATACTACTTGTTTGTGTTGCCTTGGCCTTCATTTTATTTCGCATTTTAGGCGAAATCTCGAATAAAAAAAGATTTTCTAGGAAATTTTCTAATGTTACCTGAGAAATAGCAATTTGAAAAGTGTTTATGTTAGCAATAAATAGCTGCTATTAAGAGCTAAATGACGAATTAAAAGGTACTTTTCTCTCGATGATCCTTTCATATTTTTCTTGTCTTCTATCTTGTCTAATATAATTTTTCATGCCGCTGACAAAGTCATATTTGTGATGTTATACAAAATGCTTCAGAGTTTCTCTTTCAATGGAATTATATAATTCTCTCATTGTTTCCATCGCAACTTTATGCCTGTATGATTTGGTAGCATTTGTTATTATTAAATTGTTCTCGAAGTTATTCGATACTATCTAAATACATAAATCTAGTTATCTTACTTTCTTTATTTCTGAAACTTAAGATTCTAAAATTAAAATAATCGAACAATCATAACAAAAATCTAATAAATCGAGGGAAGAAGGTAAAATAAAAGAGGAAGTAATGGTTCTTTCTTTTTCTTCCTCCTAACATTTCTTATTTCACTGATTGCGTTCGCACGGTTCATAAAATTATGTTATATCTGCGAAACTTCAAAACCTAAACGTTACTCAATAGCATCGATTTACCCTCGACTGTACGCATGTAAATCTTTTAACGTCCTCCAATAAATACAATTCAAACTATGTAAATCGTTCTAGTACACACGTAGTCCATCACTGGCAGAGAACAACAGAGAAGACAACATGAATAGAATGCAGCCACGCAGTGTGAGTGCACGTTGCCTCGAGTAAGTACCTACTACAAGCGCTTGAGACTGAAAGAAACAACTCGAGAAGGCGAGTAAATCTGACGGCGCCCGAGAGAAGAGAAGGAGAAGAGGAAGAGGAAGAAGATCAAGAAGAACAAGAAGAAGAAGACAGGGAAGGAGAAGGGGAGCTAAGAAAATATAAAAGAAAATACAGGAAGGGAAGAAGAGATGTTCTTTCTACGAGAGGGTGGAGAATGAACCGAGATACTAATCGGTATTTCTTGATAGCAAGCGGAAGGGGGACAGAGAAAATTGGTGAGAACGAAAGTAGGAGGAAGTGAGATAAAATTTTAAGATAGCGAGCGTGGCGGTCGCGTGGCGAGTAAGCAACTGCGCATGCGCGTATGCTATCGTCATGGTCAGTCGCGGTTTATCGCGCTTATCAACGGATTAATTGCATGCTAATTTCGTACGTTGTATAATCGAATAATTAATTTTTTGGAATACATTCGTACACCGAGTGCTCATTTTTTAAAACGAAACACGTAATTTTACTAGGAACTAAGATATTCCTCGCACAAAGTAACAAAAGATTTTTTCAATCTAATAAACGAAACCTAATCTAGTGAACGAAATTTAAAAATAATACATCTAACGCTTAAAGAGTTTATTAAAGAATATAAGGTGCAATATAAGGATCGAATTTAAAGAAAACTAATATATATGTAAAATTTCACGTATATTATTCCTGGAGTACCATTTACGTGTTTTTGAAAACGTACATAATGATATAGAACAATTATTTAAAAGTATTCTTCCTGTAGGCAACATAGAACGCACGATGATCGGAACAGGAAACGATGTAAGAATCGATAAATTAATTTTAGCACTCCATTAATATTATTGTAGTTCTTACGTTATTTTACATCATCAAAATTTACAAAAGTGTTTCTCTTACACTACACGGTCCTCGTATAATGCAAAAATTAAAACAAATCCTTTTATACATGTTCCATTACGACATCAGTTTATTTTATTACATTACTCTATATACCTCACCTTTCCTTACTTTTTACCTCATATTATTTGCACCACAGAACTAACAAAGACTCTAAACGCAAACTAATCTTTTCAAAAGACTTTGGTTACGTGGCAAAAAAATACTTGTCCACCTTTACACGTCTTTCTTACTTGGAAGAAAGTGCCGCGTGGAGGGTAAACGTCCCCGAATAATAAGGTCTATTGGAGAAACGTTTCGGCGGGACGATGCTCGCAAGAAAGACGAGTGAAACGAAAGGGCCTGGACGACCCAGAAGCGTAGCCGCTGAAGAGGAACAGTGGCACGCGCGTTACAGCATTCTCTGGGGGATTGCAAAAAAGTATCGAGGAAACGCTACCGTACTTGGCGGCAGGTTCGAAACGAGTCGTTTGCTCCTACTTGTAACGATTACAACGGTACCGAGAGTACTACGGCTCCTGTATATCGCCTTGTGGCTACATTGAAGCCACTGGAACGCGGTGAAAACGATGAAGAACCGGTATATACCATGTTCGGTAACTGTTACCACGCTGCATCGACAACTCGTCAGCCGCGCGCGCGCCTATGGGCCTTGAGAGTGCGCGCACGCTCGTGCGCTCCTTGAAACTCGAAGAAGTCGCGCAAAAAGCCTGCCCGAATTAAGTGTATGCACACGCGTACACACATACACTTACCGTTGAACAGGTGTTGCTCGGTGTCATCGAGCTTGACTTCACTCGATCGTGAAGAACGTTATAGCCGTTCCGAGCATTACGAGCGTGCATCCATCGTGTGCACGATGAAGAATTAATTGTGTAAGGTGTCCGAAGAATGAAGAAAATTTCAAGATATGTTCTTACCAGCCAAGATTACTGACTTTCACGAGAACCTGCTGAAATACGGAAATTACATCGAACTGCGTATAATGGTATCCGCTTCTTAACAGTTAGTAAAAAAAAAAAAAACAAAAAAACAAAAAACAAAAAAATGAAAGGGGAGAATCGTTCGAAGCACGAAGAGCGTTGCTTTCGATTCGTCGTGGCGGCACGATTGGTACAGAACCGACTTTTAATTTTCGACTGACGCTTACGATGCACTGAATATTTCAGAAGGCTCGTTATGGAATCGCTGGGTAGTAGAGCGGAGGTATTGTTTATTCTCGCAATGCATACGCTCGTGCACACGTATAATCACGAAAAAGGAAGCTACAGGTTTTTGACGGTTTGTTCTGGTCAGACCCAAAATGATCGGGAGCGCTGGCTTCGGTTTGTAGGTTCGTGTGCCACGGGGCCAGTAGGCTCCTTTACGTGGAAAGTATGCGTGCACTCATGAACACGCGCACGTTCCGACCATACCCACAGGCCCTCGTGTGAGTTTACACGTTAATCCACTCGCACAAATTGCATGCACAAACCGTCGGTTAGATCTTGCAATGTTATCTGACTCGTATTCGGCAAATTCACTGTGTTTCTTCGAGGAACGTTTCGAACGATATTATCTCACCTCTCTATTCTTCGTCTTTTATATATATCGACCACCAAGGATGCTCATTGGACGTCAATTTGAATTTCTAATTTCGTTCTTGCCAGCAGATAACTGAATATCTTTTTGGTGTCGTCTTGTTTAAACATGTATTCCTTAATTGTCAGTTATATGAAACTTTTATACGGCTTGGTGCGAACGTAGTAATTAATTCTCTTAATCTTAATCGTTGGTTCGGGGAGGTCAATTTCATATTCTATTCGTTTATTTTACATAAAAAATTACATTGTTACTGTATAATATGTTTGCATTTTATGCCTGGCAATAAATTATATGCGAATGTTACATTACAGTGGTTCATATATTTAAATGAAGATAAAATTCAGGACTTTTAATTAATTTAATGTCAGTGTAATGTACGTAGACGTGGACCATTTTATCGTCACATTTCAAAATATAAAATACTGATTGGTAAATTATTAAAAATCCTACCTGTGATAACTTGTCAGCTGTATAGTTTTACATTAACTACGGTATTTATGTAAATTTCACTGCAAATCACCATTCTAGCAATATTATATATATTCAATTTTTATTCAATTTTATTTGATAAATCTACTTACCTAGAATTGTTAAAAAGTCTAACTACCCCTGTATTCATATTCGCCGATCATTAACTAATTTTCAAATAAAAATATTATTATCGCTAATTATAAAGATTACTATTTAATTATTTTCTAATGAGAATAATGCAAATATTCGTATTTCTCGCAAAAAGTACATTAAAGTACCTGTTCACTTTATTATAACAATCTCTTGTTTAGTGCGAAATACGTTATGAAGCCGAGAGTGTATAATTATTTCGAATCGAAGGTATTTATATTTCAATTAATCCTCCACAAAGTATAGTTTCTTTTCCTTTCGGTGCATCGAATTTTTCACCGAACTGAAATACCTATACGATTCTTTGGATTCCAGAAATTAAACGACACAGAAAGAATAATCATGTTTCACCAAGGTAAAAAAGTAGATAGCTAAACAGGCAGAAATGGACGGGATTAGATAAGTAATTGACAAATCGCTTCCTGTCGAAATTACCGAGGACGTCCAGTCACCCATTAATTGGCCCTCCAGTAATTATGATACGTCGCGTATCGCACCCGGCACGGCGCGGCGCGTCGCACGCGCGTGTGCGTGCACGCGTGTATGCAAGCGCGGACGATCCTACACGCGAGGACTCGATTAAAAAAAGCTGCCCCGTGCCCTTCTAGCAGCGGGACCACCTTGAGCATCCTCTCTCTCTTATATTAATAATTACGCCGCCGAAACCTGTCCGGTATATACTCGCGCAGAGTACGCCGGGAGGAGCAACAGGCTGCTCGTCCAGGTACTCGTAATTGTCGGAGCCTCTCTTTGGATCCACTCGCTGAATACCACACAAATATACTACGGCTTTACTCACGGAATTCGCTTCTCTCCCTCGTTCCAACTGAAAATCGAGCACGTGCTTTTTATGACAACGAACGTGGCACCAATGGCGTAGAATGAATATTCTGGATTGATTAAAAACAATAATTGTAATTTCTCAATAATGATCGAACCTTTGTAAATGTCAAGTATAGCCAAGAAATAATTTGGAACGATTAGGTGGTTGGTTAATTTAAAACGGCGATTTAGAATTGGCTACATTACATTTACACGTGCACATCTAATTTTTAAATCTAACTCGACAATTTGTGATATTTGTAATTGTCAAATTAACGTTAAATACATCTTTTTGGACTGGCTTAAATATAGAGTCTCGTTCTAAATTTCATATTAAAGAACCTCTACTAAAGAAAGATATGACGTTATATGACAAAATCTGATTCTCATAATATTTTCAATTCTCACTATTATCGTTAACATGTACATATGCGCAGTTGATACTGTCTAAAAAGAAAATAACTGCAGTTGTTTCTTTTTTGGCATTATGTTTACGAATAAACTTCGACAAAGAACCTTTATATTTAGGCAAAACGTGAGTGATATTTATGAAACTGGTTTTTCTGACTGCTAAATTATTTAAGTTTCTCAAATTTTATAGTTTCTTTAATTTTGTGAAGGAAAAAGCTACATAGCTTTATGTTTTACAGTTTCAGAGATAACATTTTTCCTTGGTTACGACAACAATCGATTAAAAATGTGAAACTCTCATAAAGTACACGAATTTCATTTGTCTGTTTAATCTTTTATTTTCTTTGGATTTATTTGGATCTTGTACTGAATGTTGTCCTATGATATTCGCTGATGGACGATGAAATTGAAATGAAAATGTGTCTGTTGAAATATGAATTTTCTCATATTCTGATATTATGATGTTGGCACAAATCTGTAAGCTAAATTATGAAATATATACTAAAGACACATTGAAAGTTTTTTAAAGACGAGATATCATGATCATGATTTATGACGGACATCGAAGCGTTTTATCCTTCAATACATATGAACGTATTTACAATGTAATTGGAAATAAAAGAATTATACATGTTTCTTAATATCGTGATTTCATTTCTAAAGTTACAAAGAGTTTCAATTATAGTTTTAATTTTTACAAAGCATTGTGAACTCTAAAAATGATATTTACGACAATAAATATAGGTAATGATACAATTTTATCGATTTAAATAATGACATCGAAAACTGCCACCTTTGATTCAAACTTCAGATCACAATATTTTAACAGATGCTAATTTTATCATTTATACTTTTACAATTGGTAGGGACAGTATCGTAAATCGATAGTCCGAAGTAGTGTGACTAAGTGCTGATGCATTCTAGTTTAATTGCTGGGATGATGAGTTTTATCACCGATAGGATGACTGGAGTATTTTGAATAATACAGATATCCTTTCTCAATTAGGAATATCTGACTATTCATAAATATTAACCCGCTGTTATATTCTTGTCTTTCACGCTACATTAACCTGTTTGCATAACATTTTTTTAGTTCAATATTGCTATTGGTAGAGTCTAACATAGTAGCCAAGATTGATGATTAGGGTTATGTAAATTATAATTATAAAATACGGTATAAAATAAGTCTTACATCTTACTCGAAAGTAATACAATAACATATAAAATAAATAAAATAACGAAATACTTTTACCATTAAAGAATTATTTGAAAATTATGTATATATACTGTCGGTCATAAATATTAAGATATATTCGTAGCTTTTATTAGATTTTTATTTATTTATTTTTTTCATTTTGCATTGTAAGACATATATGGAACGATTGTAACAAATTTATAATAGAACAAGTAGAGAAAACAACAGTGAAATGCATTCAATTTGCACTAAATATTTCAATCTTTCTTTTCAATGTTTAGCAAAACACGATTTACTTGAATTTTTTCAAACTGATCTGCTTGATATTTAACATTTAGACATTAACATTGAGAAAAATTTCTACGTATATTTTTCATTTCTATATAAATTTCATTATATATTTTATATCAGATGCGATATTATCGATGAAGAACTATTGCTTGTTATCTATAATTTCTTATTGTTTGGTCCTTCTGGTTAAAAGATACTTCGATATACAACGCTATAGCAGCTTGATTTTCAGCATTCACTGATAATAACGACGGTAAGTCGATTTAATAAAACACAATCAGGTCTAACTATTGTGTTTGGAAGAATCGCAGGAAGGGAAGAATGGAAACACGAGCGCAAAAATCACGATACGGAACCACCAGGTTTTCGATAAATCTTGATGTCATTGTGAAAAGGAGGGCGTGATTTCGGCAAAGTGGCTGTAGCATCGACAGCAAGAATGGCTCGAATCGCAGCAGTATTCTGCGTGAATTCAATAGAATACCGCAGAGAAGCCCGTCTCCACGGTCCATAATTCCGCGGCTCGATTCCATCTCCCTCATTTTTCCACCGCAAACTCGGCTTCCTTTATTTTTCACGGTTTCTCCGACACTCTTTCCCCCTCCAATGCGCTCCGTATCTCTGAGGGGGGTGACAAAGAGTCGCTGTCGAAGGAAGAGAACGAAGCAGTGAATGGTAGCGGTCAATGCCGAGGCGTGAGACCCCAGGACACCGTGGATTGTCCTCGAGAGAAAACGACAGAGAGGTGAATGGGAAAGAATGGGCTCCAAACGAGGCAAAGTTAGTCGACCTAAGCGTACCTGTAGAAGGGAACGAGGAAGATTCCCGAGGAAAAATGGACGAGGATGAGGTCGAGACGTCGCGTCGCCGTAAAAATGTTCCTCGCTTGGAAATTGCGCCGCCTCCCCTTTTCCTACCACTACTGCGATAATATTTTCCTAGGAGCCTACGAAAACTCGATACGTTCGTTTGGATTCTGGGGATTCGTCCTGTGATCTCGTTTTCCATGCCGCGTATCCCGAGCATTTTTAGATTCTTTCATCGGCGGATTAACTGTTACGATGACCCGACCCTCGTGGGTTTCGATCATACTCCTTTTTCTCTCGTGCGTCGATCGTGCGTCGAGGTATGCAGCCCCTCTCTTAAGGTAATTCCGTAAAAATAAATATTTTCAGGAGCTAATTCTATTAGCTCTATTCAGAAGCGTCGGTCGGGTCTTGCCTATATTTGAACAAAGAATCACTTGAACATTCTTTGATAATCGAATAAGAGATTGGCATTGTAGAATTTGTGGAACGAGAAAATCTTTTGATCTTTGTGATGGAGTAAAGAAAGAATACGAATTTTAGATTTTAGATGGTATTATGTCATGAAAATGGTCGTTGATAACCAGCCTGCGGATTTTTATATATGTAGCGGCACATTATTTTGATTTCTTCGTGAATTTATTCAAGAATAAACAAACTTCGTTTCAAGAATAAACAAAAACATTATCGCCGTTATAAGTAATCGCCAACCAGAATCACATTTAAACTTTTTGTAAGTCCACTGGTCGACATAAATAGATGAACGTTCTCTCTAGAAAGGAGAGTCTCTAGATTGAATCAGTATAGCGAAGAATATAGCGAGCAGTATAGCGGAGCGGCATAGCGAGTTGAGTGAGCGACATGTACTATCTCTGTACTTATATTTAAAGTGATTTTAATATGCACTGACTATTACATTTTTACTCGTCTCTTTAATAAACTAACACGTTAATATCACCTCATATATTTGTGGAAATATTAAATTAAAACTGCAAAAATGTACCTGAAAAATCCACGTAATGTGCAGAAATATAAAAAATGTTCAAAGTGTGGCATATGTTGTAAGATTTAGTGAATAAAATAAACCTTTATATAGGTTCCATTTCTTTAGTTACGTTAATAAAAATATGAAATTGTATAAAAATATGTAGTCTATCGATGACATATTTTCATAGACACATGTATACGCGTATACTTAATAATTGGATAGTTCTTCAATTAAGAGAACCGTCAAAGAATTAAATTTCACGCATACATCCTCTAAGAATGAACGAGTAACAATGTAATGTTCTTGGTATCGCTACTGATCACGAAAGTCCTGCTGATGTTCCAACACATTAAGCAAACGATAAACGTCGGAAAAAACAAGAAAAGATGAGGATGTAAAATGTATAGGAAATCGCTAAAAGATGGGTAGATTCCATTTTGCTGCAGTATGAATTATATCTTTTTAATTCTTACAGGCAGATTAGTAGGCTTTGTTGCTTTTTTTTTTTTTTTTTTAATTCGCACACCCTTTTCAAGACCCCTCCTAAACTTCCATGTCGACGTGTATATTTAGGCTGGTATTAGGCCTTGCCAACTTCTATACGGTTGCTTATTAACTCCACTTGAATATATTGCTTTCGTAATGCAACTGGAGCCTCTGCGTTTACCATGGGCTATCTTTTTCCCCTGGTACCTTTAATGGTTTCAGAAGCATGACTAATTTCTTCATGCCATACAGGATTGATAGGATAATTATTATGGTTCCGGTTGCTAGTGTTGATCTTTTTCGCAAGAATTTCTTATATACTTGTAGGTAGTTGAGGAATCGTAGTTGCAATTTTATCAGATCCGATATTAGCTTACCTTTATAGGTTTCCACATTTTCTATATTTATGATCTTTAACAATCCAAAACAGACATCGTTGTTAAAATTTAAAATAAAATAACACGTATAAAATTATAATCTATATAAAGCTACCTAAAAGGTTTAAAAAGAATATACATATTTATAATTTTCTCCATGTCGAGTTACTTTTTATAAAATAAGCAGGTTCCAGTACAAATTTTATTCATACATTATGGAAATTATTCATCTACAAAAATATATAATAAATAATTCTTGATATAAGAAGATATAAAAATAATTCCTATAAAAAGTAGCTTTTCTGTATTTAAAAAGTAATTAAGAAAACTATATTGGAAAATAATTTATTAGTGAAATTTCCCGATAAATACTAAAATATAATTTATTATTATAATGATCTGTGCGTTGACTTATGAAATGAAACATTTATAATTTTATGAATCAATTAGATACAGTTCTTCTGCTGTGTAGCTACAGGTGTCATATATGATGAATATTTTATTTTTGAAAAGTATTTGAACAGAAATTAAAAATGCTATAATTCCATATATATAATGCTTTAATTTATCTTACTGTTTATTTTATTCGTTTATATATATTCGATAACTGAAATTTTAATTAAAATATTAATAACGAGCTGTCAATAATTTTCACGAAATACTTAAGGTCTTACATAGTTTAAAAACAAATTGGTGAAATATAGACAGTAACCATGGTTAACAAATGCAAAATTACATTTATCCATAATAATAATTTCAAAAATAAAAGTGACACTGATAAAGCTTTCTTTGTGATCGTTTTGCGACTTCAAATCGTTCTTCTTTAACTTGTAAATGCCGACCACAGGGCAAAACGGAACATTGCGTCACATGAGTACAATCGAGCTCCAGTCAAGCTGAATCGCGTTGTAATCGTAAAAGACGGCTAGCTAGGCAAATATTTATAGTCACTTCCTGCCTTGGAAGTTTCTCACAGGCGTGGGATTCCGGCATATAGACGTAGGAAAATGATCTTGAAAGATCAACGCACGGTAAATCGTTTTTACCGTGGAAGACCTATGAAAAAAAGCGAAATTTGATCAGCATCATAAGCTTCATCCTGTGACTCTAAAACAAATGAAATATTTATTAAAGAAATTTATATCTGATTTTACTCTTGAATCTTTATGTCCCAATCTTGCGCTTGTTTCAACAAGTGGAAAGATCTTAATATTTAAAAAAAGCCTTTTAATTGAAGAGAGAAATCTTGCATATTAACAACGATTCTTTTCTATATTTTTTGAACTCGAGAAATTGCATTAAAGTAGTAAAGCACGAGTCAAAAATAATACTATAATAACGCAATGAGAACGCAGCAAGAAAAAGAGATTGTTCATAGTTCGGGCAAATAGATTACATCCGTTGAATAATTAAAACATCGGATCGAATGTGGTTTTTGTCTCCTAAATTGAATGTGTAATCTTGGGAAGAAATAAAAAATTAAATAATTTATTAATAATAATTAATTAAATAAAAAATAAAATAACTGAATAGAGACAAGAAAGATAGAAAGCAAAATAAGTGATATACCAATATAATGGATCTCAGTGAATTATCTATATGCGATAATAGATGCTATTTTACCTGTATCTGACTGTAAAATGAAAGTACATTGTAAATGAAGTGATGTCGAAAACTAGCGAAACCTTAATATTTGTTCCTAAGAAGACGATTGAGCCGCGGCACATGGTTTCTATGAGACTTTTTAACCCTACGATGAATCTCATACGGTGCAATAAAAAAAATGTAACCTTCAATTTTAACGTCGCCAATTTTGCGCCTACATTTTTTGCAAATCTTCACCGATTCAGAGGTGTAAAATAACGATATAGTGATTGCGACAAATCATTTTAGGACACCCTGTACATTGCTACCAAAAGTATAAAGTAGTTATCTATCTCTAATTAAAAGAATTCATCGAGTATCCACATTCAGACAATCAAATATAATGTAACATAATATAATGGTATATAAAACACCACTTAAGAGTTTTATCGTTACAACATCACAAATCGTTAAAAAGACAAGATTCCTTATATTAATTGTTTATTTCCTGGTTCCGAAAGTTACGATTCTTTTCACTCGAAGCCTTTTTTATTTTTTTCTGGTTGTTTAATATATCCAGTTTTTGCGACCTCCCAGGAAGATACCCAGGTGGTCCGTATGTCTCGAGGTTGACTTTCTTCCATCCGGTACAGTGATATGCCGGTTTCATATCGGCAAAAATGATAATCGAGATCGAGCGGCCGATAGAACGAGAAAAGGTAAGATGAAAAACGTAATTTTCGACGGAGTTAGACTTTCCTCCTTTTATTTTCTTTTGTTCTTTCTTTTTTATACGGGGCACGAATATAACGATTAGGAAGCAATTAACGCCTCGATCGATTGTAGATCGTTAAATTGGACCCCCTGCGGTCACTATCTATATTCCACCGGATACTCGATATTTCAACGGAGATCCCATTGTTTCCTTTGAATAGCTTTCTCACGATCGAAGGTAAACGAATCTCGTTAATAATTCTGACATATTTGTATGGAAGAAATATGAATTGTCCAGGAACCGTTTAAAAAATAATTTCCAAAGTTAACATAGTATACATCGTTTGTTTTCTAAACGACGTTAGCTTACTTTTTCCATCGTCTTTTATTACTTATATCGTAGCTTTCTTTTTTCTTTTTCGATCGAAATACCTATGTAGGAAAACTATGAGATTAGTAACGTTTAGGAATACTATGTATAGATTGGTTATAAATAAGCTATGTTATAGCTTCACGAATCCTTTAAAACTGGATTTATATAATTAGAATAATGCCTATTGAATGACTGTTTTGCATTAGATTATGGTGTTATTATACGTATGTGTACGTGAGCAGCTATAAAGTAAAATTATATTCAGCGTAATGTTTATTATCGAAATGAAGCTGTTGCACGATGATAGACCTATTTGAAACCAGTTTATGTTACACTCGAGTTTGCCAACTAGTAGTAAAAGGAAGATTCAAAAGGAATGACAAGAATGAACGTTTTGAGCGAGATTATTCTATATTTGCTATCATTACATCGAAAATAAACTAAGCGTATAAGGGAACTAAATTTAACATTTTTTATAAACATCACTTTTAGCAGAGTTTTGCATATTTATAAGCGTTGGAATTGTCCGACATTAATCCTCGTCAAATTTCTCATTAAAATTTATATTACGTCGTAATAACGATTTAGAATTCTAATCGTACGGAGAAGAACACCCCATTAATCACAAATTTTTATCATATTTGCTGTCTTTTATTATTTATCGACTTTTATACGTTTAATTTTTGTAATAATTTTACATGCCATTCTTGACTCTGGAAATTGCATGCAAAGTAAACACTTCCCTTTAGAATCTTCATCGATATTAGCATTAATAATGCTATCTTCAATACTGAGAATCTTACACTTCTCGAAATTATAGAAATTTGTAAAAATATGTAATATGTACATATATTTATGGCAAAACGTGTCTATGCATACACTGAATCTCATAGAAAACGCATTGGATATCTATTTTGAATCTATTCCTTTACTGCAACAAATGTCTATATCAATGGTTTTGCTCAAACTTTTTGAGATACGATTCGTTATATCTAAGTAAGTAAAGTCATATGAATAAAATAACAAAGTTATTAGAATAATTAATATACATTGATAATATTCTGTGTAAAATTTATGTCACTGCATTCATTAAACAAAAATTTGTGAGATTTTTGACGTTAAACATTTAACGAAGTAAAGCTTTAGACAGGTGTTTCAGGCAAGTTATAAGAATGTAAGTAATAAAAGATTTTTTGCTAAAAAAATATTATCGACATCAAAAAGTGCAAAAAATTATGAAACAATATTTATTTTACATATATTCTATTCAGACACACATGCATACATAGATTACTCACTTACTTACCAAATAGCGTACTAAATATATTGCAACTTTCTCAAAGGCGGCGCAAAATTTCGTAAAATGCTTGTAATACAGAAAAAAATTTTCAACGAATTTATGTTTCATTGCATTTAATTGCAATATGTATAAGAAAATTACCAGTAACATGACTTAATAGTGGTCAAATAGAAAAACGTCGCTTGTATCCGTGCGGATACAAATTACACTCAATGTATTTAAGAAGACGGTAATTTATTTCCATCTATTTATTATTTATGCCAATTCTTAGTTCTTATTAGCGAATAAAAAATTGTATGGGCTGTCCAATCCCTCATGCGAATAAGGAATAAACCAGTTACACTCCATTACCGATACTATAGAGATAGGTAAGAATAAGATAGAGAAGGATATTTCTCTAACTTAATAGTGTATCACATATCATTTCGCAGTGAAAGTAGATTTATGCTCGAAAACGAATTCGCAGAACAATGTTTCCTGTGACGGGAATACGAGTTGAAGTTTGATAAACGCAATTTTAAAGCGTTAGCCGAAGTTGCTGTTTTGGAAAGACTTCGATATCAATCCAACAATTGCACAGCAATCACTGAACACACGTAAATGAAATTGCTAAACAACAAATTCTTTGCAATAATGATAGTTAACAATGAACAAATCGGGAAAATTTTGCAAACGTAACCGATCGATAGACTACTACCTCTAGAAGATACAAAGGGTTCCGTACTGATAGCTCTATCTAAACTTGAGTAGTCGATGAACGTACATAGAAATTGGATTTTTGCAAAAAAGATAGTTTACTAAAAAGAAATGTAAAGAATTTGTAATTGGGTCAGTAGGAGAATACGCTCTACGAGACGCGAAAAGAAATTATCCTGGTTGGTCTAGCCATCTCGAAGGAATCAATGAACATACACTAAATCGGTGCAGTTATTAGCTTCTTGAAAAAAAAGTTTACGATGACCAAAAAAATTGTCTAACTGGACCAATGAGAGAACATCCCCTACAAGACGTAAAAGAGAATCATACCGATTGGTCAAGAAACAAGAGAAAAATATACATGTCGAATACAAATACCTTTGTTCTTTTCCAAAGTCGATATAAAAAAATATAAAGCTGAAACGCCAAATTCTTAAAGCTCGAATTTCAATCGAATGTTTGTCTTCAGAATAATAATGTTAATTTCTACACGAACGTGCAAAATATTCTCGTGGAATAATTACAGATTTCCAATGATTCATTTCACAACACAACAAACGATGATATTTTATTTGTTATTGCATGGATAGGGTACAAGAAGCGATACCTACACATGATTACTTAGAAAAACAGTATCATAATAGAGTCTTGTTCCTGTTGTTGTGCATTGAACTAGACTAGAACGAGATCTGTCTAAAGGAGAATTTAACGAGACCAGGTAATCCGACGCATAAGATGGTTTTCCGCAACAAAAGTCTAGGTTATAGAGAAGAAAGAAAGAGGAAAAAGAGAAGGAAGATAGAACATTCATGCCGTGTCCCCACTCTACTGACGGTACTAGCAATGAAATGAAAGGGAAGCCATGGTAATTGAAGTTAAACGAGATAGCCAGCCATTCATGGGTTACGGGATCATGACAATGAAGCTCGCTCTTCGTTGAACGGTTGCCTCGGGCGACAGACAATGGCTCTGCTGGAGTTTATACCGTGTCGAAGAGTTATGTCGTCATACCGTAGTCATCCTGGTATTTTTCTACGAGAAATGTTCAGACTCTGCACCATCGTTTCCCGGTTCCGTTTACAAAATCGCTTGTCGTTCCTCGATTCATTCACGTCGCCGCAACCACAACTTTGCTTAACTCTCCCGTCCATTTTACTGAAACCTACCTATCTATTTCTCCTGGTGTAATTTAAAGCAGCAAACACTCGTATTTCCCAAGCAAAATACAATCAACGACCGACTGTATATGTATTCAATTAAAGAGTTTTATTTGGTTAAGTATATTTTCCATATTTAAATATTTCATACATTCAAATATTTATGGATGATAGTATAACTTCACGTTGTAAGCGTCCTATATGTGTATGTGACGTGCGATGGAAAAATTAAATATGTAAATATAATTTATGATAAAAAGATGATCCTGTGTTTTGCGATATTTTCTAAATATTTACCAACGCACTGAATAAGATTAAGCGAACCACTCAAGATATTACCTACAAATAATATATACTTTATGCTTTTACGTTCACTTATAAGCTTAAGTGTAAAACGCATAATTAATATTACTATTACTGTATATTATATTAATATTACTGTAGATTTTCGTCGTAACGTGTCCCTCCACAAAAATTTCATCATATTACACATAATACGCAAAGTATTCGAATATGAACAATTAATTATGCGTTTATGAATAATTTCGCAAGAAATTATATATTGGAACTACATATAGACATATATTACATATAGAACTATGTATTAGAACAGTAACTGCAATATGAGAACATCGGATCATATTTATCAGATGTGTCCCTAAGTTTAGTAACAGACTATGACATTGCGAACATGACATTTATCGTTAACCAAGACAGATATACTGGCGATAATCTCCATCTTCGTCACTTAAATCACTATCACCATAATCCAACTAGCAACGCCAGCTCTGCTCGTAACTCGGCAGGGTTAGAAAGATGTTCTTTCAAAGATTTTATCCGGGTACTGTCTCAAGTCTTGGAAACCCTCCATGGCTGATGTCGAGCGAATGGGTCATCGGTCATCTCCTGAAATTCGATCGACCGCAGTAGGACGTTATTTACAAAGCTCTACCTTTGTCTCCTGTTTGAGAGAAAATGGTCGAGGCTACTCGATCTCATCTACTGGCGGAGGCGCGTGTGAGTCTTACGCGAGAGGTGGTCACTGCGGGAGATTCTTCATCTAGTTGTACAGTAGAAACTGGAGTATCGATCTTGTTATCTTTCACTTTGTATTATGGAGCCTATCTCTAATCTTTAATGTGGAAATGCGGTCAGACGTTTCTGTGCGATGTCTTACTTCAATTTCTTATACCAGATGCAGACTTTCATACATATACAGTGCTGGACAAAAGTATTGGCACAGCATGATTGTTATGATAGAAATGCTTATAACTACTAAACAAATTGATTTAAACAAAAAACTTTTTGACGTATTTATTTATTATCTATTCTAGTTTATTACATAACAAGAGCAACAATATAAATAAAATAATACGCAAAATAATAACAAAAATATATTTTTTGAACATTTTATGGGTGGACAAAACTATTGGCACAGTAGAATATTTACGCTTATAACTAATTACATAATAAACTTCTAATATTTTGTTGGCAGTCCTTTTCTTTTAAGGACTTCCTTTAATCTTCTGGGCATCGAGTGGACTAATTTTTTAGTGAATTCAGGTACAATATTGCTCCATTCCTGCAGAAGAACTTTCTTCAGTTCAGACTTGCTTGTGATATTATGTTTCCTAATTCTTTTTTCCAATTCGTTCCACACGTGCTCAATGGGATTCATATCGGGACTTTGAGGTGGTGTGTTTAATGTGTGGGCAGTATTATATATTATCCACTGACGAACAATATACGCCATATGTTTAGGATCTCGATCCTGCTGAAAATAGAAATCCCTGGGGAGGTTTAATTTTTGAGTACTTTTCAAAAGATTTTGCTTGAGTATATTTAAATATACATATTCATCCATTATCTCATCAATGAATATAAGTTCTCCTACACCCGATGATGCCATACATCCCCACACCATTAAACCACCACCCCCATGTTTCATGGTGGCTTGCAGATTCAGTTCGTCCATCTCTGTGTTGGGTTTTCGCCATACTAATATTCTGCCGTCAGATTTAAAAATATTAAACTTACTTTCATCTGAAAACATGATCTTTTCCCAAAAATCAGTATCTTTCGTAACAAACTCTTTCGCGAATTCCACTCTTTTCTTTTGGTTTATTTTACTGATGTAGGGCTTTCTTCGTGCTGCACGGGCAGAATAACCGGCATCCTTCAATACCCTACGTACAGTTTTGGTACTTACTTCTTTTTCACACTCAGCTTTTAACATCGAAGCAATTTCAGTCGAATTAGTTTTTGGATCCTTCTTTACAATATTTACGATTTTCCTTTTTTCTCGAATTGTTACCTTAGAAGGGCGACCACTCCTAATTTGATTCTCTAGATTTTCTTCACTTTTAAAGCGTTTTATGACTGAACGCACAGTAAAACGACTTCTGTTTATGATTTGTGCAATTTCGTTGTAAGATTTATTCATCTTATATAAATTTAATATTATTTTTCTTTCTTCAATTGTGGTTTCTTTCGTTTTTCTAGACATTATTACTCTTTCTTGGTTTTTTGTTGTTTAATAACTGAAGTCTCCAGTTTCACTGATCGAGTGTTATAATAAAAGACTAACGGGGGATTTCCCTTCGCTACTTCCAAATGACGATCGGAAATCGTTGAAAACGGCGACGATACATTGTTTGTTCCATGCTGTGCCAATACTTTTGTCCACCCATAAAATGTTCAAAAAATATATTTTTGTTATTATTTTGCGTATTATTTTATTTATATTGTTGCTCTTGTTATGTAATAAACTAGGATAGATAATAAATAAATACGTCAAAAAGTTTTTTGTTTAAATCAATTTGTTTAATAGTTATAAGCATTTGTATCATAACAATCTTGCTGTGCCAATACTTTTGTCCAGCACTGTATATATATTGATACATTGTTTTCTAATGGAAAAGATAAGTAAACATATATAGTTGATTATAGAAAGAAAAATACAGTTTAAGTGAATATGAATTAATGAAGTTTATCACATTAAAATGTCGTTTTCAAACACGAAAATACTTGTCTAATTTTTAATAAAAAGTCATTTTTTTTATTATGGTCGAATCAAGGTTGTTGCTTTGACTCTATATTAACTTGTATTGCAAATATTTTTCCAGTAAGGTAAAGTACTATGGGTAAAGTACTCTGTAAGTACTATGTTTCATAACAAGAGATAAGAAATCGTGTTTCAATATTTTCTGAAGTTTAGAATTAAGACGTTAGATGAAATAATTATTGAAGTACATGTAATTGTACGATCGATTATATATACTACTGTTTGCACGTATTCAAACATTTTGATTAATTTGTAGAAACAAAAGTATGTTCTGAATTTTACTAAATAGTATAAATTAATGATTAGGAACTGCATATATATATTTACTATCTTTACTATCTCTATAAATGTAAATTGTTTATTAAAACCACTTATGATACATACAAAATCAAATATTCATCGAACTACCTATTTTAGAAATCAAGACTTGAATGTATTTATGTCAAAATATGTTTATTTATTTAATGCCAAAATTTATCTGACATATAATATAACAAGTAATTAATTCGCGGATAAAACTTTTTTCTAATATAAAACTTATTCTACAAGGTTTAACAATGAAGGATACAAATTTTTTATTATATATAAAAAAATGAAATCATTGCAGATCCACCCATTTTTAACTTTTGTAATTAAATTACATTCTCTCAAAAACAAGTGGCTCAATATTTTTGATTGATAGTGTATATGTATCAATTTAAAATATCTTCAATGTTGATGCCATTATGTATCGATAGAAATAAATTGACAATTTTTCTTCTCGTTACAATATAAAATAAGTCGTCTTCTTCAAAATAAAAGAAAAAGAAATTGCATAGGATGCTAATTTATAACGCTATATTATACAAAGTATTTCGTTTATTTTGCTTGCTTTTACATTTTAGAATGACTATATTTAGGTTTGTACGAGAAAGTATGCGAGAAAGGATCCTTTGATATATATACTATATAATATGAAAAAACACAAGCAACTACAAAAATTAGATAAAATTATTCCCTACAATTATGAAATATTTGCAAATTCGTCCAAAATAATTGAATAATTTTCTTCTGGTACATTTCTCTGTACAACTAACATCAACGAAGACGAGTAGGCTAAAGAAAATGCCGCCTTTAATGATGCAATTCGTTCAAAATATAAAGCACTGTATTAAATTGAACTTGCCTGATTCAACCTAGCCAAATAATCCACGTTCTATTAGCGCGTTTAATTTCTCACTAATGAAATGCACATGACTGGATACGTCTTTTGTTAATTCGAGCTATGTGTAATAATTAAATCGGCCAAAAAATCACCGGCGGATGATAATAATTGTAGTAAGGGAATCCATAGTACATTGTCTCAAGCTCGTAAACGTCTTCCTGCCAATGAAACGACTGGTCAAGTTCGCCAACGGCGATCCCGGTATTCCCGGTGATCGTCAGCATCTCGATTGTATCTTCGATCGGCATCTTTCGCAGTTGCGCGTCGAATTCCTTCCGAAACCAGAGGGATTCCGATGCGTTCCCCGAGGAAGCCGTTTCATCGTGACCACCCACGATACTCGTAGCGAATTTGTAAAACGTATAAGCATGGCCTGTATCCCTTCTATTCTCGAATCGCTCCGTCTTCTTTTTCCCTCACGCTTTCCATTCAACTCTCGGAAAACTCGTCGCTGCTGCGAGTTCACTAAATGGTATCGTAGTGGAAAGGAATGACGACCGCCCGTGAGGGCCGCTTATGAAACGTTGTGTGTCACGATTTTCTTTATACATCTCTGAGGGATGCTTTTCACAATCGCTTCCGGCCGTCGAGATGACGATTTTATTAACCCGAACCATAGGGTGCGTGAGGTGTGCGACGATGGGTTTATTGCATTGTAGTGCGGCGCGATATCTGTACTAAATAGATAGAGTTGGCAAAATTTTATTTCGAATAACGAATGAGAAATAAAGAGTGAATTTTCAAGAATTATTCGTGAACAACGAATATATAAACGATTATTATATTATAATTAATACGATATATAAATCATTTTATTCGGTGATAAAAACTACTCGAATAGTTCTATAAACTCTGTTTTAAGTTTTTATATTACTTTCATTCTTCGATTTTTGGGAATTGTGGGAACAATACGGAAATTTTATAGTGCAATAAATTTGAAACTTATTATTTGTTAATATAGGCAAAATGATAATAAAAAAATGTTTTGTTTTAATGAAATTAAACTGTTATAAACAGGTTGCGGATATTTATGAAAATTCATATTTTTAAGAATGTGATTAAGAAAATGGGACTTAAGTACAGAATTGAAGATTACAGGAAAAACATGACAAGATCAGCTCTGATAAAAATATTTTAACACAAGGCATTTAAAAGTAGGAAAAATCTGTGAACTTCAGTCAAAGATATGATTGTTAAGATAAATAATATTAAAATATATTAAAATAACGTATCAAGCGAAGAGAAACATAACAATTTTGATATGATGCATATTTAATTTCTTTATATTGATTTATATCCATTTTATAAATTTATTTAATTTATATAAAATTTCAAATACTTCTCTTCTTTACATTTTTTAAATATGTTACTTCTTTTAGCTCTTTTATTACCAAATAATTTGTGATATCTTGAGAAATTATTGATTCCTTCGATTGCTATTATCAAACACGAGTACTTTTATAAACTTATTAATTGTTTTGAAGAAAACATTGTTCTAAATGAAAGGTAACTTATTAGACAAGGAAGTGTTAATAGAAATATTTCCATTGATTGTCGGAATTCAGTAATTTAAACACATTTTGATATTGATGATTCTTTGTAATGTTAGAAAAAAATTAAAACAGATTATTTATGTTGATACTCATACTTACTAGAATTTATTTATACTCATTAACTTCTACAATTTGTAATGTATCTTACAAACACATAATTTGATTATATATATAAACTTAATTGTCACAAATATAATAACAATATACATTACAACAGATCTTTGCTGCTTCCTACATTGTAATAATCACTTTCAATCTACATGTTAATTTTAAAGTTAATGTGTATGCAATTAATAAAATATGAACAAAATAATTTTCCGACATCGTTATAATAGACAGTGCGTATGAGGACATTTATCCTATAACGAAGACGTTCATCCTTGAGTAACTTGTTCTGTTTATTTTAAGATTATATAAAATGAAGTACTCCTGTGCTACATAACAAGTTATGACACTTTATTAAAGATCACACACGATAAGAGTATTTCGAGTCATGCATAATAATTTATCTCAGTCTTTACTTTTGCATTAGCGAAATTGAGGAAGCGAGCAAAACTCAATACAAAATTTCGACTGCAAACATCTAGTACTTTTAATCTTTCGTTAATATTAATACTTTAGAACTTGTAGTCAATATCAAAGTTTAATATGTACCTCAGTTTTCTATTCTCACTGATCATAATTTCTGACCTAACGGTAGAAATTGCACGAGGTACAGATAGAACTTCAGAGATTTTAAAACGCAGAACTTGCTTTTAATTATTCGACTGGGTGTAGTTAACGGGCATGCAGGCGTGCATCGCGTACACGTTGGCGGGGCAGCGAAACGTGATTGCGAAAGGGTGAAGGAAAGAAGACTGAACCGCAGGAGGAAAGAGCGGGCGATGCGGAATATATTATAGACTCGTTCCTTTTGACCTGGCACTCGGCTAAAATCTTACTTTCGAGATAAATGATGAGTAAAATAATGTTGAGACGAACTGGAATAAATTAAACTATCGTTCCAATTAACATATCGATCATTCTTTGTAAACACTTTCGATTGCAGCCTTCCACGAAAAAAACATTCCTAGTATTATGGAAATATACAGAATCTAACAATAAAACATAAGAATTATTTCTTTTCGAATAGAACCACCCTTATATTCCTATTACCGAACCGCGGGTGTTTATGCATTTTCGGAAAATTTCAAGATGTAAATTTTTCTCTAATTATTATTTAACTAATATTATCTATATCTAATTATATCCACAAAGACATAAAATTGCAAAAACATCCTCAGTTTACTTATGGTATTTTCAATTCTCTCTTATTGAACATTCGAATTCTTATATGAGATCTATTTCTGATGAGCAGTTACATCTATCCTTTTATAAAATTATGAAGTTTTACCAAATCTTTTTTATTACTAGAAATATTTTTTGTTCGTCTAGAATTATTTCGAAATGTCTTGTCAAAAAATTTAGTTTTTTTATTTAAAATATTAGCAAATTGAGTTGTAGATATTTAGAAACATATATAGAATATTTATAATAGTCATTAATATTTTATCATAGACTAAACACAATGAGGTATATTTGAAGAAAGTCAACATTTCTTATCAGTAGAGATTGCGTACAATATTAAAGCAGTCTACCTACTTATTTTTGGAACAGTCGGAGTAGGTATCTCATATTGGGTTGAAACTTCAGCAAACAGGTATCGCATACTTTCCATCATGGACTACACGGAGAGACTTATCGCGCGCAGAAATTAAAGCCCAAGAATTTGCAGGAATCGTGTAAAATGGAATTAAAAAAATTACACGTCACGATATCCAACAAGATTATATATCTTTTTATCGACCCGATTTCGCTGCTCACCGGATGAAAGAAATACAAAAATAACACACATTCATTACATATACATATATATGATTGCAATTTTGCGAAACAAGCTGGAGGTACTGTGAAATTGAAAAAACCGAAAGGCGTGCATCTGGGGAGAAATTACAAGTATTCTCGTTTCTTGTTTCAGCTCCGTTTAACATGACAATTTTGCTTCAGGCTACACTTTACACTAATAAGCACTCCCGCAACAAAGTTGAACTAAAATGAAGCGAACGATTAAAACCGTTGAGAAGTATGATGAAGACAATGTTAAACATATCATTTAGAAAAAAGTTTCTAGCTCACTCAATTCGTTGAAACCAACTCTTTGAAATCTACTACAAACATTGATTATCTATAAACAAATATTTATTATTTTTTTACAAGTAATTATATTAAATACTTAATAACTCCAGCGTGCTATTGTTTAAATCATAAAACTATTGTTCATTTTAATTCTCTGTCAACGTGTTTTATGAAGTATGAAATGAAGGTGTTCTAATTATATATTACAAGAAATTTAATATTTAATCCTGCATTTCTATGCCTCAGTATTGTTCTGGTTTCAATAAACAATAAGATTTTTAGTACTTTAGTTTTGCATATCTTTTTCAAAGTTAAATAATTTTTTAACAATAAATAAACAGGATTGCGTTGCAGCAGAATTAAATTGAAGTGTAGTTTATATTCAAAAAATAATGAAAATAAAGTAAATCAGAAAAGCATTATGAGAATTAAATTTTTGTATCCTTTTCCATAAGTGATAATATTAAACATATTTATAAATATTACAGATTATTTACATCTATAAGTATAATTTTAATAATAGTCTTATAACGTTATCAGTGATAATGTCAGGTACGTACTTGCACACGTCTAATGATAAGAAAAACACTATGAGTATACATATATAAATTATCACTAAATAGTAATATAATAAAGTCTTCTATATCCGAACTCATAGAGGGAAAATTACGGAGAGAAAATTATTCGGGCAATCGAATTTTCAGATAATAGAAAAATTCTAACATTATACCTCTCTGATATTAAATTTTATTTGTTCAAATAGAGATCAAGGAACGTGTTTGTTTTAATAACGAAGTTTGTTTTATTTTGTTGGTTGCTGAACTATATAAATTTTTGGTGTAAAATAAGGGGAGGTCCATATTATTGTGCCCTTGAATATAAATTTTGTTTTGGATTACAAGGTCTAGAAATAAAAGAGCTATAAATAGATTCTATTGCTGTTTCTTTTAGCCCTCAGCTAGAGCTACACACCAAGGTTAACTTTTTGGTAATGTCCTTTGCTATAAATATATGAACGTGCTCCCTATCATTCTTCTTCCTATGTATTGTAACACTGTAAGAGTGAGGATCTGGATCAGCGAACACTATACCTGTACTTATACTTATACTTATACCTCTATTTCTTTCAATATATTTTTCTATTACAAATTCATCCACTTGTTCCTCTATCAGTCAACCTTGACAGTTACTGTCATAACTTATATTATGAGAGCAACTAGATTAACATGTACATTCTTACATACATATACACGTATATCTATTACTATACCATATGTACGAAAGTATTGCACTAATTTCTTGTGATGCATCTAAACAAACAAAACATATGTCTTACTAAGAACCAGACGAGATGAGTGTACTTTAGCTCGTATATGATATAACAATTACAAACAATTATGTAGCAATTAATTAAACAAAAATTTTTAAAGATTAAAGTACACCCTTATCTTGTTTGTCCTATACGTAGCAACAATGTCATGAGTACTTTCGATACTTCTATAAATATAAATACACAGATTAAACATTCCAATGTATGCGTATTACATATATATGTATAAATTGTGTTCGTATGCGCGTACGCTGCACGAACAGAAAATCTAATTGTCAGATTGCATATGTAATCAGAAGCATCGAAAATTTCGAAACCCCTTCTGCAATAAATTCTGAAAGAGATTGAAATGGTCAGGATAGCCACCGAAGGTTTCTTTTTGCACGACGAAAAGATTAAAAGAATCGTCGTAACAGTTCTCCGAAAAGGAATCATGGTCGCGTTATAAATCTCAAAATTTAAATCCAATTTAACGTGGCCTTAAGAGGGGGACGTCGACGAGATAGTAACAAGGCACGAGTGTCGTCGGTTGTTCTTTCCGAGGATCCTTACTGGCTAGACGGATCTGCGTTCGTATGTTTAATGTACCCTTAAGGAAGAACCTCGTCCTTTTAACTCGTTGCACTGGTAAGGCCAGTCTGCGATTCGATCGTTCTGCGTACGTCTTCGCGGAGAGAACTCCTCGCGTTCATCTTCATGTTCCTCGTCTGGTCGGGCGTCATCGATGCGGATAAGAGGATTTACTTGACCGAACGTCTCACCATGAGATTTCCAAGTAACCCGTGCCTACATTACGCTGCCGACTAATACGGTAAAGCGATAATTTTGATCTTGAATTTGATGAATTTTGTCATCTTATATTACTTGTCCTGACAAGGTATTCAATGTTTTTTTTTTTTTTTTTTTGTTTTTTCGTTCGTTTCCTCTTGTGCATTTACTACCATGTTACTGCTTGAAATAATTGCAAAATTGAATGTAAAGATGATTGATTATCCACAAATATTAAATCCTTTATTAAATTCACTACATAAGCTTAAAAGCTTACATTTTACAAATCTTATCCTTTCTTCTTTTTTTATTAGAAATGTGCTGCTAGGAAATATGTGTTAATGTAACGAATTATATTATTTTAAGTAATTTTAAGTGATTTGATCGTAAATTTGAATAAAAGCCTTATAAAATACCAATTGAGTTATTACTACCACTAATATTATTGCACTTATCGTATTTTTGTACTTATTCTATTTAAATAATTTACTTATAATTCTCAATAAGAATTGATTGTAAAATACATCCAAATAAAAAAAAATAATTCTATTTAAATATTACATACTGTAAATATATATTATTTTTGTATCTAATTGACTATTTGTACGGGATTATTTTCGTATGGTACCTTTCATTCAATAAGGATACATACACAGAATATTTCACCTAACTTGACCATCTTAAATATCTCACATATCTTTTGTGATAGAGAAAAATATCAGAGGAAGAGAATATTCGGTTCGAAGGAGCAAACGTGATAACAGACAAACAAATTTTCTCCAGGCCTGTTTTCCTAGATTTCAAGGTCATCGAAGTATTTTTAAACGGTGTTTTTAATGTAAACATAGTTACATTACAACAGTCTTATAGCTCATAAAAAACAAGTTCAATGATGTCCAATATATTGACCTTCGCGTGACCTTCAACGAGGATATCGTGAAATGTTTGCCATTAATTTCAATACTCGTTCGGGGACGGTGAATGATGAAATCTCAATTTCATTGGAACAATGTGTCGTGTAATTGTTCCTCATGCTCATAAGCAAACGTTCGTATTATCCTTTTATCGTTTGAAGTATGATTACACGCATCATATCAAAGCGATAATCCTAGCAGCCGATTATCGCTTTACAATTAGTATCAAAAGCTTGTCCATCATGTACTATGTATTGCGGTATTAGACAAAATTACAGAAAGTGGATGAATTAACATTAAAATTTTTCTACTTGAAATCATTATTTAAGTATGTGTAATTTTCCTTCCATTGATTATTCTACCAATCTACTTTTATTTACTAGATTTATATTTTGTCTGTAATATTATATTATTTACCACATTTCTTTCTCCATTTACTACATATATATAAATTCTACAATAATTTTTATTTTAATATCTTGATAAATTGTATAAATACTTTGTAATAAATCTTGACATAAACAATCTTATGCAATTTGTAGATGTGTTCCTTTATGTTACAATTATAATATTTCATAGAATTAATTTATATCATAGAATATCAGAAATAACTATGTAACGTATAATAATAATTATAAGCATGTATCAGTTATATAACAGTTCACATTAACTTTTATCACTTAACCTTTTCAACCTGTTGGGGAAATGATTTTTTATTAATTATTAATTAACTTCGGTAGAAACATCTTCTCAGATTATTTTATGAAGAAGACATAATATATTAAAATTTGAGACCAATTTTACTAAAATCAAGTGCATTCATCTTCAGTTAATTAATAATTGATATATGTATACAACACTGCGAGTACGCAAGATCGAGCGTGAAAGGGTTGCAATTCATTAAAGACATAAAGCTCGTACTAATATTGTGTATTTATTAAGCCTTGTTCACAATTCTTTCCGTGAAATATTTTCCAAGGTCTGTCAGATTGCTACATTAGTGTTTCTTAATGTTTCTATTAAACACAGTGCTTTCAGCAAATTTCACCTTCTAAGAGTAATATTGTTCCCGTCGTACTAACGACTCATAATAATAGTTAACGAACGAATAGTGACGTGGGGACGTGTTTTCGGACGATCTACCTTAATGTGATCTACAAACTTAGACCCATGATGATATACGCGCTCCTGAAATGTTCTCTTTCGCGACAGTATACTTTAAAAGTGTGGTACAGAAGGGCGGAGTCCTCTCCCATTATCCCTGTCAATGTCCTTGCGGTTTTTGAGTAAATAACCAGCCGGAATAACAGTAATTTTTCTGTCGAAAGTCTCCTTTGGTTATTTCTCGGTTTCAGAACCGCAAAAGACGTAAATCAACGGAAATCGGTGCATCGTTGAATACGCAAGTACAACAAGATCTGCGGTTAAATATAACATACTTACATACGTGAATATGTATAAGTAACCCAGTATCTTTAATCAACATTTTTATAAAAAAATTGTAGCAGTAAATGAATTGATTATATAGATATACTATATGGCAATGTTATTTTTTGTATGTACATAAAATATCTACATTGGTTTTCATAATATTTACGTCTCATAATTATAAATATTTTTATAAATGATAATATTACACATAATATTTACATAAGAATAGATATATTTGATTATATTATAAAATTAAATTAATGAGCATATATTATTGTAAATAAAAAAAAGCATTAAACATTACGATGCTCGATAGTTTCTGAATATTTATTGTATTATTGTACAATACAATTCATTGGCTTTGCTGGTTGGCTCGGCAGAGTCAGTAGTAAATGTGGTATAACTATTAAATAAAAAAAAAAGAAAATAATTCATTGATATAATTATTTATTAATTAAATAACTCGGATCTTTTATTTAAATATTGAAACAGCTTTAAGTTTCTTGAACCCAATTTTCGATTATAAAATTATAAAATATAAAAGCTCTACTTTTAAAAAAAATCAAGTACATATTTTGAAAACATCGGAAGAATGCAGAAGTATGAATTAATGTTTATAATTATCGTATATCATAAAAATGTATCCAGTTAATATTTAGTCATGCCGGTACTAATACCTTATTTAATTAAAATTATGGGTTTAAAATTTTTTTAATCTTAGGTCGTTCATTTTGAAGAAAATATAACACAATATGTTGCAATTCTTCATAAAAAACTTATATTTTCAGTTTCTTAAATAAATAAATATCATTTCAATGAAAGTCTTTCCTGTAATTCGTTAAAAAATACAATTTTTACTTAAATAAATATTCTATTGTAATTTTTCTATGCATAAAAATTTTATATAAATCATTAATTACCATCTATCATACGATACAATCAAGCCCATTATTGTCTTTAATTTTTTAATTAATTCTCGAAGGAAGGAATATACCTACTCTGTAATGTGTTAGTTATCACAAAATCACAAAATTTTGATTGCTAAGAAAGTAAGAAACATACAAATTTTTGAAGAATCAAAACGGAACACCAAGCGTTTACTGTTATGACAATTATGCAATTTCTGTCCTATAATAACTTTCAAACTTTGATATTAGGAAAATGAAAGCTTAATACTATTTTTCATAGATTCTGCTTATATTTAAAATAAAAGTAATCCAAAAATTTATATATAAAGTGAATTTATTAAAACTTGCAGAAATTGCTATCAAAATACAAAAGAGTAAAAATATTAGAGTAGCATGTATATACAAAACACAAATGTTATTTTACACATTACAATGACACTTTACACAGTTAAAATTCCTATAAAATATAGTATACTTAGCTTTCAATAGTTTTTTAAAAAATTGAGTACTAATGTTATTTATCTATATAGTTAATATAAAAAAGTTTCCAGTTCCAAGAAATGAATATTAAAAATATATATTAATTTTTCATTTGTACTTTTATATTTAAAATATATTCATATAGAATATTAAATTTGCAGATTTCTATCAAAGATAATGCCACTAATCATATAACTATTATGACGTAACAACTTCATATACGCATACCAAAGTCCTAGATAAGTTTTAGCAATTTCAATTTTTAAAATACTTTCACTTTTGTTTCTAAGTTGCGTATTCGATCGAATAATTTATCAATTATTTTCCTTAACTCGGTGATTCTAATGGTGAGAATAAAGAGACACCTTTATATCGAACGACAATGCTCGATTTGTGCCGTGAATTTGCTCTTCGTATCAATGCAACAAGATATCAGTGATCAAACGTAGCGATAACAACACGGTGAATGATAACATTCTTTGTGCTTTCGATTACATTTTTCAATAGCCTACGATGGCTGCAGTCGCATTTATCCAGAATTTTAAATAACTAGAAATTTCTCTATGTTTAAATTTTATTTTATTTTATTTTATTAAATAAATACCTTATAGTTTATATATGTAAACTATATATAGTAAATATATATAGTTTCGTATATACAATATTGAAAATTTACGTATTTAACTTGTGAGAAAAAAAAGCATCCTTCTTTAGAGATTTTTTACAATTTAATGGTAACATATTTTTCTATCATAAATGATTACTATGCAACAGCAATATACCTATCTAATTTAACATGCCTCGAAATAATGTTAAATTGCATAATAAGATTATGTAATTTATATAACTTAATGCTTCGTCTATCCAATTATCTATTCAATTAAATAAAATATCCTAGAATAAAGATTTATGGTTTTTAAACACTCTATGAGTCACCGTTGCTATTCCTATGTAATAAAACTTTACGACTGAAGTGATCGATACTTGTCCAAGGGAATTATACCTAAAACTGTCGAGTCTGTTAGTACAAAGAATTAGTAACAGCAATATAGCTGAACAGAAAATGGCAGTCGTTGAAATTCTTTTCATGAATATTCAGAATATTGATGTTTCGATTGATATTTGTCACAAGTGATAGGTGCCGTTACTGAACAACAATGAGTATTCAAGGATTTTTCATCGGTTCGAACGAGAGTAAACGTATTTGTACCTTTGTCTGGGATGAAGTCAGTCCTAACTTAGGTTTCGTGAAAATTTCTACCGACTGCAGCTCAAATAAATCAATGTACAATTCCATAGTTTCCTAAGAATATTATCTTTTGCTTCATCATTTATTATGATGTTGCCTTCTAACATGTTACGTTACGTTTAATGGAATTTTCTATCAAAGATGAAGCTTACAGAAATTTGAACATTAATAAATATCAAAAAAAAGCTCCTTGTTAATACTGGTAAAAATAGTACTAAGTAGAAGCATAATTTTGAATACTCTTTTGAATTGTTTGTTAGTAAGTAACGTAAATAAAAATGTTCTAAGCATTAGAGGAGGTGAGAGACACAGGAAAATAATAAGACTTGTATTCTGTATTATTCGTAACGTTGTTCAATATATTTAACGAATTATTTTTTATTATCTATTTACAAGAAGGTATCAGCTTGATGAAATTTTGTGATAAAAGTTTAGTCCAATGTGAACTATGTGCATACTAATGAATGAAATTTATCAGTTCTAACTTTTTTTGTTATGTGCATTATGTACAATATTATTACAAAACCACTATAATACAATCAAATATTTCACAATGTGTCTTTCAAGGAAATCTCCTTTAAATAATAACGTGAATCAGTTTAAATATCTTATTTCTCTGATACTTCCATTTAGTATCGATTGGATCTTTAACATTTGTAACTTCTATAACATTTATAAACTTTACAACAAATCACTTCTTATAATACTAACACCTAATATCTTAAAACGTTTCTTATCGAATCTTTCTCAATACCGCAATATAACATTCTTCTAAGAATAGAAATATAAGAATAAAATGATTTATCTGAATGGAACATTTGTCAAGTTATGTTCCTATTAAATATTAACCATTCTTATAAGGCACTCAGGAATGCTCCATTCTTTGAGAATGTCCAAACGTTCGATTTTTCTTAACGACGAGATATGACATTTCTTTACTCGTACTCTCTATTCTATAAGCATTTTTGAAAACCCGTTTCGTACGTACTAGATTAAGTAATCTTGACTCCACTACAAAGAATTACCATTAATCTAATAATAAAAACGACATAATTTTCGCGACTCGTATAGTTACATCTGTACAATATTGATATGACTAGATCACAGTGGATAGAAACAGCCGCTATTTATCGCCTCCTTTTGGCCCTTTCTCCTACTCGTCCTCTCTTTCACTTCTGTAACATAAGAATGAACAAATTTTTTATGTTAACGTACCATTCGTGATTATCATATATCAGATTGAAACAGATTCTCTATCAGAAGATAAAATGCTTTAATTTCTTCAGAACAGTACATGTATGGTAAAAGTTAATTTACAAATTGGCGGTTTGGTTGGCTGTCTAACATTTATTTCTTTGTGTTATTATTTAAGTGTTAATATCACTGTAAATTACGGTGAAATTTTCATTTGGGAATTATTTTTATTTAGGTCCTAGATTTCACGTTTACTTCACAAAATATCGGTATTGAGGAAAGCCACGTAATGCTACTTTATAAATTTATTCTTGAAGAAATTGAGATTGTCGAAGATCGGTAAGGAGACACTACAGGTATATAAGTGAGAGAAGCAGGGGATGATTTCAGGTAAGGGCAGTTTTACTGGGAGGGACTAGCTCTTCATGGGTAGAACGAAAACGAACAAATCTGTAGAGACGGTCGGGAAGAGAGAAAGACGGGAGAATAGCGTACCGGTTCAAAAACCTACAAAAGGGGGACTGAAATATCCTGAAAGATGCATTCAGGTTAAACGCAGCAGACGAAATCGTCTCTTGTCAAAGAGAAAGAGAGAGAGAGGGAGAGAGTAGTCAGAGAAAATAGAGAGGAAAGAAGAAGGAGCCGAAAAACAGAAGAAGATAGAAAGCAAGGAAAAGATCCGCGGGAAGAAACGTTAGAAGCTTCGATGGAACGTCGGAAAAAGTTATGTCTATCAAGATTAAAGTTGAACTTGGATCGACGATTAACGTTTCTGTTTACTCTTCAAGAGTACGTAGCTAACTCGATGTCCTGAATAAAACGAATACACGACCGACTCATATTTTTAAATATAATGTATAACACATTTATTTTATATTATAAATAAAAAAATATAAATTTTGTTAATTAAATTATGGAAAGAAGATTACAGTAGTTATTACGTTGAAATTCTCTTTCTGGTATGGAATGTACCATTGATAATGTGCGTTCTAGATGAACGTGACAGACATTATATGGACAACAATAATACCTGAAAACGAGGATAAGATATTTGAAGAAAGCCAAACCGCGGGAAATGGATACTTATATTTTCTTGTGACGGGATGTTGTTAAGCTTTCGCAGAAGGTGGCAAAATTTTCAGAAGAGACGAATTGGACGACTCTAAAAGTTGAAGAGTGAGGAGGGATGAAAAAACGGTAGAAGGACCGGCACACATATACTGGTGGTGACATGCGTGTTAGTATACAGTGAAAGAAATCGGGCACAAAAGCGTCGCTTCTAGAATGTATACTCGGTGGCCCTCTGAATGGAGTCTGCGATTTGAATGGCTGGAGTTTCAGCGAGGGGTCGCGCGCGCCATTGTGACGGCGCAAGGTCACAAATCTGGTCGGAAATTTCTTTGAACTTCCTTGGTAACGCGGATGTTACCTCACGAGCAAAATTTACGGTCGTTAAGGAGCGAGGGAGGTGAGAAGCTTTTTTAGAAAAAAGTTCTGAATATGACGCAATGTTTCTTTTCAACTGAGCGTTTGAGATTGTTTCCATATATAAAAATATATGTAATTTTTACAAGAGATATTAAACAACAGTTCTATATTAAAGAAAAGTAATTAGAAATGACGATAACCCTTTTAAATCGATTCTTCACAGTAAACAACCACTTAATAGATAGTAAGACATAGTAGATAATTTTATTTCGTTGAAAAAAAGCATTTTATCTGTTGTTTGAATTTCATCGCTAGACCAGCACGTAAATATAATTAATTATAAACTAAAATATAGATTAAGTGTATTTACCAACATTAATTATTACAACATGTCTCACTGAATCAATTTCAAAATTTCAAATATTGGTACGACTAAAAAGTGTACTAAATAATAGAAAGAAACTGAACAAACAAATTACGACACTAACCTTTGAGGTGAAGAATGGATCCAAATCGGAACCGACGTAGACACTGGTTTTCTCATTGACTTTGTTGCCACCAGGAGATGACATCTAACAGCTCTTCGTCTTCGGGACTCATAGGTTCGTAATTATCATAACCATCGGAATGTGTCGCATAAAGAGTACCCGATGTTCCGTACCCTTGACTGCCAGCTGATGACGCTTCGGAAACAAAACTCGGCGTTGGCGAACTTGAAGCTTCGGAACAAGGTGCTGGTACGAATGTTGGGCTAGGGTTTTGCCGTAAATGTTGATGTCGGTGCAAGTCCGAGCTACTATGATGCCGGAGTTCAGTATTGACATTGCTACGTAGTCTCAACTCGGGAGAATGGTGACTGGATTCGACGTTGATTCCATTGTTGGAACTACACGTGGATGAGGCGGAAGAGGTGGACGAAGGTGATGACGATGTTGGCGAAGATACACTCGTGACATCCGAACCACTGTCGTGTTCTTCCAGAAGACGTTGCAGACTCCTGATATACTCGACTGCCATCCTAAGTGTTTCGACCTTCGATAGCTTTTTACTACCGGCTCTAGATCCGCCGTGCGTGCCAGCTGTACTTCCTCCAAGAGCTTGTGCTACGCTTTGAGGTATATGCTGCCTCAAAGTGGCGAATCCATTATTCACCTGCTTAACACGATTTCTTTCTCGAGCGTTCCGCCTCGCAACCGAAGCCGGTTGATGAGGAACCGTGCCATAAGGACCGGTCGTCTGACCGTAAATCTTGGATCGCTTGCAACCGTGTTGTTGAATCTTGATGTCATTAGCCGGCATACTACTAGTGGAAACAATCACATTGCTGCGATGAGTTTGAGCACTGGTTGTTGAAGAACCGTGAAGATTGTGGTGATGATGCTGTTGCTGTACGCTCAACATGATCGGTAATACGTTCCCCTCCTTCGATTCCACTAAGGTCATATCACTGATTCGATCCCCCCCACTACGAGAGCAGGAGTGCGCGGCAGCGCGTGCCAGATGACCTTGAGAAATAGAATCCTCGATGTGCTCAAAGTACTAGTTTGCAAACCGAGTACTATGACTCTTCCCTCTCTGACGAGCCCCCTTCTTTTACAACACCTTGGTTGAATACGCACGACGCGTCCAACGAATGTAGTGGAATACAAACAATAAAACACGTTCAAAACGAGACGAATGATTACGTGAATTAGGAAAGATGAAAATAAAACCGCACCCTTGATGCTAACGGTACGGACCTGGCTCCCGAAATGCCTTACTAAGAAGGGTTCGAGGCCTTATATAGCCAGGGCGGGCACGCGCCTATCCCCTCCATTGGGCCTCATACTCGATCTCGGGCCCTAAACCCCCATCTTCTCTCCCTCTTTCCCACCCTACTGGCTTGCAGTGCCTCATACCCCTGTACGTCCCCACCACTACCGATCCAAAGGCCCTACAACGCCCGAGATTCTCATCTTCGTGAATCGCCCTCGTGCTTTTGCGTGTCCGGTCGATTCTATTTGCTGATTTGGATATTTAAAGATGATACCCCTCGCCGTTATCGGCAAGATAACTTAACTTGTGGTTCTCGTTTCTCGGAAGTTGTAGCGTGCTCCGGATTTTATTTTAGTTGCGCATTTATATAAGCTCGAAAGTCTATTTCCATGATATATGTACATAGGAATAATATCGATAATACGTTATAGTGATAATAGTAATTATAGTATTAAGCGCATACATAGAATTTTTGTGAATTAAATGAAAAAGACACAGCGTTATACCATTCTTGGCTATAATCTATATTTTTGTGTGACAAGTAAAGCATTTAACAAATAGAATTTAGAATTATTTTGCTTCGCGCATCGCTTTAATACTAAAAATTATTCGATCATTTATTATAAAATTTGAAACATTAATTATCAATTCAAATTTCAAGCTCGATTTTTTAACAAATTAGTGGATAACATTTAGACAATATTTTTGGTCCTAGCCTTCCAGATTCAGTGTGCCGTTGATATGTATGTTTTCGAATCTCAAGTCACATTGCAACGATCCCCGAAAATTTGTGTACGCGTGAGAAACACTGGCACGCACGCAAGAAGGGTCCACATCCCCACCGACTGGCCGGTGTCTCAGGGATCGAAATTTGAACAGTTATATACCGGGAGAAAGAAAAGCTGGTCCAGAGACCGAACGAGCTGGCCGAGAGAGATACGTGTACGTACTACGGTCAAGTCAAAAAGAGAGGAATCGTGGAGAAAGAAAAGGGAGATGCATGGCGAAGAAGACGAAGTAAGAAGAGGAACGTGAGGAGGAGGGGGTGGCGGCTGAAGAGATGCTACATTGGAAAGAAGGTACTAGCCGCGCGAGTGGAGTAAGGGGGTACGCAGGATATGTGGGCCCGAATGGAGGTAGGGAAGTTGGGGGCAGCAGCGTTCTGGGCATACTGGCAGCGGCGAAGAGGGCAGGGGGTGGAAGACGTGAGCCGTTCTCCCCACCCTCGTGTCGTGGCGCGCGCCGACCCCCATCCATCGACTACACACTCCCCACCAGACATTCGGTTTTATCCGCTACGTACGAAGCGTGCGCGTACGTGCGTACGTGCGTACGCGCGTGCGCGCGTGCGTGCGTGTACTAGGGCGCACGCGTGCTTGCCGGGCCTCGTGCTTAAGGGGAGCATGTACGGGGAGGATGTGCGCGCGCACAGCGCGCGTGGTCCTACGATTGTGTGAGTTGCGTGTGTGCGCTCACGCGTGGAACAGGTATATGCCCTGTTCCTTTCTTTTTTTTCTTTTACCGGCGCTCTGTCTCCCTCTTTTTTTCTATCTCTTTCCCCTTATCGTTCTCTTTCCGTCTATGCGTGTCTATCTTTTTCTGTGTTGAAAAACCGACGCATAAGGGGCACTTGAGGGCCACTGGACGTTCTCCCTGGGCGCGGAGCGTGCGTGGAGTCTGTGATAAATATCCGACGCCCAAATGTCGTCTGACGTTGGATTCCGACAGATAAAGGATGCTTTGACGCTTTAAACTAAGTTGTATCGAGGTACTCGTGTACCATCGATAATATTCGATAAGACCAACTGGTTGCACAAATTTCAGGAAATATCGAAACTGATATGTTGTTTGGTTTTCTTATTATTTGACTTTATAAAAATATATTCAAGCTATTTTAAATAAAATGAATTACATGATTTATAATCCATTTTAGAGAATTACACACAAGAAAGATTCATCATTCCAATTGAAAAAATTAAAATGTTAATCCTGTATTTATAAAAAAAGCGAAATTAAATCTATACTTATTATTTAAATAATTTATTGAACATTTTCTCTATTCTAAAAGATTTAGTGTAGAAGTTAACTTGCAATTTTGCGTAGAGTGAGAAAATATAGAAATTATTTTATTCGATTTATCAGATAATATTGAAGCAATTTTTAAAAAGTGTTTAGAATAAATAAACTTTAGTGTAACTGATAAAATACTTACAGTTGGACAAAAAGGAAGTACATATATATAGAAAGAAAATTAGGAATAATTATATATGTATAACATCATATTATAGAAAGAATACAAGTATTATAATGAAGGTAGAAGAAATCAGAAATAGTTCTAAAGAAAAGCAGTTTATTATTTGTTCTAATTGTTTTTGTTGATTTAGTTATTGTGTAAAAGGAATTACAGAATTAAGGGATAAATCCTTAATCTAAAACAGAGAGTTGTTTCGAAACAAAAATCCTGATTGGGACTAATTATCGTCAGGTAGTTTATTTTGTATACGTGGGAAGAGTTTGTCTTCATACAGAGTTCAATTTCTTCTTCAAGGAACCCCAAGGCAAAACGCAGGGATCCCAAAGAAGACTTACGAGGCTGTCGTGTACTTTTCGTTCATATGAATACTCACTGTACGACAAATTTGCAACCGCAAAGTTGAAGGTCCTATCATTAATATTTCTTGTAGAGCTTCTTTTGATATGGCAATCTATTTCAAGAAACCTGACGCACCATTACGTGAGAATCAAAATATTAATTTTCGCTGATTATGGTGCAGAGGCATTAACATACATTTTCAATTTTGTTGTGTGGAATTTTCGCTTAATCAGTGGACTCTTTTTAAAGTAATTGTATAACTACAGAAAAAATGCTCCACAAACGTATTGTGTTGATATATTTAAATATTTAAAATATATTGAAATATTTTGTTTCTAAATATTTGGGCTTTTTAATTTGGCTGACGTTATCAGTTAGTTGATGTTTAGAAAATGAAATAGGTAGGTAGAACGAAAGATGTATTCAGGTTTACATTTTCTTTTATTTTTAATTGTATTTAATGATATGTATACTGGTAATATTTCTCTATTCATCTGGATTTTCTTATTTTAATATCTGATTTCTGTATGGAATAAGATTTTTAAACGCAGCGAATTTTCCATTGTATAATAAAAGCATATTATCGGGTAAGCAATATCGTTGAGCAACTACGGTATAGCGCCATTATAGGTGATTAATAAATAAAGAAAAAAGGATTGTTTTAATTCGCGTACGTGAAATGAAGTAAAAGTCCAAAGTACAATGAAGAAACATGAGAAATGGGAATGATGGTGAATAAAAGGACGGGAGAGAAAAGGGATATTTTCCAGAACGTTGATAATGGCCTTATTACCTTGAACCTTTGGTTGGAGAATTTATTCCGTAATTATATTCTTGGACCACAGCAGCCGGACTAGCTGGCCACATCGCCGCTAATTATCGTGAAATTAATTACCACTCCGAGTGGCGGGATGAGTGATGCCACGGGCTGGCCAACTTGAATTTTCTATTTTAACCCTTGCATTACGTTACTTCTCTGTCTTCATATTAGATATGATTTTGATTTTTTGCCTCCAGCACTATCCTAGAACCTAGTATAATCGTTACGACTGATCATAGAGATTAGAATCTTTGTAGTTTGCAGGATGAAGTATAAGCTGCGTAACATGCTTTATTTTTATTTCTTTCCCTTTTTAATAGTTGTTATGATTCTGGGCAAGAGTGTTATATTGTCGTCTGCATCTTAAAAGAGTTTATTTATTATTATTTTATTTTCATTCATAAAATATAAAAAACATTATAGTATCGAAATATTATGGTATCTACGTATATGAAATTGGAATTTAATTAATTTAATTACCAAGTAAAAATGATTATACATTAATTATGATTTTAAAGTTACACTAAGATGTAATGTTTATGTGTTAGGTTTAATGATTTGTAGTTCATAATACTACATAATACACTACATAATACGTTATATAATACACTACATAATACACTATATAAAGTTTACTTAAAAATATTCTATAAGACTGAAGTCGTAGGAACAACATCCTTAAAAAAAAATAGTGTCCCACTAATATATTATTCTATACAAATTATTACAGAACTATATCTTTTAACGGAATTATAAGTTTAATGGAAATATAAGTTTTATACATTATTAGCAGTATTAGATTAGAATATCATGTATAATCGTACAATTATCGTAAAACTACACTAAAAGCTATACCAAATAATATTTATACTGTATAAACATTTTTATATACGGTCAGTAATAATAATACGTATGGATATAAATTATCGTGTCTCGTGTTACAGAAAATTGGTACTAGTATCGTTGCTATTATCAGAGGGCGTTATTATAACTTCACCTTTTTTTTTTTGTGGTCAAACGAGACTTCTCGAGGTCGATGAGAATCAACTTTTCTGTGTCCCTGTTAACGAGAATATTGTTGGCTAATTGACGGACTGGAAAAGCTTATTAAACAAGATACTTATTTTGAAAGTGAATTATATATTTCACAAAAATGAACCGTCTTGATTTCAACTATTTGATATGGAAACTGCGAGAAATTCTACCATGCTAAGGATACATCATATAATGTTTTAGATTGTATTATATATTGTATAATTATTTAATTACATCGTTTATCTTTTATTCATGCGTGATCAACATATTACATTTCACATTGGAAATTATCTTTGTTTTATAAAGTATAAAACTATTAACAAAATTACGATATTGCTTATGATATTTTTGCAACATACAAGTTAATTTTCATAACATTTCATTAACGTCAATACATTTTATTATCTAAATATTATGTATAGTTTTAGCTTAGCTTAGATTTGAATACTCGACTTTCTTTTAACAATATATAACTTTATAATATAAAACTGATTAGTTTAAGTATATGTAAGTAATAGAGTGGTTCTTACACATTTTAGTATAATATCTACTATAATAACATCATATCATATTATAACATCACATTATACCTAAGTACTTAATGTTTTCTTTCTTCTTATGAACCTTCCGGGTGAATTGTTATTTATTAATGAGAGTTGCAATATAAAGGAAGTACAGATCTTTATAAAATTGTTCGTACGAAAACACGAATATATTTCTGTACAATTATAAAAGGGATTACTGTTCTAAATTTAAAAGAAAAAAGTATAGCATAGATTTATAACTATTAATTGATGACAATAATTTACTTGTAATTATTCATCGTTGTAAATAACTGCAAGGAAATTAGCATCATATCCAATTACCACTTAATTGAATTAATAAATATTATTAATATTATATATTTAATTTTCTTCCAATCTCTATATACACAGCGTGTATTATACTGCAGGAAAATATTCTTATAGAGTAAATAGATTGTTCAGCCCTTAAAGCGGAAAAGACAAACAAATTATAATTCTATTATAATATGCAAAATAGAAATATGCCAATGTAAAATGTATGTCGTATATACAGGTCTACCTTGGAAATATCGACTTACACGTGTTGGCATTTTACTACCAGCTGACATATGTGCTACAATAATGTACAGGTAGCACTCGACCTAGAGGGGTCGAGGGAGGAAATTTATGCGTGTATACACCTTCATAAAGGACCATGTGGGGTTGCTACCCATAACCTAATCGACTACACATATGGTGTTCTCATGAATGCGCTCTTAGAACGTTAACAGGTACGGATATCGATAAGGTTCCAACGTACTAAAACATATGCCATTTGCAGGTTCACTGAATTCTTGGCGATACCAGCGGATTTCTAACACCATTTTTCCTCGACATGCTGTATGCACACCTAATGTAGTGCATATAATAACTAACTGATTTTTAGGAATTTGTTTGCATTACAGATTAGTCTACGGACATGTGTGATAACTGGTTATATGATAATAGAGAACCGTACTCTTTTCTCAAATTTCCTATATTTTTGAAAATTTGTAAAATTCGCACATATTATAATTTAAGTAAGGAATCCAAGACTACTTATTAAATGGTAATTAACATCTACCTATATGCACGAAAATACACAGTAATACTTTTACTTATGATTTTCGTTAAAGAAATGTTGTTCTACTACTAGAATCTACTAGTACTTCCTATGATGTACTACTTTCTGTATCATAAAAATCAGTTTCACGACTCTGATTTGAGTAATGGATTTCTATAAAGTATCTACATATGTGTTTGTATACTTTTTATGCGCTGAAGAAACAATATATAGGTTATTTTATTACTTTCTTCAATGATATTTTATAAATGCAATTTTTACACAATATGCCGTAGTTCATTCCTTGGTAGATTACGAGTATATTTAATTATTTTATATGAATGATTTATTATCAATGAATGGCAAATATTACAGTAAGACATACTACATATAATTATTACAATTGCATAATTCATCAATCCCGGATAAAGAAATACATTATTTTGAGATGATTGATGACGAAAAATTATTTTTACACTACATTATTATACGAAAGTATGATTAGACACCAATTTCCTTACGTAGCACTTTATGACTCGTTTTAATTCCTTATCAGCATTAGCCGTGGTTATAAGATACGTAATCATACACAATTATATATTTTTCTGTAATAAATTGTGAGAGACGTCATATGTATAGTATATACTTGCAAACTTTCGATTACCTATCTTAATCTATCTTAATCGAAACACACCACAAAGGGTTTCTCGCGACTCATGGATCGATATCATGATAGAAACAGCTTATTCTCTGAATGAATTTATCGTTTTCTGGAACGCGACACGGGGTAAATAACTCAAAATGTATCCATCTCAGATTTAACAACCATAAGCACTGTGCATTGTTCCAACAGGTTTACCTTCAAAAGATATAAACCGCGAAGATAAATTCGCGATAGCAACGTGTCCCTAACAGGAATTTCTCCATCGGTTTTCACTTGAAAGCATACTTTGCAGATGTTATGTACAGATATCGGAACCATCGAAAAGGTTTTAATTATCCCATAAAGTATTCAGATATCATACCGGCTAATAGATTCCATAGATTTTCTCCTGGTAAGTAGTGAACAAAGCATGATCCTGGCTTGCATGCGTATCTTGTTTCAGAATATAATTTGTCGCTGCATGTAATGGTTCATGCTATTGCTGCAACTATAGTTTGGTAATTTATTGTCACGTGTGTCAAGAAAATTCATTTATAATCAAACAATCGATTATGTTGTGGTTCGTTGTCGGCAAAAAGCGCTTTCGACGTTGAAAAAACGGACGTGTCCTCGTGCGATTCGCTTTACCTCGCTTCGCCTTACCTCGCCTCGCCTTGCCACGTGTACAAAGTTGCAATTACTCGGCTCGTCAGTGAGTAAACGTATCCACGACTGCTTGTCGCACCACGCGAACTAACACCCTTCTCCCGACAACGGCACAGTGTCTGTTTAAATGCAAAACGACCACGACTTTACGGCTCCATCGCATCGGCTGCTAGCGGAGAGTTACGCTGATTAATGATCCTGGACACGTCGTTCCGACAACGGGGCTGTCGCTTTCCATGCCTCATGTACGACCTTGTCGAGTTTATCACTGGCACCCTGTCTTCCAAGAATTATGCGAGACTGGAATTGCATCGACACTAGATTGCACTTTCTCCGTTGATAGTGAACTTGACTAAGGAATGCCATTAGGTTAAAGTATGGGAAATGTTAAAGTTTGAAATTAACATATGTATATCAACTGACTACAATAGGTACAATCTTGTTTATATTGATTATATATATTGCAGTGATAAATTCATTAATATGTGCATGCTTATCTGGATCGACTTATAGTAACGGTATCTATTTGAATTTGAGCAAAGTATACAGATCACTAATAAATTATTTATAAGCAGCATTTATTACGTTTTCATAGACTCGGTAGACTATAATTTATATTATCTATTAAATGATATGGCAATAATATATTTTACACTAATTATTTAAATATCACATTACTTGAATTAATGCTAAAAGTCTTTTTACGAATTTAGAACAACTTTCTTAATCTGACTTACATATAATTTAAACATTAAAGAACCTGTTAAATAAACAAGATAATTCTATATACAATTGTGTTTAACAGTTACGAATACCGATTTTATTATCACACATTGATTTTTAAAATCAAATTAATCATGCGGTAATATTCTACCATGCATACAGTCTGTCACACAAGAGCGTGTCTGCGATATCTGCGAAACCTGACACCTAATCAGAATGAGATAAAAAGAATGTAAACAAACGAAAACTTCTCTAATACGCGTTGCTGAATACCTTTCAGTTTCATTTGAAACAGTGAAAGGAACAGAGCTTTTTAATATGAGTGCCGCGTACGCGAAACGTCGAAAATCGTCTGGCATGGGCGAATGAAAACAGAGATCGTGATTGGAGTAATATAATATTCACTGATGAATCTTCGTTTTGGGCATGGTGTCCTATTAGGCGTGCTTGGACTATCCATGGAAGAAGGATGATTCAAAGAAGTGTAAAACACCCTATAAAAGTGCATGTTTGGGGTTGCTTTAACGCACGCGGTTTTGGGACTTTGTGCGTCTTTACAGACAATCTGAATGCACAAAAGATGGTGAAATTGTACCAAAGGGGACTTCTCACATCCGTGAAACGTTGGTTCAACCAAACCGAGGACCAATGGATATTGCAAGAAGACAACGACCCTAAACATCGAAGTCGCATCTGCACCCAATGGAAAGCGAAAAACGCCATCACAGTACTTCCTTGGCCATCGCAGTCCCCTGATGCAAACCCTATCGAAAATGTGTGGTCCCTAATGAAATGCAAGCTGAGAGGAAGACGTATCACAAAAATAAGAACACTTGTACATCACATTCGAAAGATATGGAGGTCGTTACCAGAATCCTACGCTCAAAAATTAGTCGAGAGTATGCCGAAACGATGTCAAGCTATAATCGCTAATGGAGGAGATTGGACACCCTACTAAGTAATAGCGTATTAGTGTTTTAGATGTAGATTCAATTCATATAAATTTTTTATAAAAAAATTTATAAAATATAATTTCATAATAAAACTCGCATAATTAATTAGCTGCCTGTCATCTTCACTTGTAGGCTATTTTCCTGCAATTTGATTAGGAAGTTGGAAACACCTTGTACCTATATAACATAACAGAATTTGTCTCAATGACACGTACAATACAACATACATTACATACATGACACACACATACGATACATGCAAGATACAATTTTTTGGATAGAACTTCTTTTACGTTTCAATCAGTTATTGATTCGATGCGAGTCAACTTTTGTCCAAACAATTTTTTGACGGATCGTCGAAAGTGTATAAAAAATTGTAGTTTTATTACAGTGAACAGTGGCTACAAAAAGTATTTGTAAATCATTATATTTATTATATCTTTTATATATTATTATAATTAAGTAAATCCAAATATATTAAGCTTCGTATCACTTAGTAATACTTTCATATAACTACAAAACTTTCATCTATGCGAATGAAATTATATAGGCTTTGATAAAAGAATTAGAAAATAATATGTGTAAATACATTTAGCAGTCACTATTCATACTTAATAGTAGATACGTATACTCTAATTGCATTAACTTAATTGAGCTACCATTTCCACAAATTAGAATTTATAAATAATTAATTTGTTCAGCAGATATTTAATGATAGAAATTTTTAACATTTTAGTTCTATTATATTCATAAATACTTCTTGGTTATGTAATTCAAGTTTGAACATTCTGTAGTTGAATTTGTATTGGTGCCGCAAACGTTTACTTATAAGTAGAGAAAGAAACTACGAAATATAAAATACTTCTTTTATATGGAATATTACATTTTTAAACACGGTACATATATAATTTCGTTACGTAACATCGTAATTGCAACACATACCTTGCTACATAAGCGCACCATATTCTGACGTTATATCCATGAACATGCAATAAATCAGCCAACCTATGTCGTTCAATAAGAAATACTTCATTAAATTCTGTCTACGCTTTCATGATTACTTTATTTCGTTAATTAATGTCTTATTTAAATATGTTTTGCGTAATCGTAATGACGCTTATTAATCAAGCTACCTTTTTTAAGTCAAGCGATGTCTTACGTAATGGGTTATATTGTTTACATAATTATCTGAACAAATATATTACAATACATCTAATTGAATTGAATAGCGTTATTTTATGTGTAAATGGGTGGAGTGATATCGTGCTTAATTTACATCGTTTGCAAGCTGAGATTTCAAACTTAATAATAAATATTTATTATTAATTATGTTACATATATAATATTATACATAATATTATTATTTCACATATTTTTCTTGCCGTCATCATTCGATAAATACTTCTATTTACGATGGTGAACAGAAAGGATTCATTTTCAATGTTTGAAGCTCTTTGAATATACCCGTGTAGGATCGTTTGTAGCGGCGCGTCGCGCCGTCAAGTAAGGATCGATTAGCAGCAGAGCTATACGAGATCTTTTGCTGAAAGATTTATCGGATGACTCGCTTGGATTTTCCTTGTTGGCAAACAAGGCATCATTTGATCAATAATATGCATTTGCTGAATAATAAGAGAAATTGATGAATACGTAAAATTAAATATCATTAATGTATCATTAATTAAACGTTAGATAGCTTAAAAATGAGACTGCAAAAATGTAATATTTTAGGTAAAACAGTTTTCTAAATTAATTTCTAAAAGTTTAGAAATGTTTAATACCTGAACTAAAGAGAGATTGAAACAGCATCCTGTTTAAACTATTAAATAACTTTCCATAAAACTGAAATTTTTAAAATTTAAAGATTTTCAATTATATTTTATGATAAAATATAATTTTTGTCAAATATTGTCTTTAATTTGAATATATTTTTTCTCGATAATATTCAGATCATGCTGGTTTCTTAAGATGTAGATTTTATGCATTATATATAGAAAGATGGAGATCGAAATAATAAAAATTTTAATAAAATTTAAGGAAAACATTTGAGGAAAACTACTTATTATATGGAATATTTCGTAAATATGTAATTTGAAATAATCTCCTTTCGAAGTAATGGTTTAACATGTTTCTTATCATTATGGATTTTTTCTCATTCAGAGTCTAAAATTTACGATTCAGAGTATTATCTGTGATCATTACAAATGATAATCAATGTTGTGTATAGCTGCGGTATAAGAAGCGCCATAAGTAGCTGTCGAAAATTACCTTATTCTTTATTGGCCTCTAAGAAGCTGTACAAAATTATCTTTTTTTACTTTCGGTTGGGTCGTCACATTGCGTCGTTCCGTAGAAGATGAAAAAAATGGATTCCTATCTTTTGGTCCGCTGTGTAAAAACATCCGTAGCTTCTTGTCACGAGACAAGAATCGATCGACCGCTGACTTGTACACACGCTTACGCAGACTAAGATTTATAGTACAACTGGTGGTATTCTCTCTCTGTCCTTCGCGTAATTCCGAGACTCTTTTTCCCGTAGCGGATCATTCGCCGAGTCATTTTTCACGTGAACGAACAAAGGCAATGCCACGAAGGACAGCACATGCTTCCAGGACTATCTGGCAGGATCTGTCCAAAGAGCTTGGTATTCGTTAGGAATGCTTCATGCCGAACAAAACTTCCAATTTCGATCCTCGAACTTCTCACTAAATTGTTTGTTCGCAGTTACTCAATCATTTTATGACTTTAGGAAGGTATAAGCGATAATCATTGACCGGTCACTTCAGGATCGATATGATTGTAAAAATGAATGGTTAGAAAAATGCGTATTGTAGGCAAGAACGATGAATAAATTTAAGGCATTGGCGATTGTTGTTGTTACTAACAAATACATTATAGGATTAGGAAGATATTATTTATTTGGATAGAAGTTATTTTTTAAATTATATATTAGCTTCTCCGAATACGAAAATTATTTGACTATTATGTTTTACTTTTTATTTGAATAAATGTCCTTTGAAATAGTTTGTCAAATAATTTTAGTTTAGTTTACCAATTGCGTTACAGATTTTCTCTCATCTTCGTGCACATAAGCTACAAATTGACTATAACTATAATTATAGTTGTATATGTAATTAAAATAATTAAGGTTATTCAAAATAAGGACAATTTTGAAATAAGATAAATAAATACTGTTATGTTGTGTGAAGGATAAATTTATCCAAAAATGATTGTAATCATTGAAGATTTTTAAACTTTAATACAAAAAATGTTATCTTCTCCTAATTTGTTTTGTGGAAATAATTTATTTTTATTTCAGGTTGTTATATTTCCATTTCAGGTTGTTATATTTCCATTTCATTTGAAATAAAATCTATTTAAACTTAATATAATACAATATAGTATGTAATATAGTGGTTTTAGTGATATCGTTAGTTATTTAACATATTCGATGTAAAAAATAATGTACTCGATGTTTCTGTAGGTTTATCCATATTTTTCTTTTATAATCCTAGGATTATGTAAAGTTTTTAAATTTATTATAGGTCTTAAGGAAACAAAATATATGTATTACTTTTAAAGTAATAATTAGGATTAGAGATATATATCGCTTATTTATTGCAACATTGACATAACTCAGAAATCGCGATTTTATGGAAAACAACTTTGTATATTTTGAATCGTCATAATTTTGTAAGAATATCGCATTAGAGTACCAAATTGATGTAACGAGATGTTAAGCTTAATAATATATTAAAATATTATATTTTTATTTGGTTTGATAAATTCATATCTACCCTTAAAGATACCCCCATTCTGAGGTACAATGTTCTTGATGTTCATTCTGCGATCAAAATTTATTTAATATTATGTCGTTATTGTTTAAAAGATTTCAACAAGAGCAATATCATATTTCGTCGATGATAATAATTAAAAAACTCCAAATTTGAACTTATATTATAGTCAATAATATCTAGAGTGAATCGCGTGAAATATTTCGTTTCTTGTTGATTTTATCAAAAAATCACTGAAATTAAAGTCATTGTATTTTAGGAGACTCATTATATGCGTTTTGATTTCTTTACGCCTTGTAGTTTTTGAGCTACAAAGGTAACCTTGAGTTTTTTTTAAATGGCACCAGATATTTTCATTAACACTGCATTGTAGCTGCCAAAAAGACGAATTCAACGACTTCTAATAAAGCGCTCCTTAGGTGGCCTCGAATCTCAAATCGAAATGAAACTTTTTGGAGAGTAAATGCACCATTTACGCAAGTGCCTGCTCCCATGGTGTGCGTTTGAAGTTGTAGCTATTGACATCTGGACATTTTTGCGATTGGTATCGGAATAAAGTAAATACAAATGGCTCGTTGTGTGTCAACAAGAATTTCCCCATAAACTTTTTTTAATATGCCTCGCATGCCTTCTGGAGTAGTTAATGTATGCTAATGTACAACATCTTTCAATGTTATCTGCAATAAAAAATCACATTAATGCCCACCGAAAGAAGCTATCTTGTAGTGTTTCCATTACTGTAAAGACAAACATTGAATATAAATGCAATTATGCCAAAAATTTTCATTTCGTTTTGAAGTTTAAAGTCATCAGATATCATCTTATTAGAGACCGTTGAATTCACCTTTTAAGCGGTTACAACACAGTATCGAAAAAGATATGTGGTACTACTTTAAAGATTCAAGATCATCATGATATCTCGGAAACTATAAGATACGACAAAATAAAATGTATCCACCTAATAAATTTTCTTGGACAAAATAAATTTCATTTCAAACGTTACTTGATAAAATCAACAAGTACCGAGTTATTTCAGGTGATGATTTTCATCGATTAAACCTGTACCTTGTATCATGCGATAAAGACGATTGATCTGTAATATCATATTAATAATTTTATGATATTGTTAATGATCAAATTTTTAAATATTTCCTTGAAATCATTGTTAAGGAAAACGTTATATTCTAGTAATTCACTTTAGAATTAATACAGATTTTACATAACAACGAATCAAATATTTTAATTAAAGTGGGGTCTAATGTGCAACATCTATATATCATCGTGTTTAACAGAACGTTATTTATATATGCTTAATGATAACGATATGAAATAATTTATTTGGAATGTGTCAAATTTGAAAAAAGATAATAATCGATTAAGGAAATGATATCGAGAAAGTAAAGGAAGTTTCGCATTAACCCATGAACATTAAGAATAGAGGTAACAATCGAGTTCTATGTAAAAATTTGCCTTCCATTCCGCCTCGATAATTATTAACCCACAGTTATTTCCATTCATAATTCCTTCTCGGAGGAAATACAGCTACAATGTACCAATGGCAATACATAATTGTCAACAATAAATATTTAATCTATCTCGAGATTTTTATAAGCGTATAAACGACCGGTGCAGAAATTCACCATCAGATAAGTACGTCGCTATGTGAATTCCCTTTTTCCTTTTCCCCTCGATCGATCTCGCACAATTTTACCGCGGCAAAGATTTGTTGAACTTCGAGTGAAGGCTGTTTGGTCGCTTTACGACTTCCCGGATTTCGACTGCCCTCAGCCTGCAAAAGGATCCTTCAAGAAAAATTTCGGTTATACCCATCGTATAGGGGAATCTGTACGGCTTTTTTGACAGCGTTATCTAAATTGTCTACGGTTTCGGGGCCTTTGACGGGTTTACCGAAAAATGTCAGATATTTCAGATAATTTTCAGATAACATTTAATTACAGGTACTGAAATTAAAGAAAGACATTACCTACTCTGGTGGCACATGAATCTTCTCGTCTTTTACTGTTCAAAGAATGTTGATTTATCGAGTTTTACCTTTGAAAGTCGTTTTAAGAATCGTAAGATATCGTTTACGATAAATTATAAGCAAAATGTATCTTGGTTATAAGTAGCTGGGATTTATATAAAAATAGGAAATAAAATTCTATTTTATAAATTCTCCAAAGCGTTAAAAATGTTAACTTAATTGGTAGGTTTTAATTCTGAAAAAAAAAAAATTTATTACGGATGTTTGTAGAACAATTTCTTATTTCTTAATGTCAAAAATTGATTTGTAGTTTTAAACTACGATATTGTTTGACTTCATATACATTTAATACCAGTGTTGGGATTTCTTATAGCAGGTAATATTGAAAATTAAAAGAAAGTTGCAGAAAAAAAAGCTTTTTCTAAGTGATAGTAAATAGTGAAAAGCATTATATTGGAATATAATTAATCAAAGTGATACTTCATTTTATTATTGTGAATCTTTTAGTTGAATCATGCCTTTAATCTAAGGTAAATGAGTCCATAAAATGTACAATTTACATCATAAAAGTATTATGTAGAATACATTATTTAATAAGTTGAAGTATTAGAAATTACTGATATCATACTAATACCTCAATCTATTAGTAATGTTATTTATATATTAATAATATAGTTTTGTGCATAATACTTGTCACTTTACAACATCTCTAATCAAAACAGTTTAAATTGATATACAGAGTCTCTCACATAACGTGGTCAATCGACCAGGACAGATTCTCTGTGAGAAAATAAGTCGAAAATGTGCAATAGAATCTTTTGTGCGAAGCTTCGTTTTCAAAAAAAAAAAAAAAAAAAATCGCCTTTGAAAATACCAAATATATTTGAACATGACTAATTCCAGACTAGATAGAAGTAAATAAGTGATAGAAGGATATTCTACATGTGAAAATATGTCGAAAATGTAGAATAAAATTTTGTCATCAACTGCATTGTTTCCGAGAAAAATGAATTTATTCGGTTATCATACGCATGTATTAACTTCCTTTTGTTGAAAATGGACCCTGAAATGGAAAAATTTTATCCTATATTTTTGACATATTTTTGTATGTAGAGTAACCTACCGCTGAATGTTTACCCATACTCAGTCGTTAATTAGCCAAGTTCAAGTATCTGAATTTGTGAATTTTTCAACCCCGATTTTCACGAAAATGAAACCTCGAACAAAAGAATTTTATTCTACAATTTCGATTTATTTTTACACAGTGAATCACCTCGTAATTGGTTTGACCATCTTATGCGAATCACCTTGTATATGCTACTCATCCATAAACGATACTCTCTATACAAACGTAAATACTATGGAATCTGTATAAGTATATACGTGATTCATGGATAGAGTGTGAGTAACTATCACAATCATAAAAAATAGATATACATATTCATTTACAAAGATCTTTCATTTACAAATACATTTACAAATATATTCATAAGTGTTTAATGAAAGTCACAAACAATAAAATTATCTTCATTTTGATAAACGACGATGTCTGCCCTATAAGGTTGAACAGGTATGAGATGTCAAGGTCCCATGAACAAGGACGCCCATACAACAAACAACGCTTTGCTTCGCCGATGACCTGCGACCTCTCCTTGCCAATCTTTATACCAGGGATAATAAAACGTTTAAATAACTCTTTTCTTCGTTAATACTTTCTTATAGCTTGACCAGTATACGTGGTTGACGATGAGAATTATTAATGATAAGGTATGCTATGCAGGGAAGAGCAACGTTGGTTACAAGTTCACAAAAAATATTCAGAACTTTAAACTAAATGCGGATTGCTATAATATATTCAATATATGCAACTTTAATGATTGAATTATACTGAGTAAAGGTATATGTATTAGGATTAATAAATTGCAGGTGCTACGTGTAAGTAGATATAATTTTATTCAAAGATATAATTTGATTCAAAGAAAGAAGATATTTACATATATTGTTCCAGAGAAGCTATGCAGTAACGTTAAATATAATTTAATACTAAAAATTGATACGTGAAATTTTTTGCTCTTTTATATATTAAGTTCTTTCATAAAGACTTTTAGTAATATGATGCAAAGTAAGTTCTATACAAAATTAAATTTATTTTTTCACTTCAAAAAATCATTCAGTTTATCAGTCTTATTCTGCAAAATGAAAAAAGAGGATGAAAAAGAAAAAGAAAGAAAATACTTTTTATGATTAGAATCAGATAGTTCAAGATGTCGAAAGTATACCTATTAGAAATTTATTCACTTTTAAATTTAATTCGTTATTTATAGATAAAATATAGATTTATTAGTAGCTGATATTTTATGAAATTGGATTTAAAATTAGTTTTTCACATAATGTTACAAACATTTACAATGCTTGCATAAAATATTATGTAAAAATTGTTTTTAATTTACAACTAATACAACATCAATACTTATATTATTCGTCTTTCTATTTATATATGGAATTTCATAGAAGTGCCTTTTTTAATCGTAAATCACAAGGACATGTGACTTGCGAATAAATTAACCTTATTTGTGTAATTATTACATAATTGTAAACTGCACAGTTTAATTTTTATTTTAATGTATACGTATATCCACATATGCATATATAGTTTAATGTAGATTAAGCGAAAAACATTTTTATAAATACTTTCATTTCTAGCAATATACGTAAAGAAATATTTATAATTCTGAACTATCTAGAAATTGCGAACGATCAATTTATTGATTTTGAACAATATATACGATATTGATAGTCAATGCAAAGTATTGCACCAAATAATTTCATATCGGTAGCAAACCACGTTTTATTACTTATTTATTATTATAAATATGCAAATAGAGTGCTATTAAAATGAAGTTCTAAAACAAAAGTACACCTTTTTAATCTGGTCAAGGATGACGAAGTGGTAGCGGCGACGCAAAAGTTGTCGTTTTTTCGTTCGACCCCATCTTTGGTAATCGACTCATTATCTGGCAGGGGATAATTACGATCGGTCGAGGTGTAATTAACAAGGTACCGGCGCTAAGAACCTCAGGGAGATGCACTATACCGGCGTTATCTTAAAAATCTTCTTGTCTCCTCTTCCTCTCTTCGTTCCTTTCCTACTTTCGTTGCTCCCTTTCACTTAACTCGATTCGCACTTATTCTTCCCTCTCTTCTTCTCGACCCTAGTCCCTTTTTGGCGCGGCTCTCTTTCTTCAGGGTTCTTTTCGGGTTTGTTCTTCGTTATTACTCACCGAGATTATCGATGTTTTTAGCACCTCCGAACCGCAAAGATTTTCTTTCTTTTTATTCTGATATTTTACGACGTAGCCTCCTTATCTCACGCTATTGAAATACAATAGAAAAAACTATGACACGTTTGTTTCGAATAACCGTATATATCGACTGCGTTTTAGTTCCGAAGTTATTATTTCATTGCTCATTAAGAAAACTTTGGCTTTGTACTTTTATGGAATTAGCATTTTATTGAATAATATTTGTATAACTTTTATCGGTAAACTTTGGTAACTTATGGACTAGCTTTATAATAGCTTTGTTGAAAACTTTTCTTTCCGTTACGAGGTGAATTCTTTGAACTAATTCTTTATTGTCTCTAAAATATTCTGTTACTTTCTGTTAAAGACAATAGTAAATGGTAATCAAATTTCATATAAGTGCTATATACATGTATACTATATATATACTATATACACACATATACTATAATATAGCACATACATATATGACATTTGTTGAACACTTCAGCTAAAAATTAGTATTTAAATGTTTTGTATAATGCTTGTATTTATAGTTTATTTTCGCGATATAGAACGATTTTTTAATGTATTTAGATTTTATAAAAAACCTGCGTATATTATTTATTATGTGTCTATATATCTCCCGTTTATTACAATGTTCAACACATTTTTTAAGGCAGTTTCTTCTCGTTTACAACTTTTAAGAAAACATATAAAGAAAATAACAAACACCTTTCATCATTTCTGCCTCTATTTAATATTAGAAATAATTTACGGTTTTTCAACATGTTTTCATAATAATTATATGTACAAAGACAAAAGTAATTTATATTTAGAAAGTACAATTATACGAGCGAATTGTTTTTCAATATGACAATATTCACGACTTCAAACCCAGAGAAAGATAATGTTAATGTCACGTATATTAATTTTCATTTCTGTAAATTTATATAAGGTAAAAATTTGAATGCAAAGAGGCGATTATCTCTTTATCATACGATACAAAGTTATTTTTTAATATCACACGATCAGCTATTCACTTTTTCATTATACATCTCTTATTCTATTATTTGTTTTATATATGATACATGTATTATTAAATATTTAATCTTCAGCAATTTCAATCATCTATAAAATAACTGAAAATTTAATTTGTCATTAGACATTTCATACATCTACTAGAATAATTTTCAATACTTACAACTGTGAACAAAACTTGTATGAAAAGATACAAACCAATAATTTATTACTAAGATAAGAAAAAGACGTTGCAGTAAGTATAGCGGTGCAAGAAATCCGGTTGGAAACAAAACGGCAGATGGATCGCGTTCGAAATTTACTGAGAAAAAGGGATTTCAAGGTTGGGGAAAGCGACGCCGTGTATAGTAAGACCGATAGATATTCGAATTAAAAACTGATAGCAAATAGTTTCATATTCATTCATTTCTATTGAATTTTATTTTATTTTATTCAGTATTTGTAAGATTCATAATCTTAAATATATCTATTTGCACTAAATACTTAATAAATATCTTACGATATAATTTATATATATTCACAGATTTGTTAAAAGTTTTATCATGACAGAGTTAATAATATTTTTTAATGTTTCGTATAATACACATATATATTTATAAAATGTATTTACGAGTATTCGAATATTTTCATAAACTACTGTAATTTATTCAAGCAAAAATTACACTTCTTAATATTCACATCCTTCTTCTTCCTAGATCACTATTCGCCAGATGAGCGAGCGCAATTGCACGTAAGAATTTCGCGATGCGGATGTATGCTCTGCACAAATTTAATGCAAGTCTAATCGAAAACTACATCAAAAGCAAAAGCATTCCACACATCGTTTTGCATCTCCGGATTTTTCATAAACTTTAATTGGCTGAGATACAGCGAGACGCGTGCCAACGTTTCTTTTTCATTTTTATTAGCTTCTTATTTTCGATGCAGGATACATGTCGACACTTCGAAGATGCGGGCCTCCGAGGGTACCAATTACGATCGGCAGCTGCCACGTTGAAACGTTACGTTTGCGAATACACTTTGATTTGAATGTACGAAAAGTATAGGCGGATAAATGTTTACCTACGATTTTATAACTATGGGTCACTAAAAATTTAGATACAAGTATACACTTTCGATCATATCGACTAAGACAATAATTATTTCGTCCTAAAGAGCAAACTACTTGTTTACTATTTTAGTATCTTGGTATTATGTAAAATAAAACATTTTTAATCTTGACGAAAGTTTCACATTAATAATAAATACTTACGACGTTTAATCAAAGCTAGATAAGGTAGCCTGTTAGTCAAGTTAGTTTTAATTCGTATAATTTTACCATTTTATTTCTTTGAACATTAAAATCTATAAGCAAATATGCAATACCTATATCTATCCAATAATATATCTTTAATTTCGATAGATTATAGAATAACATATTTACCTTACGTGCTATTTCTTGTATCCAGAATATAAAACAAATAAGAGAACAAAGTTCAGTATATTCAGAATATTTTACTCATCTGAAATATAAACAAAAATTGTATACACATAGGTTCAGAAATACATTACTTTCGAGATATAAACACATGTTATTTACTTAAGGAAATTATGTAAAATACTTCCTTTTGTAACTAAGCACGTATATTCATTGTAATTTCTGTAATATACATATTCGTTTCAATACCAAATCAACTTGTCCCATCATATACACTACAAATCCGTTCTGTAAATATCATGACTGTACCTACTCGATAGACGTTTTTGTGAAGATTCATTGTAAGTTAAAACTGTTTATATATGGAAAAATATTTTGTTACCATAAAAATGATATAAATCAATAAAAGTATGATATAAGTAAAGTAAAATGAATGACAATATTGTATATACAATAAAATATCATAAATTAAATTTCCATTTTCCTTAAACAATGTTCGAATCACTCGAAATGAGGAATGTATAAGTATTAATTTAAAAAGTTATTAAAACTACACTGATCTTAGATCTCAAAAAATCTACGAAGAAATACTACACGGAATTTAATTTTCTCGTTAATTCGTTCAATTTTGATATACTTTGTGGGTCAAAATATAATTGTCAGTTTAATTTGTTGGATCATTACTGTCGAGGAAGCGTCACGTATTTCGTTGCATTTTATGGTTCGTAAACGCTTTCCGGAAGGTTGACATATTAGCTGCGCGCATTTTCACCGAGAAGTAACACAGGCGCGTGCTCAATCGTGGTCGAGCACGCACGCGCGAAAGAAATATCGTGCATCAGAATTCATCTTTGCCCGATGCACCTGCACCTGTCTTTGGCTCAAGAGCTCGTTTACTGTCGCACGTTACGTCAGAACCTCTCCTCGAATGAACTCCAAAGACATGCAATCTGCCAGGAAAAATAGTCCTATAATTCTATATATCCTATAATTCTACGTGATCTAATTTTCGTTTTCCGTAGTAACTAGTTTCGATTCTTCGCGTTTTATCAATGAAACGTTTGTTACGAAGAATACATTGGCAGACTAAAAATAAATCTGACGATGAATCGTATAAATATTCAAAGTTACGATAAGCTCGCGTAGATAAATCTAAAGGCGTCTCATGTTCAGGATAAAACGTATTTCAATTCCACTGAGATTCTAAGAAAATCAATCGTTGAAACGGTACTAGAATTTTAACGCTAATTGAAGCTATTAAACTCGTGAATATGACGAATACAGATTTCTTGTTTTTGTGTTTACTTGTTATATGCACCTGCTTTTGCCAATGTTTATGTTGACTTTTGTTGAAATAGAAATATGATTGTATATACTGCCCTTGTTATACGACTTTAATTACAATCGCGTATGTGTATTATACTTATTATAGTATATTACAGGCTGGCTGGTAATTTCAATGTTAGATAAATTTTTATAATAAAATTGGATGAAACTATTAGTTTCCCTACGCTATTAGTTCAATTGATTATAAGAAAATTATAATATATAAAGAACTTACTTGTACAATAATTTCGTAGCATTATAAATACTAAAATGAAACGATGAAGTTATATTAATAGTAGCATACATTGAAAATAATTTTAACTCAGAAGTTTACCATTTCGAAAAATGTGATATCCGAGGTATTCAACTTGTTTACCGAACGTGTAGTAATCTATGTATATATATACACTGGGAACTTGTTCTCATTACCACAACGAATTGAATTTGTTTCCAACATAGAAATGTTCATTCATTGTCAAGTCGAACGTTGGAGACGAAGGTGGCGCGATTACGAAGAATCGTATTCCTACTCCATTCTCCAGAACTTTATCAGAAGCTCGCTATCGTCAAATTGATTTGAATCTGTGAATTTCGCTGGTATCCCCCACTTTGTAGCCGAAGAAGTTAGGCAAGGTGTCGACGGGGGCCGTAGGACCGTTGGGAGTTGGGAGTCTGCCAAGGTGCAGGTGACGAGTCCGGTGGTCCTCGTGGACGCACGACTCCACGAAAGTATGCGTGCATACGTGTCACCGCGCCCGTGAACAAGGATGAGGAAAGACGGGTGGCGCTCGTACGACGAGGAGGAAAGCCGTAGGGTGGACAAAGTAGGGGAAAAAAGAGGCATTGGTGAAAAGAAGAAGAGCGGAAAGGTGAAGAGCGGGGTGAAGAAAAGAGAAGGAGAAAGAGAAAGAGAGAATGAGAGGAGGCGACGTCGCGGACCTGTAAAATCGTATCCGAAGAGAGTCCAGCAGCGGAGGGCGCGTGGCAGCGCGCAGCTGCAGCTGCCGTTTCGTTCTCCGCGTTTGTGCGTACGAGAGGACCGCAGCACCGTCCGTATCGTCTCGCTCGTAGAGAAGGCTACCTCTTCGTCTCTCTTGTCTCTTGTCCTCTTTTGATACGCGTGTGCCTGTCTACGGTGCGCCATCACCCGTCCTCTGATACTGTGGCGCGCGCCAACACTCATTAACGCAAAACTCCGTCATCGTACTTTCCCGCGTTTCGAGGCGCCGCGGCTGTTCCAGCACGGTTTCTCCGTCTTCACCGTCACCATCACCTTGCCACCACTGATAATGCCTTGCCGATACATTTTTTCGCTACGTAGAGGACAATGTTCGTTCAACGAATCGTTGTTATCGTTGAATGCGATAGTCACTTTTAAATTAGCCATATTAATTCCTTCTTTTGCAATGAACCATTTAGCGACTGGTTATACTGGGAGCAAGACTGTGTCGGGGAAATTATCGGCCGGTAAATTATCCAGTTGCATTACTGAGTCTGGAAACGATTAACGATGTAATTTCTGAAGGTCGTTTCATGCTTCGTTGAACAGATAGGATAGGATTGAACAGATTTTGCAGAAAGCTCGCAGTGCGCTATTACTTGTATAAAAGAATTTTATTAAATAGTTCGTTTGAAATGTTTAGGAGATTGCTTGTTGAAACAAATGTATTATAAAATTAAAGTATTCGATATTTTATAAATTATATATAATTCATCTATGTCTTGCACTTTTCCTAAGGATTTACATGTTCTATCTAACATAATTTGTACGTTTACTATCCAATATGTGCTATAAATTATAATTGTTCGTTACATATTATTCATTTTTGTAATCTTGATTCTTATCTTCTTCATCGTGTAATACTTTTACATTATTATGAGTATATAGTATATCGTTTATATGTTATACTGTTTCGCAACAATATATTTATCGAAATGATACGTTACTGTATGATGCTGTCAAGTAAATTATCAATTTCTGCGAACTTTCCTTGTGAACCAAGTTATTTACAGTGATGTGTAGTATACATATGCGCAGTATACTCTTCACTCTTATATTTCATATTCATGTTTCATGGTATATATTTGTATCATTTCAGAATTGATAGTTTCTTATGTTAATAGATGCTTTCAAAATTAGTTAAGAAGTTATTGCAGTAAGAATTTTTTATAATATATGTACTTTATTTTATTCTAATCTGTTATATTTTATACTATTCTTTCCATTATATTATTTGTCTAAATTTTACATATAGAGGCTTTTACTCTACTAAAAAATCACAATAATGTTTCTCAGTAGATCTGTAAAATATTATCTATCAGTATTTATTAAAACATTTCAAATGTCTGATGCTTTTTAACTATTCTTTCGTGTGTAAGTATATCGTTGAGGAATACTTTCTTTCTGATTTTCCTTTACTGCCACTTCATATTCAATTTATGTAGGCAGAGGTCCGTAAATTGGTATTCTTCGAGTTTATACCATATAATTTTGTACAGTTTCCCTCGTAAATTTGTACTCACATAATGGTTTACACAAGTCATCGATAACAACTTTTCGTGAATCATTCCATTTGTCTGATGCTTTAAAAATTATTTTGTACCTCAAAATTTTTTATGAAATTTAATAATGAATCATTTGCGTTTTTATCTTTATTTCATAATGACATTCTCGAACATACAATTTTTTTTGTAAATTCTTCGTTCTATTATATGTAAGATACGGTTAGATTATAATTTTTCGTATCATATATTATTTGTGTGATTAATGTAATATACTAAATTAAATCAACCCTTACTTTGTAACCAACATTTTAAGGTTCCTATATTTTCCTGTAGTATTTAGTTGCCTTTTCACGAATATTTGTTTCCTGTTACTCATATTCTGTGAACATTTGTACCTATCTTAACATAACAAAGATATATATATCAATGATGCTTTAAACTAAAATTTGTTTAATAATAATCAGTTATCAATTGAATAGATAGAATATACATCGATTTACTCAAATATAACGGAATTTATAGAATACATATATTAAGGAAAAGTATTTTGTAATTAAATTACTCTAATATATGTACCTCGTGTAACAGTAAGAAATAGAACAGTTATTTTCCTTTTTGGCTCTTAATAAATTTTGAAAATGAAACTTTTAAAATTCCAGTGTTTATATATTGTACCAATATCTATATCTATCATACATTAGTATATTATGCTCCTTTAATCGTTGATATTTTACTTTCATGAGACATTTGAAATATTTATTTATTTATAGTATTAAAATGTAAGATGCAATATTGAGATAACAAAGATCTTCTCCGCCTTTGAGACGGAAAAATTATACAAGAAAGGTTTAATCGTGTATATGTATTGTTAGCTTCCATAAGTGTAAGTATACCTCTTTATACTTTTTTACAGTTATATAGTTTTTGTGTTATAAATTTTATAATTACTGGTAATTAAGTAACAACGCGTCTTTCTTAATTTTACTTCTTTGGTTTCTCTCTATTAGTCGAACAATATTTTCCAATGGATGTACGTACCAACTTTCAACAGCCAGTACCATGTAATATTGCGTCATAAAGGGATGAATCATTTTGAATATCGCACAAAATTATGCACTGGTTCTCGTTAATGCAGATTAAAGTTATATGCCGGCAAAAGGTTGTGGCTTACATGTGGCGGTGAAATAAATCATGGTATTCTATCGTTCTACCCCACGTTTCAAGGCGGTGTTTTGCCGGGAGCGACGGACCGCCATTCTCTGCAACCGTTTTTCATAACGGTGGCTTAATTAACACGAGCCATCTGACGTCTGATGTGTTTTGTAATATCCTGCAAAATTTGGTAATAACGATACAGGTGATGCCTTCAATGTTTTGTTATTCCACTTTGAAATCTCCGCTGGCGTACTTTTCGATGGACATTTTGTTAATATAAGAGATTTTCCGTTAGGTACGATAAAACTGCAATGTTCGGTTTGATATAATAAAAATGATGAAAATATGAAATATAGAAATTTACGAAAGAAGATAATAAGTTGTAACGAAGATCATGAAATAGTCATTTACTTGTATGATTAAACTTTTAAACTCATTGTATGTATATATACAGTTTTTAGTTAGTAAAGTTTGTTATAGTAAACGAGAAAGTATAGAATGTTTATTTATTATATACATAGAGTTTTAAATAAATTGAATTAAAGATTGTTTAAATTTGTTTAAATTTGTCTTCTGGCGGATAATAATTATGTATCTACAATATAGATATATAATGCAGTTATGAGTCTTACAATACTTAGATATGTACAAGTAACTTCATGTAGGTATGCAATTTTAATATCATTAGTATTATAGGCAATATTTAAAAAAATGATATATAGGTATAATGTTAGTTCTTGGATAAAATTGTATAAAATATCCAGAGTAAGATACTTGTTGCAAACTCATATTTGTATTTATTATGTATGTATCTTGTAGTATGCAAAAATAATTTACCTTTTAATGTAATTGCTATCAAGATTTATCGTTAATACGAAAAATTTGATTAGTAGTAGATTTGATTAGTATCTGTATCATGGAAATTCTCCACGCTTTTGTTGAAACGTTAAGTGAAGGCATTAAGATCTATATTTTACAACCTCCAAGTTAATATCATTGGAATGCCGTCAAAAATTACTTCTTTTTAGTAACTGCCATAGGTCATTGTAAAAGTCGGCTTTCATGTGGCCGACAAATAAACTCTTTCCTTTACAGCTACGATTTTGTTTTTACATTTGCGGTGAAACGAGGAATTGCGAATGGTCACAGGATTTCGTGATGTCCTGCCGTGCCCAGACACCATCCAATTTGGGCACTAAGGATGGGTTAGAGCTTTGGCTAATTGAATTAATGAGAGTTTATGACACAATTCGCTTCACATAATTATCGCTTTCGGATTCCGTTGCCATAATTATCTGTGCTGTAGGATACTGGCTTAGCAATTTCGTTCTCACCTCGCTTTTCTTTATTGTTATGATATTACACGCATCAAAGTTATGCCACTTGTAAAGTTATATATTTATAGCTATACAAGAAATTATTTTCGTACATTAGAATTTACGTAGATTCGAGAAGATATTAGAAAGTAATAGTAAATATAGGTAGAAGTATATAGAATTCACTTTTTAATGTAATACATTTTTTTCGAGTTACAATTATTTATTATTTTCCTAAATTCAATAGCTTGTTCTTCCATGTTAAATCTAGAAAAGTGTATTTAACATTTAAAATATTTTACATACTAATTTTTTTGTTATTACATTATATGCATGCACGATTGCTATATGCATAGTTAAAATGTTGGAAAACTGCTAAATTGAAGTTATGATGAAGTTCCAGGAATATTTCATAAATAGAACAGTGTATGTAGTAGTACGAATGTATTGCAAATATATTTCATGCTTCACTACGACACAAAAGCATTCCTATGCTACTAAATGCTAATTTCCCCTGAACTAATATTACAATAGAATTATTAACGAATTGAACGTTTCTCTTATTTATAGATTAGAAACTTTTAGAATGGTCCCAATATTAAATAATGGTCAGAAATTTGAAATGTTAGATCGACATATTTAATTGTCTAAGATGGGACCGAAGTTGTCAAATTAAGATATAATTCAAAAGACATATCATTTGTCAACAAATGGAACATATATTTGCGAGACCACCATATTAGTATTTCAAGAGTAATGGTATAAAAATAAGTATTATCTGTTCTTGCTTTCGAGGTAATCAATCTTTCGTTCATGCAAAATATTCTATAAACTGGTTTGATGCAGGTGAATCGGTGCTACAAGAACAGTCTCAATTTGTATTCGTTTTATTTGCCGTTTAATAATCACTTCTTGACACGGTAATTCATTTGTCCTCAATTAAAGCGAATAACTCGTCGTTATTCTCCGATAAGGATTTCTCTAATAAAATATCTGTACAGTCTACGCGAATGTAACATTACAGAGATTGATGTTTATCGATCGTGTTGATTTTAAACAGTACTTCATACTACTTATAATTGAAAATATTGTTGTATGATTAAGATGCATGCTTAACATGTTTGTCAGCGTTTCTTGCGAGCATCTTAATGGATATAAGTTACTAGACTAGTAGGAAGAAGCTATGGAGTGCAGAGAAGATCAAGATCCTGTATTTCTGCATTATGCTACGACAGGGGTTACCTTGAATTTCAAGGACATCTCCTACCATAGATTTCGCAGGTGTGATGTCAAGTACATATTTACCACCTTATTAAACAGTTCTTTTTCTTCTCTATTCTATCTTCTTTTTATTCTTTATTCACATCGTGACAAAATAATGTAAGATGTATTTCGCCACTTCGTAGCACGAGCAGAAAATTAAATCGATTTAAAATTTATTTACAAGCGATTCTACAAGAAATTTCGCATCGACACTGTTTTAATCCTTGATTTATGTTGATATGTACGTAGTTCGTACACGTCGTGTTACATTTGCGTATTCTGACGTAGCCACGTATTTTAAGCTAAGAGATGTGGAATGTTGTAGATATACGTACTTTCATGCGTAATTAATAAAAATCGTGCAGAGCTCTTGTTCACATGTTTGTACAGATTATAAAATATGATCGAACTGATTCTGATACATGTATTTTAATATTCTTGAGAATCCAAAATATTTATACGTTACCTGTCTACGTATATAATTAAAAACATTCTGTGTTATGCAAACTTCGTTATGTTGATAATCGATTTACACAAAATTTCAAATGTGGCAGGAATATAAATACCTAATGAATTTTAAAAAAATTATTGAGCTTTTTAAATTACTTTTAAATACGTCCTTCCATTTTTACTAATATTTCAGTGGTATCTTTGAAAGGCGTGATGATACTATATGATACATATCGCAACGGTACATTAAAGGGAAGTGATAGAATTATATCTATGATATAAAGACATTATATATATTTTGAATGTAATTTTAAGGAATAGAAACGACTAAAATTTTTATTTATGTTCAGAAATCATTTTTATATTCGATATGATACTAAGCAATCCTTATAATTCAATTAATTGCGTACTCTCAAATATTCATAGTAACTATATATTCTAAGAAACTGTGCTAATAAAACACTAAAGTTCTCACATCTTTGAGAATATCGCGAAATACTTACCAACAAAGTGAGAAATCTCGCGGCTGTTGTAGCTACGGGCGCAGGAAAGAGATTTCAATGAGCGGAAAGGAAAGAACGTCAGAAGACAAAGCATCGTAGTGAAATCGTAATCTACAGAGAAACCGTAGAAATTAAGTTAAAAGGACTTCCAGAAATGGATGGGGGCGAATGGCGTCGCTCATATCCGGCTGATTGTAGCGTCGGCGGAGCAGACGTTTTTCTGCAGTATTGTTCGCCATGACGCGGCAGCGATCATTTATCAATGCGAATAATAACGGGAAGATTTTATGTGCACGCTCACAAGGCATACGTACATACACAGGTACTTACACATTTGCGTATAGTTATAATAAAAGCCGATTCCAAGCACAGGAATAGCGATTCCGGAGGCGGTTCAATGCTTGAATGCATGGAATTGAAAATAATGCCAGAGTGGGCGTGTATTGTGCTCGGTGCCTGAGCTTTTTGTCGGTAGCTCTCCCCGATTTTGACGTGGCCAGCCACTTCACGTCCTTTTCGTCGCGGAACGTTTCATAGCCCACCGCCCCGGAACGAGACGCTGAAACCAGATGAAGCAAATGTTGAAAGAGAAGCAGGGAAGCTCGAGATATGTGGAAACGTCAGAGATGCTTCCGTTGTAGAAACGGAAATAAAAGACCAGATATATATATATTTTTATAGGTGTTTTACGATTTTATAGATGTTTTCGTTATATTGTACATTTTACATTATACTAAGAAATTATGAACAAAGTTTTAAATATTCAAGTAGTACTAATCATAATAATATAACTATAGCAACGTATTTATCTTGTAATTCTCGTTATTGTAAATACAAATACATACATTTCTATGTAGAAATATTTTTAGTATTTTGGCATAAATGTTTTAATATTTATAGATATAATACTGTGAAATTTTTACTAGAATTTGAGGCTTAGGTTGTAATTTTAGTTACAAAAGAAGTAAAATTTACATTAATACGATAAACAATGTAATCTTTATAATACGAGTGATAAGTGTAAAACTTTATACTATATCTTTATAACACCGACTATTTATACAAAACGCATTGTTAAATACGCTTTAAAAGGTTTGAAACATACAAGTTAATAAGAGAACATTGATTGGGTTTGAAATTGAACATAATTTTCTATTTGATAAAATCTTGCATACTGATAGTTATTAATGTAGATGAAATATTTGGCCTTACGATGCACCAAATATGTACTCGTTAATTAAGATTTGTATCTATAGGTACTTACAATACATTCAACAATACTGAAATAGCGTTTGAATCATTTATATCGGTATATTAAATTTTGAGAGGCATCAATTTACGCAAGGTTATAACGATTTATAATCAATATAATTCTACGTAATTTAATTCTTCTAATTTTAAGTATAAATAATACTTCTGTTAATTTATATGTTATTTATAACATGTAATGATAACTGTAATACAGCCTTAAATATAATCCACCTTGTTCGATATATTCCACTTGTATTCGATATATTGTTTAAATTTTGAGGTAACTTAAATAAATACGAAGGATGTTCCATATTTTCACAATTCCGTTCTTTAACTACCTTTCTTGAATCATAAAGTTCAAAAATATATGCAGCAGCTACAAAACATATTTATACATAATCTTCTTTTTCAGTGATGCGTCCTATTTTATCAGGTTCCACATTTCATTTTCAAAGTAATACATTTTTGTTATAAAGCTGATACACTTGTGGACTTAATCAATAAGTATATAATTGTTATAATAGATACTCGCTATGGTCTATAAATACTTTTTGTCATTACTATATAATACGCATAATACACCGAAGCGTTGTGATGGAAGACGATTTTTCTGATATTGGAAATTTTACAAAATAAAAGGAATTTTTAATTATTGTAGGTAGTAGAATACTACATAAAAGTGTGAAAATAAAAGAATATTTACTAACAAATTACTAAATAACACATTATACTGATACTATATAGAAGATGTAGATACATTCGTTTAACTCAAAATATTCGTGGTCTGCAGTAGTCTTCTCTATAACGCGGCAGATATAACGGTGCAAAAACTAAAATAAATTCTGTTTCGAAGTAACTCAGTCAGTTAATCATAAAAGTAAGCTACACGCAATATGTAAAATCCTTCTTATCGTACAAAAGTTAATGCATGATCATGACTTTCGAGCCTACAATAAAGCACTGTGAGCAAGGGCAGAAAATCAATTATAAATACTACTTTTATCTGTTTACCTTGCATGTTTATGGCAATAATACGTTTTTACACCTCTAAAATTTGTATATGTATGTATATAGAATCTTTTTAAGCAACTCTCTGATCGCGACGTCGGAAAAAGGTATCCGGTATCAGAGTGATTCCTATGCAACTAATAGGAAGTGGTTGGAAGTAGGAAGAGAGTGTTGTAGAGAGCAGCATAAGAACATAGAGCTTCGGTAAATGCAAAGAAACATCGTGCAAGAGGAAGAGGAAGAGTAGAGGGGATGGTTGGCGCGTGGCTCGATTCCTCTCTCCCACTCGGCTGAGCCTTCGACGATCTGAAACTCGCGCGCCCGTCTAGAGAGTGAGGCAGATGCCTGGGTACTTCTTTTGGGTCTGGCTCTTACCGAGGCGGCATTAAAGGTATATAGGAGAGAAGCCGACACCAGCGAGAAAGGCTGTAAGAGGCAAGCACCTGCCGTAAGCGCATGGTGTCGGGTCACTCGGCTGCTCGAACACGATCGTCCATAGCGCCTAACCTGACTGGTTGGCTTTGGTTGCCTTCTTCGATGGCTTGACTGCTTGACTGGACTGACTGCCCCTATGCCCACATCTACTCACTACGAAAAACCATCGGCCAAGAAAGAGAAGACTCACGCGTACCTGTCGCATAAAGTAGCCGCATCATTAACTAGTCTCCCCCCGTGTATCGTCTCGTCGGCTTCCTTCAAACCGTCGATAACGGCCGAAAGAAAGATCCGCGGACCCGAAACAGATTCGAAGGTTACCAATGTATGTCGTTATTTTAACTTGTCTGTCTTTCACTTTTCATCTTGACCGAGAATGACAGCAAACTGGAGTAAATTGTCGTCTCGGTTGAAATATTACCGGGCGTCATTTTTCGATTTGTCGTAATTGCAGATACGTATGTATAATGGATGCTTGTATGTAGATTGCGTATGTATGCTGTTGAAATTAATAATCTCAATGAGCTCTCATGTATAATTTGTAATATTAACATTTCGAATGATAACGATAAGAACGTTATATATATATATATATATATATATCAATTGTATTTTTAATACTCTCTGACATTACAATTACGCTGGATGATTAATGAATAACTAAATGTCTGGAAACTAAACTTGTAGTTTAGATTATTGTATAACCATTAGGATGTTCTATGTTATTTCATTATTACAAATACATATATATTGGAGATTACATTTTTTACAGCAAACGTGTATATATAGCGAAAATAAAAATATGCGTTGATATATAATAATTTCATCGAGTAAAATATAAATGAAATCACATATACTTTACGTATAAAATTAGTGTAATCTAGAAAATAAGAGAACAACGTTTCCTAAAGTATGTATGTAGTGTGTAGTAACTTTTCTTCAATATGTATAATAACAATTAAATTCACACTTCGCATAAACATATTATGTATATAGTATACTATAATATATCGAACGTAAAAGAAAATTATTGAATGTTAAAAATATTTTTACAAAATTTTCTATATTCCAGAAACCCCAAGAATCGAAAAAGTATAAATACTCGATAGTACGATAGTATCGTCTTATGTTCTGTTAGATACAGCTCAAGATTTAGCAGATTGTCCCATTGTTTCTCCTGTAAAGAATTTGATGCAAAGTAGGGAAGTCTGAAGCACGTGCCAGTTCTTCGTTAGCTTCGCTTGTTCGTCGTCATTTCAAACTCGGATGATAGGCCACAGGGATCAAAGGATCAAAAGATTAAAGGACAATGATCTTGGGTAGATCGAAGGATGCGCCGTCGCAACAGATACAACCTACGTTTATAGCTGACCAGGAGGAAGAAGAAAGAAAGGAAGAGCCGAGAGAAGCAGGTTGCCAGGCCAGCGCGCTGGTGTAGGCCAGTGGGTACGACCTGTGTGTATAGCTATTGCGGACAGCGGACCCGCATGATCAAAATGAAGAAATGGTACGAGAAGGAAAAGGAAGAAGGAACAGCGCTAAAGAGACTCGGTTGCATCGATCGGCAGTACTAACCCAGTGAACGTGACATCCAACAACTGCTGAAGCATGCAATGTCCGTGCTGTTCAAGTTTTCGCTACTTTTTATCGAAGACCGGTCTAGCGACGTCTAGCGTTAGTCTACTGTTCTCGTCAATTTTCCTCTTTCTTATACCATTAACTTGTGACATAGCGAGACGTAGATGAGAGACACAATGATGAAAAATCTGTACAACTTTGTTAAAAGTTTGTTTCAAGCAATTTTTTATTTGATCGACCATGATATGATTAACATGTCCGTACTTCGTTCATAATCCGCCTACACACTGCTTTATTTACATCGTTGTATGGAAGCTTGTTAAGATATTCAATTATTCTGACGAATCTTGAGTTATAAATGGAATCCTAAAGTTTTAGGAAAAAACTGTTGCAATACAAATAGTATATGAATTCATGCAGATTTTTAGACTTTCGTTTGTCTGCCGTTATAGTATTTACGTATCGTATATACGTATTTTTAAGTGTCGCACATTGCGACACATAAATGAAACAAATGTTGAGGACGAAAATAGGGTGACGCAGATTGGCGCCCTGTTCTGATTACGTCTAACATCACCTGCCCCCCTGCAGGTGGTTGCCTATCCCACGATATGCGAGTATTTATCCTCGTCCCTGGTCGATAACCGACCATCGACCAGCCGCTCAACTACCCCTTCCAAGATAATGTCGATACGTACACCCCCGTAATCATTTTCAGCACCCTTTGATCGTCGACGATAGTCTCGTTTCCGCCCTCGGAACGAAACTGTAAGGGATTTTACCTGTTTTGACTGCAAATGATCGAAATACGTATAATACACATTTTAACTCATTGTTAGTAATTAAATATTTAAGATGTACACAAACCACATCGAGACTCATTTTAACTTTTCTACGTAAAACAATTTTGTTATTAATAATAAAATTAGTAATTTCATTTTTATTTGGCCGCCGTTTCACCTTTAGAAAATTAAACTATTTTTAGCATTGCAGTTAATAAAAAATTGTCTGGACAACTTGTATTTTAATTACATTTACATCGTTCCTATATCATTATATTAAGGAACGTAGTTTTAAAAAGAGAATATTAAAAGAGATTGTTTTTTGGATCAAAAGATTTATTTAATAATAAACATATTCCTTATATAGATTAGGTTTAAACACAAAAATTTGCGTAACTTCATGAATGAATAATACCCGATACATTAGTATGATAAATCAAATTTTACAGTAAAAATCTTCATATAATAGTAGATTCTATGTAACAACAGATTTCAAAATTCATATAAAAGCAGATTTGGCACGTTACAGGACGGAAATAGCTAAACGTCGCATCGATCCAACTATAGTAAGTTCTTGATTATCGGGAAACTAGTATCAATTTAGTTTGTTTGATCTGTTTTTATCACTGACCACAGTTATGCTAACGTCTAACCGTATGCCAGAACATGTTTTTTTTCTACCCACCCTCGCTTTCCTGACAATCACTTATACGGGAGTTCGCACCTGGCCACCCCCGCACGCGCTTATTCCTTTGACAAGCTTACCTGGTTCTATGCATACTCATACATGTGTTCAGTATCGTTTCTATGATATTTTTCTATTACAAATTTGTTAATTAATCAAACATAAATTTCAGTTAATCAACGTCATTTAAAGCACAGTAATTACACTTGTCTGCAGTAAAATACTACTACTATACTATACAGATGTACAATAAGAAAAGAAATATCGCACATATAAATTTTTAAGGGTTAATTTGGAATCTTATGTAGATATATCTATGTTCAAAAAATTTTTAATATTAGCTAAAATACTAACTAAAATATTGCAAAGATATTAATGAAATAAAGCGGCGATTGAAGCATTATTTATTAAACCCAGTCATACTTTTTATAACAAATGCTTTGTAAAAGCAAAAGGTATTTAAGACGCTTCTGTATAAACACCAAGAGGAGTCACTTCATATGGAAGGATACATAAACACAGCTAACGACTGTCACTTCTCGAGTAACACAATGATGAATACTTCAAACTGTCTCAGTCGTACCATAATAGCTACTTAAATGATATATGCGTTTGATACATTCAGTTCGTCCATTCGTAAAGAATTCATCAAGGTTTGTGCAGATCCGTGACCAGACAGATACGGTACAGGGCAAAAAGAACGAACCATCGTCGAATGAAACTGTTGAATTTAACGTTCAATACGTCCATAAACGGCTTGATACGCGCTACGTGCATACAGGCTAGTAGTATGAAGAGAAGGAACGTTGACTACCACAATTGCTACTTTCAAAGAAAAAATTCAAAGTAACGATCGAGGCAGATGTCAGCATCCATACGTGAATTTGCTTCCACACCTACGACCCTTTTCTCGAATACAGATAACGCATAATCGTCAATAATGCATCCATTCGAGCCTTCAACCCTTTTTCCAATTCGTTCTGAACCACAGGAAAACAGCCTCTGGAAATGTGGAATCATCCCTTTCTCTGGTACACACAGCCTGCCGATGCAGAGTTATTTGAATAAGACATTTAGATGATCGGGCAGCTGCACAGCTAGTTGGGGCTTTTTTCGAGTTTTCCAGAGATTTTTGCATGGTGCAGATGATGCGGGCACGCGACCACCCTTTCCTCGACCTTTCCTCTGTTCTCCGCCTGTCTCTTCTCAACCACTCGTACCCGCAGAAATCCTTTCGAAAACTGTCTGCCGTGAGTTACGAGGATCTCGATTCTCGAGGAGAAAGGCTTCTCGCTAAGGGGAAAAAGAGACGAAGAGTAACAGATGCCGGGTTTTCCCGATTGTACATGAAGAACGCGCTACCACCAACTGTGTACACGTCAAAACAGTATAATTCCGTATTCTTCCTGCCTTTTTTCACCAGATCCGCTACCTTTCGTATTTTATTCTCGCGTGTTAATTTCCAGATAATTCTCGTAGGAATATTTCCTTCGAGCTAATCCTTGTATCAACGACGTAGATACAATAACATTGCAACAATTTGTATTATAGGAACAGTTTTTTTTTTTTTTTTGATACTATGGTTATTGTATAAAAAATTGTAATATACAGGATGTTTGTCAATCACCCCCGGTAAAATTTTGTTAGGATCTTCTAGGAATGTAAATAAGGGAAAAGACGTTGTATAAAAATATAGATGGTTTGGAATTTTATTAAAAAATTATAATGGAAACACGAAATATGAAGAGTAATATATTTTCACTAAGATCATTTCATTTCACGCTACTATACTTCTACTATACTTGTGTCTGAAAGCACAAGAGTCAGTTACGTTAAACAAAAATTGAAATAGATAACAAACTGATACGATGAAATAGTTCATCTATTGAGATAGAACAAAACCGGAACGAGTTTCGTAGAATAATAAATATGTATCATATTTTACCGCTGTCAGAAACTTAACAAGAGCTACTTGTCGACAGAAATAGTCAACATCTTGAAATAAGATATTAATTGTCATGTACATTACATTACAGTGATTACTTATATTGAAAGCAAGCTGTGTGTCTGTCTATATAACATTTCTTTTCATTTATATTTATAAAACATATTCGCAAAGTTTAGACGAACCGAAGTGAGAAACTTATATAAATCTTTTTGACTCCTGTGTGTAGATGTGTATACCTTTATATAATTTATATTTATATCGCTATATTGGCACGCCAGAAAAGTAATTGAGTCTTTGCTTTTTATTATGGAAGTAGTAAAAATATGTTAATACTTATACATATTTCTATATTATGTTTTACCTTAATAGTTTTTCTCTGAAAGAAAGACCAAGCACGATAAATTGAGACATAGTAACAAAATTGTTGAAAATTCATGCAGAATATATTCCAGGAATATAACATTATCGTGTTTTCGTGTCGCTGATCATTATGTATTCGGTGATTCACATTTGGAATGCACATGGTAAACGCCCCTGTTTTCTTGTTCATAACGTATAAAATAGTAAACGATGTAATGATATCGTAACGAGGTATTTTATTCCCACGCATTTTGGGTTGCGTGGCACAATCAGGCACGCATAAAAGCCTACCCTCGGTCGTTGTCCACTAATGTAGTTCACCGTACCCTTTCAATGAGAAAAAACTCCCTTAAATCGCGTTTGCATGGAACCGCGTCGCGTAATTACCGACTCGGAGAGAACCTGGCAATAACAACAACAACGGCATCGATTCACAGCGACATCGCCTACGCCATATGGTGCTTTCTCGCAAAGGAACGTAACGGTTTCCACGCGAAACATTCGTAGCTCTCCCATAGCCAAGAATTCACGAACGAGATCCTACGATTTCCTGAGAGTAAAAAAGGGGGGGGAAGAGATCAATTATATTTATTATTAATTAAAATAAATTGCGTTTTAGTTGAACAAAGTACGTTTAAATTACCATCAAGTATTACGATGGAAAATAAGCAGTTAGATAAAATATTAACAGAATTATGTATAAACGGAACCCAACAGATCCACGGTTTGAATTCTAGTGAAATTTCTAAAAAAAAAAATACGAATTTTTAAAACAATTTTGTAAATGGAAGAGAGAAGTGATATTATCTTCCACTTTCAAAATTAATGTACTAGTAACTCATCTTCTGAATTTTCAAGAATATTTAAGATATTTAAGAAAATTAGCGATGTCTTCTGCTCTCAGAATTAATACATTAATTTATCTTACGAACGATGAATTCAATTTTATTTTTATATTACATGGAATTTTCCTCTTTTTTTTCAACAACGATTGATGTCGTATTCTGATTTTATCTGTCTTCAAGAATCTGCTGATTATATACATTTCATGACACTGTATAGATGTATATATAAGAAATTTCAGTGACCGTCGAAGTAACTCTACTCTAAAACCGCCCTTTTCCATCATCTCGTACTTGTAGACCTAAATTACACGTTCATGTAATTGGTACCTCCGAAGTGGAATTTTTATCCTCATTAACTATGCAAACGTTAATGATAAAGACTGCGAAATAAAAAATTTCTTACGTATACGGTTACTATGTAAGTAAGCTTCAATCTTTCTTAATAACCATTTAATATAATTAAAACGGTCCAGAAAAAAATTAAACAAATACCATGAATCAACACATTTAATGTTAATGCTTATAACTTATACCTCGAAAAATTTAAATACGAATGTATTTAAATATAAAATTTAAATTAACTTCTGGGGTTGACAATATTAATCAAATATCATTAGGTTGTTACACATAAATTGCTAATTTCATAAATCTATAAAATAATTCATAATTTGGTGACTAAAAGTTCTGAAGTAGATAATATTAATTAAATATCATTAGGATGTTACACATAAATAGCTGATTTCATAGATATATAAAATAATTCAGATTCTGGTGACTGAGAATGCTGTCAAATAATATTTATCAAGATATCAATTCAAAATTTGTAGCATGCCGAGCATAATATTATGATTGTTTTAATTCTTTTCGCTAATCATAAGGAAGCAGATTATGTATTAAAGCGAATCATGAATCATCCTCGAATTTCAATGCAATTTTATAAAACTTTAAACACTGACCTAACATAGTAAATTGTGCTGACAATATTACTACAGATTTTTGGAAAGGCTACATTAACAAGAGAAATTTAGGTTGGAAACACAGATTCCAAGAAAAAATGATCGGTAATGATTTTAATTGTAATAATCGTAACTTTGATCTACAATGGTCAAAATGTATTGAATCTGTTGAAATATATGTAACGTAATTAATATCAATTCCAAGAAAGCCATAAATGTTAAAAGTTTTATTAACAATTCGATCATTCGATTTGCAATGACTTAATATGTATAATGAATACTACAGCAGTATAATGGTGCCCAGATAAATTGCAATACTGATACTATTTAATTAATTATATTACAGCGCAGTACATAATATTATGAGAACAAACTAAAAGATAATCGTAACAGAAAGGTGATACCATAGAGAAAGCACAGAAGAGAATAAGCAAAGCATAAAGAAAACATTAAGTTCGTTGTCCTGCCACTCATGCTCGCGATGTTACCTAGGAGAAGCGTAGGTATCTATAAAGGGTAGGAAAGACAAGACTATAAACAGCGCCTGACCGCCAGCCACATGTCATCAAGATGCCTACACGTGTGAAGAAATGCGAAATGCATTGCCTATTGGCTGGTGAGAGCAAAGAATAATAGGTGGTCACCAGAGACGAAGAGCGAGCGATGTTTTTAGCAGCGAAGGTGCTGCATGTGAAAGGTGCTCTGAAGCGAATACTGGTATGAACGAAAGGAAAAAGAAGACGAGCGAGGTAAGTACCTATTGGGTAACATTTATGCCGTTTACGATCTTTCTGGCGCGAAGAAGAGACGAAAGGCACGCTACAAAGGGAAAAAACAGTGTCGAAAAAGGCTGGCTTGGCACGAGAGTAAAACCGTTGTGGTTCATAGCAGATTTTATGGCGTAACCTGTATACTACGCAGCTATTATTATCTATCCCGACGATAGGGATTGGCTGTTTTCTAATTTTAATAGATACTCACCCTTCATTTTGGATAGCTTTAATGATAGCTAACTCAGTCGCGATCGGAAGCTCGGCTAAGCGCAAACCGTCGAAACCCGTTCACCTATTGTGAAGTACAACCACGAAATTAGCACATCTTCGATCGGATTCATCGAGATATTTTTCCCACTGCGGTTTGGCCTCCAAATTCAACGTAGATATGCTGTCACTTTTCCTTTATGAACCAATTTAATTATTACATGTGACTCATTCAACCTTTCACGATCGAGGTTAACAGGGCAATATGAGCAGACAACGATACTCGTGTATTTAGTTATCTCTCGGTTATTGTTCATTTTTTAAACATTCATTTTCCATACGAACAGAATAAAGATTTATATGATTATTAATCTTGTAAAACGCGAGCACAGTGTAGAACTCGGATATTATATGTCATGCAGCAAAATGTTACATTATGTACTACATATCGTTAACATGAAGCATATCCCAGTAAATGAATTTTAATTAAAAATTCCATTACTGTTGTTGTTGTAAATGTATTTCATTATTTTCGAGGAATTTATTTGAGACCCATTATCACTATTTTCTAATTTTGAAAATTGTTAACTTTCATTGGCATTATATATTTGCTATTATGTACTTATATAATCAAGTAATTTAAGCATATACAGTTACTCGCATTAATATTCGGACACCCTTTAAAACAGAATAACCTTTTTAGGATTAAAACAGGTGACCTGAGTATTGTTTAAAAAATTAGAAGACAGTTTACTAGACGTTTGAAAAAGGTTTTGATTGATTACAATTGCTGGAAATTGCGAAGAGAAAAAAGAAAAGATCGCTTTTCACAACCTCGGTATCTGAGCCTATAATGAATATTTAAACAATATATTTTAAAGATTTATGCCAGTTACATATCTACATGCTGAAAATTTCATCGAAATCGATTAACTAGCTGTTATAAACTACAAACGGTTAAAAATGATGAAAATCGCGGTTTTTCACGACTATCTGACACTTTTTCAGTAATAAATTTAAAGATTTCTACAACTTTCCATGCCTGTCGCTTGTTATCGCATGAACCGATTTCGACAAAAGAAAAGTAATAAAAAAAAAGAATATTTACATGTATTGTTATCTATTATATACCGTATATTGTCGCATTACATTACTATTACATACTACTTTGTGTTAACAGTATGAGTCACTGCATGTTAAGCAGTCTGCATGCATGAAATAACTAAAGTTCGATTTCACGGCAATAACACTTCCGCCACCTGCGTTTATTCGGATTATTCACAAACGATGAACCAAGTGGAATAACAGCTACGATTTTACGAAGAAGCACATTCAATGATCGTATCCTTTCTTCCTTAATATAATCGTATGCCGAACGGTTAGATAAAGGAACATGGACACGTTTTGTACTTGTAGAATTTATTTCGCGATCGATTCGATGCCTGAAGAAACAATGCGAAAGTTCGGCATCAGATGGCAGAGCCGCCGAACCAGACGATCGTGGACCATCTGGTGGTCCACCCTGGCATACGGCAAGCATCCGATGTATAAGCGTACGAAAAAAGTCCAAAACCCGATACTCTGGATATAAGCCTAAAGGAATTTTAAGATAACTAAGACGGGCACGAGGGAGACAGCTGTATAGGTATAGGCTGTAATCCCGATTAAAGCAAATGAAAACAGTGTAGATCTGTCAATAAACAGTACGAAATCATTTACCTCCTTTGAAATCACGTTCAGATTCTAATCCCATTACTCTGATCTCGTCCTCGAATAATTTGTTGATCCTAATTAAAACGATTCTGTTAGGAAATATTTATAGCCGATCTTTATGTTGGTATTGCAATCACTGCTTCCAAATTTTCCAACCACGATGAGAAACTACAACCGAACTTAAATATTAATTTATGATATTGCTAGTAATAGCCTACGTAATATGCATTTTATTAAATAAACAGAGGCACTCAGATAATACAACTTTCTAAACGAGTTTTCAATTCTACTACAAATCTTTATAATTTATTTTTTAAATATACAAATTCACTATAATAAATATGAACAGTTATTATTAACTTTGAAATAAATAATAGCTATACATAAGAAATTAGAACAATCCATTTTAACATACTGGCTATAAGATATTATGTTTTATTAAAAACACTTTTAATATATGTAAAAGCAGTATTCTATTAATATTTGAAGAAGTTTAGACAATACTTAAAACATTTGTTGCCCAATTACAATTTCCAATTATACAATATCTTATTTACATTTTGAAGAATTAAAACTTATCTATTTGAAATTAATTTGACTTCATTAACTTTTACTTTCATGATGGTAGAAATGTTTGATTAAAGTATAACTCGATTAATAGGTTAATGATTATCGTTACTAAAACCTAGATACAAAAGGTATCCTGAAGAATTAACAACGAAGAAAGAAACGCAAAAGGTAGAGGAAAATTATGGCGAACGATCGCAAAAAATATTAAACGAGATATTTAGGTCAGAGTTGCGCAGTGCACCAATGCAATTTCAAGCTCGGACAGCCGTGAGGTAGCAAGAGAGCGCGATCGCTTTGTTTTTCAGGGTGCGACGGGGGCAAAATAAGACGGTTAACTAAATATAAGACGAAATGCTGACCGAGTCACGTCTGCAACAAGGCACGTGCAGCACGCGTGCTTCGACTTCGTGCACCGACAAAAGAAACCCGTGCGTACAACCAACTCTCGAACGAGACTCGTATGCGTACTTACGAAAATACAATTCTGTTTACCAGTGTCAAGGACGATCGGTAAACGATTCTTCATTGTCCTTGAACCGAGATTTGCAGCTAATAGTCATATATAAACATCTGATTACTTGAAACTACGACATGTAAATACATAAAATGGCTCATCCGGTATATGACAATTTAATTATCTTCATCATCGTTGAAGGAGCAAAGCAATGAACAAGACAGAAGACTAAAGGTGGAGAGTGAAATGAGGTACGAAAGTAATTTGTTCGAAACGTCATTTTTGGTCGAAGTAATTAAGATGATTAATTATTTTTGTCAAATGAAGTTACATACCATGATTCTACGGAGAGTTCAATGATATTCAAAATTATATATTGTTAAAATAATGTATTTTAATACACGTTCACAATAATTATGCACGCACATCTATTTGTCATAGAAAAATATTATTAACATTATTCTAATATTAATATACGTATTATATATAATTATGTATTTGTATTTGTATTTATATAATATATTATGTAATTATGTATATTGTTATTTATGCTTTAAAATAATTGTCTGTGTAAATCTACGTACTTCATTAATAACTTACTTTGCAGTACTACGATGTACGCATTCACGCGAATAGATCTACATAGCTTATTTATCTTACAAAATGATATTTCACATGATTAGCTGTGTCTATTAGGAAAATGTGTAAATTATCTATATATAAATATATTACTACTTTTCTATTACTCTGTATAAATTATCTATAAGTTCAGGAGTCTCGTGGATTTCACCTCAGGTTTTACGTTCCAAATATGATGCCTCAGCAATGGAGGGTTAATCTCGATAAATGAAAAATGGAAACTCTCTAAAAGACTTGCAACAACTTGTCTACTACTTCAGTTTATTTTATTCGCTTATTGTTTATCGTTGTCAAATGGCAACTTAGTTATAGAATATTACTTAAAAATAACAATATCTTATTGCTATCTTCTAAAAATATATATCAATTGAGAACTATCGATTCTAACTTCTTTGAAGTCAATGATCAATCATTGTCAAGGGTTAACAACGAACAAAGACAATTGTTTTGTCTCGATTAAGCATCGGTTTTCCCCCCTTTTTTCGTAGTTCTTCTTTGTCTGCAGTGGCGGCACGTACCCTAGTTTTGGTGAAGTGATTTACAAGTCACTCCGGCGTGAAAGCAGGTGACCGTGCCGCTCGAATGCTACTTAAGTACTTGCACGAGTCACGAACACAGCCACGACTTCACCAGGAAACGCGTGCCTTTGTCGGTAATAATTTTTATATCCACCATTTGGATCAGAATATTTAACATATTATGAAAATCAAGTGAATGTTGTGGAAACGGAACATGAAGCGATAATACGTCTACTAAAATGACATCTTGGCTACCAACAAATTTCGATATAAAAGAAAATTCAAAGTTCAAAATGTAATGAGAGAAATTGAGCTTTGATTCATTAAGATTACGAATGTAATGAAAATTTATGACACGTTATGTTCCGTGTAAAAGTATTTTGTAATACTTTAATTTTCATAAAAATAACAGTTTCTTAAAAAAATGCGGCTGCTGAATGTTAGTATATAGTTTAGGAATGTTTGAATGAATTTAGGCTACATGCAGCTTAAATAAAAATATGCATTGGTATGTTACCTTCCCTTTATTCACGTAATTAAAAATCTGCATTTAATAAAGCAAAAATTAAATAATAAAGTTAAAAGCGTAGCTACGCGTGGTATATCTTTTGTTGTTTGTATTATAAGTAAAATATTTCTTGGGTTTTAAAATAGTTCAATTTAAACAGAATATAAATGAAATAGGTTTGTGTGCATGTTTATATAAAAAAAAAATCAAGCTTGGTCTTTAATAACAATCTGTCATCATTCGAATTTTAAGCTATCTCTTTTAATGTAAGAAATATACCAAATGATAAATACAAAGAAAGCAGTTTCCGGATCTAGGGTCGCTTATTCTGTTTTCAGTAAAATCGAATCAATGTGTGCGATGGCAGGTATCGTACAGTCATTAGACCATAAAATTATTGTCTGCAAGGATTCTAGCATTACCCCCTGCACATTCGGAATTCGAGATCGCTGTTAAAATCGTTCGGACGTGACGAGCTGTTGTACAGCAAAAAATGCACGAAGAAAAAGGCGTACAGACAAAAATCGTGGATCCGTAACTTGGAAGCTTTTGTTCAAACAATATTAAATGTAACATACACTATTTCTTCTACACAATTTTTTACCCGTAGCAAGTAGATTTCAAATTACGTTTAACATATTCGCACATGACATAGTTTCATCGATGATTCACGTAAAATTTTCTCTTTCGTTGCTGAACATTGGTTTAAAGTCGTTCTTAGTCGAAGCGTTAAACTGTGAAAGCTATCAAGTACTTATAGTGTTACGTCGTTAGGCACGTGTTCGTCTCGGCTTTCAGTATATTCCACTTTTTCGTTACGAGTGCCAATAACATTTCGAAGAGATAATAAAACGAAGGCAAAAGAGGCGAAAGAGTAACGGAACGGTTTTACACTATTTGCAATTACTTACTCCTGGCATTCGTCTCCTGACGTGCAAACGAGCCAATGTGTCAAGGGCGTCGAGAAGGAACTTCAATTTCTCGTCTCGAGAAAAGCGGGAACGATCTTTAATATTTGGCTGGAGAATCGTTAACATGGCTGACTCGCGCAAAAGTACCGACACCCTTCAATTACTTCTCACGTACCAAACCGAAACCATGCCGGACGGATTATGGTTTGCGCTCACGCACTCTGCACCGTAATGTACAAGCCGACACCATGAGGGTACCATAAATATCAGTTTGCACGAGAAACTGATCGCACGAGCATTGTAACGCGAAGGTTAAGTCGATCTTGTGCAGTTGTTTTTCTTCGTTCGGCTCATCGCGTGCCTCGTAAATCGATAATAATTTGATTGTACGTTTATTCGCGTCTATATACCCAAATATAGTATCGACTTCCGAAACCATAATACTTTACCATTTCTGTGTCTTTTATTGTAATAAGCACGGTCAAAATTGTTATGTACTACAAAAACTTTGTAATCGTTACTTCATTTCCGAAAATTACTACTATTGCTTCATTATATTCCAACCAACTCTGTTTTTTCAAATATCCCCATTATTTTAAGTACATAATAAAGAAAACAATATTTATGATTCTAAGAACGGTATAACATGGTTAGGGATTGCGATATTTTCTTGAGAGTGTGGAAAATCCTTCATATCTTTATTTTCGTCAATTTTACTTCCTTAAGCGGTATTCCGCGTTGAATCTTTCCTACTTTGTATATAAATAAGAAACATATCTGCTTGATCTTACAACAAAAATTTTATACTAATAACATCATGATTGTACAAACTGAATAAAGAAATTATATCAATATTAAGGGATGCTAATTAGTTAACAATATTTGTTAACACATTAGTTGTTTATATCAAGTATACCCTAATACTTAAATATTTTCTAACGAAACTGATAAGAACGGGAGTGTTTTGATTATACAAAAAGATAGAATGCACCAGGCAGATTTCCTCTACACCTCTACTTGTAAAGAAATTCATATCGTCGGTATATTACATATCTTCTTTCTGCAGCCATACACTGCATATAAGAGTATTATTTCGTGTTACTTGTTATTGTAATATAAGTTTGTTATTTGCTCGTTATTTCATCTTCCCGTATCCATAAGAAGGTACAAGATGTTTACTGCAAGCATTAACATTTTTTCGCAAGAGTACGGTATCGTTGCGACCTATAGCTCCTTCGAGACTTTCGATTTTCATAATGAGTAAGATACGATGCAATAAAGAAATTTGACCCCGAATATCAAGGTCAAGGTCAATTTTGCAGCTACTGTTTTTACGGATCTCTGCCGATCCGAAGGTGTAGAATCACGCTATAATGGTTTTACACTTACTTTTCTTTTAACACCCTGTACGTATTATAACCTTCGAGTAAAATTAATTGTACTGTATTATATACAATAAATTACTTCATTTCCAACATCCTTGCCTAACGTTACATTAAATTAAGTAGTCGTACATGAATTTTCTAGAATTCACAACGACGCGTTCAGAGTATCTTTATATGACATTGACGAAGAGGGTAATACTAAAGTGCAACGCAAGCGTGAAGGCACGTGCTATCGTGCTCATTTCACGCAACTTGCCGCCTCTAGTCGTGCGGGTGTAGATACCGCGCAATGTTTGTTCACAAAAGGAAAAAAAAGTGCGAGGCTCAGGAACGAGTGGGGTCGTGGTAGTCTGAACGAAGGGACAGAGAAGAAGGTGTAAGAGCCAGCGCTTCGTCGTTGAATCGGCTCGTTGTTAGCTTCCCCTCATATCCTTTTCTTTCCTTTTCTTATCTGCTCGCGTACCTCGTCCTCTCTTCTTTCCCCGTTTCCAGCGTTTCCCTCTGACCTCTCTTTTCGGCGGTTTGTTCAGCCGTAAGCGCATCTCTTTTCATTTCTCGCGGTCGCAGGAAACGCAGCTATCTGTTGGAGCTATCTCGTAAAATAGAGTACACACTCCGCCGTTGTCGAATCGGAAGACTTTTCAGTAGAAGACTAGGTGGAAGCCGCTAAAAGATTTCATCATGTCTGTTCGTAACTTTGAATTGAGGTTATTACGCGTTCTTCCTTGTGTAACAGAAGAATGGAGTTGGTTTGAATTCTTCGGCAACGCTCTAACATTCGATTCGAAGGCAACAAGGAAATGCACGAATCGGTTAAGTTTTTGAGAGTTTTAACGATTAAGATAAAGATCTGTTTCGTTCTTTCAATTCCTGTTTCACAAAATTTTAATGTTCTGGTGTTAGGGTAAAATTAAGAATTGAAATTAAGAATTTGAACATTTGATATTTTCCATGAGAAAGATTTTTCGAATTTTTTAAATATCTCGAATCCCTTATTGTAACTACTGTAAGTCATTAGATAAAGCCGTTTGTGAGAATTATTTACTAATGTTATTCTCTAAAGCATCTATATCCAATGTGGACTCTAGATATTCACATGCAAAATAGAGTATCAAAATGTCAGCTTACTAAATTCGACGCAATGAGATATTTTATATTTATTTACTGTATAATTGTAAAATTCTACTATAAAAAAACTAAGATAGCTTTCATTGAATCGTTTTATAATTTTACAATATTTGATATCGAATACAAATAAATTACTTGTACTAGAATACAACCATTTTAATACGTTGTATAATATATTTATATTCATTAACTTATAAAATTTCTATATACCCACCACTATAAGCTACTGTTCATACTATAGCTTCAAGAGCTGCAGCTACGCATATACTTTGATGTAAAAAATTAAGAAAACATAGGGCGAAATACGACGATCTAAAACGAAATGAAGGAAACTGTAGAATGCATGTAGAAACAAGTAGCAGGCACATCTTTAAATCAGATTGAAGGTTATAGGAATACCAACCGAAAAGGAACGAAATAAGAAGAAAATGACCGTACACGCGCCAAGCTGATTTTTAGATAGCTGCGAATTTTATTGACATGCAGACACGCATACTCAATGCCATACCCATCCCATTGGAAAGATTCTTTTAGTATTTAATTGCAGTATTCTTCGGCTAAAAATTAACGTAAATTCTTCTTATACGAAATAATTACCTGTGAAATAAAATGTAAACAATTTCGTAATGTATGAGCGATAAGTTACGAATTATTTAACATAAAAATTGAATTAATTCAGTGATGAAAAAATATATTAGACAAGCAGGCATGAAAAAGTACAGATCTAAGGAATTACTGCATGAATAAAAATTATCTATTCAGTTTCGTAAGTTGTACCGAACTTATCGAATATAATAATAAATACCCTTCACCGATGTTTCACATTAATATGTGATACGTAGTTTGTAAATTACTTTTAGGTAATAATTTTATATCTACAAGTATTTTATTTGACAAAATCTATTATTTAATATAGATTATTAATATTCAGAGAACAATTATGTGATAAAAGTATATTATTTAATATAGAATTAATTATGGTATTCACGATTAGGATTTAAATTTCACTAAGATCATTTTTCTTTTTAAGAATAATTTCATTCATTTTTAAAAATTGTATTAACGTCATAAAAACGCGTACATACTAACAAATATGTAAAATTTCGACTGAAGTAACTGAATGAAACATGAGAATACTTCAGCTTTGTATATGTACATATACAAGTATCTACATACTATTCGATATTAAAATAGAGACTTACTGTAATTCTAATGTCAAAATTTTTATTATACCTCCACATTCATAGAGTTAAATACAAAATCATAACTTTGTTGTCCTAAAAATAAATCAATCGCGAATTTAATATAATATAAGTATTGAAGCTTTGATCGTGAGATTCCCTGCTAAAACTGTCAATGACGTATTTATGGAAAATTGAAGCGTCAAATAATGATAAGTATTCATGGAAATATTTAGTTACTAAATACCTTTCAGCGCTTCAATAACAATCAAGTAATGCTATCTGTATTCTTTTAATATTCATGCTGATGATTGCCTCAGATTGCATATAATTTCTGTATCAAAAAGACCGATACGAATCACTGCCTCTGGCTACAAATAGTTCATGCAAATTATCTTCATAGTCTCGTGCCTGTAGTCCTTCTCGTAAAACTGTTAACAAGAGTATATTTAAACAAACATTTACCTTTGTCAATAGAATTTTTTTTATATATCTTATCTGTAGAGAGGAAGAGAGAGAGAGAGAGAGAGAGAGTGAAAGAGAGACAATAGCGTTTTATCTATATCTAATCAAATTATCGGTTGCTCTATTGTATACTAAATATAAATAAAAGAAGAAAAATGATAACAGTAGGAAAGTATAATTTAATATTTTTAATGCTACAATTTTATAGTACTTATGTACGATTAGAGATTAATAATTTATATATACACTATTAAAGCCCGGAATTTACATCTACATATTATATTAAAAAATAATATATAATAAAATAATATAATGGTACAACCTTTATTTTCCTAATGAAGTCCTTTTTTCATCAGGTTCTGCATTTTATTTTGATAATATCAAATTTTTGTAGTTATATGACAGTACCACCAAATATATAATACGAAATTTAATATAATTAGACCTAATTAAATAGTGTGTCAATGTTATAATAAATACAATGGCGTTCCAACATCTTTTTTAGTCACTGTATTTTGACAACGTTCTAACAATTTCAAAATATAGTGATAATAAAATACATGAAAAACAAGTAAAGTGACTAACAACAAAAATTACCCTCGCCATATCGTGTAAAATATTTTAATAAATTATTAAACTACAATGATCCTCAAAACCGTATTGAACGTTCGTATTGCTTGATATCGAGTGTAAAGTTGTGTTTAAAACATCTGCATTCTATATTCTAAAACCGAAAGGCGACCTTGCGTTTCAATCAGGTAATCCTGGTTGGCCTGGTGAAATCGAAACAGTCCCAAGGTCTTTTCATAGGTATGACATTACCGGTCCGTGGTGTGCACAAACAACAGCTACCGTACACAAGAGATGCCATCAGACATTCGTGACAGGATCCCTGATAGAGGTCTCGTGCCATTCCAGTCCTTCCAGAAATTAGTAAATCCCACACGCAGTACGCGCAAGCTGTGCAACTGGCGCTTCGTCAGGCTGTCCCTCCTAGTGGATGCACCAGGAATAAGAAACACGTGCTTCGTAGTACACCCACGCGCGCATTATCGGTATCTGAAAGGAAAACATCGATTCTTTGCAAATATTATCTGTAAATAGTAACGTGTTAACGTTCAGCGCCGGAACGGTTTTAAAGTATTTACTGTAGGATGAAGAATCGTTCGATTATTGTTAAATGTAGCCGTTACAGATACGAATATAATTGTACGATACTAGTATCTAAGTTTCAGTCCTACGGTAATGTTTTATAATACTTTATACGTGTACGATCCACAATTTTTGTTGAATTCTTTTATACCTATGTTATTTAACATATTTTCTATATTTTGAAAATAATTGTACTGTCACTGTTTCAGACAATTAATTTTAGGAATGGTTAAAGAATTGTTTCTTTCGTAGCTTATTCAAACGAGAAATTATTTACTATTGTTGTTACTAATTAAGATGTTAAAATTGTCACTAAAAATATTTAACAATAATTAGTTGTATTTATATATTTCATGCTGTAAAGATAAAGAAGCGAAAGTAAATTTATTTGATATTTGCAGAAAAATATTGGATCAAATCTATCACTAGATGTTATTCACCGTTTTTCCACCTTCTCTTATCTCTGTTTCTTTCCTTCCTGATTCCAGGGTGGTGACACCTTGCCACGCGCCATTTAGGTGTATGGCGGACTTTTTCTTCTTATCTCTTCGCGCAAACGTTTCTCTTTCACGCTTCTGGCGATTACTATACGTATCTCTGTCGTAAATTTCCACTTCTTTTCCTCATTTATGTGTTCATCTATTATGCTGAAATTTCATACTATTTATCATACAATCTCCTGTTCCTGGAGCAAGATATATCCATTTATAATACTTAAATATATGTCTATTGTATAATATAAGTTAAGCATAACTAGTTAATAAAATTAAATAGTTATTGTTTAAGTACAATAGTATGCAAAATATATTGATAATTTGTTGATAATCTAATATTGATTCTCTTTATTATTGGCAATTATTTGTACTATTTGTTATTCGTATTGAAATCTTAATTGTTATCTACGATTGTCATAAGCATTTCATTAATATAAATTAGTTTACTATATTTTCTCTATGTATTTATTTAATTTTAATACACCAATTAGTAAAAGTTCTATACAAATATTTATTATTTTTGTTTATATTACAATTCGAAATTTACATTATAGTATAATCACTTGTTTAAATAATTTGTTTATTCATTGAAGTACTTATTGCTGGAAAAATGTGAACATGAGTTTTATTTCGAATATTTCAAAATTATTTCTAATGTTGTAGGTATGAAGGTAGGGTTCTTTTCATTGTTTTAATTAATGCAATATACAGATTTTTGATACTTAACGTATTAACATTGCTTCTGAACAATGATTTAGAAACTTGGGAATAAAGCAGCTTATATATTACTATCTAAATTTAATTTACATTTATATCCTTCAATTTTACTTCATAATAATTTTATTTAATTTAAAGCGGGATAACAGATATTATTATGTACTAACATACTTCATATTAAGTAGTTAATAATATATACGTTTACAAAATTTCTCAAGTAAATTGCATCAATCATATCTCATCTCCGCACATTTGTCATATTAAATCGCTATCATTTTCGTTCAACTATTTTTCATACGTTATAACATCAGTGTAATCAAATAAAAAAAGATGATTCGCTTTTATCAATAAAAGCAATCCGTATGCTGTAAATCGACAATATATATGTATAATTCGCTAAGCTGGATTCTCAGTTATTTTCTTAGCAGCGCGCATCGTTTTCGGTAAAAATGAAGGAGCAAACAGGCTGTCGTGGAATAAAGTTGCTTCGTTATTTGAAGTAAATTCTCGAGGCTGCTCCTCAATGGCTCCTCGCCTTCGGGGCCTTCGTAAAGCCAGACGCAAATAAATAATTTCTCGCGCGTGCCTCCCTCCTTGGTTCGAGTGGTGGAGCGAGATTAGACGATTAACGTCCAGACCCTGTCGACAGCCTACGAGATATGCAAAGTTTCTTTCATGCGAAAAAGAATACAGATTCCCTCGAAGCTATCGCGACGAGAATACTAAAATATCTTTTTTCTTGTCCATTCTATCACTACTTATTACATTCTTTTTCTCTTTCCCGTGGAAACACTCCCCTTTCCTTTCGTGAGAATTATGGAGATTTTTAAAGGAGTTTTTTCCTTTCTCTTGACGCTACATCGAATCGGCAGATTTTGTCGCGATACACGACGGAATAGTTTGTTGAACTGTATTCTGCATGTACGACAACGGTTCATTTGAGAGAAATTCGTGGTTATGGAGTGGCATAGGGCGACTTAAAATTCTACTCTTACTCTTCGGTGGGATTTCTCGTAAATGAGCACTGAAGATAAAAAGGACATTCTTTTAGAGGTAAAAGGAGATATACATAAATATGCAATAGTTGAACATTTCTAAATTATAAATTGTAAGTAAAATACAGAAATTTCATTTAATATTTATTACGTTATTTATTTTTCAATATTTGAAGTCATTTAAAAAGATCAATATAACTTTGAATTCAGAATATTTAATATTCGTTCTATATTTTTTAAAAAATTTTTATTTATTGTTTACAACAAGTATCAACTAAATCTTAATTTATTTGATTCGGTTTCTGTATCTACTCTTATTTATTCTTGGCTGCGAATGTTGCCAATTTATAAATGATGGATAAGTTGAATTCATTTTACTCTGTTCATATCAGATTTATAATTAATAATATGAATTTCACTATGAACTTGAATAATAATATTTAAATGAATACGTGTCTATAAATGTATTAATTACTTAACAAACGTTCCTGTTAGCTATGTGGCTTTGTTTATTGCATATCAATATTACAAATTCCAACTTTTATGTTTTACTATATATACATATCTATACTATACTTTACTACACTATACTATACTAAATATCACTAATAGTCTTAAGTTTGAATAAAGAAGAATGAAATTTATGTTGAAAGGGACATAACGATGTGCATTCAAATTTTAGTTCGTGATATTTCTCAGGTAAACCTTGCGTTTAGCGTAGTGACAGACTCTTTCCGTGGGAAAATATAAAAATTTTGCAGCCCACTGCTGGATACTGGACCATCGATTATGTGTCAGCATCAGCATACACATAGCCGAGATTTTAGACCATTTTCTTCGCTTTGCGGTAAATTTCCGACCTTCCCATAACTGTAATGCTATCTGAAAATAAATAATATTGAAGTCTTGTCAGATAAACAAACTTCTACAGAAATAATAAAAATTTCAACAAAGATATGGAAATCTTACTTGCGTGAAAATAAAACACGTTTTATTATTGTTAAACATTTAGAGTATATTTTTCTATTATTAAAATAATACACATAAAATAAATAAGACACATATATGTGTGGACATACGAAATTTATGTAGTATAATATATATATAAATGGAACTTAACTTTCTTCAATAATCGGTACTTAATAATTATAAATTAGTAACTTTATGTCATTAGATATATTGTAAATATATGTACCAATATATGTTCTCTATGTACAAGAAGAAACGAATGTAACATAAATATATTTAGAATGATGAAGCCATGAAGCAACGGAAATGTTTCTTTTACTACTAAATAAATAACAGCTTCGAAAGTAACACTCGTCTTTTGACCGAAAGCTCGAGGCTTTCTAACGGGCTCAACGGATTTATGGAAAAACAAAGATCGATCTGTCTGTTGGATTCAGCTGTTTCTAACGGAAACGTATCAAATTTTCTTATGTCCCTTCCCTTCCTATTTCTTTACCACTCTTCTCGAGTGCCCTTTCCTCTTGCTCGCTTCATCCCACCGGCAAATTGTTACGTCACACTCCTGTCAAAACTCGATCTTCCTTTACCTGGTCTCAAGAGATTTCGATCAAAGCGTACCTAAAAAACGTAAAACGCTCTGGGTATTTTTTCAGCATAGTTCATCCCTTTCTGAAATCTTATATTGTTCCGCAGCTTCGTTCATCGTCACTCGTCGCCTGTTTTGTCCCCTTCTTTTCCGTTATGCATTTTTTTCTACACTGGGGATAATTTTTTACAGGAATTGTTTACAATACGATCAAACAGGATTTTTCAATAAGCGTTACGTTGGATGAAAGGTGGAAAGATTTAAACTATTGTGGTTTCCTGACTGATTCTCCGAATGAAAAATATATTTGAACAAATTGTTACAAATTAAATAAATTAATCATAAATTAATTAAATATACAAAATAGAGTTTCACTAGATGTTAATTTGTGCCATCTGTATTGGTTAAATCGATATTCAAACGAGATCAGGAATAAATAATTACTCTTGCTAGACGTTTTCATAAATATTGGTACAATTAGCGTATTGTATTAATGTTTTCTAAATACTAGAGTCCTGGTGATTTCATTCTAATTTATCCAAGTTAGAATTCTACTAGTAATTATTTTTGTTTCATACGATTTTCCTGATTTTATGCTTCTTTCTAAATAAAACTACTGTTAAACGTTAGTTTCTTTAATTCGATTCCTAATCTTTCATTACTTCGATTAGTTTGTCTATTAACACGTTTGACTGATTTGTTTTACTTAATTATCCAAAATATCACACTTAGAAAACAGAATCTTTCCACACAATTCATAGTAACTGACAGTAAAAGTAGTACATAGCAAGAGGGCCACATTTCTTTTGTAAAAGATGGAGAGAAGAAAGAGATAAATATTGTATGAGAGTTAACAATTCACAAGGAAGGCACAGTATGTAGCGAAAGAGTCAAAATACAATTGGTTAGTTCGCGTGCAGCTTTCAACACAAAATGAAGAAACTAAAAGAGCGAGCCGCAGGGACAAAGGGCGGCCACGAAGGAAGAAAAACCTCGCCAGGGGGTCGCTGGTCGGCGAGTGAAAATAATTAATACAGCTCGTTAGTTTATGGTCCCAGCAGTATACAAACTTGACAGGATGCGTGTAACGGATACCATGGGATTGCTTGATTTTCGTTCGTTTCTTACCTTGTTTCACTAAGGAGGATCTTGTAGTATCGGCTGGAAATGACCGGACGTTGAATAATTAGATGTATTCGCCGCAGGCGCCAGGCTTCTAATAATTGCTGTCGAATGAACTTTTATGATTAGTCCGCAGGTGAACATATTTGTGAACGATTTGATTGATTTTTAATCCCCAATGGCTGTCTCGAGAGGTAACTAAATTGAATTTAACTCATATATGAATCGTTTCATTTTAAAATATATGGTCAATGGGTTGATATTTATGTCTGTATCCGGAATGTCTGTATTCGAAATAAGCGATAGACTGAAGCTATATATTGATTATTCTTTCTTTAAGAAAACAATAAGATACTTAATTCGTAGATCGACGAGGCTACACTGTTGTAAATCTTGTAATGGAAAATTGAATTAATAATAAGATATACAAGATATAAAGATATAAAATATCCTCCCCGTATTTAGGTAAGAGTAGTTAAGTATTTTAGAACTTTTATGGCTTTCTTTCATAAGGGCAATTCAGAAATTTATGTTATGCATAAATAATTAAATTGCAAAGATATAGAATATCACGAATATTTTGATATTCAAACGTGCATATATAGTATATGCCAAAGAATTTGTGAAAAGAATTTAATTTCAAACAATTGACAATCCAATATTTTACATGCGTGCATGATTTATCTTGCGAGACAATATAAAAACTAACGTTAAAATGATATTTGCTGTTTCATCGTCTACGAATCCACGATGAAAAACGCCGCAGTCATTTTCGATCAGCCCTAGGTAGGTATCAACCGCCGCGCCGCTGGGAGGTTGGGAACTTGAAAACGTCAATTCGTCGAAAGATTCCATTTGTAGAAACGGCACGGCGTAGGTGTGCACCTGGATCAACCCTTTCATCTTGACCTGGGAAGGAATTCTAAAGGTCTGAGATTCGAGTGAATGGGTTTCCGCAAGAAATGATGCGAACCTCGAGGACCGAAAGTAGGAAGAAAAATCGCGTGAACGCTGTCAAATGGTAGCAAATTTTGATTCTACGTTCCGTGAGATATTTTTTTCCTTGACGGTGACAAGAATCTAGCGGACATATAGAAGCATGTCACCACTTTGAATGGAAGAAAGCGTTGGATTCCTTACGAATGAAAGGATTGAAGTTATTATATCGATGGGAAATAGTTGAAGACTTCGTATCAAAAACTACCTTTGTCAATTTTTCTCTTTTTCCAGAAGAATAACGTACTCCATTATTTTTCATTTTTATCTAATAGGATTCAATCATTCTAACAAAATGTTTATCATAATACTTAATTACTGTGAATGTTATCTGCAGTGTATTATGTATATATGTAAGTGTATGTGTAAGTGTAATATGTATATATACTTTATTATAGTAGAACTGTATCCAATTAAATCATAAAGTTGTAGAACTTACGATAATAAAGCAACAAAATTGACGTTTTAATTTTTCTTACCAGTGATACGCATTGGCTTTAACATTCCACACTGTGAGAGGAATACTTACAACAATATACAGAGGGAGTCATAAATGCATGTGCGTACCTTAAACAGTAAAGTTACACACCAGAGTAAGTAAAAGAACGTCATATGGACATATGTTCTTAGTTCTTTAGTTGTGGATAATTGAAGGAAATGTTCAAAGTCTTCGTCTCGTTTCTTCTTTGCAGTAAAACATTCTGTAACAGTACCATTGCAAAACGATAGATAGTGTGAGATGGATCCATTGCATGGCTACCACGATCTAAATTCATTAGGTTTGCTAGTGAACATTGTACACTATCTGTGAAAATCATCTCACGATCTGCAATCTCATTTCAAAATGGGTTGAGACTATTCGAAGAATACTTGATATTTTCGAGTAAATTCGAAGCTCAATGTTAAAGCGTGTAGTAAAGTTTATTCAGTAGTGTTGACTGTTGAGACACGGGGCAGGTAGTTCGAACATTCTTTTAAATCATCCATAACTCGTAAACTAAGGCATGTAGGACAATATTTTCACAAAACGATTTTTACTTGTTCTAATGTATAGATTTACCTACTGAGATATTGGCATGCATTTATAACTCATTCTGTATTGATAATGCTTCTTACAGTAGAAAAATAATTAAAAATAATAAACAGTTGTTGCCATAAATTTTTCTCACTAATTCAACAGAAAAAGTTCTATTTTTTGATTATATAAAAATTCCAGAATTTCATTATTCTCTTTCTAGTCTAGGTAACTTAAATTAGTGAACGTTACTTATCGAATTTCACTTCTTTTATTATTGCACTTGTTGGTTTTATCAAGGAAATTTATTAACACTAATAACTTGTACAATTTAATCAATAATACTCCTTGAAATATGCAACAGAACTAAGAATATAATATCTGTTTCTTGTAATTTTGTACAAAAAATGTGTTAATCTTAGTTGCAAATATGTATTAAAATATTTGCCATATGTGTTCTTTGTTTTCAGTGTCATGTAAATAATGTAAAAGTATCTGCAATCCTAGAATCTGTTCAAAGAACTCCAATTTGGACGAAAAAATTATGTAAGGCGGCTGCACGTGTTTAAGTTTCGAAAATAGGTTCCTAATTTTCAAAGGAAACCGACATTGCACCTTTTCGGGGTATCGATTTCTTCATGTACAATAGATTCAAATATGCCGATGCTGTATCAACGTGCGGTGTTTATCCTGGTGGTTTACGCCCAGTTGTCTTACGTATCCACAGAAAATGGTTATTCGGCCTTTTAAAGTTCGCAGCTTGGAAAATCTTTTACCTAATCTTACAAATTTTCGTAATCCGCATTGCGTTGTAGATCGAGCAGCGGTGAGCTTCGGTTACAGAAATGTGATACCTTTTTGTATTCAAGCACAAGCGTCAAAATTATTTAAAGGAATAGATTTGTAATGGACAACGAATTGAGTATCGTTGAATGGTTTAACTTTATAGTATGTGGTATAAACAGAAACTATACATATACCACCTAACGTATTAGATATAGGTATAGTTTTATTTTATATTTCAGTTTTATTATAATATTTTCTGTATAATTAAATGCTTCCTCAAATAAGTTATAGAGATAGTTAATCTGAAACAAGTGGAAAAAATTCCTCAAATCGTAAAATTCTGTATGTGTAACTTTTTGACTTAGGAAATAAATTACGCAACATTATTTACGATACAATATTTCACAATTTGTTTTATTATCATCTTTGTTCGTTATAGTTATACTTTACTTTATAATAAATTATAAAAAATCTGTACAGATTTGAGTTGCTAAGTTCGTAAAATATATTTGTCTATTATCTTTTCCTTTTCATCCACCACATAATTTAGTATATAGATAATGATGCATAAATTTGCATCAAAGCGATCTATCCGAATTCGACATAGAAGCTGTCACATATAAGTCTCAAGTAACAATTCAAACGTATATACGAATATCCGTTGTTTGGTAATTTATATTTATCATCCATTCTAATTATCAGTTAATGTAATTAAAATTTAATTTGTAATCTAAAGAAATAATGTTTCTCTTAAAACTTGTTTCCCTGTAAATGCATAATATTATAACATGTGCCTGTTTTTCATTACTCTCCTCAATTGTCAGTAACTCCCAATAATAAGTTCTGAACATATTTCTAAACTAATCAGATTCCGTAGGGTTAAGGAAGAGTGGGAAAGTAACGCAGGCCTTCATCAACGTCTTGCTTAACAAACCGACTAATGTAACGTAAGTAAGGAGGGAGACCAGTTCTTGAATATTTTACGCGTAAGGCAGGCAGCTGCCCGGGAAGATCGGATCGCTTTCAAATTATCCGGGCGACTTGCCATGAGTGCCTCCGCGCCTACTTCGCGCGCACACGCGCGCACGCATGCGCACTTACACGCGGCCGAATTGGCGTTCGCGCGCAACGCGTGCACGCAGCATCCCACCCTTTTAAAAAAGAGAGCAATTGAACGAGCGCACCGACACGAGGAGAATACGGCCACCTTTCATTATTTTCGTCTTTTCGCCACGAAATTGTGGCCAAGTGCCAGGGACACTTTACCAGAGCACGCTTCTTTCGCGAGCGTACTTTGCCATTTTTCTTTTTTTGTCTCCTTCTTCTTTTTCCACCGCTTCGTCGCCCCGTATTCTCCCCACAATCTGGCTACGGTCTGCGCAAGGCATCGTAACTTTCTGCTTATAACTTCCCAATCAACCGTTTTCTTGCGGCAGTCTATATTTGCACGATATATACAGTATAATGTTGTTCGAATGTTTATGCACAACCAGCATCACAAATAGCAAATGTTAATTCATAAAAGTTACGAAGATGATAACACACGCGTCCACTTGTCGAAAACATTTAAGTTTTCATGAGGAGATGCATGTAAGGTGCGATGATAAAATCTTTATTCTCCTTCGTGATGTTTGGAATTGCGAAAGCTATGTCGTAAAAATAACCATGTACACATGTAGTTTTCTCGCGTATGATATCCACGTTCACAATTCCAAATTCAAATGAATTATTGTGTATTCTATATACATATATATGAAAAGAACCACTCTAAAAATGTAATTTTCTTTGGATTTGTTGTTCAGGTGTTCTACAATCATATCTTTTTTTAAATATGTTAAATATGTTGAAATATAAATTATGTTCCTTAATTTAGTATTTGGATTTGATATGATGAGATTACATTTTTCATTATGCTTATGACTCGAATGTAGGATACATTTATAAATTAATAGAAAAAAATGTACAAATTAAAATTGAAGAAACTTATAATAATTTGCATAAAGCAAACATGTAAAGTTCTACAGTATAGAAAGATTTTGTTTAAAGAAATCGTTTTTTTTATATATATTTGTATGATTAACAAAGAACGCGTTAAGTTGATCTATAAAATAAAATATCATTTTTACAATTCTCTGATATGTCGTTATATAGACAGATACCTTTCTTCTTCGTTTTAAGTATGAATAAACGATTCATGCTTCAACGGAATGTTACTAATACCCAGTTGATTTTTCCGTTTGGGTTAATATATATTTATGTATAGCCCCACATCAAAGTGATGCAGAAATTTCTATGTAAAACTTAACGAGGGTATTAAATATGATATCGCTACATCATTTTCATTCCATAACTAGGCAAAAAAAAAATAAATAAATAAATAAATGATTTGTTTCTTTCGCTGAAGGAATCAGTCACTACTAAGAAAATAAAGTATGGTTTTTTATAATACACTTTGGATGGCGTATTAACGCGTTTTATTTTTTCCAAGAAATTCCTTGTTGTTTACAGCACAGGTGATACTCCTGCATAATTTTAGTAAATGATGTTGCGGCGCGCTATAAAGAACATTGTTGCGTGAAGAATTTGTTTTTTCCCCGTCCTTTCTCAAGAATCTGCCGACTGCGATGGTTTGCGTGATACAGTAATTACGCCAAAGTACTCGAAAGATGACACTTTAATCACGAAATGGAAAAAAATGTGTAGTATATATACTTTAAATTGTTATTTCTTAAATATTATACGTGTATGGCATTATACATTATAGATAGCATTATATCTATATTATAAATATATATAACAAACTAGATCTCAAACACATTTCTTTCATCTTAATAATTCAATAATCTCAAATTTATATTTTTAATAATTATTATCATCAATAAGTTTGTTAAATTTGTGATAAATATTCAAATGTTAATATTCAAATATATCAAATATAAATATTCAAATATTAAACGTACATGAGAATGTCTAGGATTTAAGTTGTACTAGTTGAAGACTACGATTTATAGTTAAAGAAAAAAAAAAATTAGTGTAAAAAGGAAATGAAAGATAAAAACTTTTATTCTAATATGTTTTCTTTTTTTTTTTTTCTACATCATTGATGTACATACAGCCAAATTGATATGATAAAATACTCGTATGAAGAAGCATTTTGGCAAGCTATGAATTTAATAGCTATATACCTATTTACTTTATTTCACGGTATTGTAAGGGATATAATAAAAAAAGACACAGAGAATTCGAAAAAAGCAGATGAAAAAGTTTAAAAATGTATTCACTTTCACATCGCGATTTCGGATTAATATTGAATTAAACAAACTTTCTCTTATTAAACTCCAGGTATCCGTATCATTCGCGACATCATCGCTTTTTGATTGTAACACGCTTTTTGCAACTTCATCTCTAACCCAAGTTATTTATTGAATACTTAATATAATATTCTATGTAGTTACGAAATTACATTCTTTTTCTTTTCTTTTTCAATGGTTCAATGGATAACATTAAGTCCGATATTCCGCAGTTAATTAATACGTCGAACAGTAAAATTTTTTCCATTCCTACCAATAAATATATTGAAACTGCATGATGTTATCCCGTTTACATACTCGGAGGTTTTTGCAGAACTTAATCTACATGAGACACCCTCGGGGGACCGAGATAATTATCAAGATGAAAAACGCAGCTCCGAGAAAGTTGTCGTGCACCCAGCCACGTGCCTCGCATGAGATAATGAAAGGTGTCGTTCTTCTGGTTTTCCCCCGCCGAATTTTACGTCCTGCGAAAGGAACAGAATTCGTTGAGCACCAAAATTGGAGGAGAACGATGTATAATGTGTGCGCGTAACACGCGCAATAAGCATGTACGCAAGTAACGTGCGTGGGGAACATTATTATTAACCCAATAATAGACGCGCCAGATGAAATTATACGAATTAATGCGTCGCTTCTGAAACAGTTTCATTAAACTCGATTCTTAATTGTATCCAGGAAATGAAGTTATCTGATGCGTTTATTCGAGGAAAGATCTCATAAAAATTTATCCTAAGTTCCATTTTTTCTTTTCTTCTCTACATTTTCTTCCTGTCCTACAATTATGGTAAAATTCAGGTGTTGTACTTTCACGGCTCAGAAGTTATATTTGCTGCAAATAATATATACTTTTTTTTTGTATACCTACTGAATTTCATTAAAAATGCTAATATATTAAAAGGTAATAAAAGTATAAAGAGCATGGTATATATAGGCACGAAAATTAAACGATGCTAAAATGAAACATTAATTGTAAGCTTGTCATTGCACTCCACTTTTTCAAAAACCTAAATAATTTCTTGATATTAAATTGTTTCGAAATAAAGACAATATCGATATTTTTTTAAGTATTATACGTGTAACAGCATTATGCAAAATAAATTTAAAACATATTTCTATATTTCTTTTAAATTTCGAATATATTTGTTTCTTGCTAATGATGAGCTATTCTTTTCTTAGTTCTGTACTGTCAATAGTTATTATTATCAACAAATTTGTTACATTTGGAATAAATACTCAGATCCACTTCTTTTTTTTATTTAGTTTCTGAAATGTAGCATTTGAAGAATTTTGGAATTGGTATAGAAAATAAAGTTTTTATGAAATCATATGCGGCTTTTGACGAACATAATAATTTACTAAAATAAGAGATTCTTATTCAGATATCAACCATTAATTGTTTGCCACTGATCACCGGTTTCCTGTCACGTGTCGCTATATGACTTTTTCTATCAAGTAAACTAATAGTGCGCCAGTATTAGTAATGAAATTGCTTATGATATTATACCTAATATAAAACATAAAGAATGAACGTCGAATGCTTAACATATAAAATTTCAAAAGATTAATTATATCATCGAACTCCTCCTATCCCGAGTAATTAACAATTGATCATACTGTGCAGACATTTTTCTCGATGTAGCGAATTTTTTGTGCACAATTTTGGAAGGCGTGCCCGGGTGTTCTCTTCAACCCTGGACCGCTGGTCATCGCTTCGTTTCTTCGTGATTGTACGGCGAGAACAGCGCATAAGATCGAGGTCGACTTTCCTTCCTTGAAATGCGATCGAATAGCATCTTTTAAAACGGTAGTAACGTCCAGACGATATGGAAAATGTTCGATCGGGTAGGTAATTTTATACGGACAAACATAATACCATGATCATTAAAAATTTTACAATATGAAAACGACACACATCTCTGCTTTTGACGTTGAAAAATGCTCGTTTCTTAAATTTATACAGATATAATCTTGTACCACTTCATTGTTTTTTCTTTCAACGTCGATGTTCATGATTCTTGTATTATTTATATGTAATTTTGCTACATTGATATGTATTGTACACCAGGTAAGTATCCAATAATGATTAAATGCTAACTAGGTTATTAACTGATGTAAAATCAAATTTTAATTGTTAATTACCTATAGAATATTTTACTTAATTTGTTCAGGATGAAATCTTCTAGTAATTATGTATGGAATGTTCACCTTCCTGCTGATTACTCACTAGAATGCACATAATATGTATATCCTTAGCAACTTCAAATATCAATTTAATTTACATATGATTAAAATGAACTTTTGTTTACATAAACCATAATTATAGTCATAAGTAAATATTTGTATATATTGTACATGAAAATTTTTAGAAAATCATTTTTTATTACTGTTTTCGAATTTTACGAGTAAAAAAAAAATTACTGTGTTCATTTATTGTACTAACATAATATATTTTATTATCATTATTTTTACTAATTTTTATACTATTATTATTCCTAATACTTGCCTATTTTTTTACTAAATTCTATTATGAACGATAAAAATAAGTAAATTATTACATTATAATACATGTACCTAAAATAGTACTTATATATAGTTTCGTATGAGTTATTGGAATTATATAAAAAACAATTTCTAGCAATTATTATTTAATATTAAAATAGAATCCATATAATATGAATAAATTTCTATATTTATTTTACTGGTGTATCATAGAAAATAATATTCTGTATGATTCTGTAATTTTAATTAAGTTTATCTAATTGTCTTTTATTCTATTGCGCATTTCAGGTTTTTTTATTCAGTCCTGTTTTTCTACTCCCCAGTAATTTCATTTTAATATCATTTTAGTAATAACATTGTTAATATGCATAACTTTTCGTTTTAACTTTATGTTGAGGCTTTTCTTAATATTTTCTTTTGCTTTCGAAGAATTTCGAAGATTGAAATGTAGACGTTCGAAAACCGTAGTGGAATTATCTATAATTACATTATCAATGTTCGAAATAGGACATACTTATCAGCAAATTATATATTTTTGTACTCTATTTAATACATTTTTCTTTCGGATTATTGTCACTGTAAAACATCACGTTTTGACTTTTAATTATTAAGATTTTAACTTTTAAAGTTTAGTTATATCTAATCACATGGTTGATGTTATAGTACGCACAAGGTGTCACAATATGCAAGTTTTATTTGTATGTGTGCAACAGAAAAGTTTTCTCATTATATAAATATAAAAGAGCATAGGAAGATATGCATATGTATGCATAGAAGAGCAACAAAACTGTCTTGATACACTTGAATGTATCTCCGATGTCGTGACACTATGGCCAAAAACTCCGGAAATAGGTCGACTAAAGAACTTTAAGCCTTGGTGGAATGTCAAAGGACGCCGACTACTTTGAAGCTCCGATTTTTTAACTTTTACGTAATAGCTTTAGTTTTTCAAGTCACGAACACGATTGCATCTCAGAAAACTTAGAATTCGACGACTATTATGTCGGAACTCTTGATGGGAAAATGAAAGTCTCCTTGACTTTCTCCCTGACACTTTTCGAACCTTTGATTACCGGAAAGATTCCTTTTAGTGGCGATAAAAGATAAGTTTAGTGATCTTCTATTTCCGGAATTATTTAAGAAATGCTATAATAAAGAAAAAAATTATTTTACCAAGTTTTATTCATTTTTACTTGCGAGTGAAAACTATTTGAAATGGTATTGCACGCAAGATTTTGCTTATGTAAGTAAATTTGTATTAGTATGTTTACTTCCCTAACTTCCTTCAAACCGACATTTTTCCTTTCATACTTTCCTATCATATCTTTATTCGGGTATCGTAAGAGCTATAATTAAAATTAAAAATATTAGTATAAGAATAGCTTCGTTTAAATGACTTTAATTACAAATAACCATCATAGAAGATCAATATGATTTTTTTGGTTATGGGTAACCAGCATTAATGCCGGCAATTGTTTCTGGTTACCGATAAACATTACTAATGAAGAATTTTTTTTTACTACTTCCGACCATCGTCAATTTTTATTAACATTGTACTGAATTAATATCTAGAGGAAAAGTACCAGAGTCAATTAGTTTTTACGTATCTATAACTTCTTAGTATTGAAGATAAAATTAGTATTTTGAAGTCAAACTATTCCTCAATTAGTTCTCAAACGGATATAATTTGTAAAACATAATAAAGAAACTGCAAGCTAATTATCGTGACAATATAATAAATTATATTTTGTTGTTGATTGTACAGAATTCATAAGTACTTCAGCATAATAATAACCTAAATATAAAAGAAAAAAATAATTTGAATCATAATATCTACATTAAGATAATGAAACAAAAGGTTTATTTATGTATATGTGCATCAGTACTTTGATAGAATGAATACATTGGAATATATCGCATCATACATGTACAGAAAATTTTATACGTCTGCACATATAATATTATAAACGTGTCATTATAAATACATTTAATCAGTTAAATTAGTACAGATAAGCCAAATATTCGCATATAAAATGTGATGGACCTAACGACTTTAGTTATCGTAATGTTGTTGATGTTCAGAAACGCTTGTATCAACAGTACACTAATTTGCTACATATTGTAGATGTATTATTTACAAAATATAAATATTCTTCTATTTCAAAGCACTAACATGAATTGTTCATAACGGTTTTCCAGTTGGATCCGCGCTTCGTTCCCCTCGATTGTATGGCACAGCCAACTCGCCCATTTGTGACCCTCCTCTTTAAAAGAACGTCAACGATGGAGTAAAAAGGTCTTACAGGGACGCTCAGGACGCTATGATGCATAATTATGCGGTAATCAGTTTTTTTATCCGCCATTTCTTTCCTCGAAAGCCACGTTGAACAACGTTACAGGCATTTGCATACTCAGAGGGATCCCAAGAAGGATCCTGAATCTGAAGTATGTCTTCGAGCAGAGTATCGGTACCTCGAAATTCGCCGTGTAATTTGTTCGCCATTAATTTCACCGAATACTCGTAGCTACGTGTTGAATAATGGCACCGTGAGGATTTTGGTTGCAACAGGCTTATTTATTCCGTCTCACGGATTTTTTGCTGATCATTGGACACGGTAACAGGACGCGTGACGAGCGTCAATGTTTTCTGCTCATGACTTAAATCGAGAATGAATTACAAGCTGGAATGCAAAAGTGAAGGAGCAGACCGATCGAAAGATCTTTTGCACGTAAATTAAAGTAGCAGTCGCCCTATGATTACGCATAAAACTGGTCGTGTCTACTGAAACATTGAACACGTGTCAATACAAGCCCCTTTTTTACTAAATTGCAACTTTTAATACTTAAGTCGTTAAGAGTACTGCAATTTAAGTCCTAAGACTTCTACGAAATGATATGTAACTTTTATTAAACGGAATAAAAAGCTAAACGAAGGACAAAGATGTTTTTGTTGAATTGGATAAATGATCAAGTTTGAATTACTTGTACTAGGAGTAAATTATAGAATTATTGTCGTAATTATGCAATACAATGTGCTACATTCCTATATACGTACATGTATGTATTATGCATTTCATATTACGTAATATAGTAGAGCATTATTAATGAAAAACACCATGTTCTGTGAAAATATTTTTAACCCAAGTATTACATTTTGCCATATTAAAGATACCATTTGAATATAGTAAAAATCACGCGTGCGGTATGGAAATATGTAAGTACTTAATACCTTCTTTCTTACCGGTCTTATAATATTTATGCAAATTTGCTGGTTTACAGCAACTTTGTACGTGTTTATTCAAATCTACACACCGTGGGGTAAAATATATTACGGTTATAATTTATTATAATTTGTTATATTCTATTATAATCGTAATACATTTATTTAAGCTAATAGATCTTCGTGATATTATTACACGATGCTTGTTACATCTAACCGTACGCCAATAGCAATAGGTATATTAATGCATATTTCATCGAGAACTCTAATTACGCATTCCACGATCGGAAACATGAAATTTTGTCGTTGGTTCCTTTTTTGTCTCTGATCGATGTAGAACTTGGAGAATTTTTAGCTCGCAGGTAGATATTTCGTGGCGGAAACTTGTCAAGGGATAAAATTCAGGTCGAAAAGGGGGATCATTGTGCGGCACATTGTTCACGGTACACGGTAGCCTCACTCGGAATAGCATTAAACCTTGATTCTAACTCTGAAATGATTTCAGGACGAGAAGAGAGGCAGCCCGAGTTCTTTCCTCACTCCGCTTTGTCTTGCTATTTCATATAGGGAAACCAGTGGAAACCCGACTTAAAAGGATCTCCAAAATGTGGGTTATGTGCACCTATACACGTAAGCTTTATATAAGCGGTGATCTATATAGCATGTACTAAAAGTAGTTGATAGTTTATTGGTTCTAACGTTGTAGTAATAAATTATATATCTAATTCTCCGATAAAATTGGATAATTAGACATTATTGAATAATATAAAATAAAACAAAAATAAACTGCAGATGTAACAAATAATACTTTAAATTTAATGAAGTAGACAGTTATGATTTTGGTAAAAGTATAATTCTATTTAGATTATTGAGTTATTAATGCCATAGGAAGCATATGGATAAAGTATGACTGTTTAAAGGAATCTTAGATAAGTCGTTAAACTTATCAAGGTTTCACATACGTAGTTCTGTATCACCCGTTATATTTAGATCGAGTTTTTCTCATTCTCACTTAACGTTAGAAGAAGAAAAGGAAGAGGACAGGAATAAAGCAGAGATGCAGGTAGGGAAGTCGTTGAATGATATCGCATCGAAAAGAAGTCCTGCCCTAAATATCCGTGATCGACAAGCGGGTTAGGTCAGGCCCAAGAAAACTGGTGCGCAGGTAAAACCGTTACCGCTGTGCCAACCAGCTCACCATCAGTGATTCGTTGATATTTTATGGGACACTTCTCGGGGCGTACCTAAGTCTCGAGTCCTATCGTCTATTATCCAGGTTTAAATAAGCGAGCGCTAGATTTGGGTCGCAACCTAGAGGGTGCTTCGTCAGCCGCATGACACAGGGGTATCTTCCTTTCCTTCCTTAAAAAAATGTTTTACGAAAAAATTATAACGATGATCGTTCAACTAGCAACTCTTTGTTTTCTTGTTTGAAAAAAATGTCTTTCACAATTGCATTATAATAATATTATTAATGAAATTTTTAAGTTACAAGTTACTAGTATTAATAAACATATCTATATATCATTAACAACTTTGGTAATAAAACGAATGACATTTTAAAGGTAAATTTTATAAACTATAAATTATTTGATTTTCGTACTTGGCAGAAAATTATAAATTTGTAAAAATAGAATTTATAAACTGAAACTTGTAACTTGTCAATTTACTAATACTATTAGATGGTAAATTATTATGAAAGAAAATCTAGATTTCATGAAGTTAGGTAGTTTTCTTTTTGTCTTCTCTATAGAGAATTGATTGTCAATTTTTTACTTTGAACTTCGTTACATGAATGTTACTATGAACACTATAACTTCCTTAAATGTACGTTAAATTAACAATCTAATATGGTGAATTTTCAGTCACCATGCAGGATACATAAATGAAATACAGAGAAGAACAAACATGAAATATTTTTATGAATTTTAATTCATTCATTCATCGCGACGCTGATTGAATTCTCAATCGGCGAAAATTATTGATGATTGATATTTTACTTCAATTCTAATAACATCTCCTTTCATAGAAAATATTTCTACAACACTACGTAAAATAATCGTAAGAATTGTTATTTCAATCAGGAAATTATTATTGATGATTATCGTTCGCGAAAGGGGAGCGATGTGTTTGAGATATGGAACCTTCCAAAATATTACCATAAGAATCGAGAATGTTTAAATTTCCAATATTTGCCGATAATAGCGGCTTTCCAAGATATCGTGATCTCTAAATTCAACCCCGAGACCGAATGAGCAGTAGGATAGTAGTAGTCTACAAACTCACCGGTGAATTTATGAACATTGCCACGAGAAAAAACAGTCGCGTGGCTTGGCCTAACTTTTCTTCCTTTGTTCAATATGAATTCAAATAGATTTTTTTATCTCGCTTGTCCATTTCATTCGTCGAATTGGCTCGTTCGAGCCTTCGGGACAAGCCAAGAAAAAGAACCCGATAATCTATAGACGTTGCGGCTTCTTTGGGGGTTAGGTCGATTCGTTTTGAAATTCAAGCTGGTCGACATTGAACATTTGTAAATGAGTGAAGCCGCAAATGGGCGTTTTTACAATGATTTCTACGAAATTTAAAGCGTGCGAACGATATAGTTTATGACGTTATCCACTCCGCCTCCTGTGCGCCGCTACAAGATTTTCCATTTCAGGATGAAATCCTTTCCAATCCACTTTATCAAGATCTACCTCCTATGTTTATGCAGTAATTGGTTATGTCATATGGAAACAATTATCGAAACCTTTCTACGATTCCGTAAAGAATCAGTTGAATGCTGCTAATTAAATTGAATGAAAATGTCTGCACAACTAAACTGTCAGAGTTACAGTAGAATTTCAATTAAATTTCTCCGTAAATAAAATTTGATTAGCATATTTCTATGTAATAAGTTTAGGAGATATGAACAGATTAATACAAAACATTTAGTAGATATAAACTTCTTAATAATATTAATTGAGTCTTAATTATTCAAGCATTTATCAATAAATTAAAATTTACTATTGATAACTTATTAATACGAATGTACAACGAATTATTGTTCATTCGATTATTATTATTCATTATTAATATTATGTAAATTCTTCATAAAGTAGCTTTTTGCAATTCTGCAAAATGAATCCGAATGCAGATTGTACATTAAATTTCGGTATATTTCTACTTTCGAATGTAATGATCATTTTGGGAAGTAAGAAAGGTACTTGCAACTTCAAATATTTTTTTATAAAATTCCAGGAATTGAGCTTTTTTAATTTCCAAAAAATGTGGGAATATTCTTCTTCGACGATTTATTGCTTTTCAGCTCTTCCTTTCGGTAATGTTCATACACTTTATACTTAAGAACACCAAAACAAATCTGGAGCGGTATCGTTTGAAGATTTTTAAGAAGTTTCTCGAGAAGCTGTGAGTTTAAAGTGGGTGGCTCGTTGATAGATTTTTACGATACTTGATACGTCTCCGCTCCTCCTTCCGTTTTTATTTTCCAATTTATTTCATTCATTGTCAACTAGATAAAGATGACTATTCTAAATTATCACGCAGCTGCATCTTTCCTTCATGTACTACATCTTTTTTATTTTGTTATGAACAAAAAGCAGAACTATCTTAATATTAAATGTATAATTTCATGATATAATAATAAAATATATTTATCTGTATATCTACTATATAAGCAGATTTGATTATTTTTATATATTATTTACATTTCATAATTTCATTATTATAGTATTTCAGTAAAAATTAAAAAGTATATGTTACTCAAATATCATAAATATATACTCTTTAAATATTTTAATTAGTTTTGTAAAAAACTGTTACAAGGTACATATCTATCTCTATTTAATATTATTTTCTAGTATCTATTACGTATCAGAAGTTACGACATAAAACATTAATTAATAACTTCATAAAGGGAAAGATCTAATAAAAGAATATTTTACAAAAAGCGCAACTAATTGAAATTTATTAATTTAGAAATAATATAAACGGTTTATTTTTAATTATTTTCAAGGTATAAAAACTTTCATACCATAAGAGCCAAATAAAAAATTTGTTGCTTTTAATGAATGCAACATAAATATGATTCATGTACAAATTGACAGCATATCTACATTCGTTATTTAGTCAAATTTGAAGACGGTTAACATATAAATATCATTATCAGAAATGCGGAAGTTCTGATATACAACAAAAATATAATTTGTTGGAATAAGAATAGGAAAAGAGAGTTAAACTGAATAAACGAACAGACCTGAAACATAAATCGTTAAATTGTTTCCTTAATCTATGAATTTAAATCGTTTAATTGTTAAATATTAAGAAACGTTGTCAATCTATTAATCTGAATTATTAAATTGTTAAATATTGAGGAACATTGTTGTTAAACATTTGATACGCCTGATTTTCGCGAATTTTCAGTTTTAAAAATCCAATTGAAACGACCATAACTGTGATGTTCTCACGGATGTTTTTAAATAAGTATTTATCTATCTCGAAAAATGTGAAAAAGAGATGAGAGAAGGACGGAAAATGAGCAATCCAAACTGTCGTAACTGTCGGAGAGTCCATTAAGCCAATACGAGTGTCCTTTCCGTCGGAAGTCCCGAAAAGTGGATATATACTTGGTGTATACACACGTATAGAACGCGGAACAGGATGAGGAAAACAGGGTGAAGGCACGATGAAATTCGAGCCCTATTTCGAAACGAGAAACAGATTTTGACGTTTTCAGAACTGGGGAATGAGAAAGTTTTCTTATTTATGCGCGATTTCGGATTATTCTACTATGTAATTCCACTCACATCCCTTCGCGTAAAGTGGAAGGATACAAGATTGGAACGTCATATTTTTTGATCCACAATTTTTAATGCTTCTTCAGAATCGCTGTATAATTATTGGATGAAGATAAGTTAGAATAAATAACTATTAAATATGTATTCTATTACTTCCAAATTATTAGTTTAAATATACTGAATATCCTTATCAGTTATATGCATAAATTGAAATTGAGTGATATTACCTTATATCTTCGTCATGTAATATTAATTTTCATATGTAACATTGATGTCCAAATCTATTAGAAATATCCTTACGAGTGCTTTTCTTCAGAAAAGTTTATTTTATAAACAAATATTGTTATTACAATAAATACAAACGATGCGAAAATTTGTGATATAATCTTGTATTGATTTCTGCACTTTTAAGTAATTTTTCTATAATATTTTCCAAAACGTAACAATGAACGAGAAACGGAAGTTTTACGTAACTTATAATAATTCTTTTATAACTTCGATACATTCGTATAGTTAATCTACAAATTAGTTAACAACAGGATATTCTTTTGGACTACACTATAGAGAACCACAATATAGAGAATTTTGATCTTTTCAGATTAAGAGAAATCTAAATGAACATCTCAGTAAATAAATTTCAAAAGTTTTCTCCTTTCTGAAATTTTTATAACAAAATTTAATCCTGGTAATATTTTCAGTGTTCTTTATTATCGTCAACGCGACGTTAAAACTTTATTAAATAATTTCGCAAATCACGATGCTTTTTATTTTTCTGTTCGCATCTATACTATCTAATTTCGAATCTAAGTAATTTCAATGATATGAATTGATTGATTTTCGGTAGGCAGTCAGTAGCCAAAAATAGTAGTCAAATATTTACAATATACGATTTAAAGCTACTTCTCTTCCGGAAGAAATCAAACATCAAAGAGTCAGGAAGTAGTAATAGAGTAAAAAAGAAATTGTCGTTTTAAGAGACATGGCGCCGTGTTCCGCTGTAAGCACAAACACGCCGAAAGAGCCTTTGAGTCGATGGACACTTTAATTGATGCGACAATATTTGTACCGTCTAAAAGTCGTCCGATTTATTTAGGACGAAATGGGTCGCCTGTTTATATATGCCTACTTTGTACTCACTTTAGCATATACACGTACAACGTGCAACTGTTTTCTAAGCTACTAGCCAAGGTTCTGCTCGTGAATTCGTCATTAAGTATAGATTTTCCATTGGGAACTTTTAATTTCTCATACAAAAACTAAATGCGTACATACATATATATCTATTATTAGTGTGAATTTAAACTTGCCTTCTTAAAATTAAACCAGGCATACGTGTTGAAACTGCTTTGCGGTTTCGTAAAATCAACAGTTGTTAATAAAAGCACAAGAAAATATTTTTAACTTCCTTATTGTTACACTTCATTCATTTCTAAATTCACCAAATATTTGTCAGAAAAGGAAAGATTTCATTTTTATAATAATATTTAGACTTAACTTAAGTGAGGCGTTTAATATCATGCCACTGCACTCCAAAACTATTTGTCCTCATTCCGTGTTTTTTATTCTAAAGAAAAATGTTAAAAAATTTAAATTTATAATTAATAATTTTATTAAAGTGACAGGTAGAATACGTATAACAGCTTTTAGATAAGATCTAATAAACAAGACAAGTACCTATTATATTCTAATGTCCTTGAAATTGATATTGGAATGAATCTTATGTCTTTCAATAAAATAATTTGTTTAAATATTTTTTAAAATATCTTTTTTAACGACGCTACTTTAATATGTTAAAGGAAGTAATATCAGTACATATCACAGGTATATAATATATAATAGATATATAATAATATATAATAATTGATATATTTTAATGATACATCAATAAATATTAAGATTAATTTGAGTTAAAAATTAAAATTAGAAATATTATTTACAATTCATTACGCAGTAGAAAATCTAATAAATAAAAGGATTTTATATTTATTCTCTGATTAATTACAATTTGTTTCATTTTAAAATATTTAATATTCGCATTAATATTATATTATATTGTTATGCGAATAAAAAATATGTATTTCTTATTTGTGCAACTGTTAGATGATAATTTGTATATTTTTAAAGTATACATCTTTATGGAACATATATACTAGCTAAATTATTAAATTTATTATATTTATAGATTTCTTTAAACCAAAGGAGGGAATTATTTGCTTTAATTTATTAATTTGATGAAACATTTAAAATTCTTCGGTAGCAATCAGGAACGAAGAATTTTCGTAGTAGTAGGGAAATAGAGAAAAAGAATAGTAAGCTAGCCACTTACCTTCAGGATGATCGAAAGGAACTCCACCTTCTCCTAATCGAACTATCCCACAAAAGTAGATATTCTGCTTTTCGCCTGGTCTTTGTAGTAGCCGACCTTCGATCGTCCATTAATACAATTATCTTATAATTAGTCGACCAGTAAAGAAAAAGGATTCACCGCTACTTGTTTTCTATTTTTTAAGATCCTTGATAAAATTTTCTTCTCCGGTGGTATTTTTCTTAATAAGTTCTATCGATATATTGTTTCGAACAATACTTTTCGATACCAACTAGAAAATTAGAAACAAATTAATTGCAATTAACATCCTTATTTTTTTATATTATTCAAGCATCAAAATTTATACTACAAATTTAAAATAAATTATCTTTAATTTAACGTTTAATGTTTTCAGTAAGTTTCAATAACAAATTATTTGAAATACAACATTTAATATGAAATAATTTTAAAATAATATGAAAAGTATATTTTTCAATCGTTTCTTTCATTTATTTAGCTGCAGGTGTACAAAGTTGGCTTTGCTCAGGCAATGCCAGCGTTATACACTGCTGCTTGGTAAAATTCAGAAAAATAATTGAACAACGAATATAATACCAACAGAATTGACATTGTACACCACCGCACAGGTAAAGTGGTGCGAAATGTCAATTTCGCTTATATTGCAGAGAGCATGTTCACCAGCGGACTTTTCCAGGCAGCGGTGTGTATTTGACTGCGTAATGCTGACATTGTTCAGGAAATGACGACTTTTGTATACTCTGCAGGATTGACCAGTAGCATACATATACGTATTGAAATTCTCTATGTTTTCAATGAAAATAGTTGCATAAGATGTTTTGCTAACAATAATTACCATTGTAAAAATTATCCATTGTAGAGTTTGGGAACAGTATACATTTTCCAAAAGTACATCTCCTATGTTTATTTTAAAGGACCATTTACGAGGTAGATCGTGATTGTCATAACGAATTAAAGTTAGTTAATCATTTAGTTTGTCATCTTCGGGCAGTGCTCATCGATAAAATCCATGTCAACCTGTAAAATGGTATATCTGCGATGGCAATATCTCTTGTAGTATTTCTTGTTATATTGTATAGGCACTGTGGTATTTTCAGTTTTTTTTTTTTTTTTTTTTTTATAACGTTTATTGAATCAAGAAGATGAGTATTACGTGTGTATGTTATTCACAATAAACAATGAATTTTGATAATATGGGTTAGGCAAAGGTACCGATACGCGACGGTACGACGTAGCCATACTATATTGTGTGTCGGAGTTCTACATTTTTTGTGTTTTAATGTATTCTTTGGATTTAAGCCGCTGGGGAGCAGAGCTTTTATGTGATCTTGTTTTTAATTGTTATTTCTGTCCTGAAAACTTGGCCGCAAAATAGGACACTTCGATAGTCTACTTTTTGGGTGCTGTGGAACTTTGGGGAGGGGTGGGATGAGAGGGTGGGGGAGGAGGAGGGTGTCTTCAGTATTCAATAACGTGTGATTCAAATGATTCTACTATCCGAGCTATCGAAACTTTTGATTAACCGATTAACAATATTTCCTATTTTTGTCCTTTACTTTTACCTGTTTTTCTTACAATTTTATATCTTTTTGTATTACATTATTGTGAAGATAATATTGTACGCGTTAATATTTCGTGCATAATGACACCAAATAGACTCTATTGCTCTAATTTATATATTTAACCCTGTGCATATCTGTTAATAATGAATAATAAATATTAGAGGATTTTAATTGGTATGGTCCTCCTCTAGGTTAATCTTAATTATCGTTCGCGAGGTATTAAATTCGGTTCTCTAATTGAGATTCTTTCATAAATTTTACATTACATTTTCAATATGAGAAAAAGAACGTACATATTGGTACAGGAAAAAGAGTATTTTCTAAGAAAAAGTCTATTTTCTATAGTACGTTGACGATAATTGATTTTAATAAAATAATTAAAATATTCATAACTATAATAAATATGTTTAGACAAATTTGTATAGAATAATACTTGTACTTAATAGAGTTTATTAATAAAAAATTTTCGAATAAATTTTAATTAGAGATGTGACAGTTTACATTTTTATGGCGTAGAAATATGGAGCAGGAATTTTTACGAATAAAACTATAAAATACTTTTTGCAAAGGAAAATCATCGAACGAATAGAACTGACATCACGGAAGGAATAAATTGAATTTTCCGTAATACGTATTAATCTCGTAGTTGGAGAAGAATTTTCAAAGAAACACAGATATCGATACAGCAGTCACCTGAAAAGTGTAAAAGAACGACACGATACGACGCGACGCACGAATGAAAAGAGGGTAGTATCCACTTGAGCACGTGCTGCGTTCCACGAAAGAATCTTATTTTTCTTGATGAAAGCTACCCTACCTATAAATGGGTTATGCAACACTTCACGGATATTTTCATAGCTGTGCAATTTGAGAAAAAGTATCAGATTTCCAGTAGCTCGTATAGAATAGAAATTGACACTTAAAATCCTTTCGTTTCACAGCTATGAATGTGTTTACTGACTTTCAAATTTCATGAATATAATTTTAGCGTTGGTATTAAAATTTAAACGTTTCATTTGTTTTATTGACAAATTTTTAATTTTCAATTTAGATTTGTTTATCGAAAGTTTTTGCTTAATAAATTAATAAAGATGAAGTAAAGTAACAAATTTTTATTTTCTGAAACACTTCCTTTGTACTTCAAACATTAAAGGTGTCATTACAATTCACTTCCATCTTCACAGATGGAGATTAAAAATGTGGTACCGATCTTATCAAATATCCGGGAAAGACGGCTGTACCTTCTTATTTCCGTGTCTTATATCGAAACGTCGAAAGTCGTTTATTTTGTTAAAGGAATATTCCATATACTTCTTTTAACCTTTAAAACTTCCTGTTGTTAACTTCCATACAACAAAAGTTAGATCATGAAAAATTTTCAAGTACTATGTATGATAGTCGAAATGAACACTAGTATAATTATGAAAGTAAAATGTGATTACTTATCTCGAAAACTATAATGCAAAATCTTCGAGAATAACAAAATACTCTCTCGTAATTGTTCTATAAGTAAATCACATTCTGTGAAAAGTGTCCGGATGCTTTTGACCAGCTGCGTATATGATTACGTATCTTCGTTTGAACTATAGCAAATTTTTCACATAAGAAACAGACATATCTCATTAGGTTAAAAATCAAAAGGTACAGTCTAAAAATCTCATTGCGATATACACCACATAAGCTGTTCTAACGACTATAATAAATGTTTCGAATCGACTAATCCAGGGTATGGTGCAGTATTCGAACAAAAGGACCGCTCTAATTGGGCCGTATCGGGAAGCATTACATCCGTTAAATGGATCACACTCGAGAACGTTTTATTCCCTGACTGGCGGTGATTACTGCCGATAGCCAGGAGGGCCAGATGTTCGAGCGGCGATGACGCGGTAAGATTCTCAATCAATTTTTATTACGTTTCAACTGCCGACGCCGAACAGTCGCGTGGCACCTTCGTGATTCGGTTCTTTCTTCAGCCACCCTCTTCCTTCACTTTACCATCCTCCCACAACACCCCTTTCCTACTTCTATCCTTATCTATTCGCCTATCTTCCGTTGTTTCTTTTGTACGTTTCGTCTGCTTCTTCACCTTTTTCTTTCCCTTCGCCGCTATTTTTTTCTTTTTTCTTTTTTATTCCCTTTCGCGATCCTTATCCACGTATCTTTTCGGTGGGCTTTTCGAGGATGAACAACTGGACGTGGAAACGAGATGGACAATCGTACAGCTGTTCGCTCGCAGGGGCGCATCTGCCTCCCGTTCAGCTCGCGTGCAGTTTGAGAAAAAGGTAAAGTTCGTATACGTAGATTTACCGACCTTTTTAGTTCGCCACAGCAGTTTGGCATATTAGCGGATAGTTTTGTTTTGATTCACCTACTTTCGCTCCAGCAAGCATCGCTCTATACAATAACAAATACTGCTTATACTAATGGTTCGTATATCTATAGAATTTAGCATCATATGATGTCTGCATACTGAGTACTATCCTCCATCTTCAAATCATCTGTTTTTAAGTATCGAACAGGAATATAAATTAATAATCAACTATTACATAGCTATTCGTGTATTGATGTATTCCAGATGTATAAGATTTATTCAAATCTATTTTTACATTCATAAAACTTTCAAGTAGGTTAATACCAGGTTTCTTGTTGAGTTTGTTAATTAACAGTTTACATTAGCTCCTCCAAGAACTTCATAATTAACTTTTTTTTTTAAAGGATGTTTAAGGGAACGTTTCTAGAACTGCAAACAGTCTGAAAGTTATGGAGAAATGGAGATAATTTATGTGAGTACTGTGTTATTAGAAGTATTGAATTGACTTTAATAGAACTTGTTAATTATTGTCTATGTTTATTGATAATTGTTGACACGAATGATTCTAACTATTTGTTATTATTTTAATATATTTGATCTACTAATCGCATATTACACTGTACTGCTATGTACGGTCTGGGAGCATCACTGACTCAAAAACCACTCATACCGCAGTATCAACATTTGCACATTTCTAACTTCGTCTCTAAACATTGCGTTAGGTAGCATTCCGCAAAATTAGCAAAGCCCTACCTGTGCATACCGAAGGATAATATAAAATTCTCGCACGACCGGAAAGAGTTCATCGTTTTATAAATTATTAAGCGTCATATAACCACATATATACATTAAATATAGGACGTCTATAACATGTGTATTTTATTGTTCGTCAAGCACCGGTTTTGTTAAACTGATCAGAATATATGTATGTCTGAAAGCCAAGCTCTTAACCTTTGTTTTCCTTAACCTGAACCCCTGTATCCGGATGCCGAACCACTTTTCCGGGAAATATCATCGATTCTTTGCACAGGATCTTCACCTTTTCATACCTTAAATGCTGGAATGTTAAGATATGACAGTACAATACGAATAGTTTTAAACATTTGGCATATTAAAAATGAATCGATTAAATTGTATTATAGGTAGAACACGAAAAAGCAATATAACTATTATTAGTTTATTATATATTATTAGTATATTATTATTATTGTTACTGTATCAGTTTATTATATAGTTATTAAAACTATAATTATTATATATAATATATATTTAATATTCATAACTAATAATAACATAGATGTATCATTTAACGTAACCATTTCAATTATTCGTTCGGGTGATGTCTAACTAATATACCAACAAAAATTATAAAGTAATACCACTGCCACAGTAGTCGTCGATGAGCTGCGTCACGAAAATTGTAGAATGATTAAAATAAGATAAATAGGTAACGTTATTATTATCAAAAACTGTACATAAATATAATATAGTATAGAACAAAGAGCCCTTAGAGTAAAATATATATAATTCACGTGACAGAGAACGCATTAAACATGTAAAAATTACAGATGATTAAAAGCTTATTTCATAAGAGAGAAAGAATATGACAAAAAAGGATTTTGATCGATCCACTGTTATGTAACTAAATTGAGGTGGCCATATTAGTATTCCGTCATGTATAGTAATTAGTGTTACTCGTTTTTACAGCTTCTGCATAAATATTATTCTCCAGCATTATATTTGCATGTATTTTAACTGTCAGATATAAGTTTTAGTCTCGCTTAATCATCGGTTATCTCATAAAAACTCGATTACTAATCAAAATCATACAAATCTACATATAAATTTTACACACGGTCCTGTACTGTCATAGTCGTTGTAATACTGTTTGTTGGCGTCCTTCTCCTTCTCGTGCAAATTCGCAGATGTCTTTTTCACACAGCCTAAAATATGTGCAATCGCATGACGGGTAAATGCACCCGCAAACAAACATAATTCATAAGTGTTTCGGACTTTCATTTACATATATACACAGGTATATTATTTTATTCGTACTGTACCAATGACAAAGCATAAACTTCAGTGGAGCGAAAAACATAGCGTGAAACGCTAAATATGCCTGATGACGAACGACACTACACGCAGTACTTACACATCGGATACATTTTAATGATATTTTTCACCGCCATGCTGTCTCTCGTAAAATATAGTTGCGCCATTTAAAATTTAAATCATGCTTCATTGACATGGTACTTCCTTGCGAAATAACATTCTCCAGAGTTTTATTGTGTCATATAGAATGTAGTACGTTACATAAAGATGAACGAACACCCCTAATTTAACTGCGCGACAGTGTACTTGCGTTACGCGACTTACTTTAAGGCGTTTTAGTATATTTTGCCATAAATATCTGCTGAGTTGAAGGAATTTTCTTCCTTCTCTCCCCCTCTCATGTTTATCAGTAAAAGTATACATATAGTGTATAATATATATAGTAAGTATATAATATAGTAAAATATAATATAAATGAAAACTTAAATAAATCGTTGTGTCCAGTAATTGCAAACGTACGAATACTCCTATGATTCATTGTAAATTAAATTAATAAAAGTAGTGCTTTAAAATAGTTTCAATTCATAGAAGTCGAATGATAGTAAATAGAGATACAATTTTATGTAAATAATATATATATATAGATTTGTTACACAGAAAATCTCTTCAAATGAATAACGTATACGTAGGATTAAAATTCTTTTTTTCGACATTACATGTTGTGAACATTGCAAATGAAAGCAAACATCTTCTTTATAAAATAACATTTTCTTCAACTTGAATTTAAATTTTCAGATTCCCAACGATCAATTATATTACTATGCCTAAATTATCGACTTACTTAGATTTTTAGAAATTCAGAAATCGATGTGAATAATTTAATACAACTTACAATGCTATATAATTCAATTTGCGAAACACACAGAGTACTCATTTAATCTAAGTAGAAATGAAAATAAATAGAAGCAGTTAAATATGACGAAAAACGGAAGATTCAGGAAGACGTTTCAAACGAAAATGCAAATTATCGAGGAAGATATATGATATCGAGGTTTATTTAATCTTTCAATAATATTGATGCTATTTGTGGAGATCTCAAATAAATGTTCAAATTTCATATGTTCATATTTTTGTGGTCGATATAAAAACATTTTCACGACATTAATTACATTGGCTGGTAGAACCACGCTTATGGAACAGATAATGAAAAGCACTTCAAGTTCATAAGAAATTAAAAGTACGCGATTGACGTTAGTTAGTCAGCAAACGCACTGCGGTTACAAAGTGTATTAGATGCTGAGTTTAGAATTAAGAAGTTGATCGCGTGACTGACACACAGCTTGATGTAAATGAGCGTGTAACCGCTAACCACAGATCATCCTTTATCCCTTTTCTCACACCACTAAAAGTTCTAAACGTCAATTAAGGTTGTTAACGAAAAGATATGCAAGTCTTAAACCAACAAACCAAAACCACAACTAAACATTATTTCGAAATAGAGCGATTTAGTAGTTACAGATACTTATGCAAATAAGTTTTCTTTTCCATCGTTTGCACGATGTGCTTCTTCACTCTGTGTCATATTTTTAGTTCTTTCCCGAGTCATCTACCCTGTTCTTTGAGCTTGTAAGACATCGACTCTGAATGTCTGTTTCTTAACATAATCTTCCAACACAAATAAACGGACTAAATCTTACTCCATCATATTATGAACATTTCTGTTTCTTTGTACATATAGATACAACAGGTCCTCGATTATTCAAACTAATTAGTTACAAAATAAAAGAATAATTGAATTTTTCGGATAATCGAATGCGTGAAATTATAACTATGCATTTGACATAAAAAGTGATAATTTACTGTACATTATTGCAGAGAAAATATTAATTATTTTAAAAGAAGATAACAAGTAATAACGTGGAGGTCTAATAGTCAGAGCGATTTATATATATAAGTGAATAGTATACATGTATTATTTTATGAAAATAATAGATATAAACCTAAATTGCGCAGGTACTTAACAATACTTTATCTTAAATTTCATTCATATTATTTCTTCTGGATATATATTACATTCGATGTTTTCGTATTAGAAGGTAGTCGCGTAAATTGTGTATCCTTTTATCCCACACATAATGAGGCAACATACAATTGTTTACGTGAAAAAAATATTATTACATAAATCTACACGCTTGAAGGATTGTCCTTGCGTTTTATTAATTGTCATCGCAAAACAAATTTTTACTGGATATTGTATACGTTTGATCCGGAAGAGTATATTTGGTGGAATTATCGAAATGCGTGACGAATAAATATAAATATATGTTCACCAATAATAGGATTAAAAATGAAAAATAGTTTCTCTTATATTATTTTTGAAAACTATCACCTGCAATTTTGTCCCATTGCAAAGCTTCGAAAGATCCAAGTTCTGCAATAACATAATCCAGACTCCAATTTTTATTATCAATTGGTATGGTGGCAGCCTAGGTGGATTTAAAATTTTAATTGTTTAGAAATTCTTGTGGACGATAGTCAGAATTTACGCCTCAAGCGCTATCAACTTACCATCCCCATTATTACAGCATCAGTGACCTGCCCCGCGTTACGACGACGGAAACAAAATTTTTATCCGTCAATAAACTTCCTGATGTAATAGAGCAATAAAACAAAGCCTATGTTCGTCGCAAGATTATAAGAAACATATTATTAAAAATCCGATGAAAATCGATTCAGTAGATTTCAAAATTACCGCAAACGTACAAACAATCTTACGTCTTTATAGATACATTCGTATAATTCTCAGACTGCCACGTTGTGATTTATTATTTGTTATCTTTATACGCACATAAAACTTTACGATTGAAATGTTGAATGAAAATTGGTGTAACAGTGTTACACTAAAACTGTGACTTCAATAATAGCTTGAGTTTTTACGAGAAAAACACACATCCATATAAAAACTCATAAGGATATCTGTAAGCATTAAACAAGCCCTCAGAGGCTAATATTACTTAATTACTCTTAAAGTCATTAGTTTGCGGTTCTCAGTCGATTTAATTGCATTATTATTATTCATGAATATTCATAAGCTGCCGATTTATGAGCTACTTTTATTTTCGTGTTAATTCATACGTATTTATCGGATATCAATTTATTAGTTGGCTTTAATTCGATTCCAATGCTACATATTAAATCTGAAGGCAGAAGTGACGTTCTTAATGCAACACGTCTTTTAATAAATTATCGAAAGGGCTGTGAATAAGTCATAACCGAGGAGCAGGCAGAAAATCATGCACAGCGCCATGATAGTGAGCATGACTTTTTGAGCACACACATCCTGCAATTTAAAAACAAGTTCTCGCATTGAGCGTGTTATGTAATCACATAGGGATAAGCAAAGAAACGACACGCATTTTATTTGCAAGCCATAAATACCATTACCGACGGATTAAATAATATTACGTCTATATATAAGTAATTTAATAGTTTTAATGCCTAAATTATATTTTTTAGACATCGCTCTATTACATTTATAGAATCGACGGGTTCACAACAAAAATAAATTCCGCCTATGTTCGCGCCTTTTTCCAACAAAGCAAAGGAATGCCGTATCTTCAATTTTTTTCAGAATCTTTAATTTAATACATTCCAACTTTTTAAACAAAATATTCATTTTATTACACGTGACGAGATGATACTCATCAATAAATTACAGATGTTTATACAAATTCATATTTTTATGAACACAACTAAACCGCAATAATAAATGAAGCCTAAGCAAGAATTTCTATCACTTAATAAATATTATATTGTAATTTATTTTATTCGGTTTTATTATATTACTTTATTTATATATTTTATTCGGTATAGATATTTTATATGTTTCTGCATTTTACAAGTATATATATTTTGTGCATTTTTTCTCCATCAAATTCCCTATAAAAATACGCAGTTTATTTATAAGTGTTTCAATAATTATGGAACTACATAATTATTATTATAGGATAATAAGGACTACATGCATTTGTAGCAGCTATATTTGATTGAATCGTGAAGTTGTAGTGCTCATTATAACAAAGGATTTTATATTATTATATATAACGAAGTATAATTATTTAACTATTAACAGTGGAATATCTATGTATGCGTGGATAACAAATGTTGTAGATTATCATTACGAATGAAAAATAAGGTATCTGAGTAGAAAACATTATCGCAATATGCGATTACATGATTATACCTTTTTCCCTTCTCGTAAGAAACAAGAAAACTTTTTCCCTCTAATTTAATACATCAAGCGTTTAAATGGCTCTGTATATCATTTCAACGCATCTGTTCACACACGCATAAATCTCATCGATTCCAAAATACTCCTCGCCAATTAACCCGTTAGACCTTTAAAAAGAGAAATAAATAAAAATGAAAAGGAACGTGCTACTGTGCGGCAGAACACGAGTCGAAGGGTTAATAATAAACACAGGACAGACCGTACGTCCCTAACGAGAGTAGAGAGAGGAGAGTCTGTGAATGAAGATCGGCGAACGAGGGATCGTTCGGGCGGTTTCCCACGAAGTCTTCTTTCTCTCATTCCCTCTGCTGGTGAAGTCGTCGGAGGAGGATGCGCAGTGCCAGGACCATTCGTCCTTCCGTACTGAATGGGAAGGAAGGATAAGCAGTAGGCCTCGAGGCAAGTCTCCGCGAAGAACTGCTAAACTCTGCGGGGGAATTTATCAACGTCCGGATACGAATCAGGCTGGCTTCGTTTACAAGACAAAGCTCGGCCGTGTGGTCAGTGCCGGAGACGCAGCCGAGTAGACGGATACACGCGACCGGTCATAGGCGTCGATCTCGTTCTGCTCGGATAAATATATATTTCAGCTTTTTGTCACGTACGATGCCACGAATTTAGTATTGTACAATAGAAATACTATATTATTATATCAAGTATTATACCAAAAATACTTTCTATATCAGAAAACTTATTAGATCAAAAGTTAATTTTATTATACGAAGACCACATGAGAAAATATATAACAAGTCCATCTTTGTTTCGCCAAGTCTTTTGAGTTCTATGCTACTTTGTCGTTGAAAAAAATTTTAACAAAATGAATGAAGAATAGAGTCGAAGATGTAGGAAACTAAATAATATCGCATTAATTGTTATGTTAATTTAACTTAATCAATAATGTTACCAATATTCTTTAAGTGTCTGAAAGAATAATAAAAACATATATTTAATCAAAATCACATGCAAAGATAATTTTAATGTGGAATTTGACAACATATTGTATCCGAAAATTCTTTTCCTATAATATACGATTATCATATTCTTTATGGTATTAAAGCAATATTATGTCCTCAAAAACTTTTATGTGTTCCGAAATAATGGGTTTGTTTCGATAAAGTTTCAAAGAAGGGATTTGTGGTTTCTTTCAAGCTACTTCCGATTTATTTTTGAATTTCACTTATCGTAGCATATCGTGAAAATAACTCCAATAAATTCTACATATTACTAATTTTATAATTTTATACTTCTACTTTTATTACTTCTAATTTTATAATTTTGGTTAATGTTATTGTAATGGCGAATAAAGGGTAATAATAGAGTAAAATCATATTTTAATTTTAATTTTCAGTTCACCGTTTTATCTGTTAATAAAAATAGCCATAAATTTAATTTTCATTGTATTAAATATAAATCAGATAGGGAACGTGTCATATGATTGATATTACTTACACGTATGTGTATTTTGTTTTATAGTATGCATATAACATTTATGTTCTGATAATATTAAAATTTATTGTCATAATTGAATATCTATAAAGTTATAAATTATCTAGCTATACTACTATTAAAATCAAGTCAATATTTACTTATTGTAGCTATAATTTGATTACTTCTATTGAATATCACAAGGACTAAATATATTTCTCCATTTCATCAATATGCTTTTGAAAATTTCAACTTATATAGTGGCCAAATAATTTTTCTTAATATTTATATGTATTATACTCTTACATAGATCTTGTGATAATTCAACTAGAAATGCATCAAAATTGGAAGAAAAAGAATGGGGAAATAAATAAGAATGAAAGAAGGAAAAGATAAACTAAAATTTACAAAATATCGAACTAAGCTGAAATTAATAATTAAATGAAATGTAATATTTTCATTGGGATAACAATGACATTAATTTTTACCAATCATTAGATATATACATTTAAATGAGAAATAACTATTTATTATAAAATATCCCTGAAGATATTCTCATAATGTTACGCCACATATAATGTTTCGTTTTAAATTATTTAGCTTACAATGAGGTATATTTTGTTACATTTTATGTTTTCCAAAAGTTAGTATGATATTAAGTTTATTTTTTACATTACCATATCAACTAGCATTTATTGGAACGGGGATACATCGATACATCGAAAACGCAACCGATGTGAAATGTAAATGTTGATTCAAATCATTTCATAGAAAAACATCTAATTAGAGTTTCTTGGAATCGGTCATTTAAATCCATATTAATAAATAACATCAGCCGCGTTTGAGCGGTTCACTTCGAATACCTATCCTAATTAAAACTCGGCAAGTCAAATCGGTTTAATGCGTTTAGATAACTTCTAGAATGGAATTAAACATGCAAATTCCTGTTCGTTCAGGTTTATTTGTGTTCGGCGCTTTTGCACGTGCGAGAGAGTTGGATGAGTGGAGAATCAAGACGATCCTTTGGTCCTTTTGATTCTCCTCTCCAGTTGGGTCCACCCACGCCGAGGACTTAATTCGCTCGATCGGACGTGCTGATTTAATCGCAAACACTCGGACGCAACAGAGCCGAGAGAGAAGTGTGTGCATATTTTTTGTTACCGAGACAATGGCCGATCCACCGGTGTCTTAATTAGTAACCCGAGATCTGCGGCCCTCCGACATCAGAACGATCCAATCCTTCCTCTTTGCCCGTCTTGCCATTTTACATCTTTATGTCCCACATTATAATACCCTGGTTATATCGAATTTTCAATGCGGCATTTTTTCATGTATTTTTCTATAACTGCAAATTTAATTTAAGTTCTTCTATTGCTATTAGTAAAGTTATGATAATTATAATATTCCAACAGATTATTGTTTAATCATAGAAGAATCTCGAAATTGCACGAAAGATCGTTGTTTCTTACTAAAACGCGAACTACTTAATAAAATGTCTTTCTCAAAGGCGTGGTAAAATATTTGGGAAAAATAAAACGCTAAAATAAATAGATATACATTTTGTGATTATTTTTGACTTAATATATAGTCTAAACATTTTTTAAAACACAACCATGTAATATCACTTTCTTTGGAACGATTAATGAATTTTTAAAACAACCTTTCTTCTAAGGTATTTATTGCAAGATTATATCTTAAACGGAAAGATAGACATAGAAAAAAAGATCTGACGTTTCGATCATGGTGGCTCGTGCATCGGAGATACTAATTAAGACGTTGAATCCACGATTGTCTCCAAAACCAAATATCTCTGTCGATCTTTTTCGACGAGGGACAACGATTAAATTCGTCCCTAAAGAGACAATGGAATCTTCGTCTTGCCTGGCGCCACTTCTTTCAGCTATACCTACGTATTTGATGTATTTTTATTATTGCGTTGCAACGGTCTTTCCTTTCTACTTTCCGCCTTACGGCACAGTGCGACTCGGCACAAAGTAAATAAATTTAGACAAAACTTAAATATTTAATAAATTATAAAATAATACCTAAATAGTGGTATTTAGGAAATATTTATTTCATCCTACAAAATTTTGAATCTGAATGCTGTGATTTAAAAGAATCTAACGTTTGTTTATTTACAGAAAAATATTTATTAAGAAAGAAAATAAACCAATAATTTTTCGGCATAAAGTTCTAACTTTTTGCTGAAATTAAATAATTTCAGACGTTAGATATCGTTCTTTTTTATATTTTCTACAAGCTTTGATGTAATGATTTACTTATGTTATTTGTTTTCGAAATATTAAAACGGTCGTTCTATTAATCATGAAATATTAATATTAATTATTATTAAAAAGAATAGTAAGCTATGATTTGCTTTTTATGGTCTGAATATATATATATATATATATATATATATATATTAGGAGTTGAAATCTCAATGTTATGGTTAATTATGTTTCAAAAGTTCCTTTAACGACAATTTACAGTACACTATGATAGTAATGCTATACTGTATACTACTTAGTAGTATAGTCAATTAAAAAAATGGACGATAATCTACCAATGAATAACTAAAGACAATAATATATATTTTACAAGAAATTGCAAAACTTGTATATTAATGACTCAAATTATACGCGCCGTGCTCTATTCGATGCATTTATGCAAGTGTGTAGCGCAGGTTATCAAGAATAAGGAGCATTCTTAAAACGTCAATCATTATATCCCCTTTCTCCTTCAATAATATTTAATATTTAATACATTATCGCATTCCATAATACCATGCTCGATTCTTATAAACGGATATTATTAATGATAGAGGCGTTTATCTTATCTTGTGAATCTAATATGTGAGACAGATAAAGAAAAAAATTCTCCTAGAAGAAACTTCGATAAACTTGAGTTGTCGATAGTAAATATATGTAAGAAGTATTTATTACTATTTATTTTTTATAAATGTAAAACACATAGTATTTGATTTCAATTATTCTATTTAAAATATAGAACAAAAATTATGCCGGTAGACGAATTTGTTATAAATGTAATTATCGATACGTAACAATATAATAAATATTCATTTTGTATACAATCAATATTCCATCATTTTCCATTTAAGCATTCCAAAATCTCATAAGAAGTTTATTTTAGCTGTACAAGCATCTACAATAATTATGTAGACAAAGAGCACATGATTGGAGTAGAGTACAATATTTGAAATAAAAAAAATAAATAAATAAATAAATAAAAGAAAAACATAACTATTTCATATGTTATTAGATACTTTTAATGTTACCATTTTCAAATATTAATATTCCACATATGTTGTCAGCCCAGTTTATGATAGCATAATGCTTTTTTACTCACTACAAATGATTAATCTCTTAAAAATTTAATCACGTTGGAAAAACTCTAAGTTTCTCGATACTGTTACTGTAAAAAGATACGGGCCATTCGATTTGTTCAGCTTCCATTTTTTTTTCACTTTTCTAGGATACAATCAGTGAACCGAGAAATCTCGCGAAATGAGGAAGAAGCTTCAATTTTTCGTAGGGGTGTGGCGAGACATCGTTAAGGGTGCTTACTAAAACTCCCAACCGACGATGAAAGAGATATGAAAAAAAAGGAAAAAAGAGGTTTCGAATATCTTCGAAAATCGTGCGCACCCGATAGATTGAGGTGCCGGAAGAAGGGTGTGGCTCCTATATTCCGACCATATAGTGAGAATTCCTTTCGTGATAAATGGTCAGCAAGGAACGTTTCATCTTCTTTCTCCTCTTTGTTTTTTTTTTTTTTTTTTTTTATCTTCCGTTTTCTTCGTTCTAGAAAAGGGTTCCTTAATGCTCCTTCTACTATTTTATTTCGTTCAGACTTGCATTACTCTTTGTTGGTGTTGATGAAAATTATGAAACAAGTCGTTAAACCTTCAGATGCAATGTAGATGTAAATTAAAATAATATTAAGTGCTTGTAGAGTTAATTATAATGTCCTGATTGTAACTTTGTCGCTGTGCGTGCTTAGTTTAAACGTTAAATCTATACAACAATACAATTATAGCATATAACATAGTTTAAATTAATAAATATATATGTGTGGGCTAATTAAAAGGATTATATACATCGGATATATTTTCTTATATAACAATATATAGTAATAAAAATAATTCGCATTTAACGAAAGACTTTAAGGAAAAAGATATTCAGCGGTAACGAAAAATTGAAAATATTAAAATATAAATGCTGAAATCATTGTTAATACAGAATGATTTGTTGTTGTTTTTTGATATAATAATAATTATTCTAAACTATGATTAACTCGTTATTTCCCAAATCAAATATTATTACTGAAAATTGATACAACAAAATTTTTCAGAAAAATTTGAAAAAAAAAAATAATTGATTGAAATGAAAACGAGAAAGTTATGGTTGCCTTCTATTAAAGTAAAGATTACCGTATCCGATATTCTTCACACATGGAGCCTAAAACTTTTTCCGCTAGATTAAATGTTCTATCCCGTTCGTAACAAAGGAAAAAGTAAGAAATAAGTTAAAATCCTAGATTAGACACAGTTCCGTACGTTCGTCTTTATTTTACCTTGCTTAGCTACTAAATAGGACTACAGTACTGTATCCCTAAATATCTTGAGACTTAAAGTTTGTTTAGCTAGGACCTGTGATTAGTTACGCTTCTCCTGGATTTGGATTCCATATTCCCTTTTGAAGTATTAAAGTTACGCATCATTAAGAAATTGAAAATTGACCGAACCCTTAACAGACTGCGAGATATTAATCTACTAACGCTCCCTTTCTTGTAGCTACATATTTCATGTTCGCGACAAATGTGTACTTTTTATGATAATTGTTAATGAGATTTACGTCGTATTCGTCCATATACAATTGCAATCTATATATGTCTGTCAATTTTTTAATCTGAAAAATTAACCATATAGAATACACATGCCTCTTACATTTGATTTGGTTTCATATATTGTACATTGGCAACATAGAAAACTATACGCAAATTTTATTATGTGTATATATACAGGGTGGTTGGTAACTGGTGGTACAAGCGGAAAGGGGGTGATTCTACGCGAAGAAAGAAGTCGAAAATATAGAGTAAAAATTTTTCGTTCGAGGCTTTGTTTTCGAGAGAATCGATTTTGAATTTTCAAGTAAGATGGAACGTAAACGTCTGGGCTGGCATAATCGGACATCTAATTATTGGGCCATATTTTTTCGAAGGAAATGTAACGTCAGCAGCATATTTCGATTTCTTACAAAACAAACTACCGGAATTATTAGAAGATGTACCGCCGAGAACTAGAGGAAGTTTAATTTTTCAACAAGACGATGCACCGCCACATATTAGTCGCCGTGTGAGAGACTTTTTAAACCAACATTACCAAGGCTGGATCGGTCGTGCTGGAACAATAGCTTGGCCACCACGCTCTCCTGAATTAACTCCGCTTAACTTTTATTTATGGAGCCATATTAAATCAATTGTCTATTCCGAAGAAATCGCAAGTTGTAAACAATTGAAAGAGAAGATTATCGAAACCTTTCATATTTTAAAACAATCGAATACATTAGAAAGTGTTCGTAGAAATTTAATTAGAAGAGCAGAAGTATGTGTTGAGCAGAATGGGCAACATTTTCAGCAATTTTAGTAATAATAAACTTTATGATTACTTCGTATTATTTCATTATGTATTCCTAATTTTCCGTTACGGCAAAAACAAACTTAAACTGCGATAATATCCATCTACAACGATCTACAGCGAGATCCGTTATAACGAGACGCGATAAAGTGCACGTGTACCGAGCGAAAATTCAAAGTCGATTTTCTCGAAACAAAGCCTCGAACGAAAAATTTTTATTCTATATTTTCGACTTCTTTTTTCGCGTAGAATCACTCCTTTTCCGCTTGTACTTCCAGTTACCAGCCACCCTGTATATATATAAGAAACACGTCAATAAGAATATAAAATTATTTCGTTTAATAAACCATTCTTATAGAACGGAAGAATATAATTATATCATTCAATAAACGACACCGTTTAGAGTATTATTTAAAACATTGGATTATGATTGGATTGGATTGAATAAAATGATGTTTTATTTGGAGAGAAAATGAATTTCTTAAAAAAATTACGAATTTTTAAATAGTAAAGACGGACATATATACTTATCCGAACATATAAATTAGTGAATTGTTTCATTATTTATACCATTATTTTTATCTTGATTATATCGCTTGGTTAAATATATATAACAAGAAGGTAATCAGATGTTTATCTATTGAAGCACCTTTTGTTAATATATTTATCCAACATAATTGGGATAATTTGGATGTTATTTGGAAAAACTGATTGTGAAAAACAGTATGGTCAATCTTTACCTGAACGTGAAAATTAGTTGACCAAACGTGGTCAGTCACTTTGCCAAAAATCGTTGATGGTAAAGTAAAGGCGTCCATGGGAGAATGGAAAGGACGAAGGAATATGAAAAGGGAAATCGTTAAAAACGTTCAATGACCAAACGCATGATTAACGAAAAGATAAGTTCTCACTCGGTAAATTAATGTTTTCTCGATCTCTTGGTTTGATACTTTGGGCCAGACCGTAGCTATTGAATACAACGAAAAGAGCTACGCACTGCATGAACACCTACTGCTTTGGACAGTTTTTCCGTTAAGGGTTGAAGGATAATCGGTTATTAAAAACTAGACGAAGTTCGTGCCGGGACGTAGTTTTAATCTCGATTTAACCCAGCTTTGCCGAGATTAGAGGGAATCTGTCGTCTTAGGAATCGTTCTGGCCACTAACAAACTCTAAGCTCGAGTTAAAATGCATCCGTATTCTAGTCCTGGTTCGCGATTGGTCCTTTTACGGTCTCGTCTACCATTATAAGTACAACTGAGATTTTAGTGTCGAGTTAACACGAATCCAGCAGTTTATGCTGTTACTTTCGTCACGCACAAAGGAAACAAGGAATGGAACGTGTCGATTGTTGTGTCGAGTGCATGGACGAGCTTTTCCAACGTTAATCGTAAGCGGTATATCTAACGCTTTCAAAAGATCGAGACGGTTGATAAATTAACATTCCTTGAAGGATCAAGCGAAATTAGCTATGTACGCAATGAGCTATTGTTGCATGTACACTTCCTTAACCGTGCCACGTTCAACATTAATGGGTATATGTATGTACCTTTCCCTCAATATATTATCAATTTCGTTCAACTCCTGCAAAAAATTGTACTTATTTTTAAATGAATATATTTAAATGACGGTAAAATAAATTTCAATACATCTTTTTACATTTAATATTCTATTGTTAATGATTTAATATCTATTATTTGGTATCTTGTATCATTATACATAAGATAAGTTAAGCATAAGTTATGCATAATACGTATATTTTTTTAATGAAACAAACTATTTTTCTTCAAATCTTTTGTCCAGAAATATTATAAGTTAAAATGTGAAATCGAATATTTTTTTCAGCATATACATATTTTAAGTTGTAGTTAGCGCTACAATTTTTTCACATACAGATATTAATTATAAATAAAATATGCGCATTACAAATGATATCAGGAACAAAAATATATGCTTAAGAAAATATAAGGATGTTTTTGGTAATAATGCCGTAATAAATATCTTATCTTATTAAAGTCATACAGTGACGGATGCACGAAAGTTTAAAATTGATACATTATGAATTCTAGCAATTTTTATACTAAACATATTTTATAATACTGATAATAGTCATCTATTTTGTCGTATATATTACATTTATTGATTGTTCTTGTTAGATATAAATCCATTTTATAAAGTTATAGTTTCTTCCTACATTTCCTATTTTATAAATTACTTTTATTTCGCCATTGTATTTCTCTTAATTCTATTTTTACGTTTTCCAATTACTTGCAGTAAACAAAGCTTTCTATACATTGTACAATATCTTTAGGAATTAATGCTATGCCTTTCGAAAAATTAATTAATACAGTTTCTTCTTATTGCCAATTAACATTGGTGGATTAGGAAAGAGTGGAGAATAACAAAACAGTATAACTTTGAATTGTAATAACAAAAAATCAGAAGGATTAACGTATGACAGACTTTGTTTAATTTTGCAGTAAAAAAGACTTTGTTCAATTGTTCAATAAAAAAGATAAGGGATGCACAAATAACTAAAAAATTACATTTATATCAAGTACCTATTTTATTATGGTCAATGATACTGAATACTTTTTGTATTCTAGAAAAGGATGAGTGTTCTATCAAAAAATTGTATTATATGTAATTCAAACAAAGTTTCGCTATACATATTACATATAATATATTATAGATAAAAGCCAAGAACAGCCACCAAGAGATGCTTAAAATTCGTTTAATTATCCTACGTATAAAAATATTGTTTTACACTTTTCCTTGTATAAAACTATATCTAAAAATTAGTTCCATTAACATTTAAATAGCACAAAATCTCAAGTGCCGATGTTTATTCACAAGAAAGGATCTTCAACTCAGTAAAAAAAATTAAAATTCAAAAAATTATGAAACCTTGGGGGATATGTAGAGGATAAATAGTAAGTATGTATCACTAAAAGAGAATTGCATTACATATAGATACCTACCTATATATCCTCTACATAACTCCAAAATTTCATAATTTTTTTAATTTGCCGGTTGGATATCTTTCCTTGTCGGTAAAATAAATATGCAGTTCTATTCCAATATTGATTTCTACTGAATGCTTTTGATATAAAATAAATTCTCTGTTTCTCTTTTACTTTCATTGTAATCATCCTGTGTTAATCTAGCAATTCGTAAATCTTGGCAACTTGATCGCACCTTACTAGTACGGTGCACTTTAGTGCATTACCCTTTCACTCCATAACTGTTCCGAAGGCAAGTTACACCAGTCCATAAATCTTCCGTCGGTTACATTCGTTCATCGCTTCTAATGTCAAAGAAAATCAATTAGAACCTTCTAATGATCTTTAAGATAAAAATTTCGGTGAATTTTGTAAAATTTTTAATAGGAATAGCAAAGGCAAAAGCGGATTTGTGTTTCATGCCGCAAGAAGCGTTCGAGTGCGATCTGCAAGAATTCGTGCCACCCACGTGCAAGTAGATACGTAAGGGCGCCCATATGATCGGGCGAGGTCGACGAACGCAACCAGATCCACCTTCCTCGAAGGTGGAGGAGCAGGAGGGTGGAGCACGCGGACCGCTTGGATGCATCGTGCTACGGCGGTGCAACGCTGCCGTTGTTGCTGCTGCTGCCTCCGCCGCGCCGCCTCCTTTGCTGCTGTTGCTGCCGCTGCTGCTGTTGCTGCCGTTGCCCCCGTTGCCGCCGAAGCTGCAGCTCCGGGCGGACGATACAAAGAGCATTATGTACAAAGACGTAAAGCGAAATGGGAGCGAAATATCCGACGGTGTTCGGATGAATGGAGAAAAAGGTGGCGGAAGTGCAAAGGGAGGGTACTCGAAGGGCGTGGGATGCAGGAAGAACAGCCGCGAAACACCAAAACTATTTCATCGAGATGATGTAACCGGTGTAGTTGTACCCAATACTTCGTGCGCCTCAGGTTTAGTATCTTTTTCAAACTGTAATTGTATCGAGAGTAATACTTTTGATATACCCATCAAATAGTATGTAAAACAATGTTGCGTTAAACATTACGTTATTGTTAATTATTTTTAGTTTTTAAAGATGTACGTCGATTATAAGATAACTCCTTACACTTATTGAAAAACTATAACAAGTTTTAATTTATTTAGTATCTTATATTATAAGGTACATACATGCATTGGATCACGCAAGTTATCGAGCATTTATCGTAGAACAATTTTATGTATATGTATCTATTATATTTGTTACATCAAACATTCTAAAATATTATTAGCTCTATGCTGGTGAAACTTGAAATCAATCTGAAGATACGCATAGAAGTTATGGAACATTAGTATACCCATATGTAGTAAAAAATTGCATGAATAGCGATCTTAAGCATATAATAAATGTTAATGATGGTTCTATTGAATATCGAGGTTTACTAATAGTATATGCAAGGTTTAATAATAGTGGATATTAATATAATAGAATTTTATTATACTGCTAATAAAATTTCGAAATATTTCATATAATACACATAATATATCCATAAAATGTCTACAAGTGTTCGAATACTTTCATGAGTTACTGTATGATGCGAAGTAACAGATTTGTAATAAAATAAATAGAAGACAAAAGCAATGAAAAGTATTCAATTTGTATTAAATATCCGCAAATGTTGTAATATTTACGATCGGCAGTGCTCGTGAAATTGAATAATTCAATTTAAATACCGAAATAGCTTGTTCGTAAAATACAATAAAGCAAGTTGTATTGACATCAACATTATCTCAGTGAACTTTCAAGCTATCAAGCGAGTCGATATAATATAGATCTTTAAAAATTGCCAAATGTGATAGTCATTACTATAATCATCATCATAATTGATACGAAAAACACGAATGTTTGATATTGTTATTGTTCCTGACACGTTATAAATAATGTATTCGTTTTTAATTTACATGTTTTTGAAAGTAAAGAATGGAACATCAATTTTTGTGTAAGAAATAATATATTTGCGAATCGTAGTTTACGAGTTACGGAAATAGGTTTAACTAAAAATGAAAATGTTTACAACTGTGGTTACAAAACATTTCAACACGTTGATGTATACAACTATTTTCCTAGAGGTTGGTTGGTAATTTTAGTCGTATGTACAGTAGGTATATGTATGTGTACAGGACATAGTAAGTACAAGATAAAAACAGCTTACGATGACAATATTTTAATTCTATAAATATAATCGTCGAAATAATAACGGAAACTGTACTTTTGTAATAATAATATTTTAAATACCAATAATGAAGTTTTATTCCATAGTTTGGTAAATCTATATTATTAATTTCAACGGTTTAATTGTATTCCATATAACTGAAATAAAATTAAGAAGAACAATTTTCTATGGATCTTTCTTCTTTCCACGTTACAAATATAATTAAGGAATTCTATGATAGTTAATCTAAAATGTATATTTTTTACATTTACACGATCTATGCACTTGTTTGATTATATTGATAATGGCATCGAATAGTAAAATTGAAAATAGATAATATTTAATATTCTAATATTTAAATGTAAATAATAGTATGGTAAGTACGAGTTAATTAACAAAGCAGAAAAGCATTCAATAGGAAACAAAATTTAATAGAAAAATATAGATAATTGTTATAAATGAAATTAACGAAATTATATATATATTTGCGTAGAACATAGTTGGTCTAACACACCTCCAACTGCAAAAAATAGTTCATTGGTTTTTGTATAACGAAATATCTTCCTTTTATTTACGAAAGTACATTAAACTACAATTCTTATAATATTAATATATAATTGATTTAAGTGGTACGAATTAAATGTCGCTTCGATGAAGTAAAATGCACAATTTAAAAACGGTTACACACTTTTAATAAGATATAAAATTCCTGAATATTCATTTGGTGTATCATCAAGAAAATGTATAATCGATAATGCTTAGAAATGCTTACAGTGTTTTTCTATAGCCGCCACTGTTATGCACACTTTCCGATGTATAAAAGTACATGGCTCGAAACGAATATAATTTAATTTAATGAATTCCCTCGCGATGCCCGAAGATGATATTTATGCACGTAGCGCGAGAATAGCATCGAAAACAGAGAATACGTACGCACATATGTAAGAGATATTCCAGGAAAGGTGCTGGATTGCAACGAAGAAGTACTTTCTTGCTTTATAAATGATTGGTACAATACATCGAGATTCAGTTTCTCCTGGTTCCAGCAGTACTCCCGGAGGCATTAAATCAAGTTCGTACCGTTTCTGTTTCTCCTTACGAACGTATGTATATATGTACATATAGAGGGTTGTTCAATGTGTGACTCCACTATGTTAGGATTATGTGGTGATATATTTAGTACTCGTGAAGTGAATATTTCTAATAGTAGACATCAACGAAGCGAATGGTCATTACCTAAAGTCATTACTTTATCTAATTACAGTGTAATTAATTCCTACTTCCTTGTAACACGCCAAGCTAATTTTCGATTTTATTAATATAAGCTTAGCTATATCTATCGTGAATCCAAAATTTATATATATGCAGATAGTATTTGCGAAACCAAATAACAAATAAAATCTGATATTCGATCCAGCACTGTTTATACTATTATTAGCTTCAATAATTTTATTTTCTTAACACGTAACAAAACCTTTCTATTCAATTATGCTATTATATTTTATTAATTAAAAATCATGGTTTAACTACAGATATTTTGTTACGTTAACAAAAGTCAGTATATTAAAAACTTACGAAATAAAGTAACAGATATTTTTAGACAATCATATTCATTTATATTCATGAAAGTCAAGAAATAAGATAAGCATGTCATTCAAACTGAGTAGTCTGTTTAAGAATAGTGATCGATGTCCATCGATTATCGTTTGCCTGAAAATTCAAAGTGTTTCGGAAGACGCCGTAGACGAGCGGGATTGGAGGCCCCAAAAGGAATCGAATAAGTAGAAGCTTTCGCGGACAAGTAAGGCGATGTAAGCGGTTCGCTCGTTCCCAGGCTCGATCCGCGTTGCATCCGATCGTATCTCCTCGAGGATTTATTGTTTGGTAAATCATTTAGTCGCTGCCAACCTGCCGTAGGGGGAGTCGAGCTGACGGTGCTCTCCATCCTTCTTCTCTCTTCTTCTCCTTTTTCTTCCAGCGCCGTCGTTCTCAGTCCTCTTTCAATTTCTTTTTTACTTTCATTCGTGGATTTACTCGAATTCACCATGAGAATTGGAACTTTGCCGATAACGTCGTAATGGGCAAATTTGAAATTATTGTTTCGCCAACGGATCGCTTCAGAATCCACCTGCTGGACCAATGAATTGTTTCTTTTTGAACGTAATTATATATTTTAAATATTTATTCTTCCTTTTTCTTTTGAAATAGAGATTTCTATGTTTTCGTATCGTTTAGAACTGCCATGTATTTTTTTAAAGAATCGTATAATATATTAATAACAATATTGATAAATTTGAAATTATAATTTTGCGAATATGTCGCTTCAGAATTCAGCTGCTAGTCAATAATCAATGGATTGTTGTTTTTGAATGTAGCATACTCTTCAGTTGTTTATTTCTTTTTCTCTTTTTTCTCAGACAGAGATTTCTATCTTATTTTTATAAGAATTAGGCATTATTATCAAATATCTGCAGTACCTAAAGGTGATTAATAAGTTTTAGCTTAGATGAGCAGATTAGTTTATTTCTGCGTATTCATGATTGCAATTGATAAATGATTTTTCAAAAGTGTAATTCATTTATCGTGTTGAATATATTTTGAAACGATTAAGACGATTGTCTATGAAATTCCATATAATAAAATAAGTATATAAAAATATATAAATATAAATATAAAAAGCAAGTAAAGTCATCAAAGAATACAAATTTAATATTTATAGTATAAACTTGAATTTAAGAGACATGACATATATTATTTAAGAATTAGTTTGCTCAGACAATATTATACCTGGTAACCAGCTTACATGTTGGTTAACAAAACTAACTGCTAACTAAACGCAACAAAATGTATCGAGCAGGTGAAAACGAAGCACGCTTTAAAAGAAAAAAAAATACCCAAACGTTTTTCGTAATTTAAATAAGCATCGAAAGTGAAAAAGAACGGACGAGCGATTTTATTAAGGTTCGTTTAGACGATAAATAAACCGAAGATCGAGAATCAAAAAGACGTAGGAAACCGAATTTATATACGAAGAGGTGGGGGAAAAGAAGCACACGCCAGGCACGCGTCTTCTCCAGAAGGAATGCTTCCTCGCTCGCGCTCTCGAACACGAGTAGGCTCGTGGAATGATTTCGAGACACGAGGCGAGCGCGGTCAGCTTCGGTGCAAGCAAGACAGGGAAAAAGAACCTGATGCGGCCGAAGAGAAAGAAAAGGACGTTCAGCCGATGCAGAGGAGAGGTGAAAAATGCAGAACCTAACCGTGCAGGCTACAGGTGCATCGGACGATGGCTTTCAAGAATTCGTGCTCGATCCACCCTCGAGGAATTTTTTTTCCCTTCGGGCCCGTTCACAAGTCCTATTCTTTGCTTATAAACACCATCACCAAGGGTTCAACTGAAAACAATATGTTTCATTGATAACGGATTCAAAATTAACATATCACAGCGGCAACAAAATTATTGTTTGACAATGCTTTGAGATTTGTCTCGTTAACGGTCAATTTATGGAATATATCCATATATTACTGTCCAAAGGTATTCGAATATTTTTTCACCTTTGATAACATGCAATTAAACAGGAATTTCTATCTCAGAAGTTTACCCATCTTCTAATAAAGGATGAAGTTTGTCATACCGTTTATATAATAAACAGTAATGGTAATAAATAATAAAAGAAACGATCGAGTGACAACTAAAAATTTGTAGGTTTTAATATCCATAATAACTTTGATGTATCACATGCAGCATAGTTTTATTTATTCACGTTAAAATACCGTAATAAAGATTTATCACCAAGAAATCATTATGAATTAGTTAAACGTTTTAATGTCTTTTTTTTTTTCAAAACTTCGTACTTGTATATGCTGTAGATAATAATTTAGTTGTTTCCAATCTGGAAATACGCAAGATATTTTTCTAAAAACGTATTATGATACAGTTTGGCTGTGTAAAGAACATCCTTGAAATCGAAAGTAGTATTTTGGCTATTGCGAAAGAGCGAAAATAGCTTGAAAAATATAGAAATCCAACACCGATTACCTATTGAAGCGGATTTTGCTGAAATGACATAGTAGTTTCTTGTTCATTTTCTTCGGAATGATAGGGTCACGGTACCGTTATTGGAGAATTAGTTTGGCTCTATGAATTTTTCAACTCTTCTCAAGATATCGTGTCCTTCGGAATCGATATCCTTGTATTACTACAAAAATTTTGCCCTTCTTTCGTCGCTGAAAACCCATTAATTTAAAATTGTGTTTTATACACCTATCATTTTTCTAACCATAGACGGAAAACATTTACAGTCTTGCTCTTACATGTGATGGTATAATTAAGGGCATTTCGTTGAATGGTCCGTGCAAGATCATTTTGCGGTTTCTCATCGCTGCTAAGAAAAAAGCGATGAAATTTTGAGAATTACGGTATCGCTATGTGTTATTTCGAATCGAAATTACGATTCGTTTAAACGTTCTGTATTCCTGGAATCTTTTACCTACGTTATTCACACATTATTGTTAGATGCGGATTTTTATGCAAATTTATATTTTTATTTTAAAAACAATTAGGAAAATGGAACTTACGTACAGATCTATTTTATTCATCAGATATCATAACAAGACAACATAATTTAATTATTTTATATTATTGCGTATATTTGTGCATCTTTGAGTTTTCCATAAATTTATGATCTCTGCAATCTAATTGTAATTTAGGCCTTTGCCATAAAAAATTTGTTGTATCTCTTGAGAATATTCAGGAAACTTGCACTTCGTTAATCTTTCAAAAGTGTACACGCAATGTACTACATATTTCATAGACCATTTAAGAATAGACAATACTTTCTTAAGAATATATTACGAAAATCAGTTGTGATCGTTTCGGCTTCTTTAATGATTTCTCAGACTTCAGTCATTTATAATTAAACACTTGATTGTAGATGGATCATTGCAAAACGATGTCTTATTATTCTCTGAGAAAAGATAAGATATTTTTAATATAATGTTTTAGTTACCATCACGTGATATGTAAATTACGTATCCTTTAAAAACATTGAATTTATTCCATACAATTCAATATGATTATATTTTCTGACAGTAATTGTCAGAAACGTTTTTCGATATATTTGAGTTGTTTAAAAAGCACATCTTTTTTAAATAAATGAAATGTAAAAATGAATTTTCTATCATAGATAGAAAACCAAAAATATTAGTGTACATTTTGTTCAAGCATACAGTTATCAATTGTTATAGATATTACAATAAATACTTTTTGTTATTATCATAATTATTAAGATATTTATACAAAAATAAAAATATAAATCTCTTTTATATTTGAAGTTAGAGAAAATAGTACATAATATCATAAGTACATTGAATCTGAGCCATCTATAATTTAATTTATGTAAGCTTGATAGGGCTGTTTAGAGAACAATTTTGAAGAAGAAATACTTCCTTTTATTATTATTTTACATATGCGTTACATTATTGCATGGTATAATTTCCACGATCAACACACTTCTTTCTATTCATAATTACATAAGTTACATTCTCTTCATCTTGTTATAATAATAATCATTATAGATTTCAGTATGTTTCGTATTTTCAATTCTTCAGAGATTCAAACAAGTCCTTTTTTCTAATTATTTGTTACACATGATTTAAAACGAATTTAACGTGGCTTTATGAAGCATTTAAAGATGAAAATTTCAAAAGTTGTAATAGTTGTATTATATTTAACATATTATATATTTCTCTTATTTATAAGAAAGCTAGTTATCTATATAATTATATGGTAGGCAAAACATTATATATTATATTATTGCATTAAAATATTAAGTGATATTAATATATTATAATATAAATTTTGTTAACCAATAAAGAGACAATTATCGTTGTATTTTTTAATTACATGTTAAATTAAACACACTAACGTAAGATTCGTAATGAATTAAAATATAAATTCAGTGTAAAATTATATTTTCCCTGATGTATTAACGTAATATTACGTTATCAGTCGACATTATTAAAATTATTAATTACCCTTTAAGTAAAGGTTGATCACATAGACTTTCTCCTTTCTTCTAATCGATTTCACTCTACAACATGCAGAAACTTACGTACTATATATATAAAAAGTAATACAATTTAACGACTTGTTACTAATGAGTGCAAGAATGCGGACAATCATGCAGATAATGAACTATAGAGTAGTTCGATTTCCTATCCTGTAATTGTGTTCCTCTATTCTATTAGTAAAAAAGTTGCATAAAACAAAGATTCCTCTTGGGCTTTTCGAAGAATTAATGGATACTAAACGATCGATGCTGTTAAATCACATCTTTTCTACAACCTGCTTTGTTTTTACCACTTTACTATTAAAGCGATTGCTGTTTTTATATAAAAACGTTGCTAACGAAGGAGGATTACTTTCACTACCAATGTAATATTTTAAATTAATGTTGTATAGATTAGATAAGATTACAACTGCCAACATATTTTTAATTACATTTTCTCCTTTAACATTTCAGAAAATCTTTTAACATTTATTTTCCAATGTGCAAGGAACATACATATCTAATACCTACTTTTGACATTGACATCACGTACAGTGGCAATAAATGTCATCTGAATTGTATTATAATTCAGTATGTCATCGTATATGTAATGATTCGTTAATAATTAAACGGTAATAGTAATTTCAGCCTATTTAAATAAGCAAATATAAATTCTAGCCCAATAAGTTTATATTTCATATTTCAATATTTAGATTCAATTATTCTTATATTATAAAAATTTCTTGTATATTCTATGAGATAGGAAACAAGCGTACAGACAAATAGAGGGCTTAAATGATATAGATATAGCTAACTAATTATAGATGATATGTGTGAAAAAAGTTGAAGAACAAGAATTAAGATGTATGAAAGCGAATAAAAAGATGAGCGTAAGTATGCGGAGTCGAAGCGGAGTTGAAGAAAATTGATGAAAAGAGAAATAAATAAAGTAAATGAGATATTGAGATATGTCAAGATTTAACACCTGATTATGATTATAATTTACACAGTTTTAATTCACATGTTCTATTCATTTTCCGAATTTATGTATGTGCTTTGTATTTGTTATATTTTAAAGCAATTAAATAATTTTTTAAACGTCATGGATCATAATTAATGCTTCACGTTTGAGCAATGGATGAAAAATCGAGTATATTTTGATTATATCTACAGATCGAAAGATATAAATACTGATTAATCAACTTCCTTCGATAAATTTTTATAACGCAATTGGATATATAACGTGACGATGCATTTCCGTGATTATTTTTTTCATTAATTCATTTTCTTGCTGGTAATGCGAAAAATGTGAAATTGGGTAAAGAAGCAACCACAACGATTTTAATTGTTCTTCTTAATTTATAACAAATTAGTTTTAGTGAAATCCCAACGACAAGAGATACATTTCTACGCAGTTTATGTGTTTAAATTGAGTGAATTACAAAATAGTTGTCTGTAATAGGATGGTTGGTTTCTGAAATAACAGTTGAACAAGATATTAAAAAGCAATTAGTATAGTGGAAAGATTGTACAGAATGATAAATTGTAGGTATTACGATCAAAAAATTTCGAAAAGCAAATTAAAGCACAGCATTCCTCATGAAACACGTATCTTCGTATATTAAATATATTTCTTCGCATTACTAATTTACGAGAAATCGTTAAGCATTAACATTTGAAAATGTTTACTTATTTAAAACTTGGATAAATAAGTTTCTTGAAATTTCTAAAAGTTTGCAAATATAAATAAAAATATACCTATAAACAAAAAGATAATTGATCTGTAATTAATATTATATAATATTATATAATATTATATATATTTTATATATCGTGAACATCATACAGGTATAGAACATGTTTGAATAAATTTTATTTAAAATGAAAGTAAAGAAATCACATTAGTAAATAATGAGACAGACCAATTGCTTTATTATTATTATTTTAAAAATAATATAGGGAAAGAAATCATTTTTATAAATAATTTTATACTTTAGTTAATTCTTTCTAATAAAGTAGCAAATAATTTGGAACTTGATATCAATTTGAATCTTAAATATTGTTTGTTGCGCATATTTGAGTTATAAACGATATAGCCAAATTATTTTACATGGTAACGATATTTACTATCAAAATTGTTTTATAGTTTCAATTACTCTCGAATAATATGTATCTGAGCTTAAATCAATAGATAGCATACTACGTATTCCTGATACAATTTAATAACATTGAAATAGTCGGATCAGAAATTGTTTGAGATATTGTTTTAGAAAACGCTTTTCTAATACAAGATATTATTTCAGAATGATATCTTGCCGAATAAGATAATATATCGTTTAAATAATCACTTTTTAAATATGTCATTTAAATAATATCCAAACCTGTTATAGAATGAAAACAAAATAAAAATAGGTGAATACATTGCTTTAATTATTCTTCACGTGCCATCACGTGCTTCGGTATGCCTTAATTTCTTTCGGAACACTATAGTGTTTGACATAGAATCGCACATGTTTTGAAGATCTAGCCGGAAGAATCGAAACAAGACGAGCAAGAGAAGGCGCGTAAGTCATATGGCGGTAAGACGGAAATTGAAGAGCGATTCGAAGAAAAGAAAGAATGTAGGGGGACTGAAATTCTGTTCCTACGCAGTGCAAGTTGGGTAATTGCGGCCCGTCGAAATCGCGTGCGACCGACAATCGGCCAGACAAGGGGCGCGAGAGAGGGCGTAAGAATGTGCAGTGCACGTGCCTTTATTTATTTTGCATAATTAGCAGTGCGTTGCCCAAGGTATCGTCAGCCCGACAGGTTCTCAGCTTGACTCTCCTTTTTCTTTCTATCTTCATGAGCGCCCCTACATCTTATTTTTCCCTTTTTGCCTCGTTTCTCATTTCGTTGAATTGATCGATTCGAGAGTAGTGAACTCTATCCTCTGCGCTTTCAGAAGGCTTGTCAAAATGTCAGTTTTCAAAGATGTGAGGCAAAATTTACATTAATTAAATCGAATCTGAAATCTAATTTTAACTTATAACAACAAGATATATATGTTATTATTTCAATTGTAAACGTTATTTTCTAGAAGATTAGATTGTAACAAAATGAGGAAGATATTTAACAAAGTATTATATCGATTATATAAATTATAGTATTTTAATGTATATTCAATTATTTGATAAACATTAGTATTGAAATTTTGGAAAAATTTGATACTGCAGGTTGAATAATTTTAAATAAATTGTCGTAATTAAATTCAGGCCAAGTTTCAAGTAAACATTAAAGAAATTTAATGTTTAATTTTGCTTCTTTAAAAATTGCTGGACCTTATTTCGTAATATAAGTATTCCATCATTTTTTTATGTTAATAATATTCTTCAAGATATTAATTCGTTACTCTGGCACATATCAATCAAGTTTCATACTGCATATTAGTATGAATAATGAAATAAAGTATACGGTGAACTTAAATTAATTAGTTCACAAATTAAATATAAATTAAATACTACTTGCACGAATTGAAGATAATATTCCTTTTTCGTACTTTGAAACATTCATTTTAACGATTACTGTAGAATTTATTTGCATAATGATACGTCGTCAACTAATTATAAGTATACTTATATCTTATTCAACCTTTTGAATATGTAACTTTTTCGACAGGTCGTCAAATTCTCCGAATAAGTTCGAATAAACCGGTAAACTTCCACCTTTCTCTTTATTTCCCTTTCCAATTTCTGTAATTGCGTGCTCTTTCCTTGAACGATAGGTGGAAATGTTAATGAACGCATTGCAAAGTGGAGCACGACCACACATTTCACACTCATGAAACATGATTTGTGTATACCACAGAATTCGTACTGGTTAACATAGCAAAATAGATGAAATGAAGCAAGAGTTGGCGAAGCGTTGAAAATTATGATAATTATTCCTATCAAGTTTTAAACTTGAATCAACTTTTAAAGGATTTGTAAATAACGAAATAAATCAAAGTACCTAGGTTAATGTTATAAGTACTGTATATCTATGGGCTATAGATCTTTTTTGCAAAAAAAAGCTTATTCAAATAAACACTTCCTTATAATCTCATCCCATTCTGTTTTCCCGTTCCTGTAAGATTTCGTTGTGTTTTTCATTCATTTTTATAGCAACTTGTTTGCATGAAATAGTTTATTTCTTTTAGCTTAATTCTCAATTCTCTCTCTTCGTCTTTATTTTTCATTTGTTTAATATTTGCAAAATTAAATGCAGTTTGGTTCAGAATGTTCACTTTTAAACGATAAAACATAAGTAAATGAAATAATATCTAATACTTTACATTTAGTTCTTAATTTCCTGATTTCTTTAGTAGGTACCGTTGTATTGTTCCTAATTAAAATCTAAGCGGAAGTTTATATCCCCGACTCTATGAAATAATTTACAAAAACTCTAGATGTTTGCGAAATCAGATGAGAAGTACGAGCAATTAACTAGCTTGAAAGTAGCAAATGAAGTAACGGTAAATTGAGTTCTTGGCCGCTTTAATCGTAATGACGAATTTTGTCGGGAATCGATGAAAGACTGTCTGTCGCTGGTAAGAAGTCTGAAATTTGGCCGGACCCAGTTCAAAATTAGTATTCATTAGAGGACCACGCGAGATTTTCGACGAGTCATGTGGAAATAATTAAGGTAAGTGTGGGGTCCGCGGGTTCGGTTCGGTGCACGGTCGCCTAATGACCTTCTCTTTCGCTCGTCCAACGCTTGCACACCGCTCATTCGCTACGTTCTCCACCTCTTTCTTCTCGTACAAGCTTTCTACCCCTTTCCTCTTCCTACTCTTATTCACTTACCTTCCGTTCAATCGATTTCTCTTTCACACGTTGCAGATTATTATTTATTCTCCAATCTGCTTCCTCGTACTTTTTTCCATGATAGCTTATTCCTGCAATTAATGCTTTTCATTTGTCCATGATGTTCTCTATTGCGTTTTACATTAGTCTTTTCAACTCAGCGCTTGAATTAATTATTCTTTTTTCGTATAATATCCCTTTTAACTGACGTGTACGGAAGTACACGAAATTATTATTTTTCATTCCTTTCCTGTCTTTTTAACCATAATTATCATCTTTATCATATAATTTCACGATTCTTGAATTAATTTTACCTTAAATTACATTATCTATTTCTCTCATACTCAAAATTTATCTTTCTCAATTTCTCAATTTCAGTTCTATATCTATTTGGTACATCGATATATGGAGGAATTATTTTACGTTATTTCACTGAATAATCATCATAAACATGTTTCACGAGCAATAAAAATTAATTTAACCATGACTATCTTGATTCAAACTTAGAAGCAATCACGAAAATATCTGTTACACGATACATTTCTATTCAATGTGTAAATCTTGTTCAATGAATTTCTATAAGTTATGAAATTCAAGTAATTTATATAACACTTTATGTAATTAATGGTATACGATGATAATATAGAATAACACGAACACAATGATTATTGTAACGCAACAGTCTATTAATTATTAATTGGAACCATAAATGAAGTTTGTGAAGCAATGAATCGTGTATAACGTAATATAGCACAACGCAACGCAACGCCAAGACATATCAGATTTTATAGATGGTGCAATTTATGTTAAAAAAAAAAGTAGATATGTATTCGTTCACATGATTCATAAGATATTTCGTCTCTTGTTGTATTTCGCAGTCACATTATGATATTCGTCATTTCTTATGTCTCTACATATTGGGCGCTTTCTCTTAATTATCTTCCCGATTCCTTATACGCATCTTTCACTTTCTTTTATCGTGTTTTGTTTTATCTTGCTCCAAATTACAATTCTTTAGTGTTATATTTCCAACCTTCCCGATATTATGCTGCTCCAAATGTTACTACGCCGGGCAATCCAATGTAATAAAATAATTTTTAAATATTCTAATATACATACGTGGATTAACCTGTTTCTGGAATCAGAAGTTCAGTCAAGCAATTAAGATGTTATCGAGATCTTTTTACCTATGTATAGCGAACTGAGACCTGCAAATAGTTCATTATTACATGGAATATGGAAAAATTAGAAAAGTGAAAATTTGAACTGACATGATAGGATCGATCATATTGCATACTACCGTGCGCAAAATATTGCAAACGTCTTCTTTCTGTCTTACTGGCGTCTGTTTTTTGTTCAAATTTGCCTTGACAAATTTTAGATATAATTACAATATAATAATTATTTTTTAAATTAAATATGTTAAAAACATATATTTGCCATTTTTTAAATTTCAGTCAGCAGATATACCTAATATTAATTTTTTTCTAATTAGTCGAAAACAGAAGTTAGAGTAAAGGCTAAAATATTGATGAAACGACTAATTTATTAATAGTGCCCAATAAGAGAAAAATTCAATAGAATTCAGGAATAAAATATTAATAGAAATTTATCAATCAATAATAGATTGAAAATAATAAATAATAGTGGATAAAGTCTACTTGATACGATAGATTTGTCAAGAACAAATTTCAAGAAAACATTTTGCTCTGTCCTGCAAATTATGTCTAATTTCTAATTTTCATGCTTGATATAAAAAAGATTTTTAACTCTTCAAAATCCCTTTTTCAGAAAAGTTAGTGATAGTGAACCGTTGGTGGTCGAGCGAAGTCTTATTAGGCCAGACCGCCAATGCAGAATTTCGCTGTGGTGGCAACGAATTTCGCCGATGGGAGGCTGTTTGATCTCATTTCACCGAAATAAAAGAACAAAAAGGTTGCTTGTTGCTTGCCGGAGACCGGTTGGATATAAACGGCACCGCGGAAGCTTCATGGGCGCGTGTCCGACCGACCTGCATTATTATTCCTTGTTGAAACGTCTCTATTCGTCTGAATTCCCACGCATCTTTGTATTTTCTATATTTTACTGATGCGATAATCTTATAGTTTGATGCAGGATCGAATTCTTAAAGAAGTATAATGAAGAATATTGCGTACATAGACATACGTATTTTATCTCTGCGAAAATGGAAAGTGTTACCGTTCGACGAGAAACTGAAAGTTCCTAACAAACCAGGGAACCTGCTACAAGTAAATATTGCACGTAGAAAATGTGTTTCATTTATCATGCGAATCATTTATTTCTAATAGTTTGCATTTCTCTTTCGATGTGTAAATCGATGTATTAGATTATGTATGCTGTAAAGATATACAGCAATTTTTATATTAATACCGATAAAAATTCTTGAAATTAGATACAATAAATAAATTACTTTGTGATAGTGAGTGCATAATTTTATGAGTAATTTTATACAATAAAAAGATATAGGCAAATGAAATGATGTATCTTCTTAAATGATATTAATTAAATTGCAATAGGTGATAATAGACGGAGTAATTATAAAATATTTGAAATATATATTTAACAAAGTAAAATTATGTTCTTTCATGTGAGAAACAAAAAAAGCTTGTTTTTTACATATTGTACGAAAATTTGATACATGTTGATAGTGATAATTTCTTTATAAATATATATATATATAAACATGAAGATCTTCATTTAATATAGCATACTTCATTATAATTAAATACTTTAGATTTAATTTAATTTTTCTGTAAAACATCATAAATATGACTGTTTTTTTTTTCACATAAATTACCGGGAAGTATCTAGGAACAACTACAGTTACAAAAAACTGATCAATAAATATTAGACTAACGTCTTTTAGTTTTAATTTAATTTGCAGGTCCACGCGAGAGAAAAGTAATTGATGTTTAAATTTTATTTCTTATTTTAATATTCCATCTATACTAACGAAAGCTCGTCATCTTTTTGGACAGTGCGTAGATGTAATAAAATTTTCGTTCGATTCGAGGGGTTCGTAAAAATGGAGAGTTCAACGCCTGATAATGAACGCACGCGCAAGAATTCTGTCTTACATCGGAATTTCAGAGAGTGGTATGTCGCTTCTAATAAAGCCTAAACATTTCTTTTTGTGTGGAAATCGAGACGTTTCCCGCATAGAGATACCTGGTGCCTTAAAAGTGATGTACGATGTACGCTGGCACCTGTCTCTTTAACTTTTCCATGAGCATCAGGTGTTCTTTTCATTTCACAACGGGCCAATGAATTTTATGGGTAGTCTAATGAAGTCGTTTTAAAACTCGCCACCCAGGACCGCGATGATCTTATCGCGACTTAATTGGACAAACCGTATTTCATCGAACTAAATCTGCAGACGTAAGAATCTTTTCTCTCTTCTTTCCCTCCGAATATACATGAACCAATCTCGAATATAACGTATTTTTTTAAATATTTTTTGTAACTACATCGCATAGGAATCAATCTTTTATGTATTGCTCACATTAATATTACGAAAATGTGTCAGCTATATACAATATCCTATACAGTACCCTATATACAATATCGTAGGTATAAACAAAATATATCTTTGGTTGAGACATCTTTTCCCTTAAATCGGATGACAGGAAAACTATTGTATTTAATTATGAAATATACAACTGGTTTTAAAAAATGTTTTATTATCAGCAAGTATTAAGTATATGAAAATAGGATTTCTCTTTTGTATTTGTGTAATTCTATCTATTATTATCGATTATTATCTTAAATATCCTGAAATTAATAGAACATACTATATTGTGTAATGTTTCAATTTATATCTAAGAAACATGTTACATAATCAGCAATGAACATTCCTTTCATTTCTTTAACTTAAATTTAATTCTACTGTATAAATAGTTGGAAATAAATTCACGTTCCATGAACCATTAAGATAATATTAGATTAGAAATGGATTCCTATCAGAAATTAATTCCCATCACCAGCAAAGTAATGAAGTTATGATTTCAAGATGTTATCACATCTCATTTCACTGCTCATATCAAACTTGTGATGGATTTATATTAAGTTGTCAAATATTAAAGTCTACGATTTATAATTATGCGTTTGTAGTCATATATCATTTTTATATGTGTAACGTAGCAAAACGCTTACCGATATTATATTCCATAATCATAATCGAATCATTTCTAGACTAACAAATCATTTATGATAATCCATAAATGATTATGAGTACATAAATTTTTAAAGGAATATTTCTTATTAAACATCGCAGAGTTTACGTCATTTATTAAAACTTTATTAAGACTTTATTAGATAATTAAATGATAATTTGAGAAATTATAATTAAGCATTTGATTTAATTATGCAATAATGCGATATTCCTTATTTATGAAGGACAATCAACTTTGCTAAAGGATGGTATATTACAGAGAATGAACTGTTATCGCAAGGAACACAAATTTCATTTATGATTAGTCAATACCTGCAAGACTTATTCCAACAAATATCATATGATAAAAAATACAACACGCATAAAAACAAGAAATTAACAGAATCTTTGATACTATGTTCTCAGATTTTGTAAGACACCTTTTCATACAAATACTTATGAATGCTTCTTTCACATATCAAGTAAATCTTATGAATTTAATAATGCACCAAAAGAATTATACAATCGCCTCTTAAATAAAGTTATGAATTTCACAATATGAATCTATAACAAAAATATAATACGATAGTATCAAATATGAAACTTGAAACAATTATCATCCATTCTAGGTATGTATATGCGTAATATATATCTTAGTGAAATAATAAATTTTATTCTTTAATTGGCAAAGTTATTACTTCTCAGACAGAAATATACCGACCAAAACACGAATGCGAGCTAAACGCATCGCACACGTCTCCTCTCGATTTCTCCAGTCATTTAATTGGAGCCTCGTCCTCTGGAGCCCGTAAATGCCTCAACTTTTTGGCACGCACGCGTTCACAGAGCGTCCACTCGATTTAATGTCGGCTCATTTTCGCCGTGTATCATTCGCAATTTTTTGTTCCTGACAGTAATATTCGACGTTTGATAATAATGCCTCTGTTCCTTCAAAATTCCATCTTTTCTTTATGGGGTCATTGGCCATGTTTATTTCTCTTCTTCCTTAGTTCTCATTCCCTTGAATGCTACTTTTTTTATCTGCCTCTACCTTAACTTTTTCTTCTGTCTTAGTTTACTTACGTATCTTCATTTTCATACATTATTTCCTCCCTTTTCATTCTTATTTTTCTTCCTATCGACATCGTCATTTTTTCCTATCCTTTTGCACTGCTAGCTGCTTTCTAATATCTTCCCTTTCTTATGACTCTCCGTCTCTTTCTCTTTTTCTCTATTTCTTTCGCTTTTCTGTTCCGTTCCTTTATATTTTCCTTTCTTATTTATCCTCCCCTTTTTCCACTACTTCTTCTGTTGTCCCTTTATTCTACCTGGCAGAAGGTAAAACTGCGCTCGTTAACCCATGCACCTGTGTCCGCTTAAGCGAATACGAATTTTTCATACGGATCCCCCTTTCGGAACTTGATTGTACTGAAAAAAGAAGTACGGGAAGAAAGCTCTTCACGTGCCCCACGTCAACAAGAATTTAGGAGGTCCTAATTTACTCGCTGCAATAACTTTAATTTTAAAGATCTTGTAGGAAGCTGTGAGATACACATGGATGCCCTTTTTTATTGTAATATACAATAAACAATGTACAAATGTAAAAGTAGCTTTTATTGACAAATATTTGTAAAATATCTAGTTTACAGACTATCTAGGAGTTAATTAGTAAAACAACAATTTGTATAAATTGCAATTGAAATAGCGAAGTCGTGATATATTAATTCATATCAACTCTATTAAAGACAGATATCATAAATAAGCATGTGTTAAAAGTTAAAACAAATCTCAACCGATGTATCCCAGAATTGGCTCTTACATGGAACGAATTATAGAATTCTTTCGTTATTAATCCATGAAACTGTTTCGGGAGAAACGATACACTGTTATGCTTATTCAAACCGCGCCCCTTTATTCTATCGAATGTGAGATTTGGCATATGAGGCGATTCAGGATAAAATCGCGAACAGTCGAATCCCACTGCGCCTTTAGGACGAAACCGAGGCTGTTCGCCGGAACACGAAATGAAACGCGTGCACCTGCCCGCTCTCTTGGTTCTCCTCTCTTTTTCTTTCCTTCTATCTACAGTAACGTATCATTCGTGGACCCTAAAAATAAGCAATAATAGCAATCGACATGGTAAGAAACGTGTTTTTATAAAAAACTAATCTCTATGTAACGCAAGAAATACGCCAACATTTGAAATATTGCTGAAACGTATGGCTCGACAATATGTGATTTTCAGCCTGCTGTTGGCAACGATACTAGTAAATTGTCACTCAACTACCAGAGGAAGTAACGCATACAGACAACACAGATGGAATTTCTAAAACAATATTTATTGATATAGTTCTTGACAATATGTGTCTATAAGTACCTTTCAACCCTAAGCTATATTTCAATCACATCTTTCCTTTTTTAACGCAATAATAAAATTCACTTAAAAACACGTTTTCGCGGCTTTCAAGAAGTTCAATATAAAATTAATGGAATTATTGCAACGTATGACATATACTATTACCATATATAGGCATTCATTTTCATCTATTAATTATCTATGATATTCTTACGAGTTACGAACAAACGTTCAACTAACATCGCAGGTTTCGTACAGAAGAAATTGGCATATCACAAGTAAGTATTACAGGCTTGACAAAGTTTATCACTAATGGGTCTGTGTTTCAAGACTACGCCACTGCATTGTTCGGCCTTCGTCTCACGCGACCTCTTCGCTCTTTTTCCCTCCTAAGCGGACGGGTATAAAATATAACCGAAAGAATCCGGCGCATTACTACATACGTACGCACACTATCGAGCCCCTTTCGCCCCGAATCACGGCAAGATGTTGGCGTGTTCCCAAGCGGCGACTCGTGGTGAACGGAAGAAAACTTGACGCGGGGAAGCTACGCGAACCGGCCTCCTTTTTCCTCCCCTTTTTATCTCGGGGCCTGCTTCCATAGCCCTTCGGCCGATCTTCCCCCACCGACTGGCCAACGATACGCGTGCCAGAAAGCGTACGTGCATTGTGTATGGCTCGCCACGAAACACACGTGCCATCCTGATCCTGATCCTGAATACTCGATTAATATTGCTGTCGCTTGTCGCGACACCGACGCGCCACGCCGTGCCGCGCCGCCGCTATAAGTCGCACCGTGTGAATTCTTCTGAAGAATTTGGAACAACTACGAATGCTTGTTACTATATTTTTCAAAATCTTTGAATAATTTTCCTTCTTAATTTAAATGCAAAGATACTATACACATTTGACACTGAACATTTTACGATGTTAACAATTACTTTTTTACTAAAAATGGTAGAACTTGTTAAATAGATTGTTTTTTTGAAACATTTAGATATTTCCTCGCTTCAATTTCTATATAAAAATACTATATACGTACATATAAGTATTTTAGAATATTATAAATTAATTTTACGATAAAAACTGAAAAAATTTGTCAAATAGATTTGTTGTTTATTGTTTTTTATTCTATTAGCTGATTAGGATGTAGCTAATTAATAATTTAGATGGATTTAAGATTTTCTAAATCCCAAAGATATATAAATTAGAGAAAAGAAATATATGAAAAGTTTTACATTCTTTGGTAACGAAATAATATTTTAACAGAAAAATTTTCATTTCTAGATGTTCACAGATTGACATTATAGAGAGTAAGTTAGGAAACGTACACTATATGTAAATTAAATACATACATCAAAAAGGAATCCAATTGTGTATTACATGAATCTGGAATTATAAATATATTACACACTCATACTTCGAATACCTTTCGTATTATGTATTTTGTAATATATTAAAGGTATAATAAATTTATTATTTGTGTCCTAAACACATGTTTGGTGTAATATACATTTTGTGTATTTGTATAGAATAAATACCATAAGATTACATATCGTAAACTAATATCTCTTCAATTGTTTAACTTAGATAATTTATGCGATTACAATAAATTATTCTATTATGAAAACGTTCATTTGTCATATTAAAATAGTTGTAATTGGCTTATCTATATAATTTAACTCGCAGTTATTCCTGCTCTTTGTGGTTGCATCTAAAATTATTACTATGTATCAGAACGTATCTTTTAAAATACAGTATAAAGTTTAAAGTTTTCCAATAACAACGAAAAACAATTCGAAATATTTATGCATATTACTGTACATGCTATACATATTACTACAACTAATCATAATCAGAATTATGAAATATTTATATAACACATTATTACTAGTGAAGTAGTTAATCTTTGTCACTATTATCTTTAATTTAAAGCAGATATCGTAACATTAAAATATATTGTTAAACTTAAGAAATTAAACCAGTGACAGACGGTAAACAAGCTGGCAATCCGTTCTACTGAATGATATTATGATTGCTAGAGATTGGGGCTTGCTACTGTATACATGTACATACGTATAGGATTACGTAAAAAGTGGAACTATACATATATTTAAATATTTTCCTAATTGAGAAAAAAATTTTTTTGAAGGAAAATGGAACTAGTAGTGAATTCAACCAGACTTGTTTTTGATCATTCTGGTTGATCTCTCGTTAAACGACATTCCTCTGTAAAGGAATAAATAACAGACAAGTTAAACGTACACGTATGTACGTATTCCAGCCAAAAGTATTGGAACATTCACTTGATAACAAGGAAATTTGAAAAAGATATGAACAGATGAAGTGTGATGTATGTATTTGAGCGTTTGTATATTTTAAATTAATACATGTAAGTATAAAAAAATAAGAAGATTATGATTATTGAGCTATATTTTCAAAATTATTGATTTGGATTATTTTATATTCGTGTTGTCTATATTACTTTCTTTTTCGAATGGGTCTTTATCTCACATGTTACACTCTGTATCATACATATTATATTTTGATACCACACCTATTTAGTGTACATATTTATCGTAGTTTGCTCTATGTTTTCTATCTTTTGATATTAATATTAAGCTAATCTCGTAGATATGTATGAGAGTCTGGGCATGGAGTATGAAATACTGTGCTGAAATTTTTATTTCTGATACGGTTTACGATGTTAATATCATAGAACCAGGAGCTATTTGATAGATTACTTCGGATTCATGGTGTAAAACGATATACTCATATTCTTTTTAAGTATCTTGGTTTACTATCATCAACTTACATTTCAATCTCTCGGAAGAAAAAACATTTGTAATCCAACTATATTTAACTGTGAGTATGATACATATGTAATTGTAATATTATTTCCGTCATTATGAAAATTCTTCTATTTGTATGAAATAACTAAAATTGCTATTCCAGGAAACGTTTCTTCCAATTTTAAGATCCAATTCTCATGTTTTTTATCCTATAGCTTTTTCCTCCTATTTTGTCTTTTTGAGAATCTTTTCTCTGCTGTATCTCGACCACGCAATCAAGTAACTATCACTCTACGCTTCCTGATACTTCCGTATAATGGAATTTCATAGGTAATAATATTTAATCTTCCTTGAATTTCTCGAGATACAAGTGTATATTCCTCTGAGACATCGCTTTTACTTTCAAGTCTTTCTTGCGTTTCTTTGCGTCATTTCATAATGCATCGCATGACGCGATCTGATAATTTTAGTTTTTCCGCTATAACCCTGATAGTTAAGCTTTCTTGACTCAATATAATAATTTTACTTTTAGTTTCAGTTGTGATTTTGATAATTTAATTCTTGGAAAAAAATACTGATTGGACACGTACTGTCTACTACAGGAAGTTAATTATCTAATCATAAGGCGAAATATCACAACACTTACAATATAATAATTTCTCATTAGCATCAGTTATGATCTGTGAAACTCCTCAAACATTAACAACGGTTTCAAACAAAGTATGTGTTGTTGTCTTTCTGCTGAACTTTTTATGAATGCTTACTGTCTTGCTCTATAACTTTACCATACTCAAGTGTAAGTTACCTACAAATATGTCAATGAATAAATAGTAAAATCGTACTGATTAACTTTCTAACTCAAGACAGGAACTTCCGATTGTAGAACAGGAACTTCCTCGTTTTATAACTACTGTATATGGATTCACGTGCAGTCGAACATCGAAAGTAGTCTCAGTACGCCTCTAACTGGTGTTAACGAACTACAAGTATTTACTTATGTACATAAAAGAATTTGCTCAGTTTAGTTCACGTAACTGATACCCGCTAGTTAAATGTTGACACGGAGGAAACGAAGCAAAACGTAAGTATCATAGCATGACGAAAAGTACTGATGTCCGCACATGAAATATCTGTTTCTTTTCCTTAATTGTAACACGCAATGAAGATTCTGTTGAATTTAAAATTCTAAATGTACTCGTTACCTAAAGGGAATTTTTATTTCAAAATAACATGCCAAAAAAAGACAACTTTCTCAGTGGCAATTATTTCCTTCGGTGCAAACAATACAGCTCCGCTTTGCAGAAACGATTTCACTCCAAGGTTTCTATCAAATTGAGTAAATTTACTACAAGTTATTACGTTAAGAAAGGTCAACATTGCAAAATGGTAATAAGAAGGCAAAGATATTTATGAAAAGAATCCTCATATTTATGGAAAGCGTGGTACCTATTATTGCAAAAATCTTGAAAAATAAAAGTCGGAAGTAAAATATAGGAATTTACGTTAAGAAGTAATACAAATCTGTTTTTCTTTTTTTTAAGAAACTTTTTTAGAATCAGACTTGATACATGATCATAATCTACAGTTAAAACTTGTGCAATTTGCAATGAACATAGTATTATTCTAATAAACTAACATGAATAAGTATTTTATTTTTTTTAAGTGTTAAATGTCTAGATTGTAGGAGATATTGAAAAGAAAGAATATCCTAAAAGATAGTAAGTAGTTTGTCTACATATATTCGTACATAATTGATGAAAGAATAAAAGTCTACCTCAAATACATATATACAGAACATAAAAAGATACGTAGTATAACCGAGAACCCAACCAAGATCAAGCCAAAATTTTACAATAAATTTTTGTTCACACAAAGCTCCATTTTTGAGACAAACGGGTTTAGAGTTTCATCAAATATGCGTGCACTTATATACTACTTTCATAAGCTCAAATGTACAAGTACTATCGTTTTTTGGAGAAATTAAACGTTACAAATGTTGATGAAATCTGATCATATGTTAGTAAAGGTTTATAAATAAATAATTAAAGTAGTACGGTAAATACAACATTTGGAATAGGATTTAGGTGAAACACAAACTTGTTTGTAATTATAGACAAGAGAAGTACTTATACCAATACTTATTGTGACTCTAATCGTCTATATACGTACTCAATGGCTCAAATAACAAAATTTAATTAAAAATGTTAGTTTATATTTACACGAGGAATCATTCCATTCTCATTTACATCTTGGATTTTACTACCGTGTCTGATCATCCAGATTTTAATACCAATATTTAATTTGTTTCGGTAAGCTGAAGAATATATTAAAGTTATATGAGTATGTATTTTTAATACTTTTATATGACATAGTATAACGATTCATATCTTTTGCATCACTTGTATATGTTTTTATAAAACAGTCGTCTAATAGGTAACGACGAAGCAATTAATCACATCCATAGCGTACGATGTCGAACAAAAACTTGTTAAAGCCAATTAAAAGCTTTTACCTAAATTATTTGAATGAGAAATGAAACATTGCTCATCATTGAAAATCATTTGTGTTCCTGATTATCAGTTGTTATGTAATCTCGCGTTCATTATTATCGAAATGGAAATTTTCTCATCGTAAATGATACCAGAAGGAGATGAACCGCAAGCCTGGCCAAATCGAAACGAGGCCAATCGTATTCGACGAGTGTTTCTGACATTAATTTTCTTTCTTTCACAATCGAATTCGCGAATGAACAACTTTCATTGGGTCGTTATTTTTTCGCCGACGCATTATGCATCGTGTACCTCCTGCGAATCGACCGAAATCGGCAGCTGTGCTGGTGCACACGACCCATGCCAGCCTTGGCAATTATTTCATTACAATCGGAGAAGCGGGAGACTAATGATCGCAATTTGCCCGAAGGTTCTGAACGCGATTGCGCGTTCACCTACCGATCTCTATGGGAAAATTTCAATCTCGAGAGCGGAGATTTATATTTGCACGCGAAAGTCCCCGTATACTTGCTCCAAAACGAAATTAACGAGCGACACGTATGAGCGTGCGTGTTTTCGAGGATCCTGAGATTTCATTACAAATTACAGGGGACGTTTAACTTTGCAATCGGTTTCAATTCGCAATTTGTCGTCCTGTGAACGCATTCGTTCTCTGAAATCATTATACGAGATTACATTCAAAAGTTTTATTGAATAATTAGATGTTACTCTCTACGACAGCAATTGTATATTTGAATGTACCTTGAATTTTAGCTACCATGCAATAAATACATTAATAATGAAGTGTCTTTTTTTAGAAAGCTCCGTTTGAAGTATCAATTACCTAATTAATTTCAGAGCTATATTGATAACGAAGTTTTACAGTTTCGAATGATTTCATAGTTGGGAATTTATGTTGCTCTTTTTTAATTTACAGTAAATATGTACAATAACAAATATCGATAATTTACAATATCTCATATTTAAGTTACTTATTATTGGAAAAATTAGTGAGAATTATTTTTCATTCGTATCTAAATTATCGTATGTATTTCGTAATTACATATTAGCTTTGCTTATTTAAAGTCACCCGATAAAGATAGTCTATAAGAAGACTTGTATATTCCAATATGTGAAATATTATTTATCGATAACGTCTATTAATTATTTTTAATATATGAATATAATTATATTTGAACGAAACAATTATAAAAAATAATATTTGTTTGCAATTTTACTCTATTCGAGGGTGTTTTAAGCAAATAACTAAAAAATATGCAGCGTTAAGCAATAATTTTTTCCATTTTTGATATCACCAATATTTTTGGAGCTATAGAGAAATTTTGTTTACGAAAATTGTAGGAACATGAATGGGACTACAATATAATAATAATACTATAATATATAATATATAATGGGACAGTAATAATTTTGGTATCGGTAAGATCCGTACATTTATTATTACCGCCCTTTCAGAAGCTTTTTCTTGTACATTTTGCAGTGTTTCTAGACTCACAGAACTAAAGTTACTGTTTAGTTATACAGATTCAAATGAATCTTTGTAGTTCCTTAACTCAGTGTTTTTTGTGTGTAAAGTTTTTGTAAGTATTCTCATTCTCCAACTATAATTGACGACAATGTTTAGTACATATTTCGTATTACTTAAAGACCTAGCTACTTTAACTGAAAATTGAATAATTGCATACTGCTGTTAAGTATTTACCGTCGAATTAAATACAAATTGTATAATAATAAAAAGTAATATAATATATTATTCTGTGAAATCTTTACCGATAGCGGTATAGATTTCACAGAATTACTCGTGAAAGTGGTAATTTCCATAGCCAGTAGCTGCAGTTCTACTTGAGTGAAACACAGTCGTCCGCCAATTAGTGGTACGTGCGCTCACGTCGTGGTATAATCTCAAAAATATAAAAGACTTATATTATTTAGTTTTTCGACGATATATTGGATAGATGAGTGGACGGATGGGTGCGGCTTGATTGCATTTCAATTTCTACAGTTGCTTTAGTGTGAAACTCACCCAAAACGCCGTTTATGGAGACTGTCATTTATTTCATGTTGGAAACTACTATTGCACTTTCAGATATCTCCCACAAACACCTTGTGAAATTACATTTTCAACTTCGGTTGCTTTGAACTATTGCATATGACTATGTACGCCAAGCAGTTAACATTCCGTCCTTCGTTGATTCATCTAATGGCTGTACTCCAATAATCCCTCACTTTGTATTTTGCATAATCGAAGATAAAATAACCTCAAGAATTATTTATTTTTATTATATTTATATACACGTGGTCTTATACCATAATATCATTTCTCATATGTCTGTATGCACGATGTATATGCATTGTTTTATATATAATATCAATATTCATAGCTCGATAATTTATATCAGAGTAATTCGTTAAGTAATAACTAAACATTTAAATGGACGTGTAATGGTTTATTATTATATAGTAATAGATAAGAATAAAGGAATACATGAATAATATTATGACGAAGTGATATTTATTCAGAGTAAACTTGATATTTATTCAAAGTAACTTGATATTATCGAGAAATTAATTACAAGAAATTAATTAAAAAGAAAATGGCATATTCGCAACTACATTACCACTTTGATTTATAAAGTTCAAGACCACGCATTCATGCTAATAATAAAGTTGCTTGTAGCTGGCAAAGTTGCGTGAATTTATATTTATATGCATGATATTCATATGTATGCACCAATCCTTTTGTATGATATATTTACGTAGGCTATTACAAGCTTTAATTAACGAGAGCAGGTGTATGTGATCATATTGAAAAGACATGATTTACACATAATTAACACATAATTTGCTAGAAACACTAATGTTGCAAAACAACAATGAAACATTAGATTTTCGAAATTTTCAGTGTAATACATTAATGGTATACCTTTGAGTAAAGTTTTTGATCAATCTTGTGTTTACATTTCTCATAATAAATTCCGTTCACAGAATTCTGTTTTTATTAGCAATTAGAAATTGAAATATAAAGTATTAAAATATGTGCTGTAAATATCGATTTAAGTGAACAAAGCAAAGAATTAAAAGCTAATGTTTACAATGAAATTCACAATTAATATTTCTTAGACAATACTGAATCATAAGAACAAGGATAAAATACATTTGCTAGATGGTCAAAAATAAAGGGACTAATAATATCGAAAGGAAGAATTTTTTCATAACAAACATATGTTATCATCCGATAATATCGTAATGGAAGTTGATACATAGGTATATGACAAAGAGGAAATCGACATTTTGAAATGTGGTGAAGCAGTATGAACAAAAGATAACCTGCGATATTACAAATGTTTTTGATCTTTTAGAAATGTTTGTAATATTTTTGTTTTCGAGGCGAAATCATTTATCACACAAATTTTGAAAAATTAAGTTTTACTGTAAATGTGCACCGTTATTCGATCTGTTGATCGATCATATCATAAAAGTTACTATGTATGTTACTACGTATATATGTGTCGTTTACAAAGATAATATAAATTATGTTAATAAATACAATTATTATTACATATCCATTTTAACTTATTATACTTATTATATTTATTTATTATTATTTATTACAAGTTAATGGTATATTTATATATTGTGTATTATGATAATAATATACTTTAATACGATATTACAAAATTAAATACATGCAGATGTACAAGAAGTACTTCCTAATTAAGCTTAATATATTTTCTGCTACTATCATTCACACTAAAGTAATTAACTTATTTGTGATTACATAATGTTTGTATTCGCAATTTCTATTGCTCTAATATTGTTGCGAATATCTGACAGTTACAGGGTGGAATGTCAGAGCCAATAGTATCGCGATATTCGGATTATCGATTAAATGGGAAACACGTTTTTGAAAGTTCATACTCTGGATACGTACCCCAACAGATTCTTATATTGCATATCGTGAAGAATTATTGTAAAAAATAATTGTAAATAAATTATTATAGAACAAGAGAACCAGTCATTATATAACGTTGGTATCAAATACAGGGGGGGGGGGGAAGTATAATGAACTTCGCGAAAGAGGAGAAAGAACATGAAGAATATATTCAGAAAGATTGATGAATTTGTGCGAAATTGTCACTGAATACTCCCTATGAAGATAAAAATGTACTATGACAGCTATATTCACTGTACCACTGGTCGTGTAACAATGTTTATAGTGCTCAGTATAAAACAATCTATATTTTAGCACTCTGGTAGCATTTGATATATACATGTATATATGTCCCGAACATGCATAAACATATGTAATCAATCGACACGCCGCGTTTCACTCACTGTTCTGAGTGCAATTAAACTGAAATTATCATTTTTTGTTTACGAGCAATACAGCCAACAATTACTCATTTCGAGAAACATTGATTGTACCCTTCGCAAAAGGCCTACGTTGTGATTAATGGAACGTGATCGTGGAAGAGGAACGAAGGAAAAGGGCTAAATACAATTTCATACGTCACTCGACGCGAGAAGATAACGAGCTCCACTTGGGAATTTATCCTTCGGTGCCGATCATGCGTAACGTTCGTGTATTTTTGTCTTCATTTCATTAACGTTAACGAATGATGTTTTGGAATGAGCTTATCGTGGCCTTTATTTCCGCATTCTACCACTGTCATCCTATTTCGAACATGTTATTTTGCTAATTGCATATGTATGCGGTAAACAAATTTGGAAAGTTTCTGTACACGAATTATAACATACCATGAAAGGCTAAAGTATAACGCGAATTATTTGAAACTGACCAGAGATCATATGTTTATTTAACAATTATTTAGCTCTAAATTATACATTTAAAGTAATGACATTAAGGAAATTGAAAGATCTTTTTCGAAAGAAAACTTTAACCAAATTTCTCAAATTAAGGAAGTGTTAATTTAAAAATGTTACGCTTGTGTAATTAATATACAAAATTTCAGTTTAAATATTAAGTAATCATTATCATTAATTATCTCCAAAGATATAAAATATTTTTTAATCTGAAGTAATTTTTCATATGTTTAAAGCAGTTATTGAAAAAGGATAACGTATATACGCTTTCTTTATAAGAATCTTCCCTTTTACTTTCTACTTTATGTATACTTATTTCACTATCTAATTGTTATTAAAATATAAATAAACTTAGAAAAACTCAATTTTTCGTGTATGTAAATATTCCCATATAATTATAGATAAATCCAGAAAAATGTTAAATGTACTAAGAACACGTCAAGTTCACCACGAACGAACACGTTTAAGCTTGTGATTATCAGACTTTTTTTTAACAATAATTAGAGCCTGTTGTTGTATTTTGTCTACAACCTCAATCAATGAAATCCAAATAGTTATTACTATGCTTGGAACGTATCTATCTTTGACATACTATAATCATGTTCTTCGATATTGCTGTTTCGTCACGCTGAATTGTTTAAGAGGTTCAAATCGGCCACGTTGGCGGATTGCGAATAAAAAACAGGATGGTAAAGCAATAGATGTGTTAATCAAGTAAAATGGAATATGTCATTTCACGGATAAATTTTAGTATGTGTATGAAATGCGTTCATTATCTGTAAATGTATTAGAAAAATGTTACAACATACTTTATACAGCGTTCCTTTTATGTAGTTAGTTTTAATCCTGGTAATGCTCCGTGTACTTATGTTTTAAATATTTTAAATAAGAGATATAACCATCGTGAAAGTAAGAAAAACCTATAAATTTTAAGAAACAATATAATTGTATTATTACATTTTACGAAAAAGTATAATTTAAGAAATAAAATTATAGTTAAAGAAGAAGTTTATTATTTATGCACATATTCATTCATATACACTATCGTCCACATGTATCCGCACTTTTCAAACGATTTGTAGTAGCAATATGTCAATTTGTTGGAAGTGTACAAACTAATACCCTGTTAATAATTAGAAACAACATTCGCCATCACTCTTATGAAATCAGTAAGCTGTAAATACAAATTATGTATTAAGGGATATAACAATAATATATTTTACTATTTATTATGATACATTATGTTATATTATTATATATATCCATTTTTAACATAATTTTTAAGGGTTTTTAACATAATTTTAGAGGTTCTTTCTTAATCTGAATTCTAATTCAGAAATTGAGGAATCTGATTGTGAGTAGAAGAACTTGTCGAGTAATAAGATCAAATCCTACAAGATTTATGGCCTTGTATATTGTATATGGACTTTTAAAGCTGCACTGTAATTATAAAGAGTGAAATCATTGCAGCTATATTTTTTCATACCTACGTAAGTGCCGGGGTACTTTTAAACGGCAGTATAAGTATATGAAGTTTCTATATAATTGCCATTTTTCTCCATATATATATTGTATTTATCACAAGACACGAATTTAGATAGTAGGACGATTATTATTACACTTGACCTCACACATCCAGCACTTGACTTGTTGAAACAGTTTGGCGAGAATGAACTATCGAATCATGGATAGTATTTAAGTATTTACATATTACATTCTTTACCTAAAATGTCTTATCTATCACTTCTAAATATTCGAAAAAGTTGAAGTTTCACCACTTTCTTTGTCCCGTCCTCACCTTTCAATTAAAAATATTTTGTTATTATTTTGTAACAGCCGGTGTAGTATAACTTTAGCTAAAAGACACGGAGGGTCTTAAATACTGTAAAATTACTAGATTAATCTAGTACTTTTACTCTGTAGAAAGTACCTGATAAGAAATTTTATGTAAGAAGGGCAAGTATAGCTGTAAACTCATTTATTGACAGTTATCATGATCATTGGTATTGTACATACTGTGATCAATTTAATCAATGCGGTTAGTTATACGTAAACTAAACCAGACCAGATTCTTCTTTCTTTGATTTGTGTTAGATTTATCGACTACGGATGAGAAAGTCGAAGTGTATACTCTCAAGTCTGAGCCAACCATTCCCACAACACATTGATTGACGAGTATCGAGCCTGGTTTCATAAATTACGAGATAATCAATAAGAATGATCGGTCTGGGCTCGAATTTATTTAACTCGGCTTAATCTTTCTATACATTTGCAATAAATTTCATTCGAGTTACAGAAAACTGAGTCTGATGTTAGATAGTATTATCCATTGTGCTATTTGAGTTCATTCAATGGTAACTATTTCACTAACCACGTATCTATTCTCATAAATGTCGGGACAAATTGATTACTTTATAGTAACGAAACTTCGTTGTTACAAAATTTTTTAATTAATAATAAATTTATGAAAAACATCTATCAGTTTTTTTACAATACCAATATATTATAAATTTAAAATATTTATCAGAAAGTTTATCAATAATGTACCTCACTATTAAATATACGATTTCTTAATTTGTATTAAATGTATCATAATATATTATTATATTTATTTTAAATGTCTTTTTTGTATCTCTTATACAAACTCGGTTTCAAGATTAGGGCTTTAAGTTCACAACTTTCTAAAATTAAGAAACAAATTGTGTAATCAAAACTGTATTTATTAAATATTTCTATAATCGGTAGAAAATAACAAATGTCCTGACAAGTACTCGTTTCAACAATAAAATGAATTCTTTTTTGGTTTTATCCCTTAGGATAGGCAACGTCATATACACTATTCATTTATTTTGGGATTTTTGTTTATCGATTAATATGTCTGAAATGTTGTTGTAAGAATATTAAACAGCAGTTTATAACCAATTATGCAAAGTACAAGCATATCCATAGTGGTTTTGTACTATAAGTTTATGTTCCAAAGTATCGTATATGAAGATAGAAATAATCGGTAACAGTCCTCTACATGTGATGTAAGTAGATATCATCTGTTAATAGTACCATCTATCCATGTAACTTATCTATTATCATCTATCTTTTATTTTATTCTACTGTGATATGCATGACTGGTATGAAGTACCTTCAGATATATCATGCTGACTAAAATCTATATACATATAATGTATATCTATTTCAAAGAATAAATTGGGAGAAACATAATTTTAATCTCTATCTATACTACTATCAATTATGATACCGGACACAATTTTAGCATTTATTTATACATCTATTAATTTCAATATCGAATTCCACGCATACTTTTTATTTTCTACCAATTTCACGAACTCTTCACATACTATTTAGCAAACTATAAACTTTCTCTTGAATTATTCATAATTCTTATATTATATGTTGATACTGGTACATTATCCAATGTATCATTTTATTTTACACACTTTATGTTATAGTAATATTTGCCAAATTGTAGAGCGTTTGAATAAGTTCATTCAGAAGGATACTGTTCGCACTGTAGAAAAATACCTCATAATTTGATTATTATAATCCAATAATTACGTAAGAATCATCCTTGTAAATTGTTAAGCTTATATCAACATTTAATCAACATTCCTGTATAATGTTTTTCTCTTAGCATAGCTGTCGATTTGTCTTTTCTCTTAGAACTACTTTTCTCCAAGCAAGATAACCATTTACCGGTTTCGCCTATAAGTTGTTTCATTTGATATTCCGGAAAAAGTAATTTTTACCTTGGACCCAAGTCAACTAAATTTCATAAAGTGGGAGCTAGCAACACCACATTAGGACAAATGCAAGTAGACGAGTGAAGGTGTACATGAACGCTTGGTAAATATGTGTTAAATGAACTGAGTACATATATAGCAGTACCCATTTGCAGGAATCAACAGTTTACTCGTACTCTTCGTTACTGACTTTCTCACTTCGTACTTCTTTCTTCGTATTTCATTTCGAAGGTGAAGCCATCGGCAAACCTATCAGGAAGAGGTAAAAATTCTTTCATTCATAAAATAAGGAAAAATATGTGGTTTCAAGCAGCAGAATGGTGTCAAAAACTAGTGTTCGCTTTCCGAACTTAATGATGGTGGCGGTGAAATTAATTTGTGAATAAAAGAAATGGCTGCATAAGTGTTAGTATGCAAGGAAATCTTTTATTTTAAAATTGAACACTGTGCAACAACATAGAAGATACGGCTCATTTTGATACTTGGAGTATTAATTACAGCCATCGATTGTGTAACATTGTGTAGATGACAAAATTTTATATCGAATCTTGATACATTCCATATATTAATCTCTTTCACTTAACTATTATATTTCCTTTTCTTTCGTATTTCAAGGTATAACACACGTGTCTAAAATGAAAAAAAGAATTTTGCAAATTTTACTTCATTTTACTTTATTCCGTGAAATTTCACTTAGATTCCTTGTATCTACTTAACATTTTCTATATCTTAATTCTTTTGAACAAAATTGAATACTTTGTCTACTAGGTTCAATTTGATAAGTCATTACTCAGTACTACATAACGAAGTTATTTATTTCCCAAATATTTTGAAAAGGTTTAGATTTCAAAATAAAATTTCGTTACCATTCCGTAACAAATTCTTTTTTAATTCTACGAACATTATTAATTTCCTTTAATATATAATTTTTAACGTAACGTACAAGTTAACATCACTTTCATTATTTTAACAAAACAGGAGTTATTATTTTCTGTTATTGCCAAATTATGTAAATTACGCATCGTATAAATTATAAATTTCAATATAGTTTAGTGTTTTGTATATCACAATTACATACAAAGTTACATTATTTTTTAACATTAAACAGAATTATTTTTCTGAAATTTTTAATTCCTATAATACGAGATACATCATTATAAAAAGTGAAATAAGTTATCCAATTTTTTTAACAACAAGAAAACAAATTTTCTTTTTGGATTAGAAAAACTCCCAAAGATAATGAGTACTACTCGCTCAATTATAACAGATATAAATACAATTGATCTATGCCGCTGTCACACTCGATATCTTGCAGCAAGATTATATTGCCTACGCATACAACGGTAGTGAAACTTGGCACGTGCCAGGTCGTTTTCCATTTCTGCTCGTGCTCAGCGAAGTGGAATTGGCTGCGTTTATCATGTATGACTCGCGAGAGCAAGATTTATTCATACACAGCTAATTTCCGGAATTTTATCGTGCAAACTGTATCACATATACATATACATATAACCATATACAATCACTTCGTATAAGGAAAGACGAGGATCTTTCACATTTTGAATCCAATTTCATATTTCCTTTGATTTAGTATATCTATATCTATTATGTCTGCATTACAATGTATAGTATTATGCATTGCAAACGCATTTTAATAATTTTTGTATTATCTATCATTACTTTTTATTATTTTCTACTGAAGTTGTTATTTTTTAAAGCTAAATAAACCATATAATCTCATCTGTTAAGCTTTATGCGAAACTTTCTAGATAATTTCAAATAGGCAAATTTGCAGGTTAAAGATGTTACCTAAATCGTATAAAAGTGTTCACATGTCATCGCATGCTATTCACGTTTTTTTTTTTTTTTTTTTTTTTTTTTTCAATAGAGAAATATTCCTCTACTTTGAGACGCATAAAGAAGATTGTTTAGAAACACGGGTTGATTTCCGGGCTTTTAGTTTACGCGCATCTAATTTCTTAGCTTTCTCCAGTTGTTCCTGTTTTTTTTTTTTATTATATTATTTAGTAATACAATGATATGAAAAATATAAAAATGCGGCGTAGTAAGATATTATTATGCATACATTACAGAGATTTATGTTAGAAAAATATAAGTTCTAAATATTAGTTTGATGCATTTCTACTACACTGAAGCAGAATTAACATATACTGTCGTATACATACATATGATGTCAGTGTGATTAAAAGTAATTCATACTTTTACTACTTGCTGACGTGAAAATAATTTAAGTTATTAAAATACTACGAAGTTTGCAATATTGAGAAATTAGCGTTAATATTTGTTCAATAGCAAACAACTTTTCGGAGTCATTTTTCGCATGTCACTCATATTTGTTCCATTTTCTTTTATGTCAATCATTTGACTCATTTATCGTCGTATCAAATCGAAGTGAAAGTTCCAGTTAGTACAATAATATTACCGATAAGAATCAGAGTTGAGTACAGGTACAGAAAAAATAATGAGTAGTAGTATGATATATTAGTTTGAAACATATACTTCCAACTGACTTATGTGCGGTTATTTATCTTCCTTTCAATCGCATCATAAAATATACGGAAGATCTACAAAATAACTGTCTGGAATTATCTTGTAAACAATACAGGGAAAATATTGCCAACAATTTACGATGTTTAAATCTTGCCATTAATTACAGAATTTTTTTCAATCATTCTTTTTTTTTAATACATATATTTTAATTGGAATCTAATAAATTGGAAAAAATTCTATGTACTTAAGTATAATCCATTTAAGGAAAGTAAATTTGAACGTGATAAAGTAAATACTGAATGCTACTCGACATTTTTTACTATTTTAAAGGATCAATTATAAACTGCGAGATTGTCGGCCTAAGCTATCGTAGGAATGTTTCGCGAATTTCTTTTCGTGAGTTTACTGTACCTGGGAACCAAGAGTGTCGATGGACTTCAAAGATGGGGTACACAGTTCGGGCAAGCACCTGTGCTAGAAAGATTTTTCTGGAGAACGGTGGACTTCGCCTATCCAGATGAAGCCAGCAGAAAAATGGCAATGATGAAAGGAGAATTCATTCCAGAAAACGCGTTGCCTGTTGGTATAGAAATTTGGAGAAACAAGCTTTTCGTCACCGTACCGAGATGGCGAAATGGTAAGTTGAACGTATATATTGTAGTATTTTATAATATCAATTTCTGCTAGATCAGTAAGACCAAAATAGGAGGTCACCGTTTTTTCTTTCTTTTTCAATAAACAAGAACATCAACATGAATATCACTTTATTTGCATTTTAGGGCTCGATATATTAGCTCATTCATATTTTGATATATTAGGGAAATTGATAAAGGAGTATAAAACTTTAGTGTTTTATTTTACATCTTCTAATAATTTACTTAAATATCACGAATACTAAGTACATGGTAACCATGAGAAGCGTCCTTTTTTTTTTTTTTTTTTTGAAAGTAGTTCAAGATTTTTTATCGCAAAATAACTGATCATAATTCGCAACTACTATTATTACATTAATAAAATTTAAACATTCATTTTCTTATGGAAAGTGAAATGCTTCTATTGAGACGTATTTGAAAATTAGTCAAAAAAAGAGTTGCTCGGCAAATAGGAACAATATGAACATATAGATGAATGTCTCGTGTTAGGGACCGGAAGTTACAGTAAACACAATCTACAGAAGATCACTGCAGGCAGTGCGCGCATGTAGAACCTCGTCTGGCCGACTTCCGGCTCGCGACAAAAAGTGCCGAAAACTGTGCGAGCGATTTCAATGAGGCATTTCTATGTCTCCGTTGGCCTCCGCCTCCACTTCAACCCAAATCCTCCACCCAACACTATTGCCCAGGAGGGAACCAGGGGTGAATGGGCTTATTCTCTCCTGTGCTCTTTTATTTCCCACTTTTTTCTTGCTCTTGATGGTTTACGTTTATTACACACGTTGGCGCGCGCCAGGTCATTGTATATAAAACAAAAAAGTCGACAATGCTCACACATCGTGTACAATCTTTCATATTGCGATCTTTAACCTCTCTACTTTTCGATACTCAAATCTTTAGCTTTTCTTGTTTTTTGCTTATTGTTTTTGCTTCTTGTTATGGTTGCGAACTTGTATTTTATCTCTTCTAACTCGTGCTATTTTATTTTGCGTCCTCATTCGTAACCGTTGCATTAAAAATTGTAAATTTATTTTGTATTATAAGTTATTAAAGATTTAAAACATACATTTAATTTAAAAATATATATCCGTTTATTTATTCCGGTAAAATATGATAAATTATATAAAATGTATGACAACTTTTTGTCGATTTTCTGAATTTCATTTCTTATTAGTGATATCACTTTTAGTAAAAGGGTATCCTTTAGTGTGATACATATGTATATACATATAAGTAAATCCACAAAGATTAATAAAAAAATCAGGAGTACAATTAATGTTACGATAACGAATATTTTTGAGATGTTCGAGAGAATGACTAAACATGTATTTAATCCCAAGATCGATTAAAGTTGTTGCAGGATATGCATGTAAAAACTCGAAAATCATCATATTTTCTTTTCTATAATTTTCATTTTCATTTACACGTTCCTTCACATGAAATTTATAACATGTTAAGGAACGTTTAATATCACGTAATATGTTTCATGGTGTTACGCGATATTATATAATTATCCAATCAATGTAATTTATTTGTTGTTCCTTTTCTACTTTCCTTTCCTTTCTATATTATTATTTTGAACCATTTCAGATACTTGATTGACTTCAGCTCCTTCAACATGTTCGTTTTTTCTTACATAACAAACATTTATTGCTTATTTTTCGTCTCGCTAATCTTCAGCGTACCTATCGTTTTCCTCTTTCTCTTCTTTCGCTCTCGCCATTTGCCGTTTATATTTCCTTTCTATTCTTGCCATCTCACCAGTCTCCTGAAACTTCTGTAAATGCGTCAAAGCCCACCGTAGTTGGTATTGTTTTAAGGCCAACTTGTTTATACGCCAACTGCTTTGTTTGGATCGTTCTTTCTTCTAATGTCAGCTTTACTTGGACCGTCCGACAGAGGATATGAAATGCTAAGAGAGAAAGGGAAGAAAAGGGAATGTGCCATTCAATTGAACTCAAAAAGTTGTAAATTGCATGGTCTTTTACGAGCAATATAGAACTCTCATATAGTTAATGTAGCTAATTTCGCACTATCATAGATAATAACAAAAAGTTAGGTATATAAATGAAAATAAAAAAATAAAGAATAAATTGCTTGCAAAAGATACAAATCGTTAATAACAGCAACTAAAATAATTAAATACTATATAACGTAATTCTATATTACAATTTTTCATAATATACTATATATAATAATATACATGTCTTATTACAATATAAATTGAAATTATATAAGCTGGCTACCTACATATAAGTTTTTTAGAATATTTTGATAAATTGATCGTAAATTTAATAATAGATTCAGTGAATAATATTTTGCCATGGCACGTATTTACTCAAAAATTCAAGTTATTATTATGACACGTTGTATATACAAAAATTTTTCTTGGATATAAAATCTAACAGTGTTATGGGCTAACTAAATGCGATTCTAATCTAAAAAATTTTAAACATCTTTTAAAATGTTCAGCGACAAGGTCTGCAAGTCTTTTTAGAATATCAAACGCGATATTGGAGTGTAGTGATCGTGTGACAACCTTGTCACGCAAACCTCGTGATATATCAAAAAAGTTTTGCTCATTACCGTGGACACACTTTCCACCGTATTATATACCTTCGTGTAATGCCAGTTCGACTATGCAATTTACGAAATTTTTAAGATAATGCTAGATGAACTGGATATAGCGCGATAAGATTGAAAGGTCAGGAATTCCACATGTCAATAATTCAATGGCTCTCTGTCAGTCACGCGATTATTTCAATCATAAGAGAGTGTCGCACATTCTTATAATAATGTGCATATTTAATCAAGTAACAGTGATGCTCAATTTAATGAAGAAAGTAATAATAAAAGATTAATTTATACGATTATGAAAATTATTTATAAATAATTAAACAAATAGACTTTGAAATCTCTGTTACTTATTAATTAAATTTTTCTGCGATATTCTATGAGAAAGAAATTGTATTTTAAATTTTTATTTCATTTTTATAAATTAATATAATACTTAATGATCCAGTAATACTGTAAGTTTATCAATTGTTCATAGATTTGGAAATTATGCTGTCATATATATTTTCTATATACTATATAATCTTAATGTAAATATAAATGTAGCAAATTGCAGGATTTAAATAAAGTGACAATTTCAAATCAGGATTTACTCATTTAAATAATTGTGAAACAAATTGTTATTAAGAATTTATTTGTATTACATTTATGACGATAAGTATGTTAATTATTTGCACAATATATCAATTCTATTAAACGAACATTTTTTGTATATGTATTATGAAATAATAAAAGTCAAAATACGCATTAAGACTTTAGGGTAATGTGATAACGATCCATATTTTCTATTACTTATTTTTAGAAAATTAAATTACTGCAATACAACATAAACTATTACTATGATATTTGCAATTGCGTTAAAATTTATTATATATTTTGCAGAATTTTTAAACAGTATTTTTCGTAATATTTTTACTTTTTATTAGTTTATACACGTACATATATAAATTTAATTATGTTTGAAGACATGAAACATTTTTATACACAAAATAGAATAACATATATAATCAAGAATCATTAATTATTAAAGAATAGAAGAATATTTTACTTTTAAAGTCAATTAAATACCATCAATATTAAATTACATTTTCAATATTTCTAATGTATTCTTAATCAGACAACATAAATAAATATTCAAGACCAAAGAGTAAAATATCTATTGAATCTAATACGCTAGAGTCTGCGCAATTCTATAAAAAATAATTCATTTTTCGTTAATTATAGGAATACCGGCGACATTAAACTACATATCGCTCGATACAAATCGAGGTGGCTCACCGAAGCTTACCCCTTATCCGAATTGGGCACAAAACAAAGCTGGAGCTTGCGGTAGTGCAATTACTACTGCTTATAGGTACGTAATGTTTTGTATGTCTACAAAATTTCTTATACATTTTTATATTTTTCAAAAGTAATCCGATGCAACTAATTCTAACTAAATGTCTGAATTTAAATTTCCTAAATTTATATTTTGAATAAATAATATACTCTTCTAAAATTCCACAAATTTCATTAAGTCATTTTTCTTATTTAACTACGTTTTTTTAAATTATGATTCTTCCATGTAGTTATACAATTCAATCCATTAAATTTCTCTATGAAATTTATATTTCACTTTATTTTTACATCCAAAGTAACCACGAAACGATATATAGGTATATTAGTTGTGGTATACATATACACATACGTATACTCAGTAATAAACTATTTTTCCCCTTTTTCAAGATTTATGTTTTCCCTTTTACCATTTTCTTGTATTTTCAATGCTTCAAGATCGACATCAATTCCCTAACACAGCTATAATATACATAGTATCCCAAATTTAAATACCAAAACTTTAGAAACATATGGAGAATCGATGAACTAAGAAGAAACTTCTTTAGAGATTTGTTCATTTTTGCTTCATTTTTAGAGAAAATTGCGTAAAAGGAAATAAAAAGACTCGTTTTTTTACTTATCTATTTTCACTTATTTATTCGTGTTATCATCTATTTTATAGAAATACAGTTCTAAATGTAGCAATATAAGCATTACATCTAACATTGACAAATCTAATTGCGATTAAATACAGCTTTGGTGACATTTAGCGCACTGCAGTGACGCGCGTACGGTTACGATTCAGTCGCTCAGAATAAATAATCGTAAATAAATAATTAAAAATGCAAAAACTGTTTCCTAGACGTTGTCGAAGTTTTGATATTTAAACCAGGGACACCCTACATATATACATCTATACATGCAAGTGTGTAGCACTCTTGTAGTTGCGGTAACATTACTCAAGACGTAACATCACACGATTGAATTGTAGCATACATAAAAGTGAAAATAGCACCTGTCCAATAAGTTAGTTAAAAGTGAAACATGACATTTTCTATTATTTCCTATTTCTCATCGCTTCTCATTGCGAAACAGATCTCACAAGAAAAACAGTTACTTTGTAAACGTTAACATGATTAATTATATTCGTTTTGTAATTTCTAGTTGAATGTAAATTGCAATCTTCATTTTGTTTAAAACGGAAAAACGTGGAATGAATTGTGATCATTCTGAAAGAAGGGAAAAGTAGACGATAAAATCGTATAGAATAGATTAGATTTTAATCCATATAACAGATATACTGTATAGAAAATATCCCGACTGAACAATACATTTATCTGTCATTAACGAAATCTCAAATGTGTGGGAACATTCTCTTGCTTTTCCTTGTTTAACGCAAGGAAAAAGTAACAAAGATTTCCTGGGATATCCTACACATAATTATTAATTTATCATATTAGTAAATACGTAAGTTACAAGTTGTAAGTTGCACAATTCTATTACAGAAACAATGTTTACAATTTTCCAAAATACAAGTTCAGTCACTAGTATTATTAATACATTTTATAAGTGTTCATAGCATGATTGTCTGTCTCATTACATACATATATACAGAATAAATAATTATAAATACTATATAATAAATTATATAATACAATATACAATAATATGCTTTAAAATAAAACTCTGTTTTATTGTTACACGAAAGAAGTTACAAAGTAGCCCTATCAATATCAACATATAACTTGCAAAATTTTTCCAATAATGTTGTTACTTACAAAGGTTCTTTTTATTTTCTAACTATTAAATTGTGGAATATTACGATCTTAGATTTAAATAAGTTTTTACTATGATTGGATGTTATGTCTTTGGTTTTTTAAAAGGCAAACGCATGTTGAGCTGCGCTTTTACGCCCACGTATCATGAACATTATAGCTCAGTTCTTCAGGGCAGAACTGCTTGATTGTCTTCCGAAAAACCAGATGCAAGACGATTATGATTCTCTGAATAAGTAAATATTATTGAAATTTCATAATAATCATCACATGCCTAAGATAGTTATATAAACAGTTATACTTGGATGATTATGTTGTAGTTTATAGAAGCCAATTAATTCGTTGTTTCAGTTTAGTGAATTGTAAAAACTAAAAATTAAAATTCATCCATTGTGTTATTACGCTGAACTGGGCACGACTTTTACTTCATTCGTTTGTTTTATTATAGGTCTATTATGAAAATATTGATACATTAATTGTTGCAAAAATATGATGGAAACTACTATACTATATATATATATCCAATATTAATAGATCGATTATTATCAACAATTTTTATTAATTTTTGGATACAATATTTAGGATTGCAACTCCTTGTAACTCTACGTTATTTTCCATATCTCTTTTGACAATAGGTTTTCATCCAATTTTTCGAAAGTTGTATACATATTTCCATACTTTCACATTTTCCATTTTAGTAGAACATATATATATATATAAATGGAAAATTAAATTGCAATCCTAAATATTGTATCCAAAAATTAATAAAAATTGTTGATAATAATCGATCTATTAATATAAAATGCGACAGAACTTAAATTTCATATATATATATGTATATATGTATACTTTCACATTTTCCATTTTAGTAGAACATATATATATATACATATATATATATATAAATGGAAAATGTGAAAGTATGGAAATATGTATACAACTTTCGAAATTTGGATGAAAACCTATTGTCAAAAGAGATATGGAAAATAACGTAGAGTTACAAGGAGTTGCAATCCTAAATATTGTATCCAAAAATTAATAAAAATTGTTGATAATAATGGATCTATTAATATAAAATGCGACAGAACTTAAACTTCATATAGGAAGCATCCAAGTATATCTCATCGAAACAATAAGAAATTTAGTATTATTATTTCTATTCCAGAATACACGCAGATGTCTGTGACAGACTGTGGGTGTTGGATACTGGTACGATAGGTATTGGAAACACCACGATACAGGCATGTCCCTACACTCTGAATGTCTTTGATTTAACAACGGATAAAATTTTAAGGCAATATAGATTGAGAGCTGAAGATATTAATATGGTACGTACAGCTGTATAATATAAAACTGTACAATATTGACATGAAACAAAAGTATACATACATACTTATATTAACGTAAAACTATAGTAGTCTACAAACAGACTTGGTTGTGGAACATTTTAAATAAGCTACAACAATTAAGTCATAATATTTTAAACATTGCATAATTAAACATTTATACATTATACAAACCATATATTACATGAACACTGTAACCTAATCGATTGAGCTGATACGATAAACAGTAAAAAAAAGATCAATTTAGGCTCAAGTGCTATTTTACCTCATTAGAGGTAATATTATATCACATTGTATCAAAGCTATTTTACGTAACTCATATGTTTTTCATCCATACAAGTATGCATTATATATACACATATATACATATTTTATATACATATATGCATATATTCCATGCGTATACCATTTTCGGAAAATTTAAAATAATTGCCTGTTTTTACATTCAAAATACCTAAGAGTTATTATTTCTTGAAACTACAAATTGCATATATGCATAAATGTTCGCTGCTGAGAAAATGGTTGTTTCAGAATATCAGATGGTATTTGCAACTGTTTTATTCCACAACGTAACAGGTTATGTAAACGAATTAAAATTCTTCATATAGAACACTTTCATCGCCAATATTGCAGTCGATTTGGGAAAAGGCGGTTGCGAGGACGCTTTCGCCTATATGTCTGACGAACTTGGATATGGGCTGATCGTATATTCTTGGGAACAAAATAAATCTTGGCGACTTACACATAGCTATTTCATGCCAGATCCTCTGGCCGGGGACTACAATATCGGTGGTATAAATTTCCAATGGGGTGAAGAAGGGGTCTTCGGTATGAGTTTATCTCCTATCGCTGCCAACGGATATAGAACATTATTCTTCCATCCTCTAAGTAGTAGAAGAGAATTTGCAGTTTCTACACGAATTTTAAGGGATGAAAACTTGTCTCAAGATAGTTACCATGAATTTCAGGTATGTGCGTAATAGAAATAACAGATTACATTTATTATTAATATTATAATTACACTACCTTTAGTATTAATTGTGATATATGATAAAGGCATTGACAAGTTATTTATCCTTATGTCTAGTAATATTTTGAAAATAACTTTGTCGTATAGAAGATTACTTTAAAAAAAGAGAACTTATTAAATTGTCACAATTTTATATTATATATTCCGGTTTTATTATACCTTACATTATCTATATATTTCTTCGATTATGTAATTATTAAATTATGTATTCATTGGTTGATTAGGAAGGTACTTTCAAAGATATTTTTTATATTAATCATGAATATACTGCAAATATTTATGCATCTATGATGTATGTAATAAAGTACACGTATAAAATGTCCCAAATAAAATATTTATTATTTAATTATGACCGCAAAAATACGAATTTGAATAAATGTCTGGAATCGAGTAATGAAAGTACAATACAAGTACAGATTGCAACAAAATTATAGAATCAAACAAAACGAAAGAGAAGCATATGCAGAAATGTATGCGCAAGTGCATATATGATTTTGTTTTAAGCATTCCAATTATTTATGATTTTGCAATTTCATCATCATTTTATAATCCAAATGTTACATTCTTAATCTATTAACTGGACAATATTTTCTTGCTAATGTCGAAATGATTACATTTGCAATGAGTAGTTATTTCCATACAATATTATGCCATGACGAACTATGCCGTCATATCCAACAGAGTCGTTTACTTGACATGACGAAATATTTGATCTTACAAGATTAAGAAGCTAATAACAAACTATATTTTATAAAAAATGAAGTTATTGCTATTAATTGTTAATATTGATAGGTTCTTCCTGAAAGAGGTCCACTTGGCCATTGCACCTCTTCTATTATGGATGAAAATGGACTTCAATTTTTCAATTTAATCGATCAAAATGCAGTAGGCTGTTGGAATTCTGTGTTACCATATGCACCTGAAAACCATGCGGTCGTTGCTAGACACGACGAAGCTATGATATTCCCAGCAGATGTTAAGGTATAATTTGATATTTTATTTAAAAAAGACATTCAATTCCTAGCCTTAATTTACTTTTACTCCTTTTTATGTAATTTCATTTTCTGTCCAAAATGATAATTTCTTCTGGATTTATTATTCTCCATATAATAAATTAATATAATTGTAACATTGCAACTAAAATTTCAAAAGTTATCCGAGTAATAAGTAAGTGAGTAACACTTTTCTTTCTTACAAAAGAAAGGTAAGCGTCGAGTAATTCAACAGAGATGTACTATTTTGATTTCAATGCTTTACGTAATATATTCAAAAAGATTTATATTTATTTCTTATCCATTCAAAGTTTCAAAATATATTAAGCATTGATTCGTTCCGTTTAATGAAATCAAATGTGGATATCAAATCTGAAATAAAATTAAAAAATTAATATTTAGAAATTGATTTAAGTAAAATTTCAAATTAAAGTAATATTTAGAATATATTTCGTGGCATTATTCAAACAATACTTTTGCTTTTAAGTATTTATATATATTTGGAATTATAAATACTAATCATAAAATATCCTTTACAATCTTTTACAATCATCGCTGTATTAATATATTTTGTACTACATGTAAAACATTGAAAAATGACAAATACAACTTTATTATTTCTAGGTAAATCGTGGTTTGTTATGGATTATATCAGATAGAATGCCAGTATTCTTACTGTCAACTTTGAACTACACTGACGTGAACTTTAGAATATTAACGGTACCAGTTCGAGATGCGATCGCAGGTACAGTTTGTGAAAATGTATCTCCTTGGGGATACGTTAGCAATTCTCTTTGGTGGGAATCATAAATCTCTTTTAAAAGTTATTAGAAAAGTAATACAGCTGCAAATTTCTTGTAAAAGAAACTAATTACATTAATTTTAATTCACCTTCTTGAAAAACGAGTTGTTATAGATTAAATAATAAAGAAATAATAACAAAGAAATAAAGTAAAGTATTAAACAAATATTATTATCATCCTTATCTTCCTTATCATCCCTTACATCTTCCACCTAAAATTTAAAAAAGTCCACGACATAAAATTTATAACATCAATAACAATTTTTATATTTTTTCTTATTCAACATTAAAGATCTGACTTTTGTTCTAGTATATATTTACAATTATGTTTTATCATGTGTTGATTATAAAATTAAAAATTGAAAAGACCTTTTTTTCAATAAATTGTATTTCGAAATTCTGATAACAACATACAATTTAGGATTAACAAAAGATTCCATTGCCTATAGCATTTTGCATTTATATACATATTATTTGCACAAAAATTTTTTATTCAATATATGTTGTTATTACCACCATTGAATGGTATTATCAGATATTGCATCGTTTAAACACTAATATTATGCTTTAAAGCTAGTAGCAGCGGAGACATATATAATCGTAACTAGAAATTTAATTGTCATTTTCCACAAATCAGTTTTGTTTGAAAGCTTACATACCATGACCGACTTTTCTTACTTGATGGACGCTCAATTTTACCTGTTGCAACTGCAATAATTACACTTCTCTAATAAGTCAGGAGTTTCTCAGACCGAGCAAGAAAGTTTCAGGAAGAGACCCAGCTGTTGCTTTCGCAGCTGTGTCACGCAGTTTCCAATCTAAAGAAAACAACAGTGGTCGCAATTACGGCAGTAGGATTAAACTATCTCCTAGTTACTTTTGAAAGGAGACACGTTCGCCCATTTTATAGAAGCTTCATTTATTACGAAACGAGAATGCAGTAGTGTTCTTCTGTGTCGAGTATTTTTCTGTTTCATTGATTATTATTTGCAGGAATCAAATCTGTGAGACGGTAGCCATTCACTGGTTCTTAGAAATCAAATTTCAGGTATACATCTACGTCGGTAAGATTAAAACCAGTTTCGTTTCTTGTGAAATTTAAGAATACAAACAGAGTTGATAGTTCTTAGAAACATAGAACTTCAGATATGTGTAGGTATCATCAGGAAGTTTAGAAACAGTTTCGCTTCTTGAGAAGTTGAAGAATACAAGTTATTGTATTTTATATGCAAGAGAAATATGTTAATGTAGCTATGTTATTCGTTACAAAAATATAAAAGTACACGTAAAATATAAACAGCCTTTGCCAGCTGCCCATTGAATATGAGTTATGGTACTTGGTATAAAATGTTTAATTCTTCTGAAATCGCAAAAAATTAATTTATCACGTTTCAAGCTATACTTGGTGTTCTTGAATAATGAAAGAATTTACTCTTTACATAAATGTTTGATCTCGATGCTTTTATCCAAACACTCTCCAATGTAGCTGAGTCATTAAACCCAGTTCGATGGATGTTAGCTAATTTTCATGCTATTATTAAAAACACGTTCAAATTTTAATATTATAAATGCCGATCAAATGGAGTAACGATCTCTTGTAATATTTATATTGTACAAAGTACGAACAAATAACATGTATAGAAGCAAATTAGGTAATTATTTCCAAAAAAAAAGAATTAAAGAAAAGATATAAAATAAAATTTTTTCGAGCGAGGCTTAATTTTCAAGAAGTTTTAAAATATACTACGTGCGAATGCAATTATAGCTAAGATATGATTAATCATGCGCCTATATGTATATGTATATACACACATATAACATTTATAGTATCTGTAAAGAATAACTACGCAGTATTTACAAGTTACTACTATTCAAAAAAGAACGAAACAATTTTGAATTTTCCACAAAGGTATTTTATAGACTTTTCTATTATGTTTCTATTAATGGCAATTACAGAGCTGGTAGAAGTGATACATCGAATACAAATTTTAAAAATGGTACAAAAGAAATCGACTTAATCGAAAATTAACCCTCGAACGAAAAAATTTTATCGTATATTTGTTTCTTAGATTTTTCTCATCACGTCGTGCCCTCTTCATATTATTCGGCCAGGCCCTGTATACATAGAAATTCATATTCTTTCCTGTAGCAATATTAGTATTATTCAAGCAAGTGCCATTTACTATTAAGTGATTAGCGAGCAAACAATGAGTAAATCAAAGCAAATACGGTAAAGAGAAAAATTTGGACAAACAATCGATGCGATGAGTTAACAAAGGTTCGTTTAACACAGTGCTAATTCTTTTGGTTTCTGAAGCGTGAAAACAGTGATCGAGAATTGGCGTGAAATCGGCCAGCCCTACGGAGCCAGATGGCTCGAGTTAGCCCATTAGTTTCGCCCTTGTTTCCGATAATTTGAAGGCGACCGACTATTCTGCGCTCTGATATACGATCGGATATCGCTTTCTCCCTCCTCTGGAAATTATCCGTTTCACGCCCCCGCTCATAAAATATAGCCACGCGTCTACCCTATGTCTCGCAGTAAAAAAGCCGCTTAGAGTTATCTCTTATCTTTTTTTTATATCATTTTCGTTTAGCACTAAAATAACAACAATTTGTTCAGTTCAATATTTTCATATATCGATTACAGAGTTAACATAAAATGTGCTATTTAAATGTAAATACAATTCTTTTCATTTTACACAATTATCCAAGTTTGAAAATTGTTGTTAAAAACTACTCTTAATGTTCTGATTTATCAACGTTTAATTTATAATAACATCTGAATCTGTTTAATTATTATTAAACATTTACTGTATTATTATACACTTGTTATATTTAATTATTGGATATATTTAATGGTAATAAAAAAAAAATGTTGAGATGTGGATAATTCCATAAAGAAGATCGGAGATATAACATCAAGTAAACTAAAAAATGAGAATTAAAATAAATTAAAATGCATGGAACAGTTTAAAACATTTAAAACAATGGAATGTATTGAAAAATTACAATTTATTAATCATGGTTAATAATGAAATTATATTATACAAGTATTACGATTTTTATTCAAGAATTTATTAATTTTTTGAACTGAAAAAAGAAAAGAACCATACGAAGTAATATAATATTATAAGAAACCATACGAGTGTAAATATTATATTATGAAGTTACGGAACATCTAATATCGAAGATTATAAAAGGCATATATAGGGTAAAATGGTATTTCTTCTTTGCAAGATATTAAAGTTGAACTTATAAAATGTACTATTTATCTATTATTTATACTGAATCAGTTTAAGATAGAAAACGCAATATACTTAAATACAGATAAGTAAGTAAGCATGATCGACTATTCAAATGCTATAATGAAGAATTCATCAATTTGCCTACTATTTTGCAATAATGTATATATATAGTCAAACTTCATATCATATATTTTTCTTATTTTTTACTTGTAAATTATATATTCGCGCCATTTATCGGGAGAACAGAAAGTACATATTCCGTGTATAAGTTCTACGTACCTATTTACGCACCTTGTACAATTACTCCATATTCTGTGATTATAATAATTATTCGCGAATAACAAGGATAAAAAATACCGTCGTGTTTTTATCTCGCCCGGGTAAGAATTAAGCAGAAATCGTATATTACCGAAGATCGCATCGAACGGTTTGCATAGAACACGTACATGGTCGTCGCCTAAGGGCGAAGAAATTACTTGGAAAGTTGTCGGTGGCCCTGTGAGATTAAGAAAAAGATTCACGCCCGGAATGCTAATTTCAGAGATCGATAGATTGCAGATCACGATACTTCGCGCCTTTAACTGGCGATTAGAGGGCAAGACGAGATACATCAAAGATCGGTGGCCGTGATACGACGCTGTTTTCAATTTGGAAAACAGACCTTTCACCATACGTATGTTCCCTCGATCGTGATAAAGCCAAACCTTAATGAGCTCCAGACCTGTCTCGTTAACGTTCAGACCATATGCATCTTCCGAAGAAACATATAAATCAAATCTGTAACTGTCGAAGTTACGTTAAAATAGCTTTACAAGCTATTGTTTAATGTTATTATTAGGACAGAAGTGAAGGAAACGATTGATTTAAACAAACGATATTATATTATATATTATATCAATGATTAAGTTAATCAATATTATGAAGAAACGGAAGTTTTTCAAAATATTATTGTTACATGCTAAAGTAATGCCAATTGCCTTGGACCCAAATCTATGTAAAATTTTGATACGTCACTGAAGCTATGGCCCAGTTGAACAGAATCGCGGTGTGTCTGGGATCAAAATATAGGATAGTCAGCGATCCTTAGATTCCGAATTGCGGCTATCCTTTGGTTTGTTTTAAATTAACACCTAGCCAACCACGCTCGCGGCACGCTTTAACACCTTTTTAAAAGGTGGCTGCTCACCCAGTCTCGGTTCTTCCATCGGCGCCGGTAATTACGGGTTTCGAAGACGGGCTACGTCGACATCGACGTGATTCTCATTACGAATTACACGCGGCTACTTTCATATAGGTATTTCTTCACAGTTTTTTTTCCCGCGACTCTATGATCTTATTGCATTCTGCGCTTTCTAATCTAGACTTTTGCATACGAACGAGCCAATTAAGCATTCGTTAGATTCCAAGAACGTATTAAATCCTAATGAGTCAATTTTTGCAAGTGACGGAATCGTTGATAGCTCTAACCTCAGCATATAGTAATTACTTGTCATAGTGTGCGACTACAAAAATAAAAATTTGCGAACGTTACAAATTTTTTAATTTACGACGCTGATAGGCTCTGTAAATATTTCGTTCTCACAGACTGTTAGATTTGACAAGGTGGGAAAGTAATTTGTCCACAAAAAATTTCGCTATAGATTATATGTTTATGATTTTGTCTATGGATATCCAAATATAATGACTCGCTATATTTTGTAGAAATCACCTAAATAATTGATTCTTTCTCAGCGTTGACTCATCTGGTATGATGCGATATGTTTTATTTTTGCTAAAAGGTTACTTCATGCTACATTGTTTAATGTATGTCAAGGCCTGTTAACGGCGATCATGACTTGTGCTAAGTCCATATAAAATTTCTATTTTTACAACATCGCACGCATTAGTCACTTATTTGCCATTTATTTCCACATCAAATCTTAATAAGAGAATGGGAAGTACGATTTTACTCATTTTTTCCACAACTTTAAAATTCCACATGTACGTACAGTTTGTTTCGAAAATATTTAAACACTAGTATAACTTTGACCTCTATGTTCTCTATTTGAAATAAATATAGATAAAACAATAAAAATGGTTGCATGACAATGTTACTGAGCAAAAAAGATATCGGACAAAATGTTAAACTTTTAGTTTCTTTAACATCAATTTACAAAGTGCCCGTATATTTTTGAGACATGAAAATTCACTTTTTTCCACATTTCTTTTAATATTTAGACAACGATTTGTTTTAAATCAAAAGGTCTTTTACTTTCTGACATCTATATGTATACTGTATTTCAATATATTGCGAAACATTTACGCTGCTTTATCTTTATATATTTCAGATATAGAACATAGAAGTCAAAGCTGTAGCTAGCGTCTGAGTATTTTTGAGACCACCTGTATGTATATATTGATTAATATTAACATCTTTGTCGTAAACTGTGTATAGAGTGCTTCCAGATTTTCATCAATTTTAAACTTAGATGCGCCTGAATCTTGCAACCAGCGTTGCATCAACGTTCGTCTTTTTGTGGTTTTCGGCATTCTATTAGATAATAGGCACACTGCATCTTCTTACTATGCCCGATCCGAATTAAACTGTCGTAGAAATTGTAAATTAGTCTATGTATATTCTGTATTCAGTATTAATCTGCTTATAATGAATACTATTGATACAATATTGTTCTTAAGAAGAACTATTCAGTCTTGTAAATATTTGTTCGAAATAATCTATTTCAATGACAATGTTCTGCTGATATTTATGAATAATCAATCGTTGATAGCAAAGGAATTCAATATTGCAAGGTAATATATCATGTGTGTACTGATATGAACACAAAATATGCAACATGTTCGTACATTATGTTCTTAAAAAATAGATATAGGGGCATGTACATTATGCAATGCGTGTAGAATAAAAAACGTATTTTTAGAATCTCCTAGTGATAAAACAGATTTCTGTATAGGCTTCTGTATAGGATTTCTATCAACGTTCTACCAACTTATCCATTTCTATGAACATCCGCACTTTACCTAACACATTCTTCCTGTAATTCTTACAAATAGTGTATATCCTGACATCTGTAAAATTAATCATTTCCTTGATAATTTGGACCAATTGGATAATTTGCATTATTATTTGCATCAATTAATTTGGTTGGAGTAAAACTAAGATATGTTCTAATACTATGGACACGTATAACAACAATTACATACAAGCAACGTATTAACATTTTACTTGTGATTCACTTAATCTTGAGAGTTTTAAATTAAGATGTTACTGAAAAAAATTTTAGATGAAGTTATGAAATGTAACTACATATTCTTTGTGGCAACGCCTTGATAGTAAATAGCAGACTTACCGACTGAGATACAATCTTAATTTACAGATTGTGGCACTGATCTGTGATCATGATGAGTTTCCATAGCATGTAAGCATAAAGTGTAAAATTCAATATTAATTTATTAAAATAATTACATTGAGCCGTTGCCAGTCATATGATGTAAACTGTTTATACTGATTAACTGATTTAGTTACACATCGCGACAGTTTTCTTCCAGAAATATAAATAGATACCAGATATGTATCATAGACGAATACATATATAAGATAGACCTAATATCACAGACTGTATCAATACCTTTAACGATTTTATGTCTCATTTTCTGAAATATTTATTTGGATAAAATCGGCATTTCTTATTCTCTCTACGAGAATATTAACTGATGATAATTTCCATGTTGGTAAAAGATCGACCGTCGATTATGAACAACATTATCACAGACGATGATATTGACACTTAAAGAACGGTTGTTTCGGCCGCGATAATTTTAATTTGTAGCATCATCGACGAGATACAGAATAAATGTTTAGAATAGGTACAGAATTCGTGTCAAGCATTGACTAAGGATCTGTGACACTACTATATTGAATTAGTAACGTTGTATGCAATACAAAAATGACATATTGGTCAAGTGACCTCCAAAACATGGGTTATAAAAAAGCATTGTATGTCTCGTCTATTCTTTATTCATTGATGATTGAACTTTTAGTTTATTCTAGATTCTAAAATAACTTCAGCTTTTTTATCATGAACTTTGAAATTGATATCACAGACGAGCTGCAAGACTACATCTGGAAGGCTTGCACGAAGAACTTCAATAAATTTGTACCTGAGAAGGATTTACAGTCTGTCACACAAGAGCGTGTCTGCGATATTTCTGTAAATATTTATATATTTGTAAAAAAATTTATATGAATTGAATCTACATCTAAAACACTAATACGCTATTACTTAGTAGGGTGTCCAATCTCCTCCATTAGCGATTATAGCTTGACATCGTTTCGGCATACTCTCGACTAATTTTTGAGCGTAGGATTCTGGTAACGACCTCCATATCTTTCGAATGTGATGTACAAGTGTTCTTATTTTTGTGATACGTCTTCCTCTCAGCTTGCATTTCATTAGGGACCACACATTTTCGATAGGGTTTGCATCAGGGGACTGCGATGGCCAAGGAAGTACAATCACGATCTCTGTTTTCATTCGCCCATGCCAGACGATTTTCGACGTGCTTTTTTGAAAGCATCGGTTTTAACAATGTACTTTGCCACTTAACACCAAATTCGTCTAAACGCCGTTTCAGTGTCATTATACTGATATTTATACCCTTTTTAGCCAAAAATACTTGACCTTTCCGTAATGAGAGAGTCGGATTCTTCTCGAAAAGCCGGAGAATCATTTTGTCTCGTCGGATATCGGTCTTCCTCTTTAACCCCCCATTTTGGAAGTCGTCGACATTTTTTGTCTCCTTATATCGGTCTACCCACTTCTTAACAAACTGTACCGACTTGTGCATATATTTAGCAGCACTCGGGAAACTCAATTTTGGCCCTTTTGGGTGGCAACACAAGAATACTGCTTCAAATCGTTTCGCGTACGCGGCACTCATATTAAAAAGCTCTGTTCCTTTCACTGTTTCAAATGAAACTGAAAGGTATTCAGCAACGCGTATTAGAGAAGTTTTCGTTTGTTTACATTCTTTTTATCTCATTCTGATTAGGTGTCAGGTTTCGCAGATATCGCAGACACGCTCTTGTGTGACAGACTGTATATCTAAGATAGTAGAAAAGTGTACTGCCACATAAACGTAGAATAAATATAAAAATATAATATAAAAAAGGATATAAAAAAAATTTTTTTAATTCATAGGGAAGTTTAACAATATTATTGAAGATAAAGGACTAGTATATATGTTTTAAATACAAAGTACTTTCTTTAATTACTTAAGATACATTTTAGCTAAATTGCATTTAAGATTTTACGATTGAATTTTCCTATGCTACGTGTCATAATATAATCGCATTATGCACTTATCACGACATCTTTTTTAATGAGATTTAAAAAATAGGGCATTCGACATAACTATATCTTTAAGTCAATATGCGATCATTATATATTTTAAGATCAAACAGTCATCGTTAACAAAACCTTGAATTATAATTTAAAAATCGCATTTAGTATCAACTCCATGAGAATGTGAATAAAACAATACTAATTATAGAGAGACATATCTTTTTCGATACTTGAATGGCTTTTATGAGAAATACGGCTATACACGTGGAATGTTTTTGTTATACATGTCAAATTAAACATCCATACTTTCTATTCCTTTTCCTTAGTCAGTAACAATCATTCTGTTGCTCTCAATTAGACTTCAATCGATCTAAATCTACGTTGATGCAAAGATAATGTTTTCATTCATTTTTGTCTACGAAATTTGTCACACAATTCTTTAAAATACAACAAGTTGACTTTAATGCCCTCTTATTAATTTCTGTATACGAAATTTACATAGAGTTATTAGAAACCTATTGAAATACTTAAAATATAAACGATAACAATGATGTTAATCTATTAATTCTTTCTATACTTACAATTATCATACAATGTCTTGCTAAATTGTTACGTAAATACATTTTTTAGTAGCATCACATAAAACACATGAATATACATATAACGAGTACATAAAGTTAGATTTATAAGATATTTTATTGGAATTCGTCTTTTCGTCAGAGAAATAAAATAAGAAGACATTAATATCAAATATTGCATATCTAGGAGGCAATAGTAAGCTCACTGAGGTAAATATAATACTTCTTATTATATTAATAATTGTTACAATTGTCACAATTAAACTTAAATTAATACATTATAAATTTAACTATTTTAATACTCCTATATACAGATTTTACAATAAATTTCGCAAACGATAAGCAAAAATCGTCCTTAATTATATTTTTTGTAACTATCTCTTATTTATTCGTGGCTTAAATAAATAAATTTACTTTCTGTTTATAAAGTATTACAAATGTGTTGCACAAATCTGTTATATCAAAAGATGTTTAGTACAACTAAGCAATAATATGTTTGTTAAGTATATTAAACTTCTTTATAACTTCCTTCATCAACTGTATGTGTGTACCTGTAGTTTACACGTGTGAAATTTCGTACAAATAAAACTTCAATATACAGGGTGGTTGGTAACTGGTGGTACAAGCGGAAAGGGGGTGATTCTACGCGAAAAAAGAAGTCGAAAATATAGAATAAAAATTTTTCGTTCGAGGCTTTGTTTTCGAAAAAATCGACTTTGAATTTTCGCTCGGTACGCGTGCACTTTATCACGTTTCGTTATAACGGATCTCACTGTAAATCGTTGTCTCGATTGACGTTATGTTGATAAACACTTCCGATGTGACCGAAGTGTTTTCCTACCTATTAACTTACTATCCGACTTTTATCGCAATCCACTATCAGTACCTATTAGTCTACCATCTTGTTTACATACAGCAATCGGGAATATACGGACATGATACTTTCGTTAGGTGCGTGTGGTGGTAACGCATCAGCCGTAGCTGATCATTACATACACCGGTATCCCAATCGTCGACATCCTGACAGACGTGTTATTCAAAGAGCAAAACGAACCCTCGGCGAATATGGTCCTTTTGAAAAACTTAGACGACATGGTGATCGCCGACGACACGTTAGTGTAAATGTTGAAGAGCAAATACTAAAGGACGTTTTTGTAATAATAAACTTTATGATTACTTCATATTATTTCATTATGTATTCCTAATTTTCCGTTATAGCGAAAACAGACTTAAACTGCGATAATATCCATCGAGACAACGATCTACAGTGAGATCCGTTATAACGAGACGCGATAAAGTGCACGCGTACCGAGCGAAAATTCAAAGTCGATTTTCTCGAAAACAAAGCCTCGAACGAAAAATTTTTATTCTATATTTTCGACTTCTTTTTTCGCGTAGAATCACCCCTTTTCCGCTTGCACCACCAGTTACCAACCACCTTGTATAAAAAGCCTACTACTTTTGATTCACTCAAATACACAAGTAGTTATTTCTGCTTATCGTTAACGAAATTAATTGTCAATACATTTTACAACGCACAACTCAAACAATAGATGTGCACGTACGCAATACTTCTCCATAAATAATATTTACAATCTTGAATGTAGATGTTGATGATTGTATATTGGAATACGTACATAGAACAAGTAAAATGAAAAATAAAAAATATTGCATGAACAAATAGTTCTGTGATTATAAATATTAGTATTTACACAAGCAACGAGATATGAATTTTGAAATAAAATTAGTTTTCTTAAAATCTACGATAATTTAAACGAAAATTATACATTATGATCTTATTTGGTTTAAAATATATGAAGTATATACAAAGAAATTTAATTCAGCAATAAATCATTTCTTAAACTATATATGTACAAACAGTTTTTATTCATTCGATGTATGATCGTAGATCATTCTTTAATATATACAAATTCAATTATATGTTATATTATAGTTCAGATTTAATACTTTCCTATTACATACCATATATTTGCCATATGTACAGATATATGCAAATGGTTACTTCTAAGGGAAAATGTACATATAACTTTTCCTGTTGGATTTTACACATTGTTCTTGTTTCGGTTTTATTTTCCTCGGACACAACAAATCCCGTCAAAGCTTTCAAACACTCAATACGAGTACTTATCCTAATGTAACATATACACATTTGTATACACATACATGTACACATGAATTATACAAAGTTTTCTTTTAACGATTACGTTTTCCTTGTGATTCTAAATACATTAATCAGTATAGAAACAATGTATTGGTTTACGCTATTTTTCTGGTAATCTACCATTGCGCAATAACTATGTATAAGTCCGTGTATTGCGTAATATGTATATACTTAGGGTTTGTGCATGGTACTACACTAATTTAATTACACATCGATTAGGCCGAATATGCATTAACTAATTAGGTAACTAATTAGTATAACTCATCAGGTAACGAAGTACATAAACTACTATTGACGTTCGAAATGAATTATCATAGTATGAGTTATAAGTCTACAACATTCATCTACTTAAAGTGAATTATTCGGGGTAATAGTTTTAATTTTTATCAATAAGTAGTACTATAGTGCTGTTAGAAAAGTGGAAACATCTACAGGTAAAACATACAGTTAACGATGATCGTCACTTTGATAATTACAAGAAACGCTCTGCAAAACAGTTGAACGAAAGTGTACCAGTAAGGAGTTCTATCATTTCCATTTGTAGAACTGATGGAAATGAAAGGATCTCATTTGGCTAACGATGCGTATGATTTCAGGGCTTTTCACCTGACGAATAAAGAACGAAAGAAAGAAGAGAAATCGATAATATTGGGCAAAGCAGATAAAGAGGAGAGCCTACGATGCCAAGAGGATAGTCTGCAACGTTATACGATACTCGAGCATAAAATAAATAAAAATTGCTTAAAATATTTTTCGTTTAGAGCAGTGTTAATTATATTTCTTGTTTGATAATTCATTTGTCTGAACATTATAATTGATAAATTTGATTATAACTGAGAGCAATTAAAATTCTATAATAAATAAAAGAAAAATATTCTACACAGATAATATTAATAATAAATAATAAAAATACTACTATACTAAATTCATCGGTAAAATATTTCCATACACATAGTGACAATTTCATTATGGTTTTAATAGGTACTTATCAAAATATTTGAATCAAAGTATTTTAATTAGAAAACTCAAATACGTAACATTGGTTATGTACATAATTTTTGGAATTTTGAATATCATGAATATTCTTTAATTTTTATTTCTTTAATCAAATATATTTGTTTATTTATTAATATTTACAATCAATATTATATAGAAATATGTATAAAATAGGACGTAACGATATATTACATCCTTTTTTGGAATATTTATTCTTTTTACTACTCAAAATTAATATAATTAATTAATAAAAGATATGCCTAGTTGTATTTTTAAAAGTACTATATGTAACAAAGAAATATTAAAAACACTGCTCTATAATCGTAATAAAAACCATATCTTATTTCAACGTGTGAATGCGTTAATTATTAACAGTGAATTAATAAACAATATAATAATGATAATATAAAGATATAATAGAGGCAATGCAACAGTTTTCTTCTTTTTAAGCACTTACTCAACATACAATCTTTCGTAGATTGACTAGTTACAAACTGAGTATTATACGATTGAATACGTGAGCTGTAAAAGAAATGTACAATTAGTAGAGTCGGTATTTCAATGAAACAATTAATTTATTCGAACTAATAAAATTCAAGCTTGAAGTTAAGAGATTATATTTATATTATTCTGAGTATATATATTCTGAATAGAATATGGAACATATAAAATTTATTTGTTGAAAGTATGCAGTTATTACGATTTTAATCTCATAAGATTTGAAATAATAAGACATTCAACACGAGGAAATATAAAAATACTTATCTCTGTGTAATACGTAATTGTTATTTGGCCTTCATTATTAAGTCATGTTTATAAATTTTGTTTGTAATCTACGATCAAAAAACGTTTTCAACCATATTTCTTGCAATACTCGTCTCTTTAACCTATCCAAGCTATAAACGAGATTTATAAAAAATCTTGTAACAAATTAATTTATTGGATTTTCGTTGTATAAAATATTCAGAATCATATTTATGAATTGCATGCTAATTCTGTTCTTTTCATCATGAATTAATATATTCAGTCATTAAATTAAACTGAAGAGTAAGATTTAGATTTCACGATGGTGACATGTCACGATGTACATTTTTTGGGGACAATCGTAGTTATTGCACTTGCACTTTGCACTTACATTTCTCGTTAACGTTTCATAGACATTGTCGTTTACTTCTTCAGGACAGACTTGAAACTAAGGGTTGCAAGCCCCGTTCTTTCCATTTACACTGATAATGAGCTCAACTAAGCACAACCGTTTACATTGACAGAACACGGGAGCAAAATTCGCTTAAAACATTTTTGTCGATTAGCCAGCATCATATCATTTCGAGACAGGTCATGCCATATGATTCGAAAAAACAACGGTTATTGCAAAAGTATCTGCATATTTCTTCGGAAAGAACCGCTAAGCAACCGAAATTTTGAAACATTCGAACAATTTATACAGGGACACAGCAGCTATAACGTTAACCCGATACGACAGCCCGTTGTCCCAATCTTTTAATTTGATCGGTCAATCAAATTTAACGACTTCCGGTTAGATTTTACGAAGTGAGCATCCGGGTGGAACGTTGAAGTTGAAACATCTGTTTGATCAGCCAATCGGAACATCGCTCCGTATAAATGAAGAACCCTTAGAAAATAATAAATAATTAAAAATTAATAAATTGAAAGCCTTAGTTTTAGAACTACCCTGAAGAAATAAACTGCAATGTACACGAAACGTTGACGCGAAGTGCAAGTGCAACAACTACATGATTGTTACCGCAGCACCAACATTGTACAGTATAAATTATTCGATACTATAAAACATATACAACTCCGAGTCGGGCAAATTTTATTCAAAATAAAAATAAAAAATGTTTAAACAACGAATCATTTCATTTACTTTGTTATTTTCATTTCAGATATATCTTAATTATCTGTACAATATTTCAATTCGTTTCAATTTCAAATATTCTATCGTGTATATATTTAAGTTATAAATTAGCTGAACATTATTTAACAAACGCAACATTTGTTATATGTTTGTTATGGAATTGTTTTAATTCCAGTTATTTTTAAATAATACACGCATGAGACACTGTGAAAAATATCAGTATTTCTGACGTAGTTGATAATATTGATATAATAAAGTCAGAAATTATTTCGATTATTATTTCACAAAATATTTACACGAATGCAACATATGAAAATAAATAAAAATTTCATTTAATAAGTAATTAAATAATTTGGAGAAAAATCATTTGCTTATATTAAAAGCTAAGGGGAAATATGTATCAGTAAGCGTAAGAAACAGTATCTAATCAAATAGGGTGATATTGAAATAATTATTTTTCAAATATTTTACCTAAATATCGCTCAAGCTCAATACGAGTATATCTATGAATGAAAGAACATGACATGTCAGCAGTATATTAAACCTGATTTACAATAGGGCCGTGATAATTGCACGTCCTGGACGGATTCGTTAATTTGACAGCAGATATCTCTACTCCTTCAATCGAGTCAAGAAAATAGCAATTAGAAAGATTTTACTTACTTCAATTTATCACTTCGAAGCGACAAATCATCGATCAACAATAATTTCTTTTATTCATTCGGATTTTTAAACATTTTCTATGGATTCATTGATTCTAACAAGTCATTGAATCCGTATCGCATTCAATTAACGCGGCTCTACTGTGTAAAAGTATATTGCAAACGATATCCTCTTATAATAATTGTTTCAAATAATTTAAATAAATGAGTCATATTCTATACATATAATTGTTCAAAAGTCTCCGGTGCTTATTGATCGAACTGATAAAACTTCAATAACAATAATTATGATTTCTCTATCGAATAAGAGGAATGAAAATATGAATATTATTGAATATTAATGTTAATGTTTCCTGGTTGCCATTTCTTAACAAAATGCTAATACGTCGAAGTGAGTATTAATATACATAAATTTTATATAAAAGTTTGTATTCAACTACATTTAGAACAAACCAATATGTTTACCATATACTGTCTTCTATTGATCATATTAGCAAATAATAGATTTAGCGTTATGGTTACTGCTGATTTCTAGAGAAAACAATTTCTTTTTACTGCAAAGCATATAAAATACTCCATATTTATAAATTCGTTCATTTACGAAGGTTGAGTATAATCAAGCTAATATGCGTTACAAATAAACGTGATCAATAAATAAAATGAATTGTTCTATTACTAAAATAACATAGATTACAATGGAAAGAAAATTGAATATAAATTAATTATTGCATTACGAATCTTGGACACAGAATAATATCTGTACTTCTAAAAAGAATAACTAAAAATAGCTAGGAAAAAAATAACTATTGAACTTAAATTATAGTCTAAATTTTCGAAAAACTTAAAATGATTATTCACAGATGAATTACGTGTAACGAGCAGATTACTAAGTGAATTGTACAATTTGTTGAGTTACAGCTAGAGTCTACGAACTTCTGCGAATACGCAAAGGTGTAATCACATTGCCGAATATCTGGTACAGATATTCAAACGTATTATCACCGACGAGGCGCAGTATCTCGTCAGTGGTATTACTAGAAATTCCATTAATCGCCTAATTTGCAAACTCTAGTGCAAAGTTTGCAGCAAGAAAAACTGTTTTGTTGATTTCAGTCACAACGACGACAAAGGCAATAGTTGTCGATAAATTTGCGGCATCGAAGCACACCCATTAATTGATCCCTTTCGCGGATGAGATAAATGACGATGAACAGGACGAATCTTGATCCCCGAAGGATTTTCCTCGAATAACCGTTCTTTTTGCTGGTAGACACTGACATGACTACGACAGGGCAGATAGTAGGATTATGCAGATGACCGCTGTAGATTGTACCAGAAAATTCGAACTAGAACCCCTGGATGACATCGATTGTGCCGTGTTGTCGATTCTTCGTGGTCGTACCTCGCCGTCGATGCTTTTTCGTCCTTTTGTTACTACAGCGTTTTCACCATCGTTATAGCTACCGCTGTTCACCCTACCATGAAGCCGTATATCTGAGAAAAAGTGATTGATATATTAGAAACTGATAAAATTGTTTTGTATCGAATTCATCTATACCTGATCATTCGTCGATAGTTATATTTTTTACGTTTTAATATATTAGTGCTTTTACATATGTATATATATGTAAATATACATATATTTATATTTTTATACATTTATACATATACAATATATGCATGAAATATATGAATGTAATGTATATCTTCTATTACGTATTTTTTACGTTTACTGATTATAATTTTAATGTCCATTCTGGTAAAGTAATGATTTCCAATGTTAAATAAGAGATGAGTAATATGTTTAATAATTTGGCATTCGTTATTAGTACTTGAAACTATAACAATATTTTATCAATAACGAGCTTTCAATGCGGTAGAGAAAGTAAAAATCATACATTCTAATGAGAATAATGCATGTAAAAACATAGTTTTTGATGGAACGCCAAAGGCATTACTTATTATTCGTCTTTTCTCGTTGTTCCTTTTTCCTTTACTGCGTACTTTTATATTTTATGCATGCCATTTGCTGTCTGCATTTTAATATTTTTTCGTTAGACTAAAGTAATGCCAGTTTAATGCAAAATTTATAGATACTTTTCGTATGCTCGCTTTTATTTTAAGTTTGAATTTATTTTATTGTAATTCGATCCTCTGAGTTTATAAAGTCTATAAAGAATAGCGATGATTGTGCCAAATTAAGAAGACAATTCAATAATGATAATAATACCGTACTGTTTCATTTTCCTGTACCAATTTTAAATAATCAAACAAAGACATTAAGAGTAGTAAGAAAAGTATTATTCGTTCCAATATACTGCGTGAAAAAGTATTAGAGTAAGTGTAAGTTAAATTTAACTGTATTTTTAAGTTTGCGTTAAGTCTGCGTTTTGATGTAAGTAAATATATTAAATTACTCGTATCTACGTTTCACATTTATACATAATTAGCTGGGTTGTAACATTTTACTTTTCTAATTATGGTTCTCCCCACAAGTTCATCTGCCTTGCTTATTTTTCAGTAGTTCTTCTTTGCAAGTTTAACAACAAACGTGTTGTGAATTGTAATAAATGAGAACGTATACTGTTAAATATTGACAAGGAACATCGGTGTATTAATAGAATACTTTTTTTAAAATTCAGTCTGTGTAATACTTACGAATGTAAATTAGTTGTTCCTATTAATTTGAGAAATTATAAAACTAGATTATAAATTTTAGAAATAAAGATAATAATGGCGAAAAGTGTTTCATAATAATCTACATAATAATGTGAGAGTTGATCTGAGTGCAGTTTTAAACAAATTTTTCACGCAGAATAATAAATATTCATAGGATCTGTTTTCATATTTATTACGATATTCTTTTACTACTAAAATTATCTTCTTCTATATAGCGTATACATACTTTTTTAAATATATTTATAATATATATTTACAATATATATAATTCGCGTCAAAAAGAAGGAAAGTTTCACTTAACTTTTCGAAAACAATATTTTTTACTACGTCGTAAAAATGATTTTACATAAATCGATCTAAAATACAGAATAAGCTTTTGTTATCGCTTGCAGTTAGCGTTTAATGGTACGAGTTACAGAAATTAAAATAATTTTTATAATTGTCAAAACGTCAGCTGTTGAAACAAAGTATCGTTTCTTAATATAATAGTCATTCTTCATTCGTAAAATAAAAAGAATTATATAGTTACATGTGAATAGTTTACAAATTCTCGCGTCAAGTCGATGCATTTTTTGGTTTCCTGATTGCAAAAAAAAATGTTTTCATACATGATACATCCTAGTCGATTACGCAGAATGTGACAGAATATTGATATCCGACATCTATAACCTTTTTCTGGAATTTTGTAAAAATTTCTTATTAAGATTTGTCAATAAGATTCAACAATATTTGTCAACTCTTTATTTTACAAACTGATTAGGAATCTACTAACGCCGAGAGATCGATTTTTGATCTCTGCCGAAACAAGGAATTCCGTGAATGAGACCGTAAGCCTGGATAGAACATGGTTTGAGAATCGTTTAAAGAAAGTGCATAAAAATGGAATAATAGTGGATTAAAGGTTTGCCAGCACCAGAAACTTTTAAGTTCACTTCGAACGATAGATTACAATCGAAGAAACGCGAAACGCCAGGGAAAGCTGCAAGGAACTTTCACAAACGAAAGATCAGATTACTTTCCATAGTTGAGGCGACGCGGCTCGACATGGTAGTTCATAAACCGCGTGGGATTTCATCAAAATCCCGTTGAGAGCGCAGCGTTTGTCGCCTTGGAGAAGATCTACGGCGTTACTGAAAGTTCGCGGGTAAATTTCACGCCTTCTCTCGAACTTTCCCTTCAAAAAGTTTCTCACCCTGCTGTGCGTAAGTTCGCGCATTACGCCAAGGTGATGATTTAAAAGGAAATTCGCGCGGAATTTCTAAGGGGGATAACGTATTTAAGAGAAAATACGCCTGCCGTTTCTACTTTTCATTTACCTTCCGCTTCCTGATCAAATTCTATAATTAAATCCAGTAACAAGAAGGAGCGAAGGATTACAAGTGAAAGAGATGTTAAATCACGCGACTTTACAGCTTCGGTTTATTTCACACGGTTTCCCTTCGATGAAACTTGTCAAAGTAGAAAAGTTCCAGCGCGATAATATTACTCGGTTACTTTTATGTTAATTTCAGAGATAGATTTGCATGTTCGAGATTAAAAGAAAAAGGAACGTTCGTGTGAAGTTTAGGAAGTACATTGCATGTTGTTAGAATCTAACTGTACTATTACTATACTATAGGAGACAAGTTTAATTCGATTTTTATTTAGAAAGTTTCACGGCATATAAGCGCCACTGCATGCTTTTGAATATTCAAACTTGTTTCGACAATGCCGAAACTGTTGCTAGAATTTACAATGGTAACGATGAAACGAAAACTAGAATTGTTGAAAATAATATCTAAAAACATTTAATATAGAAACAAGATAAAACATGGCAGTTTCGTTTCTTTAACGAAAAGAAAATCCGAATAATATTATTTGACGAAAAATTATAGCAAAACTACTTATTATTCAATTTAATAGACGTATTATTTAACCATTTGGAAATGCAATTTAACAGTTAATATTTACATACTGACTTATAGAATGTTATCAATTTTTAATTCTCTCAAGTTATAATATATTAATGAAATTATTATAGAACGTAATACTGAAATATCTCCATGTTTTCTTTCAATTTATGTTAAATACGCCATAGATAATTTTCATTGTATTTGGAATGGCCTTCTACTTATAAACGATTCATTTAATAATACATGCAAGTATAAGTATGATATATTTGATATTCGTTATAGTATTAGAGTTTTATTACATAATCGAAAATAGTGGTACGAATCGAGTACGAATAGTGGTAATCGAAAATAGTCGAAAAGGAGTGATTTCCCGTGAAAAAGTAAGTAAAGAAGATAGAATGATAATATTTGATACAAGACTTTATTTTCAAGAAAATCTACTATGAAGTTTCATCAAGAACGCGTGCACTTGAGAAATAACAAGAGTCAGTTTGTCAGAATCGTTGGAAGAAATATCCCTGCCTATCATGCACAAAATAATTTTTCAGCACGACGAAGCTCCGCCACACTACTACTTACTAGAAAAGTTAGGAATGTATTAAACAAACAACACAAATTTTAGATTGGACGCGGAGGAACAGTAGGATGAGCTTCAAGATCCCTGGATTTAACTCCACTCCATTTTAATTCATGGGATTACATTACGGAGTTAATTTATGCTGAAAATAAAGAAAACAGGTAAATTGAAGCATAATTCAATAGTGATAATCATAGTGTATCATACACGTGTTTGAAGAAGTGAAACTTTGAAACAAATTATCAAGTTTTCATACTTCTATAATCCGTCGATCAACGCCTTCAATTAATCTGTAGTTTAACTAAATAAATGTAATATTGGAACTTATTGTTAATATAGTAATTCAGAGTATACACAATCATGACGTTTATAAATGCAGAGTATCTATGTAAGTGCAAAGGAATCTGTTTCATCGACTCTCGTTACCTGTCAAATGCACGTGTACTTGACGAAATTTCATAGCTGATCTTCTCGAAAACGAAGCATTGTATCAAGAATTATTACTGCAAATTTTCCACTTACTTTGGAAGGGGGAATCGTCCTCTTTCGGCTTGTACCATGATTTTCGATACATGCCCTATACTATTACAGTCAGAAATGTCACTAGTAAATACCTTATTTATTATATGTTATATTAACACTTTGTGTATTAACAATATATTATGTAATAATAATAATCAATTTATTAAGTAGTCCAGTTAGAGGACGTTTAATACATATTGCGTTAGATGATCCAAAATAATTTGTATTGTAACATAAAACGTTTCAATTTAGAAGGTCAATCAATTTGATACTTCTGTCGTATTTTAATTGTATATTGCAATAGAAACTAAAATTCGAATATTTAGAATTTATAAATTATTGTAAGGAATACAATAAACTACTTACCATCGGTTCTACCGATGTTAGGCAACGACGAATCAGTTATTTGGTGTGGACTAGGTTCTACACTCGGTTCTGGCCTTTGTCGAGAATTTTGAATATTTTCAACTACAAATTAAACGTAATTGAATTTCTGTTACATTCATTTTCATTTTGACATATTTTACACAATTTACGAAATTACATAATTTAAATTCCTTATCATCTTTTATAATGCTATCGCATAATGTAGATAAGTACGGTACCGAATTTCGAAAGCTTCTAATTGTAACTATAAATTTCTGTTAGTGCACCTTATACACTTACCTTCTTCACTAGTGGAGGCTGGGGTAGTAGTTGTAGTTCTCGGCTGTGTCGTTGGTGTTGGAATATCTGTAAAATACATAATTTCGAATAAAATTTATGCAATTTGAGTTTAAATTTACATTCGTATAGATAATTGATTGTTATTGCATAGGTAGAAAGATTATTATCATTATTATTATTATTATTATTATTATAAACATCATTATTATCATTACATACATTTCAATTAAGTTTTACATTTATTCATATTAATCCCGAGTTCGTTAAATATTATATAACTAATTGTGACAAACTGTAATATACAAATGGTTTAAATAGTCTAATACTAACGATAAATATTTTTATAACAAATACGATTTAAGGGCTAAAGGTTGTAATGATTCTTTATTATAGGAATTGCATTATAATAGATGTAATCTTTGTACATACATTAGAAAAATTTATGACACTTCTGTTCTGAATTATAAAAGAATATATCAAAAAATATGTAAAGACATTTTATAAAACAAAATTCAATAGTACGAGATATTGTTCGTATGTATATTAATTTTGCGCCTTTTTTATGTATTAGTGCGTCTAAATAACGTTAATGTAATATTTTTTGCTATCGTGACCATCAAATTGGGTACTAATTTTCTTTTATAATAAATTTTAAGAAGTAATACGTATTTTCATTGAATTCATAATATGCAAATCGTTTGAAACTTAAAAATATTTTAGGTAGAGATTTCATTCGTGTATTAAAAACGGTTAAGAAAGAGAATGAAGAATAATAAAGAATCGTTTGAATATCCTTCATACTATATGCACTTTATAACAAGAAAATAACCAAAGTTTTTAATTTGAAAAAAGACGAGTTAATTTATTACCTATACTGTTAACAATTTGGATGTAATAATCCATTTGTCTAATGATTGACTGTGTTAATGCGCCGTACCCGCCGTATTTCTATCAAATTAAAATCGATTTAGATACTTTATTAATTTGAATTCTATAACTAAAGAAAATCCAGTTTAAAATTGAAATAACTTTTAAATCAATAATTTTGAAAAATAAGTGTATTAATTGGTTTTTGATTTGTATAGAAAACAAAAGAAATCGTACTCTTTAGATGTATTAAAAAATTAGTTTTATTTCATGTCATTTCATTTGTCTAATCTAATCGTAAAAATGCAGCTTGCCTGAATTTTGCTAGACACCCGATATAACCCGTCATGAAAATTGCATGAAAGTATCGATTACAGAAAGGTCTTTTATGCTGGATTCTCGTAGCCATCAAGAAAGTTATTATCCAATTCCATAAATTGGTTAACTCGGTTTTTGTTTTCTCTGACAACCTATCGGAAGGAAAATTTAAAATGCAAATATCTATTAAATCGCGATCACCGCAAGTGAAAAGTTATTCAATTGGTTTCGTTGTAATGTATCAAGTCGGTGACTGATTAAAGCACGAAGTTAAGAAGTATCACCTACGAGTAGACCAACGAGAAAACCTACAATTACTGTTCAATAGATAGCCGTGGATTCTTTTTGTCAGAAAACAGAGTGACAGTGGCTGTTATCGGTGATTTACGGCTCGCACCACTTTCCAGGAAATACGATTTTCAGGACAGAAAGGCTCACACTTTATCGAAACGATAAATTGCTTTCTGATATCTATCTGAAAATTTCTGCTAAATGTATTAAATAATATTGAACATATTCGTGAAAATTAATATCCAATTATTTTGTATCCAATTAATATAAACTGCAGAAATTAAGTTTCACAAATTGTATATATATATATATATTTATTTATTTATTATAGATATATGTCATATAAAATAGCGATCTAAACATATTTAAACAAGAGGTGAACATACAAGGTCATTTATGGACTTGATGAACTCTAAAAATTGTATGTTCTCCATGACAAAATTTACAATGATAACAGAAGTTCGATTTTAATGAAATTTTATGTATACATATGTCGAGTATAACGTAAAGTATGAAAAACAATAATCGTTTCTCCTGTAGAAGTGAAAAATTATTTCAAGAGAGAAAGATCAGCCACCAATGTTTATACATCCTTTCGTTTCTAAGAGGAAAAATATTTCTTTTACTCCTTGTTTATCTGCAACCAGTTATAAAAAAGATAACAATAAACAAATATCATTGCATAAGGTACAATTTTGTGTAATTTGTAAATAATGTACTCGATGATTTATTATTTATTTTATTTTCTGTAATTTAATTCATGAAATACGTTTTACAAGAAATTGTTTAGAATCTATCTTTTACGTCCGAATGTTTGAAGCGCTTGTATCCTCGTCGGTTTGATATCTCTTCAAGTAATCGTTTGGCAAGTATATTAGTATGGTGGAATAGATTCTGTAAATATTTTTGAACCGTGATGTATTCGTGTATATTCGTAAGATTTTTTGATTAAAATCGTTACAGAATTTCAACATTTGAAGTGGACGCTAAACTCCACAGTTCTATGCTATGTGCCCATATGAGTTTAATATACATTTATACATTGTTGTTTTGAAGTTCAAATATACGTTGACTAAAATGAAATTGATTTAGATTTCCTTTTTTGTCAGATATGTTTTCTCTAATTGAATCTACGGTCTAAGTGCATGCGAAAGTATTTGGCAGTCTGTTGTAGGCATTATTTTCTTACTTAATGTAATTGAGTGATGTATACACTTCCTCTCAATAAAAGCTACATAGATTGACTTGTTTGCATTGGCTCTAATTTTCCATTTTTGTAACTATTCCTGAATATTACTTAAGCTGTTTTCTGAATTGTCTGATGCATTCTGTAGATCTACATGCGTGGATGATTGCCGTATCATTTGCGAAGATAACTGTGCGGCAATCTTGGGAAATTGGCATATCTGCGGTATGTAAAAAATACTGCATTGAGCCAAGCACACTCCCTTGTGATGCTCCAAAATTGATAGGTGCTACACCTGCCTGTACTTCTTTATACCTCACTGCAAAGAATCTATATTTCACATAAAATTTTAATATTTTATATAGATTAAATGGTACACATTTTTTGAATGTTATAATAAGCCTTTGTGTCACTCTTTATCGTACGCTTGCCAAGTATTAATGAAATCCATAAAGTAATACTTTTTTCTTTAAATGATTAATTTATTTTTCGGACTAAACGATATATTTGTCAAGTTCTTTCGTATTTGCATTTAAATTCAAATTGGTATTCATGTACTAACTGTTTTTCAACTGTGACACAATTTATATGACTGTTGATAAATCTTTCAAATATTTTTTTTTCTTTATATTACTAGAACGAAAATGATTGATCTGGAGACCGAGTTTACCGCAACAGAATTTTTTCCAGGTTTTAATATTAATATTATTTCTGCTATTTTCCATTGTACTGGAAAGTACACAATAGTAGTCGCTCAAGAGAGTAACTTTAATAACATATGCAAAAATCAAAATCATTGGTGGTGGGTGCCCTAAATAAAGCAGTTTCACCAATTAAATACATACATATTGAGAATCATACAGAGAGAAGAGCGGCTGCCTTAAAAATTAGACTTTAATTTCGCGGAAACGGTCGTCGGTAACGTAAATAATAGCAAGAACAATAACGAGCTAGTGTTATCGATTTAAGAAAACCTGTTACGACCAAGGTCTTTCTTTGCGAAACCTATTAACCAAGGAAAAGTTCGGATCGATACTAGAATATGGTCGTTAGATGAAGGTATTTCTTCTATAACGACCAACATGGCATTCTTGCAAACGCTTTTGTAGACCGATATAAAGATTTCATTCTCATGTACTTAGATATTCTGAGAGTATCTGAAATGAATTATTTATTTTTCTTTGACGTAAGCTTTTGTCCAAAAGTTAGTAGCGTAATAATAACCTTCGCACATTTTTTCTATTAAATTCGTAATTTAATGGAATGGTAATATTAATTATTGTTTTTTAAAATGAGATATTATAATTTCACAGAGGAATAAACAAATATTTGTTATATTGTCATTAATAAATAATACGTGTTTTAGACGAAGTTAAATGAAAAGCTTATGCTTAAATTCGCTTTTCTCGCGAAATAATTATAGTTTCAAATAGAATCATGACATGAAGATTCTTAATTCGTATCGTTTTATTGTCTTACCACCGACTGATTCTTTGTTATTGGAATCTTGTTTCCTTTTTTAGACTTGCCTTATAAATCTATAATTATAATTACATACGTAAAGCAGAGAATGTGCGATGAATTAATTAAATCGTATTTTAAGAATGAACAAACCAACGGAGGAAGATATTTCTCGTTTAATCTGTATTCTGCGATGTGCATTTTGTTGAAACTGCAGCGTTGTTGCTGGCACCAGGTGGTCGCGCGTCAACTCATTTATTAAAAGCACACTGTGTGAATACCGTTCAATTTACTCTTCCTTTATCAAAAGAATACTGACGATTTCAATAATTACTTTACGCGGTTATGGTTATTTCATTATCGTCTTCTTGCCTGTTCATTACGTATACACGTTATCACTGTTTTATAGAATTAGTAAAAGACTTTTTCAATATTTTCCAATATTTGTATAGCTCAAGTCATATTACTCAAATTGCTTAATCTCTTTAAGTTTAATGTCACATCAGCGCAATATTTCAATTTTGTCATTAGTCTTTTCACTTAAACTTTACGATTTTACAATGTTTGAAGATATTAAGATATTTCTAGTACTACAATAAACGATATTTTTCTAATATCTTAAAAATTTATTTTTTCAAATTATTTATAAGGTATTTAGTATACTTTATATACTATTGTATTATTATTTGTAATACATATTTAATGTAATTTGATACAAATGTACTTGCTGTCTTTTTTTTTAATAACGTGAAGTGTACATTTTTGCTATTAAAGGCTAAATATAATGTGAAAGATATACTTACGATACAGCTTAATACTGCCATCTGTTTCCCCTAGAGAATTCTTTGATATGCATTTGTATGTTCCATAATCGGACATTTCCACCGATGATATCGTAAGTTTCATGTGTACTTTATACTCGTTATATGAGAAAGTTTGGTTGTATTTTTCTCCTGAAAACAAAGTATTAAAGAATATCTATGTGTAATTATTTTACAGTATAAATATACTACAGAAATAATTTTATAATAATGCATAAATAATGGATGATTAATAATGATGTCGAATTTATAATAAATTTTATACAAAAGATATTAAAGATTGAATATTCGTTCAATTCATAACTGAAGTGAACTAATATAACTAAATATTCGTACTGCCGATCGCCCAATTATTAAACGATTGATAATTGAGCGTTTAACAGATATAAACATTATCGTAATATAAAAATTCAGTGTAACGAAAACAGGAATATAAATAAAAATTTCAAATAATTAATGACACAGAAGTACTCCTACTTTCAGAATTAATTTTAGAAATACAATCCACGTATAAAAATTAATATTTCATCAGGCAGACTTTGCATTTAATAACACATTTCAGACAATCTAGTATATCAACTAATTTTTTTGCTTATTTTGTTCCTATATTATTTCAAACATCCTTAAGTTCTTCGTTTGCTGTTTCATAATTTTGTAATATTTTTAAAATTTCTGTCCATATGTGTCATATAACTTATGTTTAGACTTTGCGGAGGTGTTGGAAGGTTTTGTCGTATTTGAAATAATAGTTACAAGCCAATTGCAATTTAGCTATACTCGATAGCAAATGTTCTCATACAATGTATAAATAGCGCATCTCATTCCAATACCATGGACAGAAATCAATATAATATAAACACTTTTAAGTACATGATATAAAAAATATTTACAGAATGTGATATCAGTAAATGATGTAATTTTTATATTTTGAAGCTTTTTCGAATATATTTACATTAAGTATATTTTGAATTAATTAAGATTTGACGAAATATGATAATGTTTTAATTCGTTGAACTATAAAATAGGATGCGTATCAGAAATAAATACGTGTAAAATTAATACGCAATGTTGTAAGTTAAATATGTTCATTTTATTTTTACGTCCTTACTTGTTATGCATTGTATATTAAACTGTGACCATGCATTTTCTATTAATAAAGTCTCTTTTAATGTTATTTTAATAATGTAAAACCAATAAGCATCAGTTTTTGAATATTTACGCTTTATAAAATGCTTATTTATGCTTATCAAAAGTTGCAACTTTTTAATTTTTCTCATTTATTTTAATCTCGAGTATTGATATGTACTATTAACATATTTCAAAAATAAATATCACTGCTAATTTTTTAAACATTTGAGAGATGAATGAGAACGTTTATATAAAATTAAAAAATGTTGATAAATATAATATAATGAAAACTATATTAAAGAATGTATATAAAAACTAAAGATTGTTACTGTGCATGTGAGCAGGTTTTGTTATTTCTAAATAAGTTAATAGTTTGTAATTATTCAGAAAAAATATAATTTACCGGTATTAAAATCTCTGTCTATTAAAATTTTTATCGAAAGTTACATTATTGCTTTTTATTGTTAATAGTTATTAAAGTTATTTACGGCTGTTGTGCGTTAAAAACCAAACGTGGTAAATATTATATGTATATAACATTTATTAAAACAATCTGATAAAACAAAATAATATTTACAATCAGAATTATAACGATTTGAAATATTTATTACTGACGCGGAATATGCAAAATTTTATAGTATACCTACTAACTATTATATTAATTATACAATTTAAAGAAAGTTCCGCGAGTAAGAAGCCACTTTAATAAGTTATTTTACCTACTTTCCAATTACAACGATGATGAAATACTTTTATATAAAAGAATCTTTGTAATAATTTATTTTTATATTTTCTTCATATAAAAGCAAGTTAAAGCAAGTGTAGGAGGCTTCTTCTTTGCTAAAATCGGGTTTGAAAACTTGTTTAAGGTGAGTAATTCCAGACCATAGAAGAGCAGATAATCGGTAAAATGTTATTCTGTCTGAGAAAATATATACAAAATGTGAAATGAAGTGTTTTCATTTAACGCGACATTTTTCAGAAGATCGAATTTGAAAGTTTGTGAAATACGCATATATTGGATTAATCCTTGACTAAATATACTGAAAATAGATTTCATTAATTGTGGACATATACATACATGTGAGTATATCTTCACATTTTAATTAATGAAACCTCAACGTTCATAAAAATTCTCGATAGGTTCTTCTTATTTAAATTTTGTTGTTGTATCAACCCATTTGGATCATTGGTAACGAATGATATAGTATAATGAATATATGTTATAAATTATCGAATTATAAAATTTATCTAGTATATATTCTTATTTATTGTGTGAAACATATAATTACATTGTTAAATTTCTATAATACATAACTATGAATACGGATATGTATATATCAGAACATTATATTATAATTACTATATTTATTGTAATGAGCTACCTTATTTTTAATTCAAATATTTTATTGCTTTTTTGTAGTCTGCATGATATGGTTCTCTGTTCTATAGATTTTCCTTGTACTCTACTAAAGATAAAATATTGTTATAGTCGATCCTGTTAGCGACAGCATTCGATTTAGCTCTGACGATCTGTGTCGCTACAGTAATAATAATAACAATATTCTAGTTGTTAGATTTTTGCTCGTTTGAGGTAGTATAACGTGATTTATATTTTCAAGTTTATATACGAACATCGGAGAAAATGAAGTTAAGGGGTGGAACCTTTTGCTGAAACTCTAGATAACATCCTTTAAAATACATAAGAAAGCAGGATTACTATAAATATATATGTTTCAAATGCAATGGATGTAACGTGTCTTAAACCGTAGCTAATTTTGACAAAAACTTTGTAGAATCTCGTTTAATTAATAAATTTTTATAGAACTAACAGAAAAGAATTGGTTCATATTCCCAAGGGATTTTGGAATAAATTTTAACGAAAGGTAAATAAGTTGCATCCTAGATGAAAATGGTATCTTCTAAATATTAAAAAATTGATAGAAATATTTACGTAATGCGTCTATACAGATTCACATTTTTAAGGCTATGAATAAAGAAACAGATATTTTAAGAAGTGATATACTTAATCCGATAAATATTATAACGGGTACCTTGAACTCTTTATGTGTATATTTTTGTGTATTATGTACATTCTATATATCTTTATTACGATAAAATAGGCATTCTAGGGAAGTGAACATTTTTCAATCGGAAAAATTTTAAGCGCGACAAACCACGTGAACAATTAGGGAAATTTAAATTGTTTTAACAATACAAGAGTTAATACAGAAATCACCTGTACTTATTTTAGTTATGTAAAAGAGATATTACATTATTTAGTTTTATGATTAGTGGATAATGTTGTAAATAATGCAATTTGAAATAATGTAATATTTTATTATATATTTACAAGTATCAGTCGATTTTGATTTATTTGAATTCTATAGTGTACTTTATGCTTCATCGAGTATAAAAGCAGACATTAAGGTTTCACGCATGAATGCTTATACATCATGAAAACGAACCTTCGTTGAATTGGTAAATTGTTCCGACTCTTCATTCTTTTCACACGCGCATTTAAATTAATTTGGCGGAGAAGAATTACACACGTTACGTGAATAATTCCGTAAATAAAATGAAATAACAATTGTAGCTGTATGTAACAAAATGTATATATCTGATGTAACTTTAGAATTAGTAAAAATTAGATAATTAGTTAAAAAATTAGATATACAAAAGTATCGAAAATGGGAGAAATATTAAGTTTAATTTTTCGGGTTCCACAGTTTTCTTGTGTTGAGATATTGTTTGTCATTTCAATGGAAATATAAAATTTCGAAGACATTTGTTACTTTTTTAAATGTATGCCAGAAATTTGTGAAACATCTATCGAAAATATGAAACAAATACAAAATGTAAATAGGGTCGCTTTTTATGCAGTCAAAAGACTGATTTATTTGGAAAACCATTTTTTACCATAATTCAACACATTTCCCAATTATCACGATTTTCGTTTTAGCTGTTACATATTCATATATTTGGTAAAATTCATGACACCTACAATGAGAAAATTTCACACGACATCCTATCAAAAATGAAATAAAAACTAGATTGTAATATGAAAGCTGATCACGCTATGTGCTCATTACGGCCTCGAACAATGTTGAAATGGGATTAGAATATTACATAGCATCACAGGATTAATTTCAGATAGTGAACCTATAACAAAGATATTACCTTTGTTACTGTACTAAAACAGAAAATTGATTTTCAGACGATGTATATTCATAATAGAACATCCAGGTATTATATTTATTTATATTATAGTATATTATGCTATTTATAATATATATATTAATCCCTAAATATATTTCAATGTAATATATATTACTTTCATAAAAAATTATTTCTTTATAAATTTGCAATTTATCACTGAAAATATTAATAAATCTAATTAATAAGATTTGTGTGCGTTATTACTTTTTAAGAAATTTAAAACTTTGTGATTAATTTTGTAAAATATGAGTATGAGTAGCAAACTGCAACAACTTTAATAAGTAAAATAGCTTTTTTAAGCTTTGATATTTCTGAATAAAAATTGATTTATTCTTCTTTGGCGAAGATACGACTACAAAACGCATCGTAAAAACATAAACTCATATAGATTGGGTAATAGTAGTTATCCCAATAATTAAATCTCAACAAGATCATACTTAAAGGCGAATGAATAAAGTGTATATGATTGAGATAGAAAAAAATAATTAATTTTCAAAATAAGACCTTTTCATACTGGATATAAGGAGCTTGGATCCAAACAAAGCCTTTTTATTTTATTTTAAATGTTTTAAATCCTGAACAACTTTACATACCAACAGCAGAGACTTGAAATTTATACCCGGCGGGTACAAGGATTCCTTTGTAAACTGATTCTAAAGGTGTGTCTGCACTACACTGATCGGTATTGTTCAAATCGATGAACGTCTCCACTGACAGCACAGAGGATGCATTCGTCTATCTATGCCCTACGCCATGCCATAGTAAAATAAAAGTAAAACTAAAAACACGAACTCCTTGTGAGCCACTTGGTACATTCGGTTCCCACTTCCCTATTACGCGCATCAATATGGTTTTCTTTGAAACAATTACGAATGTCTCTATATGTTCGGTTTTGTGCAGACGTACTGTAGGATAAATATGTATCTACAACTTCATGATCACTTTACGATAATAGTATTAGTCATATCATTATTTGAAGATAATTTGTTCTAAACAAAAAATGTCTTAGAGAAGAAAAATATTTTGGAGGGAGAATGAAATTTCTGCAGTAATGTATAGTGAAATGTTGCATGAGGAATATGGAGTCACGGAGAAAGGATTTTGTAATTAACAATTTGAGATCGTGCGAGAATCAGGAGAGAGTGAAATCTAGGTATAGAGTGTAATGATCTGCGGTAAAGCAGAGAAGTATTTTCTTAGCTAGAGGGAAACTTCCTGAGAGATACAGGATGAGAAGAAGGAAAAGAGAGGAAGAAAACGACGGTGGAAAGGTAGAATGCATTTATGTAGTGGCTCTATCGACCGTTGCAAACGGAAGAAAAACTTTCGCCGGCTTTGAGTTTGGAAAGCAGATGAAAAAGTTTAACGACGTTGAACTGCGTTACCGAGCATTACCACGCTAGACGTCCAATGGATTTTCGGATATAAAATTACTATTACTCGGAAAGTTATAGATATCAATATTTCCGTTCTTATCGTGTCTTCGTTTACTAGTAATGTACTCAGCATGCTCATTACCGATACGGGATTTTAATTAATATTTTAACAACTTTTTAACATCCCATTAATACTGTAGATTATTTCTGGAGTAGTCATTTCAGTTATTAAATTTATCGGATCTGTCTAACTATGAATACCATTATCCTGAAGTTCAATGGATAAAATTAAAATATTTATGAGGAGTAATCAATTAAATAAATATGGGATCAAGATTTTTATTGTGCAGAAATAAAGTTAAAAAGGAACTTAAAAATTTGTAGCAAAAAAGATAATGTGGTAATGTTTTCATATTTCCAACTGCGTATTAAATACTGAAAATTGAGATATTAAAAATACCGATTTGGGAAGATCAAAAACACCTTTTTCATATCAGAAGAAAGTTAACCATCGGAAAATAGGGGAGCGACAAATATCTTAAATACGATGGACAAGGCATGCACATTTAAATTAAAATTTCTAGTCCTTCGATGCCTAAAGGATACGAGACAATTACATAGCATAGAAGAAAGCCGAGAAATTTGAAGGTTCTTTTACGAGAGAGGTTCGTTAGCTGAAACTTTCGCTCAGGAATTAATAACACAGCAGACATCGTTTTCCCTCGGTAAACCGCACGTTACGAGCGAAAAGAGCGGCGCAAAGAGCAGAAGTCATGACAATCACGAGTCATTAAAGTTGTATACACGGTTCAGCGAAGCTAGGTCCAGAAAACGTCTGGTTTGAGATAGTCGAGAAGGGTGCGAGTCATCGTGATGCGGAAAGAACGGATGAGTTAGGATAGCGCAATGCCAGAGAGAGGGGTGAAAGGATAGTAATGGCATTGGTAAGTAGCCCGGAGCACGCTACTCTCATACAGAGGTTACTTCAGCACCATCGGTATTTTAGTTTTGTCCGTGTGATATGTATTCGTTGCTATCCAATAATCTAAGATTGCATCGTTGCGCGGGGAAACATCCAGTTAACGGAAAGTGGTAAAATTTAAGAATGAAAATCGTATTTTTCTAAATCATATTGATTTTTATCTACTTTTTCTTCCTTAGTTTGTTTCCTCGTGTCTTATATTCGCCTCTCTTTCATTCTTGATTACTTATTATATCACATAAATTTCTATTGGATTGAAAAATAAATAAGTTCGGTTAAACTCGATATGTTTCTTTATTTGATCGCACTTGTTTATATCACAACCCAATGTTTTATATAAAGACATGGTTTAGTCACAAATGCCTAAAAGTAAAATTTTTCTGTATACAAATAATATTTCTTTAGATTCCAGGAAACGATAAATTTCATACAAATAATAAATAACATGTATGGCACGTGTTACTTCTAAAATTTATAGGAGTTTAGAATGGATAGGACCACACATATTTCACATTTATAACTTGCGAATAATGGTTTGTACGTGTACATTATTAGATCTGAGAGTAGAGCTACGGCTAGAATTCCGATAGAAATTATGTTATATATACATATATAAATATACCATTAGATTCACTTTCAGCATTTCTTAATCATCGTGCAACGTACATACAACTATATACATATGTATATATGTAATCGAAATGATCGAATTTGATATGGAATAAATATTATCAGATTTTTTACCATCAATTCGTTTCTTCTCTTTGAGTATTGAACGTTCGTATCAAATATAAACGACGATTCAACCGAAAAATGTTCTTTTTCACTTCGTTACACGTAAATTGTAGCTGCAGAATTTTTATATATGGTCGTATATTTTTAAATGCGATATTTTTCCAGCATCGCTCATTTCAAATATATTATTATCCAGCAAAAGATTACCAAGTCATTAAACTGCATCATATAATTCTTGGCGATCAAATGTTAACACCACATAAACAAAAGAAATTTATATAGTCAAATTTTGATTCGTCTGAGGGTACCGTCACTTAAATTTGTATAAAATTCATTTTCTTTGTTATATTTTTCCATTAAAATTTGTATGTAATTCATTATGAAATCAATTCATCATCGACTAAATTTTGTGTATGTGATCGAACTCGAGACAGCGGACATATATATCATGTATCAAAACGTCCGGAAAACATGACCTATCAATGATTAAATATCTATGTTACTTTCAGTGACAATCGAATACATTTTCAGTGTTTTCTGATTCCTGTTTAATTCAACAAAAAAAAAAAAAAAAAGGAGGTTTTCGCGATAGTGTGTTTTAGATGGTATATTAATTGTAAATTAAATTATTGTCGTAGGTACAGTTACGTGTATTATAAATTTTATTTCTTGTATAAAGAATTGTGTTAATATACCTCTGAAATAATTCTGTTAACCAAATTATGCGTATTTATTTTTAGAACAACCTGTTTTGTTTAATATGCGAGAATTATTGTGGCGTACTTAAAGTTGGACATAGATAGATTAAGAATAATAAAACTTTTAACTAACACATTTTTAACATAACAACAACTAACAGAAAAGGAACAAAGTAGACATTTTCATGGATATATACGTCTAAAGTTTAGAACTCCAATGGAAAGAGATGTTAAATGTAGAAACGACAAGGATTTTTTTAATTTATCTCATCCAATTATTGAACTTTTTGTCTGTCTGCTTATTAATATACATACACTATATCTTAATTTATGGCTGATGAATTGTGTATGTACAGATTCAAAATTTTTTTAAATATGAGAAACAGAATATTTATACTTTTCAAAACTAGTATTTGAAATATTTTTATTTGTTACCGGTTGCAAATATATATGTGTTATTTCATATTTGAGAATATTTTCAAACGATAATCTTGTGTTTCTGTATAAAATTTATTAAATTTGAATTTGAAATTTTGGACCATTTCCGTAAAAATAGTAAAGCAAAGCTGTCTATTGCTAAAATGATATCTTCTTCCGTTTCTGTTTTTTTCCTGTTGTTTCTCATTTTCGTTCCAACACACTGACAATGAGAAACGAGCAGCGAGCAAATACGAGACAAATAACGGCGGGAAATTCTTGCAGTATCTAATTCGCCTCATTCTCGTAAGATTTGGATTCTCTCAGATCCAGAATCAAGTGAAGACTATTAAGCAAGTGTTACTATAAATGTTATGTGTCTATTTTCCCCCAATTTTAATCTTCGTCTATTATAAAAATGAAAAATGAAAAAAGAAAATTTTACCTAATAATGAAGCGTAAAAACACGAGAGTATATTTAATATTTGCTTGAACAGTTTCACTGCATTGAATCCAGATTAATGAAGCTGAATATCAGATGGATGTTAAATCGTAAAGCATGTGGTAGCTCGTAGCTGTTATATTGGGAGACCGCAGGGCATCGCGGAACTAACATTCAGAATAGAATATAACGTAACGTGTCGTGATAACCTATTTGTAATTTTCAGTTTCTCTATTCCACCCAATGTAACTAGTAGAGATGAAACCAGTTAGGCTTATATGGTGATATAATGCAATTATCACCATGCCATACCGCGCAATTCATGACACCGAATATTTAGCTATATCAAACAATACCTATGCATGTGCTTACTACTAGATGATAGGTATTTTCAGATTAAATAGATTCATATTGTTTATACTTTAAATAATTTTTACGATTTCTTGTAATATTTAATAGTAAAATGAGAATAATGGGGTAATAATGATAAAGTGATACACGTTATATTTAAGATAATAATAACAAATCTGCAACATTTTATATTACTTGATGTTTAACCTATTTGAATTAATTAATAAGTTCTAATATAATGTAAATATAATATATTTGATTTAAATAGTGGTTACGAGCAATACTAGGATAATGAATAAAATAAGCGTTACAAATGAAAGATATACCTAAGTACCGATACCTATCGAATCTAACGCATAAAATTAGCACCGATTCTATCTACACCATTGATCCTTAATGGTAAAGCATCTTTCGTTGTGAGATTTTGTGTAAACAACATCTAAAATTAACCTAATTAGTTGCGTGATTAGCAACCTTGTACATAAGGGTCATAGCGTCTGTATTGTTGGCTTTCTTACTGTATCTGCTTTACTGAGTCTAAAGCAATTAGACGCATTAACAGATCCGAGGATGCATTATTGCGTATGATTACCATACAAATATCGTGTCTCATTATCTGAAATAATTACGCGAACATGCACTCATGTGTACTCGACAGCGACAGCGACACTAGACTGGTCCATGTTGAACGTTGTTTTTTCCTGCCGCTATGTTAGCGCAAACAACGTCAATGCGTTCAAACATTTACTATCACAATGCAGATATAAATAGCGAAACACTAACATCTCTGTTATGTTAAACTAATCTTTTATAAAAAATTTTTACAAGTTCAATATTGAAGCAGTAAATTATAACGTAGTAAAGTGATTAATGTGTTAATTAAGGTATTAAAAATTGGATTTCGGCTGACTTAGTATTTAGTAACAAACATTTAAAATATGAGAAATTCATTTATGACAGATATTCTTTGGCCGTTTATCTTATAAATACACGTAAATGTTCCTCTTTAAAACCTTATGGATATACAGAAACGAAAATATTCTGCAAATTAAATATGTGTTATAATATTGTACTCGTATATTGGAATAAAAGTAAAATAGATTATTATTTAATTTATGCTTATATTAATTTAACGTAAAACGCTAATGTGAAATCATGAAAATTTGTATTTATTTATATTTCATAAATATAAAATCAAATTCGGATAAATAATTTTGTGCCTTTATAAAAATTATATAAGTAATCTTTTTCGTAGGTCTAAAACAATTTATTAAACAAACTTAATTGTTCAAATGTTTTGATAGAACAAATTTACTATGATATCAACGTATAATTTTTGCTTTTGTACATTGCTGAAACGAAACGGTATCAAAGATTAATATTTATACCATATTATAGATAGTCTTGCTAATGTGTAATTTCATAAAAAATTTTGGGATTGCGTAGATATACTGTTAGTGAAACAAGTGCAAATTTATTTAACAAAATTAAAATATCGCCGACTATCAATAATTTGATTTCGCATTAAATAAATTTAAAAAAATAAATAAAAATGTATATGGAATAACGATAAAAGAATATAAATATTCCGAATTTTCGAATCGCTAGTTTAAGTTGCGTAAAATAGTATACAAGTAGTGTGCACACACATGTACGTATGTAAAACGATAAAACATTACGTAAATAATCCTCACGCGTGAAAAGTTTAGTACCAAAGTCTCATTATTCGACGTAATTATGGGTCCATGCATTTTCCCGTATCCAACTACGACGTTGTTAGACTGTGCCAGTAACGTACGGTACATATATGTCGTGTACTGTGCGTACACTCGTTAATAAAACAACATTAACTAGTCAGTACGGTTCAATCGCTCTTCAGTGAATTAGCAGTCCAGGAATACAAGCACGTAAACGCGAAAGCATCCCTTCGTTTCGTTATCCCTGTTATTTTAAATTAATAATGTCGTATACGTTCACTTCGATTTAAAGCACCATTTCCTCTCCAATAAATATCATAAAGCTTGGAATCGAATCATCTGACAGTTGAAAACTGAAAATTATATAAACAGTACAGTAGAATCTTGATTATCCGAATTTTCTATTATCTGATTCTGTTATTCAAACGTTTTATTATCCGAACAGGAATTAAAAATTACGTTTCACATGTGAACAGTTTAGTCTTCTATAAAAATTTTTGTTAATGATCAATGATACTATTGCGCGAGCAATTAAATGTGAAGGATTGCTGTTATACACATGACGTTGTATGCTTGGACGAAAGTTAAATATGCGACAATAAAAAAAAATATGGATGACGATAGTGAACTACGTTGAAGACACCATACAGGAAGAAGTGGAAAATAGTTACGTAGTATAGTAAAATATCGTTAGGAAACACGTAATGTAATAATGAATAAACTCCGGGTAAAACAATGTCGCCGCTACGTGCAACCGTCGAACAAAGACGAATTTGAACTTTCCGACTCTCCCCTGACCAGTATAAATAAAAGGACGCGATCGTAAGAAAGTCAGTTATCGAGCAGTATTTACGAGTATCTATCCGAGCATTTATCGAGTATTTATCAGCGATCTTATTTTGCGGATTGTACACTGTACGAGCGTCTCAACGATATTATTTATATTTATGTAGTATCGGGAAAAGGGACGTACTTGACAATGGCTCATACCTGTGGCCCTTTACAACATTGGGGTAATTGAAGGGGATCTACCTGGGAATGGGTCAGGCACATCTGGAGGACAGATGGAAGACGTGAGGCAGTCGAGTAGGGTCAGTTGAGTTAGTCAGTTGTGGAGAAGCAGTTGAGTAGTAGCAGTTGAGTGGAGCAGTTTGAGTTAAGCGGTTGAGAAGTTGGTAGCCGAGTGTTAAGACGTACGACGATTGTAGTCAGTTTTGTGTTGAGTATTGCTTGTACGAATAAACTTGAACTTAACTCTGAATAAACCATCCTTTCTTGTCCTTGCTCTAGATAAAAAACAAAACACATTTGTAGGTTACTACATTTATTTATTTAATTATTTTAAATATATTTGTCGGCTTGTAACAGCAAGTTCTCGTTATTCTAACTACCAATCCTCTACAGTTAATAGGGATCTAGTTAATGGGGAAGAAGTGGAAGAAATTCTTTCTGCACTGAATAGAATTAGCAGAATTCGGTGATTGTTATAACGCTGATTTGATACAATAATATCAGTATATTGAAACTTCAATTGACCATGCTAGTAGCGTTATGTATGCCTCGAATAATGAATTGAAACATGTATAGTGGTAATGATTACAGTCTGTAATATTTTGAAGCATTCGAGCCTTTAGAGATAGGGTTAACACTATACGAGGCACGAAAGGAATGTATATACTAACTTCAAAGAATTAAATCTGTTAAAAAACTATGATTCAACAGATATGAAAATTTGGGACCCACAAATCGTTAATCAAATTATATTTAATTTCAATATTTATTTATCAATATTTATGTTCCTTTTTGAAGTACACACAATGACGAGGAATATCAGGAAAGTAAGTGTTCTATTATCCAAAAATTCTGTTATCCGAATATCTTTGTCCCCTAATTAGTTCAGATAACTGAGATTTTACTGTAATATTTTTTTTATTAATAGTAACCTATATATTCTTACTGCATACATCGTAAACTCTGTCTAATTTTTTCCATCTACATATTTCAGACTAAATGTTTTTATAACAATTTGAAATTGTATTCAACATACTAAACGAAATTAATAGGAATGTAAACATATAATATGAAAATGCTGACTTTCATAGAATATTTAATAAAATTCAATTTATTTCCATTAAAATTTTTCATCGGCACTCATTCTTTTTAAAATAATATTTCAAAAGAACGTCATCTAAATAATCTTCGGTGTTAGGACAAGCATTATTTATCCGATATGAATAACAAATGTATATAGGGTGTTTCAATCTCGGAACAGGTTGTTTGATGTTCTATTTCAAAGTTGTAACAAAGATATGTTATAACTTAAGAAACAATATTTTGGTCTTCAACAGAAAAGTATATGGAATAGGATATGTATAAACCACAATGTGTATAGAATAAGCATCAATATGATTGATATGATGAATTATAAATAAAACCGTATTTTATCTAAATGTATTGTTAGGGATGATGAAAAATTGTTATAGGGTATAACAGTGATTACCTTTATTGCCAATCTATAATGATCAATTTAAATATTTCTTACAATTTTCTAATAAAATTAGAAATGATCTATGTCTATATAATATCATTCTTTTATTTATATCTATAAAATATATTGATAGAATTTTTATTAAGAAAAACTGGGGCACCCTGTATACGCGTAAAGTAGTTTTAAGGATAGATATCTGTGTATTACATGAATTAAAAACAAGAAACATGATTGACAGTAACATTATTGGTTTACTTTACTTTACTTGCGTGTTATAACCAGAGATGACAAATGGATGTTGCTCAGAGATATTTTATGAAACATTATATTAGATATTGTATGAAATATTAGTTCAGCTAGGATGAAATGTCAATAAGAAGAGTGCGATTCATTTTATCTAAATGTAACAAGTTATTATGCTCTACACAAACGTATACAAATATAGTATCTGGTGAGCTTTATATAAATTTTGGAATGTTCATTCTTTTGGTTACTCGATCACAAAACGCTATTAATTTCACTGAATTCATATAAATTCATATTTACTTATTTGCGTTTATTTTGCTTGGAATAATTCGGAAAATTGGAAAGATATAATCAATACTAACAAATCCATTTAATCGATATTAATGAAGTATTATTATAATTTTTATATTTGTCTACGTAAATGTGTAAAAAAGTTTAATATAACTAAATGCATTCGAACTGCAATTCTATAATATTTAAGTCAAAATACCATTTTTTATAATTTCGTTGTTTTCCTTTGTCCAATAATTGATCGACTTTGGGAAAGCTTCCGAATTACACTCCAAAGTCATCCTTTGTCCCTCTTGTGCTCCGACCAATTGATTTTGAATTGAAATCATTGGACTAACTGCAAGTATAAATTAAATTTGTCTTACTGTAAAGAACATGTAATATCGTATGCATAAAGTTATAAAATCGTATACAAAATACTATAAAAGAAGATACTCACACTGTACTGTAAGCATTATTCTTTTACTGACTGTAGGTGGTATACCATTTGAAGCGATGCACAGATATGCACCCATTTGCAATCGATTTATCTTAGTGATATTGAAAATAAATCCTTCCACAATTCTCACTGTAACAAAATCAAATGCTCATTAAAATCATAATAAGACAATTTTTTATAAGACTAATTGATCACCATTGCGAGGTATATTTTAAATTGTTTGATCATAATAACATGGTGAATTGATACTATTAGAAAGTAATTTTCCTGTGTACAGACATCAAGATATTTCATTAACTTGTATTCAAACAGTAAAATTTTAGAACGTTAACGATACATTGAAATGAAATACTTCATGTGCTTCAAAGTTGCAAAACCTTTGCGGAGTAAGAGAATGTTCAACTACGTTTCCCAATAATACACCCCTATAAACTTCTCTTTGCTACAACTGAATGGTTTTAATCAATTAAATACTAAACTCGAAGCTTTTGTAGCATCAACGGCTAAATGGTTTTCACTACAGTATCGGACAAAAGTATTCGTACACCCTTTAAAACACAATAGCTGTTTTGAAATTGGACTTTTTTTAAAGTTAGAAGGATTAGTTTACCAGATGACACGTAAAAAAAAAGTACACGCTAAAAATTTCATCGAAACCGGTTAAAGTTGCTATGAGTTACTAACGCAATGGTTAAAAGCGGTAAAAATTGCAGTTTTCCACGACTTTCGGCCTAAAATTTAAAGGCGCGTCTCACTTATGGCAATTGGTAGGATCTCGAAGAAAAAAACTCAAGTCGTTTGGGTTAATCTTAAGAAAGCTATTCTGTTTTAAAAGGTGTACGAATACTTCCGCCCAATACCCAAGCTGCAGTCTCGTACATTTTACGTTTAGACTATGTTTTTCTCTTTAGAAGTCACAGTAGACTCGTATAAAAAGCGAATCTGACTTCTTCTTTTTCCGTTTTTAAGCGCAATTATACATATACATACATAATTTTTTTTATGTTTCGCTTTAGTTATATATTGCGGTGGAATATTACATGTTATATGGTGGTATTCATCTATAGGATGTTTTTAATGAAAAAACAAGATACAACAGAAACATGAAAAGAACTATTACTACTACAGTTATCGTTTATGACAATGAACTTTGAAAATGATCGATCTTTATATGATTTTTAAAGGCCATAAATATTAATAACAATATATATCAAATATTAAATAATTGTCAAATATTTTATCAATTCATTGATTTACGAGTAAAGGGATCACTGAAAATGTTGAGTTTCACTATGTGTACTGATTGATGGATTCCTAAAATTTTATACATTTAAACACTTTGTTAACCATATTTTCGATGTAGACTATTCACTTTATGTAATTTTAGAGCTAAAAGATAAATCAAATGTATATGTAGGTGTATTTATTGTCAGAAATTCTTTGACTTTAATAAAACTATATAAAACTTTTATAAACTATTATAAAATTTCATTTTATGTTTTCGAATAATTTTTGTGCAAAAAGTCATCTTATTACTGGTTTTAGATCATCGTATCCATGTCTTGTAAGTATACATATGTACATACATATATTGTTTCACCAAATTTTACTAGTTAAAAATTTCAGTTATTTGAAGAAATGTGAGATCTCTCAGATACAATTTCTCTACTCTTCAGTCTGATGTATAAAATATTTGTCTCCAGGTTATTTTTTTCAAATTTTTCCTGTCTAGAGATTATTAATTATATTGTTATGTAAAATGATCAACTTAGCTCCCATAATATTTCAGATAATAATATACTAACTTTTTTAGCGTATAATAAACCGTTATTTCTTTTATCAATACTTTTGTATCAATACTTTTGCTCTTGTAGCCCATGAGGCTCCTATGAAGTAAGACATGATACCACGTATTTATACATGTACATTTGGACGTGTATTTATACATGTTATACACGTTACCGTGTACTTGTACATGTATATATGTGATACATGTACTTATACGTTTTACTGGTTCTACTTTTTACATTACATTTACATATCTACATAACTATGATAGTACTATATTCAAACATAATAGTTTCAAATTACAAAATGCCAATTTCCATGTTTACATATTATACAGAGATTCTCTGAAAATGCATATTTCTTATGTTTTTATTAGGTTTCTAATAATACATATTTAAAAGTGCAATATGTTTAGAAAATATTTAGAAGAATATGAACATAAAACAGCATCTGATAATAAATCTTCGTTGCCACATTTTTCTTGTATGTTCTTACTTATCTTCGCTATCTATGCCACATTGTACGAAATTACAATAAAGCTATACTTTTAACTTTGAACTAATCGATTCAAAATAAAATCTTCTCATTTTTTCTAGACAATGAAATATTACATTAATTAGTGTGTAATTAATGTAAGTTATCTTTGTAATGTAACTAAAAATTAAGCTCTTTGTTTGACTAAAAGAAAAGTTATTGAAAATTAATCTTCTAATTACTAATTCTTGATCCTTAATACATGATTAAATATCAGTTTTATGGTTCAAATGTTATCATAATTTTCTTGTCGTGTTGAGCTTTATATACACTATTTTTGGGATAAAAGAAATATAAGTATGGCTGTAAATATAAGCACGAGTTAGATAAATAAAATGATAGAATATGCACGTGTAACGTTTATATTTGAACTTACTCGGTAAAATTTCAAAGTTGTTCCTCCTAAGGACGATGTCGCGTATAAGAAAAGGTTGAGTCTAAAATATTAGCTTATTTCTGCGTTAGAAACACAGCATGAGGTATAAAAGAGAAAACTATATACTATATTCCGAACATAGTTGGAAAAACGTTGAATTAAAATGCGTAGACATACCATGGATAGAATTAGCATTCTAGAATTTCTCTCCGTCATTCTCTTTGAATACTAATTGACTAAATTGTAATTTGTCAGTAAATTATACAGTTGAAATGTCGTTGCAAAATTAACAATTAAACAATTCCAAATAGTTGGAAATAATTGTTTCGATAGTCATTAATAACAATTCATGAAGCAAATACTTCTTACGTTAAGTACTTTGGAAAGTTTCACGCGTAATTTACCTTACTGAAAACCGTATTTATTCGTATTCACCTATACCTGTATATAGCTTGTTCATCGATTCATTTAGCAAGTCGGCAATCATTTATGAAACAGCAGCGTTGATTTCACATCGCAAGAAGTCCATAATAGCGTGGTCGAAATTAATGTTAACTAACCGAGTCGCTCTTTACTTCTGCACCTTCGATACTGTGTCCGTTCCTGACTTTTTGTTAGTCCGTTTAATCTGAGTAAGCATTCGATGCTATGAATGCATTCCTGGCGAATTGCATGGTGTACATAACGCCTGTCATGAATTTCTTGTTAATTGTAGTTTACTCGGAGAACGTCTGATTATATCCCGTTATAGCAAATATAATTTGATTATATTCTCGAGTAAACGTAGAGCGTCGAATAAGAAGAATGAAAATGTTAAGTATCTCGAAACGTATGTTTTATAACACTATATTAAATATTTTTCGTCTTAATTAAAATGTCCTATTTATCATTCCGAAATATCCCAGAAAACTAAAGTTCTATCATTTGCTTTGTGACATATTTATCTTTTCTCGTTTAATTAAAAATATTTAGTCATTATTCTGTAACAGTCTGTACAATATAACTTTACTTAAAAGATTAAAAACACGGGAAACTACAGTAGGAGCATTACAATTTTTTTCAGAAAATCCTCGGAGGTTTCCTAATTTTGAGAAACCACAGCAATACGGACGATACGTTTTTACCCATAAATGCCGAAAATACCAAAATAAAATTTATTATGAATTACGTATTTATATTCCACGAAAGTGGTGTTCTCGATTAAAAATAAGAACATACAGAGTCTAACATAAAGTTTTGGAAGATGCAAGAATATTTTTCAAATTTGTATATTCTAGTGACCTAATCATAGAAAATGGTGTATGGTTTAATAACGTGAATTTAAAGCGAATAATTATGTGTTATTGTAATTATAAAGAGAGATTGTAGCAAAGATTCATACACAGAATGTGTCTTATAATACGGATTGTATTGTATGTGTAAACTTCTGTTTCACTTTGACAAATGAAATTTGAATTCTGTCTTAAGCCTCGTTCAAATTAATGCAAGTAACTCGAAACCCCTTTATGTATTTGGTTAACTTGAAATATCCTTTCATATTGTCACTCTTATCTTTATTTCATCAAGTCACTTGACTTCAAGCTTCAAGGAAGTTTGTCTGGTTTTAACTATTTCCTCATTTGAAGGGAATAGCAGTTGTTATGTTATTCCGAGTTTCGTACTTCTTGACGTTAACTACCTACACCAAGTCGATTTCTTTTGAACTTTATATTCAGTCACATGTACAATTTATATGCATAAAATTTGTATCATATTCAGAATTATAATTAACATTATAATTAAGATCTTACATACATATTGTATAACCAATACCTTTATTTTTCGTTACACATTTATTTGAAACCCCGCTGGGGGTAACCATCCACATGTTATATGCCACTAAACTATATTATTTTACCAAATGTCCTACTGGACAAATTGTAAAATTTAAATAAATAAATAAGTAAAAACATTTATTTGAAGCCACGTTACTTTAATTCAAACGGTTTAAATTCGAGTAACTAGACTAATCTGGTGAAGCTGAGTTTAACGAACCACCTGACAGGCATCTTATGATTGTACGCCAAGAAAAGATAATTATGCGCTCTTGAAATTCGATTCTATCCACGCTTGAAAGCGCTGATATCACAATTCGTAGTTTTCTCTGGAATGTTCATTGTGATTTTTCAGTTAAGTTGTGCGAGGGAACAGATTTTTGCTTTTTAAATCAGAATTAATATTTTCGGAAATATAACTTCAATAAAGACTTCGCTGAATTGATGGAATAGGATTTTGATGTTTATTGACAGAGGTGTGACATGTGATATTATTATTTATCGCATGCACGTTGAATGTTATTAGGCATAATATATTCTTATCGACAACAAAGAGCAAATGATATGCATCGATTATTGAGTCCAAATTCATCAATATTCACGGAGAATGAAAGAGAGAAATTCTAAAATAATAAACAGTGTTGTCCACTTGCCACGCAAATTGTTCTTTTTTTTTTATTTTTATTTTTGTGATGTGTGAAATATGACAATTCAGTGTCACTAATATAAGTAGCAAACACGATTTTCGCTAAAAGTTTAATTTTGAAATATGTTCCTAATTTCCTGTCATTATATTATTATGACATGCATATAGTTGACAAATAATGGTAACTTACATCACAATATACACACACATACAATACATGCGTACATATTAGAATTACATAATTTGTAAAGTCTTTAATACCAATTGGCTTCTTTACGTAGTCTGTTCATTAATCAGATGAAATTCTTCTGAAAAATAAAAATACACTCAATACTGATTCAATTCTTACGACATGAATTGAAAATACGAAAAAGTTGTTAAAAGATAGCGGGAGCATAAAATACAAAGTAGAAGAAAGAGACAAAATTATAAAAGATGCAAAACTGTAACAGACTTGTAGAGGAAATTATTTCAAATTATGTATACTGCTCGTTAGAGGATTTCAGCTTCTATTTTTGGTACGGTAGTGTCAATGGCGAATACAAGTAGTAACCGCACATAGAGCATGGCCAGTCAGAGAACGTAAATCTCACGGTGGAAAACTAAAAGGCGGTCACACTGGCCATTCCCGGTTGAATTTTCGATTCGTTGAGCTCTAACTTTGTCTACCTAAGCGCTTAATCTCTGCGCGAAGCAATTTATGTTATTGAAACGCCTGTCGACTCTGCGCTCTGTAATCACTTGCATACGAGATAAACTGTAAACCACTAACCAGACCACTCAATATACTCTACATTCCTATTTTAATTAATTGCTTGTAATCATTGATAGCTTATGTATTACTTAATGATAACTAGGCCCTGTTGCACACTATCAGGCCTTCCACTTGACTGAAATGAACCGAGTGTTCGATTTACAATTTGTCCAGAAGGGCATTTGGTAAAATGTTATAACTTGAAAAATATAGCATGTGGATGGTTACCCCCAGCGGGGTTCCATCTTCCAGGTTGTTTATTGTATTTCTATTGTGAGGTCTGCGGGATGCTTCTTCTTCGGTCTTCTTTCTATTACGGTTTCATTTGTTTCAGCTACAAGCTGGTTTGGGTGTGTTGCGAGTCTTTCTTTGTACTTTTTTGCGTATCTAGCGATTTCCTCTTTGACTGTTGGAATTTTTAGATCTTTTCGTATATCTTCATTTCTGACGTACCATGGAGCGTTAACTATTGTTCTTAAAATTTTTGCTTGCTCTGTCTCTATTTTATTTATGTGACTCGTTGCTGCCGTCCCTCATAGTGGGACTCCGTATGTCCAGATTGGTTTGATTATTGTTTTGTATATATTTAGTTTATTCGTTATACTTAATTTAGATTTTCTATTGGTTAACCAGTACATCTTTTTCCTTATTTCACGTATTCTGTTTATTATTGATTTTATGTGATGCTTCCATGTAAGGTGTGTGTATAAAAGTATTCCTAGATATTTGACTTGCTTTGTTTGTGCTATGTAGACGCCGTGAAATAAGTTGATTATTTTATCCTTTTGAAGCAAATAATTTTTGCTAGGAAGATATCATCACAAACAACGGACCTTGTTTGCATATTTCATTATGCAGATTGTCATTATACATATGTACGTCAAACTTGAAGCAGAGGAGAGATACATATAACAAATAACCCTTGAAAATGTGAACAGCAAAGGAAACAGTGATGTATATACGTATATGTTTCACATCGACAGAACTGATTTTATGACCCTTGTTGAGATTAATCATTTTCTGTTCTTCTCTGTGAGGATTATGAACTATTAAAATCTAGACTCCCATTTTTTACCTCCCATATATATGTGTTACGTCGGCCGACTTTCTACCTGGGCCAGGCTACATACCGCGGGCAGGATGGCAGCCAGATGTCCGCACATCCTTGTCGCATATCCTCCATAGCCTCAAGGACCCGTCATAAACCTTAGGAAATTCTGGCTAAGATCCTACGAGCCGGATGTAGCATCCGTTTAACAACTATTCTAAGGTTTATTGTCTATTACGGGAAAATTAGTTTTTCGCACGTACGATGCCTCCTACTATCAACTTTCTTCCGAGGGCAGTTAAGATCCTTCCTAGTCTACCAGTCATCTTATTAACCAATGAGAAACAATGTCCACTACCCTCACTTTCCTAACCAAAAATGTTATGAACAAATCCGCTGATCCCATGGGCTAGACACACCCATCACTAGGTCTCCTCCGACATAGCATCGTAACTAAAAGTCAGTCGTCACTTAACGTTAAATCAGTCAACAAGTCTGTAAAGGGTTCTACCCTTAAGTCAAGGTCGTCGTTCGTCGTCAGAACAGTCAAGTCTGTAATGGGTTCTATCCTTAAACATTTACTTAACTCGCACCGACGCATCAGTGTAATTCCTTATATTTAGTAAGCTGCTGGAATAAACAATAATTTATATTTGTTAAATCAATGTAAATTCAATCAAACCACCCCTATTATCGTAATAGAAATAAGGGGATCGATCAGTTCGTGGCGTCGATTGGTTTAATCGTAACGGGAATTTACGACTCCCGTTGACGTGCTTCCTCGCGATCGTGTCTCTCCGCGAACGGTCGTAACAATATGTAAAATTAATAAATATATATTCTAGATTAATCACATAAAGATACAGTAATTTGGTTTTCAAATTTTTCAATTTTAAATTCAATTCTATTCAGAGATAGGTAAAAATAAAAGAATTTTGTATACTTTCTTTAAAGAATAAATTAGATTCTTCTAATGTTTCATTTGTGTTTTTCATAATAAAATTTTAAATAATTTCTGTAGTTTTTATTTACACAGTTTTGTTTCATACAAATTCCTAATTAAGTATCTTTTTATTTAAATCAAACAGTAGATTTTGAACGCCAAATATTGAAATACAAACAATACACGTAGAATCGAAAATTTAACGATTGTTGGAAAACTAAAAGAATTTACGAATGAGGTCAAGAACCATAAACAAGTTTTCCCAACCACAAAGAATCGCGCATTGCTGTGACATGTATTGACAAAACTTTATTTTCCGTTCGTATTTGCGCACAGTTTCCAGCAAATAGATTTGACCGTTTGTCTACGATTTTATTCACACATACGTGAATGCGAGCAAACCACTTTCCGCGAAAATGGAATCCAAAAAATAAAATACATAAAAGAGAAATAGAGAAGCTATCGAGAATATATTCGAGAAAGTGAAGGCAAACAAGCAAGAAGAGCCGAATGATCAAAGTCACAATTTAATTCGATTAAGGTTTATTCACCAAAACCTTTTCTACTGCGTTTATGTTTTTTTTTTTTTTATTCTTTTTGGACGTTTTATTGTTATTTCAGAAGCACAAATATTGTCTCTAAAGATGTGCACAATTCAGATTGAAAAAAAAAGGAAACATAAAATATACCTACATTATCGCTAATAAGTATCCGAAAACTTTAGCCGATTTATAGAAACAGAACAGAAATGTTAGTAGAATGCATGAATTAATGATAAACTAATAGTTAGAAGCAATCTTTATCACTTTCTTGTATAATCAACAAATCGTAATCGTTTGTTTAAAAATTTACTGGTAGTATATATTAAAATTTGAGACATGATTCATCGATGTATCCACTGGTTCTAAAAATATCATTGCTGGAATTGCATAATCTTTTTTATTTCCAATAGCAGTAGAAACAACTTAGACATTTAACCTAAGTGAAATATGTTCATTTCTGCAGTATTTTTGAACGCATATGTCCACCCGTTACCGTAAATATACGATGGATCAGACCAAACATTTTCGGAAGGAATTTGTCTGGGTGTTACAAAACCTAGCACACACGCGAAGGCATTTAAAATACAGAAGACATTTTTCTTGTAACTGGCTCGGTATTTCCAGTGGGAGAGAGAATGTAGGCAGCAGTTCGATGCGGTCGAAAGACAAAGGAATGATAAATCGTTACTGTGTCTCGCGAATAAAGTCTTTGCAACTGGCCGTGTGCGAATCAGTACGTACGTATTACTTGGTATTATTGTGCGAAACGCGGCCTGTGTATTTCATTCTAACGTCATCGGCATGCCAACGTGCAGGTGCAGTGCAACGACAGGACCGCTGCATCACGCATCATAGTCGCTAAATAAGTTTGAAAGCCGCCGGTGATAAATTTTCATTGTACCTTCATCGTACGTCATATATTTCTTAGCCCTCTACCGTGTTCGTATAAATTATCGGAAACATTTTTTCAAACGGCGTACGCTGTAAATATCGCAACATGAGCAAGTCAATAATTCATTGACCAAGCAATTCGAGTATTCGAATGCAAAACAAGAAGTGTTAGTTAAAATCTTATTGAGATAACTTATAGACTGATCTTTAAAGATATTGAAGCACAATGTGAGAGCTATAGCTGAAAGACATTGTGAACCAACTTTACATTAAAGCCATCCTTTCATTTGATTTGAGGATTAAACATGTATTTTTGCGACTTTCTTGAACTTATATGAACTTATCGATAACATTAGTTATGCAGATCATTAAACTAACACCATACAATACAATATACCGTAGATTCGTTACTTATTTTTGAAGGATTTATGTCTTGGAATCTATAAAAGTCTTTTTTTTTTTTTTTTTTTTTAGTTCAATGACATAAAAGTCAGGAAATCAGTAAAAATATTTATTAGTCGACTTAAGTGAATTTTTTGTCTAGAATTAGGTATTATTAATCGTATTGATATCGTTCTGGTATCTAACTGGATATTGTAAATATAATTTTATTCTACCATCTCCTAGGAAAATTCATCTTAAAAATTCGAAAATGTGTCAATATATTATATTCCTTAATTATTATTCTTCTACAATATACGTATGTAGGTGACAATCTTTCGCATGCAGTTCCAGTTACGCGTAAAAGTTCATATAAACCAATTAATTAACCCAACATTAATACATACACAATGCACTTGATTGACTTTTAAAATTTGTTATGCTTGTTTGCAAATTTTATTTACATAAATTTGTATACAATCAATGATCGATGATCCGGTATTATACATCCCATGTAGGTGCCATATCTACCTTTTTTCATTCATCTTCTTTTTTTTGCCTCTTTCCGTCTATTTATACAATTCCGAATTCGCACTTCTATATTTTCGCCAAGTTTCTTCCCAATATTTCGTATTGATTTTGTATGGTAAAGACCACGTTCAATCGAATGTTGTAACTGTTCAACAGCTCGAATCTGGTCAACGACTGTAATCTGCTCAACGGCTGGAATTTACTCACTTAAACTAATAAGCAGTCTTCTCTCTCTCAAAAAAAAAAAAAAAAATCCGCTGCCGTCAGATCTCATGAACAAGGAAGCCGCGTGCAAAGAGCAGGTCTACATTCTATCCACAGTGATTCAAACTTTTCGTTTAAAAATTAGTGATGCGGCCGGCTATGTGAAGCACCATCGTGCATAAAACAAATGAAGTGACGACTCTGCGGTGATATATTTTCATGTAATTCGCTTAGGAGACATCAACATAAAAATTGCAAATATGCTGTTGGACTTTTTATCGATGCAGGCAGAAAGGTAGAGCCAATAATATGATTTTCGATTATTTCTGCTCATACGTTTATTGTGAATCGTCCTGGATTAAAATTTTCAACCATTGCACGTACATTTGTGCAAGTCCAAATCCTGACATTTTGTCGATTGAGGATGCTACAATTTGAAATACTGCTTTCATCCGTAAATGATACTCTCCAAAATACACGCTCCAAAAAGTGTGGATCGCGTTGCAGCTTATGCAGCATCCAACGGCAAAAACTTCGTTGAGTGGTGTAGTCATTTGGTTGGAGTGCTTGAACGTAGTGAATTTTGTAAGGACGTAAGCCTTCTTCTCCAATTATGTGTCGCACTGACAAGTGAGTGATTCTCATTCGACGAATTATTTTATGTAGGTCTAATAGTGGATAAGCACAAGCAAAGGCCATGATTAACCTGTTTTTCTTTATGTCAATTGGTGCGCAGTTGACCTGCATACATATGTCACAATATTAAATCATGATCACCAAATTGTCAGCATAACAGTTAAAAATCACATCGTCATTGGACGCATCGTGGATTTATACTTACTTTTTATACACCCTGTACATATATATGGTTAGTAAATAGCAGACTATTCTAATATAGTACATATTGTATGTATAATATGATATTCGTTAATAACCCTCAGAGATAGGTGTAACTTTAAATAAATAAAATGCCGTGAATAATTATAAGTTCAATCGTATTTTAAAATTTTTCGTAATATTAAAACAAAAATTACCAAAATTGTTTATATAATTTCATTATATTATAATATAAAACAAAATTGAAGATACAAGAAACAAAAATGTTCTTTTTTGAAGCCTGGAAAAAATGAATGTTTCTCTTAAAATTATGTTTTTAGCTGTGAAAAGATATAAACTCGATGTTAATTCTTCAACATTTCGTAAACTTTTTCTTATTTTTATTTACTTCTATTAATTTATTCGGTACACTACCCACTAACTTATTTTTTTTTTTTTTAAGTTCAACAATATTTTCCTAGATAGGTGACTTCTCCTGATCGTAGACTTTTCTTCCTGGAATAGCCCACAGGTTCTCGATTTGGTTCAGATCAATGTTCAATGCTGGCCATGGTAATAATTCTATTTCGAAATCTTGAAACCACTTTTCTGTAGTGGCGATTGTATGAATAGGAGCGTTATAATGTTGAGAAATTGTCTTCTTGTCTTCTATTTCGCAGAAAGGCAATAATTCGTTATGTAACATCTGATATCTTATAGCGTTCAATTTACCCTGCACAATAACAGTTTTACTTAACGTGTCAGCAATATCAAGCGTATAACAGGCATGGTCAATCATTTCTTAGAAATATTGAAGAAATAATGCAGAAAATGCGTTAGAGTGTAATGTTATTCACAATACTGTAAAATAAAAAAATATATTTCCAACGTAAAATTAAATTGTTCGTAACTTGAAAATAAGCATCAAATGAGACTTTTGTACATGAACTTTTTTTATTATCTTGATATTTGGAATCACGTTTTATAAATATCGCCTATATTTTTTAGCTCTTTGTGTAAGCATAGACAAATTTTATAAATCTAAAAGTGAATAGAATTTAAAGTACACGAAAAATTGGGGCACAGCTATTTCATTGTGAAATGTACCAGTAACGTCCCATTTTTAGTGAAAACAGCTTGCTAGATACATATATTGCAGTCATTTATCGCTTTTCACGGGTTACATTCTGCCTATTAATTGATTTTGGGATATTGTATAATAATCGCACAAAAAGTAATACGTACCTAATTATATCCGAATAAGATACACTTCCTCAAATTTTTATTTAAAGAAAGAAAACAATATTTATATTCGATGAGGCAAATTGTTCCGTATTACAACGAAATTGCTGTGAATGTTAACAAATTTTTATTTGCAATTAGGTAGTAAAATCAACATTTGATTGAATTTGTTTTATAAAATTGTGTAATGTTAAATGTTAATGTAAAATAATGTTAAATCTTACAAATCAATATACACACATGTATGTAAAGAAAATTTTAATTATTTTTATATTCGCATAAACGTAGAAAAGTTTTGTGAAGTTTCCTAGACTTAGTAGTACATTTGGCATAGTGCAAGAAAATTATACTAAAGCAGTATATGCACAAACTTGTAATTATTTCGTATAATTTTAAATATGTAACTGATAAGTTTTTTCATCTATTATCTTATTGGTAAACTACAAACGACAAAGAGTTTAAATATAACACTCTGCAAAGTGCACTTGATGCACTTTTCTTGTCAAAGTTTCCCATGTGAAAACATAGCAGCGCAAGATCTAATCTCAGAAAGGAAAGAATTGCACCTCCCAGATCCATCAATCTTCAAGGATAATGTTCATTTAACCATCGTCACACTTATCTTCCGTAATAATGTTTCAGCTATCTATCGTTTAATTGTATCCGCGCCCACACGCATACGCACACATTCGTCAGTGAGGAAAGAATGAAACACTTAAGAATAATTGACAAATCTTCTCTTATGAAGATAATTTGAAAAAAGCTTATTTTAAAAATACTTCTAATGGTGAGGTGTTTAAATATTATGTTAGAATTGTTAAATTGTGGAAAGATATTTAATGAATATCATTTATTTAGTTTTATGTTTAATTACTTGTAGTTGGATCTAACATTAATGAACGTTTAAACATTTGATGCAATTCGATCAAAAAATTGATATTTTTGTTTTATTTTCAAAGTTATGTTATGTTTGAAGAACATTTCTCTACTGTTGATTATTTACTTCTTGCCATAGGATAAAATACTGTGCTAAGCTTAAGCTGAAACAAGGAATACATCTGCTTAATTCAACTTTCATGTTTATCTATTACGAATGTCTAAAACTTCATAAAGCTTATATAAACTTTTAGTGTGATTAGAAATACATATTTCAATTACTATCATATCCCCGCATTGAAGAAATATAATCACCTAACTCCGAACACACCCAAACCAGCTAGTTGCTGAAACATAGGAAACCGTAATAGAAAGAAGACTGAAGAAGAAGCATCCCGCAGACCTCGCAATAGAAATACAATAAACAACCTGGAAGATGGAACCCCGCTGGGGGTAACCATCCACATGCTATATTTTTCAAGTTATAACATTTCACTCAATGTCCTTCTGGACAAATTGTAAAATTTCAAATAAATAAATAAAAAAAACCTAACTCCGCAAGATTGGGTTTCATTAGTCTTTAATTATTACTCTTTTATCTATACTAACTAATATTAACTATTGTTTTTATCAGTACCTATTAATTGTATATGGTTGCCAGATGATAAGATCAAAGGCTAAAAAATTAGTTTAAAGAGGTTCATACAAGATATATTTTATTTGCAATAATTTGGAAGCATCCAAACACATATGGACGGTTTTACTTGAACTGTATTAATGTTAATCTAACAAAAATAGTTTTTTAATATTTAAAATTCAGTATGGCATTTACATTATATTAAGTAAAAAAATAATAGATTAGATTTGACGCCCTTTCGCTAGAGGTAAAGTTAGGTTTCAACACCAGATGTAGATTTCAACATTATCCCTTACCTTCTTCACCATTTCCAAGGAGTATAGTTTCTCCATCTTCTCTTCTCCATGTAATATTTGGAGTTGGGGATCCTTTAGCAGCGCAACGTAATGTAACGTTGCTTCCTTCTCTGACTATCATATCCGTACTTGTCATATAGTCTAAAATATCGGGCGGAACTGAAAAGAGAAAAATTATAAATTACACTAAAAAGGGAAAGGTTACCATTATAAATTATTACGTTAAATCTTTCTAAAGATTCCAGTCGGATTTTTCTGTCGCATTTTAGTTCGCTGAGATGTAAACTTTTATTATTCTGTTTTAAATGATTCTTATGTGATTTATAAATAAAGATCTAGTTGAAAATAAATATGCATTTGTATTTTTAACGTAATCGACGACGGAGAAATTCACAAGCGAAAATAATCCTGGCAAGTTTCAACAGCAGAACAAAAATATTATTAAGACTAAGAAATTGTATGAAGTTTCCAAATCGTATATTCTTTCAAAAGATATGGAATTACTAAAGAAAAATCTGCAAACTAGAAACATTAATTATATTTGAGTATGATTAAAATAGGAAAGTACTTTCCCATCTCTGCTTCAACAATACTTTAAAGATATTTTCAATGATATTCAAAGTATTAAAGTAACTTAGTATTAAGCATTAAAAATACTTCTTGTGTGAAATTCTATAATATTTGCCCTTATAGTGGTAAAAAGTAGGTGTAGGTGTCACAAATTTGAAGAGTTTCAAAATATTTACGACAAAGATAGTAATAAGGGCTACAAATAACACAATTTATGACACGAAAGGTTAAAAATACAAGAACCCACTTTCATAAGAAACTGAGAACGCTTTTAGCGATAGAGAAGTAAATTAAGCTTGAGAAGATTAAAACCATTTTTCAGCAAAAGATCCGATATTATTTTTTGATCAACCTAATACAGAGTGCTTTGGACAGTAGTACACGTCCCATTACGCGGGGAGTAAAATTAGGTAATGGTGTTCCAAGCATTGCTCTAACCACTAAACAGAAATTTGGTCAGAATTAAGAAGAAGTACTCACTTTTCCCAATTCTCAAGAAACAAATGTTAAAACCACCATAAATATTTCTTAAAGTAGATAGTCAATAACAAGACCCTCATACACTCTCAGCTACTATTCTAACAATTATTATAGTATTGTTCTTTCATTCAACAGCGCAGCAAATACGGATATAATGCTGCAGCAATTAATTAATTAATTAATTTAATTAATCAAGAATCTTTAATATCTATAAGTAAATATTTGAGTACGTTAAAAAATTAAATTAATTATGTATATGAGATGTATGTAAATAAACATAAAGTTTTAAATGAGAGGAAGATAATCAATAATATATCAAAATCAAAGAAAAATATATTTAACATCTTGAGATCTTGTCGAACAAGTTGCCAATATTTGAATCATTGCCCAAAGCAATGTTTGTTATCTGATTTTATTATCGCAGAAGCAATTATGTTTACTATACTATGTTCAAAATCCAATTATCCATTTAAACCCAAAGCTACTAAGAAATACATCCTATCGTTCTGTTTAACTACTTCATCACTCTGTTTCTTGCTTTTCCTTTCTCTGTTTTCTCTGCATTTTTGCTCCTTTTAAAAACAGCAAACGGAAACGTACAAGTACACATACATGTACAGTGTACAACATGCGCTCCACTCAAATTTGAAGCGCATCAAATTGAAGAATAGTTGTAAATGAAAAAGGAAGTGACCTTAGTTAAAACGGTATTGTTCGACAATTATTTGGTATCTGTGAATTTTTACTTACCAAGAAGTTTGGAAGAAAAAGTTTACGCAACAGGAAGTAATATGCATTAGGAATTAATGGAAAGAGCATGTAATACATTTTCAGAAATTAAAGGAAATTAATACGAAATCCATACTCTGAACTGGAACTATAGAAATAGGATTTTCACAAATTATGTTTACAAAACTCTCGTACTATGAACTTCCAGAATTTAAGAACTTCGAGAATTTTAAACTTTTGTGAAATATTAGAACATTACAAACTACGTAAAATTACATGTACTTGTGTATTTAGAACTTTCTAATAAGTAAACGTTATTACTTTCTTATAAATATTTAGTGCTGAAAGACATTTTTAATTCATTTGCTAAACGTCTGACTCTAAGAACAGTGTGGGATCGTTAAAAATGTTGCTACTATTGCCACTCGGGCTTTGGTAGTAGCAAGATGATTCTGAATGTGATTACTTGCGTGGTATACGTCTTGGCTAAGGATGTTTCAAGCACTTATCCTAGAATTGTTTCCAAGTTATACAATACTATTTGTTGATCACTATCTTTGCCTTATCGATTGATCAGAAAATGCTCCAAAGTAAATCCATGAATACATCTTGACCATCGCCATTCATCTGAGTGATAGCATTAGATACGAAACAGTAATTTCTGGACTATAATACATTAATGGACGAGTGCAAAATCAACAAAAAATTTCAGTACTTAAAAAAAGATATAACAAAATATTGGCAATAATAAAATCACCTCATCAAGTACTATGCAACATAAATAATTATATTTAATTTCTGGTTTCTATCACAGAATACAACATTATATCGTATGAAAATATGGAAATGCATCATAGCAAACTAATCTTTCGCATGTAATGCATCTTTTTGCACAATTTTGAGATGTCTGAACTATACAAGTAGATAGTTCTATCCCTTTATGCCGAACCTCTCCGTCACAGCCGCAAGATGTAATCGAGCATTCTCGTGAATTTTCCGGGTTGTTTGTTGCTTCCGGTTGTTCATAAATATTTTAGCATTTCAAAAGAAGCAAAAGCGTTGCTTTCATCAAATTAGAGTATCAATCTCCCCAATCTTTTTTGACGAATCACTGCACTTATAGAGCATCATATTGAATAATTATGTTATATTTACCAATAATCATCGACTGGTGACTCGGGATATTTTGTCTATCTTCTGTTCATTAGTCAGTAGGTCCATTTTCAATCTATCAGCAGCACTAATTTCTTTAAAATTGTATTCCGATATTATCTTTTATATAGAAATTATGTGATGCATATGACGCATGTAAAGTATTATTAAACAACATCTAATTGTTGTATGTTTCAACATATAAGGCCCGGTGTAGACAAGCGACTTTTTGACATTGTTTTCTCGTTGTATCGCATGTCTTCTTTCGTTTCCCCATTTAAAAACAACAAAAACAAATGTATGATGCAACAAGAACGCGACGTCAAAGAATCGTTCGTCTACACCGGCCTCAAGAAACTTAAAATATTATCAATATTATGTATATATATTACAACAACCAACTAAAGATAATAAATTATATTAGATACGTGATATAATAGAATACTAAATTGGTGAACTTGTTGAATATACTTCTTCACCTATTTAGATGCGCTTGAAATTTATTGTCAAGATCATCACTCCGAACATGTTTTTCCTATACATATGTATAACGGGTAGTCGGTCATAAAATTTTGAATTATACAGAAAACTATGTTTGGTAGCGTATACAATGTACTTTGTAAGAAGTAGATTTTGACAAATTTACTGATGGAACACACGTCGTACTTATTTGTGGGAAATCCAATATATTTTTCCTTCTTTATAACATCACTGGATTTAGATTCACTCACGTATACCGTCCCTACACGGTCCGCTTACGCTTTCTACCAGCTGTTACCACTTAAATATTCTAACCCTACCTACCCCTTTCCATTTGGAATTCAGTGACTGGAATTTTTAGTATTTTTTCGCTGTTTATATGCCACTATAAAGATATTAAAAAAAGTTCCTGTTAAAATTCATGAAAAGGTAACACATCGACAGCTTCACGCGACATGATACCTGACATGCTTTTCCATATAACCCGATAACTAAGACCAGGCACCCGTTATACGTATAGAAAAAAGTACTTCATAATAATGATCTTGACAACTTATTTCAAAGATATCTAAGTCGATGAGGAGGTAGTTATTCGACAGGTTATCATTAAATATCATTTAATATATGAAATGTAATGAATAACCAACCTACAACATCCAAGTAACCGGTTTGACTCTTCATCGGATCGGTGTTTATTTGACACATGTAGGCACCTCGATCGGATTCGCTCACGTCGCGTATGTGTAAATGCCATGTTTTTCGCTCAGTATGCGTTACTCCAATCCTATGATTCTTTGTAATCACGTGATTAGCTATTGTTAAAATAGTTTGTGTATCCACTCGCAACCATGCTACCTGAAAAAAGAATAAGAAATAAAGATATATAGTTTACTTGAACAATCTAAATACACAGCAATTTTATTTAATAATTTATTTACATGTACAATATTAAATTTGTTTGAATTTTCATTAACTTGAATTGTTAATGTCATATTATTCATAATGTTGCAGTTACAAATGTATTTTTTATTCTTATTGTATGCAAATGTGTTAATATAACAACAAGGCGATCAATTATAAATATCTATGATAGGAAAACTGGATATAACCCGTTTTGAGAATGTATTAATTAAAATTATTTTACCACAGTCAACTGTTTCAATTTGAAGTTTGTATAACATTTGTACGTCATTTTATGTAATAGGACTTAATGTTTTCACAGTCAATAGAGATAGACACGTGATAAAGCCATAATACAGTGTAGGAGTAATTTATGGAAACAGGGTCCGTTCTTCCTTTGATCTAATCCTTTTGTTGATATTACTAGGCTGACAGCATTCCTACCTTGTCAAACTGTCAGTTACTGAAGTGATTAAGATCGTTGAGGTCCTAGAAGGACTATTTTGATTTTGAGATATTCAGTAACTCGTTACTAACACAACTAACTCAACATCAAAATGCGAGAGATTAATATGATTATTAAAAAATACATATGTTATGTTATTTCTCTTATGGAATAATTAATAACTAAAAATAATTTTGGTGTTACTACTGTTAAGAAAATACTATAATATTATGTTACTATAACATTAATAATGAAGATATACTTTTAGGAAGTAAAGTATGTTGGTTACTTTATAAAATCTCTTTGGTACCAACTCGAATATTTAAATCTTTACTTTTCACATTTGATATTTGTGTATTTATTATAATAAAATTATATATTTACTAAATATAATGATCTTATCTTTCCCTTGGTCTTCGAAAATAAAGCAACGTGATAAATATAAATATTAAGTTATTAAAAAATACTATCCAGTAAAGACGAACGGTGTTTGACATAACGCAAAATAAAATAACAGAACAATCTTAAAGTAATCGTGTATCGACAACAGTGCTAATAAGAGAACTGACGTAAATAGCAATAGAAAACAAAGCCGAAAACACAATCTTTTTATTCTCTTGATTTTCGTTTTATTTCGGCATCAAGAATCAGCCCTTAAATTATTTTTAAAAAGTAACTGAACACCCTGTATAACATATTGTACACTATACAGGCTATTATGACCTGACGTATCCGTCAATGATCGACGATTTATTATCATCCAAGACTTCGATCTATTTTATTAGATATCTAAAATTACGGTCATGGAGATGATTAAATAAAGTTTTAGACGGTGCATTAAAAAACTGAAATTTATAACACAATGGAAGCAAATATTAAATTAAATAGATATTTATGCAATATTATGTTTTATTATTATATTCTAATAATTTAATATCGTTTATATGATTTGAATAAAATTTTCTAGAAAGAAAACTAGAAAATATCATGTACACCTATAATCAAGAAATATTTTATATTTAATAAATTGGTGTTCAATTAACGAAAATAATAAATTAATAAGTATAAGACACGTATTTACCAAAGCATAAGTCAATATTAACGGAACATAACAAAATTAAATGAGTGCAACAATTTTACAAATAATCGGATTGACGTACAGATATTTTTACATACATATTTAATACTTTCAATTAAAATATAACATGACTATTAATTATAGTATTTTGAAACATCATTTAGCCAATCTGTTTGAACAATGAGTACCATAATGTATAGCGTCAATAGGATACAGCGCCAACCAATCCTGATTTATAGTCCGCCGCGCGCCGTTACCGTTCGGATAGGATAATTAGAACGTGGCTGTAAGAATTCAGCCAACAAAATTTTTCCTCTTCAAGTCGAGAGCAAATTCTCGTGTTTTTAGAAAATTCCTTCCTTAATCATTCCTCCATCTAGTCCATTTCTTCTTCTATTTCTCCCTTTTCTCACTTACTTATCCTAGTATTTGTTTCTTCGTTTTTCATTTCTCTCAGTTCCTATCCAATTAATATGCCACGATTTATGTTCTATGGAATTTATTTCACGCTTGAATATCAACTTAACATTTGCTAGCTTCTAATTAATGAATATAAAATACTAACATATTCACTAGTTTGACCATTTTGTTATTAGTAGTAGCCTTTAAAATAACTGAAGTACTGATTCGATTAGCAGTATTGTTTAATTAGTAAAACGTTCAATAATAATTGGAGGATGTGATGCACTATATATGTATATAGCACAATGTTACATGAACGATAGTGACGGTCATATACTTACGGACAGTAGCAAATTCAAATTTTGTTTACGGGATTGCAAAGTTAGATATAAGCAAACAAAAGTTTCTTGCATGAGGAGTAGATTTAAACATTACTCTATATGGTAGCCAAACAAAACTTACCTTTCGATATTAATACATTTTATTACGATTTTTAATACCAGCTGCAATATTTTGAGCGAGCGTGCTTTTCATGTTTTACACATTTATTGGTTTTTAATTTATAATACATTAATATCTAGATTGTATAGCTTTTCGTTTTATAGTTTCACCATATTTTGGTGGCATAAATTGTATTAATTTAATGCATCTCTTTCTCGGTATAGACTTTCGACCATTTTCGATAACAGTAGATACAATTCTTCTAAATTCGTTAGCTTTATTCCTTCACGAATTTGTTGACGTCGATCCATAACGTTTCCATCGCTTTATTTAATACTTTGTTCGTTTAAAAATTGTTTTACTACCCGAGCCATGTGCTTCGAATCAATATCGACTTGGTAGTTCCTGTCGTTTGGCATTCGATCACGGGCAGGTGATAGTAGCACAACTTTAATTATTTCTATGTACGTACGTAAAACAGTCCCGCTATGCGATATATGGTATCGATTCCATTAATAGTCATTGCACTCCAGACGAAGACTGAATCTCTCCACCACCTTCGATTGTGAATTTGTTACAATCTTTATCTCTTTCGTAGTGTCTTATATATATTTTTCTATCAAAATTAAATTGAACATTGTCTCATCCGTGAAAGTGATTTTAGACCACTGTTCCAGATCCCAATTCTAATGTTCTTTAGCAGATGCAATTCTTTCCCGTCTAATTACTTTGTGCGAATGAGCAAAACCCTCGTTAGCAATAAACATAAACGGCTTGTTTAGAGATTCCGCCCCAGGATGTGGTGGATTTCTTAAAACCTTTATTCATTATTGTGCGGACGCGTTTATCTCCGGTAGTGGACACAAACGTTGTGTACTGATATAGTTATTGTTATCAGCCACGGTATATCAGTGATTGGGTAAGAAGAATCGAAATTTACACTTTTTTAAACGCAATAGTACAGGGAACTTGTACTTTAATAAAAAAAGTACAAGTGTGTAATAGAGTACAGCATAATGTATGTATTTCGTTGTTTGTATTATGATGTTTCTGCTAACCGATTATTAGAATATGTATACTGATTGAATATTGAAATATGTCTATACTGATTGATGGTTCGAATATGTATACCGATGGAAAACTAGAATATGTATGTTCCGCCTGGATTGTCCGAGCTTTCAAGTTTGTTCAGGACAAACGTTGATTTGTTATTGCTAAAAATTAATTTTCCAATCAACGGCGTTCTGAATGGCACGAGAAATATCACGCTTTCTGACAGCTTCTATATTAACTTACGGTTGAACATATAATCCGATTCTACAATTTCAAATTACACAACGGAGAAATATTTTTTAAAATAATGAAACACGGTGATCCAGCGATTTCGGGTTTTATTACCACTATCTTTCAACTGTCGTCATCACATGTATAACATTCCTTAACACACGGTAACGACTAACCGGTACCAAATCCCAGCGATATTGCATCGCTCGTCTACGGAATAATACAGCATCGAACCGTGAGATCCTGTCTAATTGCACTTGTTTTCGTTATTCCTATGTTACAGTCTGTCACACAAGAGCGTGTCTGCGATATCTGCGAAACCTGACACCTAATCAGAATGAGATAAAAAGAATGTAAACAAACGAAAACTTCTCTAATACGCGTTGCTGAATACCTTTCAGTTTCATTTGAAACAGTGAAAGGAACAGAGCTTTTTAATATGAGTGCCGCGTACGCGAAACGTCGAAAATCGTCTGGCATGGGCGAATGAAAACAGAGATCGTGATTGGAGTAATATAATATTCACTGATGAATCTTCGTTTTGGGCATGGTGTCCTATTAGGCGTGCTTGGACTATCCATGGAAGAAGGATGATTCAAAGAAGTGTAATACACCCTATAAAAGTGCATGTTTGGGGTTGCTTTAACGCACGCGGTTTTGGGACTTTGTGCGTCTTTACAGACAATCTGAATGCACAAAAGATGGTGAAATTGTACCAAAGGGGACTTCTCACATCCGTGAAACGTTGGTTCAACCAAACCGAGGACCAATGGATATTGCAAGAAGACAACGACCCTAAACATCGAAGTCGCATCTGCACCCAATGGAAAGCGAAAAACGCCATCACAGTACTTCCTTGGCCATCGCAGTCCCCTGATGCAAACCCTATCGAAAATGTGTGGTCCCTAATGAAATGCAAGCTGAGAGGAAGACGTATCACAAAAATAAGAACACTTGTACATCACATTCGAAAGATATGGAGGTCGTTACCAGAATCCTACGCTCAAAAATTAGTCGAGAGTATGCCGAAACGATGTCAAGCTATAATCGCTAATGGAGGAGATTGGACACCCTACTAAGTAATAGCGTATTAGTGTTTTAGATGTAGATTCAATTCATATAAATTTTTTTAGAAATATATAAATATTTACAGAAATATCGCAGACACGCTCTTGTGTGACAGACTGTATTATTTTCCTTTACTTATGTTAGAAATTTCTGGAATATGTCTAATCCATGAATTACTCCATCGAGAGACAAAAATTTTTAAATTAACAGTGTAATACGGTACGTATTATGTCCTTAAGTATGTGTCCATTTAAATTGTTATGCACCTAAAGATGAAATTCTTATAAGTTTGTTAATATTGGCAGGTAGGCAAAAGCTTTTTTGGCTATTGAATAGAATATCAAGTATTTCTTAACATAGCACACTTACATACGTATCCTGTATACAAGTAACTTGCGTTTAACCACATCTGATTTTGTAATATCATAAATAGAATTTAAATGTCTCAAGTACTAAAAATAGCATATTACTTGCGAAAACAAAGCAAAGCAAAGCAAAGGAAAGCAAAGTAAAGCAAAACAAAAAACATCATATACAACATTAACATTTTTTATCCTTCGTTGCAATTTTTCTAGTCATATTTTTTCGTTATTAGAAAACTTTCTTATAAGGTTCTCATAAATCCTATTAAACGGGGAGTCTCAACAAATGTGATACAATAAGGATTCTACTTAAAAAGCAAGACAAAAATATAGAATAAAATTGTTTCATATTTAGCTCAATTTTCCTGAAAGGTTTATTGTATATTTTCTACTTGCTTTTCTAATAGCTTTATAATTGCGCCAGAAATTTTATATAGAAATTTTGATTAGTTAATGCATATATATATATGCATTATATATATAAAGTGATACATTATTAGCATATATGTATTAGATGGGGGGATAGAAAATATTTTTTCGTTATATTTCGCCCCTGCTACTGAAGAGCACAGTGTACATCTTTTACCCTATTGCGACAGCTGCTGAAAGCGACGTGGTATTCGAATAGTAACAATGGTAATGCATTCGTTGTATTTAATCAAGCGTCAAACAATCGTTCACGTTGAGTTAACTGAGCGTCACACCCAGCGAATCATCCACGTTCTGTGTGACCACGAGCCTGGATAAAATGGTTGCCGTTTGAGAGGCATTATTTCTCCCTAGCAACTGGTCCCTTGTCTCTCTCGATGCTCATCACAATACCTTCGCACAGACACTCCTTCATAGTAGTCGTATCATTTACAACTATTGTATTACATAGTCTTAAGATGTAATGGAATTCATCTTTATTTGTGAACGCTTTCCTTTCATTTATGAATCATAAATTTTGTGAACGAAAGTATGATTATTTCAAGTTTTAGAAATAGATTTATAGATTTCATAGCTATAATATAAAAATTTGTAATTGTATTCATAATTTCTATATTTATTTTTGTTGAGGTTATTAGATGTATAGGAATGCAAAGAGACGCGTGGATAAATTGTAAGATAGAAAATATATATATATTTTAAGCTGAAGTGTAAATACAAAGAAGGAATACAATATACATATATGAGCTGGTCCAGATCCGCACGCTAGCAGTGTTACTCTATAACTGAAAAACCCTGAAGCCAACGCCGCGCGTGCACCGCTTTTGATTTGTCCTTGACAGTCCCTTGTCTATGCGCTGTCGATGGCTTCAGTGCTTGAGAAAACTAAAGATCAGATGTAGAGTTTTCTTAGAAGTGGCGACCACTTCAACAATTTTGAATCAGTATTAAAATAATTATATATATTTTACATTCCCAATATTCCCGATATTAAGTCAAGCGTTGATTTCGATCATAAAAATGGTACATTAAAATACCAAATTTTAGAAAATTACTGTGTTACTCTTCATTGTAATTTTAAACGGAATATCGTCTCTGTCCAATGATTGCTTAGCAGAAAAAGTATACTATTAAACTAATACAAGCATTTCAGAAAACGATATTTTAATTTCACGCAAAATTTTGTCATACGTGATGTTATTGTTATTCGATTAAATTTTAATTACTCAATTATTCGATAAAATCGAATGTTACGAATGCTACGTACCTTACATGTATATAGTTATATACATACGTTTATATGTACGCATTGTATTGAAATATCATTTTATCGCTATACGAACATTATTACAAGTTATATTATATTCACTCAGTATTTGATTGAGTATAAAGCAAATAACCTGCAAATTTTAATAATCTCATAATAGTTTCGGCAGTTCGTAGTCTTGTGATGTATGTAGCTACGTATTATGTGTTACAAAACAGTAATTTGTGTATTGCTTAAAATGTATTTTTTTACATTTTACGACGTTTTCCACAAATAAATTAATTAATGCAGTAAACTAATTTACAATTGCGCATATAGTACTCGGAAATATGTGGCAGAAACGCAGGCAAAAAGTGCTGCTGAGCTTATATTATAGGTAGTATAATGCCTTCAAAATACAGAGGTTCAGCCAACAGGATGTATGTATTACGTCACGTTTTGTAAATTCTGGTCTCCACTAATTAAGGTGTCCATTCACTTTAAAGTCGTTTTAACTGTACCGGTGGGCCATTTTTTGTTTAAACATTTTGCTCGTTGGTTAGCATGTATGGTTCCTTTCAGCGAAGTGTAAAAAAGGAGCGCGTGAAACGTAATAAAAGTTCAATTTCTATCGAATTTTCAATAGAAACATCATTGGAATTTAGTTACTACACGATTCGTAGCAATTACACGTTCATTTACTCCATGCGTTTCATAGTGTAAGATTTTCCTGAGATTACACAATTCCTATTATGTGATTCCTGCTTCGTCTGCTTATTCTCTTTTGTAACCGGAGACAAAGGACCTTAATACCTTAAGCTTCGTTTCCCATTTTCTTGCACATGAGTGATTACCTGCAACTTTTTCAGTGAGTTCTCCAAAGAAGATCGTAACTTAAATCTACCAGCAGCAATGAGAATACGAGTATATTGCTAGTATGCATTATTCTCTCATGCGCTTAACTGCTTTTGATTGTCATACCTATCAGTTCAGACGAAGCAGATCACTATGCATTAGTATTTCAATGCAAGTATAACCTTTGCAAAATAACGTATATTACAATATCATATCAGCGTAATATTCTTTCCTACTTTCACATTGACAACCCAAACAACATTTCACTCTTGAACCTTTTTTAGGTTGAACCAGTTTATCTACATAATAAAAAGGGATGTTTACTTAAGGAGGATTAATGTACTCTAACTGTATTTTTATTATCTACAAATCTTATTTATCCAAAATTCATAATATCAAATTATATGTATAATATGAACAGTTTTACTGAAGGTTTAAAAAACAATGTAACAACGTTGTTCCAAATTATATTCATAATATGTAACAATATTGTTCCAAATGATTTCTTTATATAAGTACCTTCTTTTGAATATACATACAAATACGTTGGCTACATATGATTTACAATGAATCAAAATTATTCTGTTTATTTACTTGAAATTGGAAATTTAGTTTGATATTTAAAAGTGAAAATCCATTTTCAACATCATATTGGTTTATTTCTACATACGCCACCTTCCACGATTTTTTGATTTTGTATTCCACATGTTTTAATTAAATGAAATTTCAAATTCATACCTCGGGAGTCTAAATGTTCAAATTTTATCACCACAGTCTTATAAAAATCGTCTTTAAAACGCAAGAAGATAATATAAAACTAAATGTACTTATTAGGTTTATTATTCTGCTTTATGATGTTTTTTACTAACTAGAAAATTTCATTAATTTTTGAAATTATAGGAATTAGAATTTTCATAAAACTATCTTGGCCAATTTTTATTCGCTTCCTACAAGCTATTTCGGATTATGTCTGAAAAATAACGAAGTAAAACCATCGGTATATCTGCTGTCTCCAGTCCGATTTAGCAGAAAACATTTTTCTAACCGAGTCCCCTTCTCACGACCCCTTTTACGAAACTCGCTTTTACGTTTTATATCAAAAGAGTAAGTAATTTTTTGCCACATAACCGTCTCGTGCCTCTTATTTTACCACGTTTCCTCTTTTCTATATAAATAGGTATATTCTGAAACTCTTTTAAACGAATATACTTATGTACACGTCGAATATACAGCCAGAGTGAATCTGTGCTGCTTTTTAACGCTAATTTTCTCATTTAAAGTTGCGAACCGATAATATCTAACAATAAGAGAGAACAGGATGAAAGAAGGAAACGCGTAGAGCTGTTGATATTGTACGTTTTTCTCCCTGATTTTTCATTTTCAAAGTTTATACTGCTTAATTGAACCAAGCACAATAAATAGATGCGTTACCGTAAGCGATAATGAATTGTCAGGATGTAAAGGTGCATCACTGTTCCGTGCCAGGCAATAGGAAGAAAAAATTACCGCGGGTCAAAAGTGGAAGGTTTCGCCTCATAATGCGAAGGGAGAAAGAATTGTGTTTTGTCATGTCGACGATTAATAAACGGGGCAGAGTTCCTTTCACTGAATCTCCTTTTCCATTAATATTTTCAATTCTTTCAAATAGAAACACCCAGGATCAATATATAACATGTCATAGGAATTATAAAATAAATGATCCTCGTGTTATAATTAAACAATAATAATTAATCAAGCTTGAATTTAATTACGTTGTAATTTGATAGTTATGTCTTTTATTATATGAAACGTATTATATGATACGATGATACGTTTCCAGATCTCTTCGTCTAATGATAATAGCAAATTCAGTTTTTGAATGCTTTTTATTCGTGCTAAATAACGAAATAAAATTGTTAAGTAGAAACCAAATTTTTATTTATGCTTGGAGTTTCTACTTCTATATTCAGTTTGTATAGTTCGAAGGGGAACTTTTGTTACATGATATTTCTATAACATAAAATTTGTATTGACGTAATTACAGTAATAGTTAAATACTGATTTCATGTGAGGCAGCTTAGACGACTTTAACCTTGACACATGTTGTCAAAGACAATTTCTTGAGTATTTTACTAATATTTACTAATACTTACCATTACCGTAATTACGCAGATACAAATTTTACTTATATTATACAAATATTATATAATAAAAGTTCCCCTTTCGAGCTATAAAAATTGAATATCAGAGTACAAACTCCAAACTTAAATTAAAATTTGGTTTCCTAAAGTAAATATTTACCCAGGAATGCAATGCGGTATATTTACGAATGAAAATTTGTCACATATTTTATAATACAAATATATCTAATTTGAAATTTTTTAATTTGAGGTATCTGACCACTTTTTAAAGATTACAATTTTATATGTAATTTAATCATTTTTTGATGTTATGGAAACATGATAGGTCTGTATCTACATGTTTGTGCATACATATATGTATATAATAATACATACATACGTTTACAAACAGTGTATAGTGCATAGGGTACTTCCACTTTTAACGGACAATCTTTTAGAGCATGTAGAAATACCCAGCGCGAAAAATGAAATTCATGTAAATATATGTATGTTACAATTAGTTACTTTACATTATATTGCATTATATTAATTAGTTACAACATACTGATATTATTATAATCAAACAAGGAATATATTACCCATAGTGCAGAATATTATAGTTTACACTGCACTGTAAGAATTTATTATTTCATGTAAAATATTACAACAGCTTTCGACATTAAAACTAAGGGAATTTCATTCTACTCAAAATTCTGTCGGCGGTTATTTTATTTGCATACGATTTGCCTGATTCTATACATGCTTCTAATAAATATTAATATGCAATAGTCATTCGTTAAGTCATATTAAATACCTTTTTTCATTACTTTTATAGTCAATGAACTATTTTTTATTACTTAGTAATAAACAGAACGGATTCTATACATATGTATAGGATTATTATTATATAATAATATATAGTCTTATACATATTTTTCAGAAGTTGAAATAATTAATGTTTTTTTTAATTTTCATGTATCATGAAATAATATAAAACGATAATTTTAAAAGGTTGTAAGAAAATTTCATCTTAATAAAATATATATATAAATGAAACACTTTTTACTTATGTTTTATTCATTGTTCATTGTTCATGCAAAGTGAAATGCCTGCATGACTATGTTATAATTTTTTAAGTGGAGACGTAGATAAGAATTTTTTATATACGCAATAAAACTAAGAGAACCAAAATAATCAGAACGAAACATGCTCTGAGATTGAAAGGAGCAAAAGGAAAGCGAAAATGCAGAAATAATCAAAGTAACTGCTTTCGGAGTTAACATTATCAATGTAAAATTTTTAATGCTGTAATTTCCTCTTAGAATTCCCCTCGGAAATTTCTCTTCGAATTTTTATAGCCACAAATTTGAATTCTGATTTTGAATTTGAATGAACTTCTAACTTTCTTTTTCTTGATAGAATTAAGAGCCAGGTAAAGGTACACGTGATGGAATGATTAATAAAATCCATAGAATTACATGTACTGCGAATTTTGGAAAATATGTTTTATTGTACGTAATATGTATGTATATGAAGGATGGTTTTTATTTTGATTAATATCAATTCGAACTCCTAGATTATATGATCTGTTTAAAAATTGATTTATAATTCGTAATAAGAGTATAAATGTAAAAAAAAAAAAAATATAAGGAAAACGTTGACCTGAAAATAAAACGAAACTTCTGAAAACAAATTTTTATTGCTTTCATAAGATTCGCGTTTACCTGGCACCATTCCAAGAAAATAATAACGTAACATTTTACTTCGAAGCGATCGACTTCTAGATTTCTATCGGCATTTTTTGAAAGTTGTCGCAACTAGTACGGCAATAAACATTGAAGCTTTTCACAAGAAGCCTGAATTTAAAATGTATGCAAGTGTGGAATAAGTCAATAATATAATATATAGTAAGATATAATAAGATAATAATGCGGAATAATAAGTAAGATGTCAGACAACGCAATAAAATTATAAGACACCTATCATTTTAATGAATATCATAATATAGTTACGTAGTATTATACAATTTCTGAAACATAATCATTAGAGAATTATACAGATATAGTGACTTCTACTCCAGTAGCTATTTGTACTTAAATGAAAAACCCGCCCCAAGAATCCACTTTCAAGAATCGGAAATTTTACAAATACACATCGTCAAATATCTTAGCCTTCATCTGGACAACAAATTAAATAAAATACAAGAAAAAGTCAAACAAATCAAAACTAGCAGGAAATCAATGAACTGGCTCACAGCCAGAAGCTCTAAACTGAATACACGCAGCAAACTACAAATCTATAAAACCATTACCAAACCCATCTGGATTCTGGGCATATGGAATTCAAATCTGGGACATGGCTGCCAAATCTCATATTAAGAAAATAGAAAATCTACAATCAGTTATCCTAAGAGATACACTAAATGTACCATGGCGCGTAAGAAACGATGACATAAGAGAAGTGGTGAACATCTCTACTGCAAAGATAAAATTAGAAGATATTTAAAAAAAAAAGAAATCCACACTATTACAGGATAAAATCCACACGAACTAACTATGTAATAAACGAGCCTAGAAAAAAACATAATTAAAGTTCTTCAGTATAAGCAAGCACATTTACTTATATTCTGTTTATTATTATCTATAACATAGGAAATATTTTTACAAAATAAATGATAATAATTCGTGAGGAAACTAAATTTTATTTATCATTTAATATCTCTTTCATTTTTATGTTCGTTGATAAAAATGTATATGTATATAATTTTTTACTGATATTTGTATTAAGATCTTCACAGTCATTAAATTATTTACAATTTACATAAATTTCTCGTATCTTTAAATTTTTTTAGTAACATTCAGATCAGAAATTTCGATAGACTATAGTAACCCTCCTATATTTGTGATAATATACACTTTTTTAATGTGCATACTAGCTGCATCGTGTTGATAAAAAATATATAATATTTTTTTACATTTGATAAGCGCGCCTAGTTAACCATTTTACTTTACGTATCCTGTACCACCTGCTCTATCTATATTTCTATTTGTCTTTTTATCTTTTGTATATTGTAAATTTTTATTTGCTCAGATCCAAAAAATATTAGTAAACTCCATTGGATCTGTTGAACTCGCAGCGTTTGTTACATGGAGGTTTTACTTTTCAGTGTCATTTATTCCATCTTATTTTTTGTTCTGTAAAACCGAATTGTTTTACAAATATCTACCATAGTTGTAGCTTTTCCATAGAAACCGTCGTTTCAAATAGTCTATTTTTTCATGATTGTTGCATACTTTTCACATTTGTATCAATTCTAAATTCTCTTGTGATATATATGTAAAGATTGAATTTATGTCATTTTGAGAATGGCACACTATTTCTGAGAGGTTGTATATTCCTCCTTATTTTTTACATAATTACAGATGACAAAGTGACTTCTGTTTAATGTATGTATATCACATTTCAAGTGACTAATCACTTTTATTTCTTTCTTACATAATTTTTTCTGTGTACCTCAGGCATTTAACTATATCATTATATTAAAACTAATAGTTTTCATTAAATATCAAACTTAAAATTATGCCTTCTTATAGTTACAATTATTTGGTGCACTGATAAAAGAAAAAGAAAATGCTTAATGAAATACAACTTTTTCTAATTTCCTTATATATCTTGTAATCTTTTTACACAACTTATAGAAGTAAAAAGAAAAAAAAAATGCATAACTTTCTAATTTTTAACAACTCACACAAAGTAAAAAGGCATGCATATTTCTCAGATATTTGACTCTAAAGAAAGATTAGTAGAATTCAATTTATCGTAGTTTACTGCACCTGTTCGATGCATTTATGCAAATGCTACGCCGATTACGCGCCACCACGTTCAAAGTACCACAATGTACAATGCATTTCAAAATTGTTGCAATATAACATTAATGTCCGCTATAAATGGGAGCAAAACGTCCAATAATTACGTACTTATGTTTTATCTAATTACGATACGATAACGCAAATTAAGTAAGTATATTGTTACTACAATTACAATAACTAAATGATAAAGCTAAATCAAGTATTTTAAACGGAATGTTACGCCACGAGGCTTAGTATAGATCGTATTTGTAACCGTCGCTCGTGGTCCTACAGCGTCGCAGGCAGATCGTCTTATCTGCCCGACGAAAAACATACAATGTATCGATGAATGCATAGTTGTAACCAAGCAGCGAGTTCCAGAAACGTCGATTTCGGATCGTTACCTCACACACATAAAGAAGGTGGCATACGTGGTCATAAGGCAAACGGTGGCGTGATCCGAGCGTAGTGGGGGTCGTCTCTCCGAGAAGACAAAGAAATGATCTAAGGGCGATCAGTCTCATTTGAAGATTCAAATGGCATACATCGAGAGGTCTGACAATTAAAATTAAAGTCGCCTAGTTTAACGAATTCAGTGAGAAATATCGTAAAGTCGGGTCGAATTTCTGTAACGCATTAACTGTGTTCATCGCTAAATAATTTGTGACGTCTAATATACAAGCTTTATTAACCTGTTAACACAGTGTTAAATTCATTGAACCATCTCTGTTATCTTAACCGAAACAGGGGAACGACTAATTCGTGGCGTCAATTATACTAATCGTAGCGAGAAATTACGCCTCTCGTTGACGCGTTTCCTCGAGATCACGTCTCTCCGCGAACGGTCGTAACACGGAATAAGTTGCAGAAGTATAATATCTTCCGAATCATTAAATTCCTATACGATTATTTACGTAGGATATCTTAATGTTTTTATGTGCTCTTTTATAAGATTCATCTTATAAAACTAAAATTATCAAAAAGTGTACAAATGGAAAATTCTATAAAAAGAAATATTAAACGAAACATCTTGAAGTAACTGTTCTATTAAGTATAATATCGATCAGAAATTCGAGCAAAAGGATTGAAAGAAATAAGTTACTCGGTTGAAGTTTTGAAGTACAATCGTTCGTTGCAAACTACGTATTAGAACAAGAGGAATCTCTTATCAATGACTGCCATGATACTGAAAATATCAGGAAGTCGGTAGCGAAGCGTAACGTCATTACCATCTTGAACATGGGCCAACGGGTGCATTATGTTCTGCTCAACTCACTGAAATATTACTATCTATTCTTCGTGCAACATGCAAAAATAACACGGTAACTAAGAACGCAATAGCAGTGGATTGAAACGAATGACTAAGTGAGGATCGATTTATTTAGACTGGAAATGTGACTATTAAATAACAGACATGTATTTCTAGTGAACGCACGGTACAAAAACAATTAGTAAAATGGATAAGCCGGGAACAACATTGTCCATTATCGTAGATATACATACATATTACTTGTCAGGTTTGTAGCGTGGTATCGTATTTCATTTTCACGATACTATTTAATTTACGAGATGCTCTTTCTGACGTTCAGTTTTTGGAACATTGATTTTCCTTTATTTTATGGAACGGTAACACATCATAGTCTTCTAAAATCGCTCTCATAGTGTTTTCAAACTGTTCGAAATTAGTATCCTTTCTTTAATAATATTGTCATCTATCATTATCTATCGATATTTAATATCGTTGCTCGGTTTCACTCAAAGAAATTGCAAGTTCTAAATTCTTCTTTTATTTCCCTTTGTTCATATCTTCCGTATTGCAAAAAAGCCACAGTAGAATTAAATTCAAGTAAGAGGATTACATTAGAATGTGATAAAGTGGCATAAATTGGAGAGTATTGAAGCATATTCATAATTAGAAAACGATTTTTATAACCCTTAAAAGCTACCAGATTAATTAATAAAATGAAACGCTATTGTGAAGAAGGAATTCGAAAGTTTACTAATAATTAAGTACTATTTCATATTTAGAGTCATATCGTCCCAATGATTAATCCTGCATATAATTGATAAATAAATATCTGGATAATTGTGATGTCGCGTAATTAATTTCATTAATTCTATCGTATTTGCTTTTAATATTTGTCTGCGTGCTACAATAATTTACGAAATGGGTCTGAATCCATTTTAGGCTCGTGTATGCATTCAGTGCTGTAACACTGGGCAGCCAAGTGTGGTGGACAACTAGTTCTGCTACCAATCTACTAATGGCGCAATGATACGTGCTAGTGTCTTTCCAAAGAAAAACAAAAAACGGATGAAAATACTGAAACCAGTAATGTAGCAATGTAAGTACGAATATATCAACCAAACCTTTGTATAGAAGCAAAGTATGATAAGCTACGAGTTAGAAATGAGAATCCATACAAATCATCTTTTCATTAAAAATTGTTTCTTACGATATAGTATCTGACGTCGTTTAAATGGTATTATTGCTTTTCCTGCTACTGCATACATAACCGACTTTTAAACATGTGTTAATATGTATAGGACGAAAAAAATACTTAGAAATGAATTGATTTAATTAATTAGTAGTAAATGAATTTGATTCAAGTTGGAAACTTGTTCATAACCCCAATGTTGCTATCACTTACATTATTGTGTAATAGATAACAACTTTATCGACATACCTTGTACATGTATCTTAAATCAACTATATCTTTTTTACATTTATCAAATATTATTAACCATTGTATTAACTACACTATATTCGAATTTTAAATAAACGAGTACTTGACTAAACATAAAGCAGAATAAATTAAAATGTGAATAAATTAAATGCACCATAAATATTGTTTCCTTTTATCTTTGATTTCGAAATAAAAAAATAAAAAGAACTATGGTAAATAGAGAATTATATTGGAGCATATTTCAATATACAATATTCTCTATAGACACCCGAAATACCTACGTGAAATAGGCGTTAGAAGCGTGGGTGACAACGCGTGTAATGAGCAAAGTGCGGATTCTCTTCCAACACGAATCTGTTCTGTAAGCACGACTCTCGGCGCATTGCCAACATCCTAATTATTCTTGCTTCGTTAAGTCCGTTTAATACATCGATTTGACAATTCTCGTTATTTTTCGACATATAATTTATGCATATATTCTGCAATATACATTTCTTTATAAACGAGTATGTATCTGTACAATATTACATATTTCATGCTGTATAACATAAATATAAAGAATATAATTAAATTAAATATAATATTAATGCAATATAAGTATGCAATTCCATAACACCTTTTTAAATTGTCACATTTTATCATGCAATACGTATTGAAACTCGCTGTAACAAGTTGTAACGGGTTGCTCGTGCAAACGTAAATCCAAAATATGGAATAACAATTTTTGCTAAGTTTTCGAGAAAATTAACTGTAAAGTTTCGCTAAATACGTATGCATTTGACAAACTTCTTTATGGAACTGCATTAAAGAGTTGCGATCTTAACAACTAAAATTATGTTAAAATCATATTAGAGTGATGATGAAATTATGAAAATAATCAAATATAGTAGAAACAAAGATTCGGGGCACATTGTTATTACTGCACATTTTTTAAATCTAGTATCATTAAAAACAACTATTTGTATGCGACACGTACATGGACATATTAAATCGTACCTATGTGAGATACGGGGTTGTAATTTAAACGATTAATTTTGTTTAATAATTTACTAATTTACTTCATCTTCCTGACAGGAATAGTAAGTAATTATTTAGAAGTGTGATCTTTTCACCGATTTCAATGTTCTTGAAATATATTATCAAATTTTATAATTATAAATAACTTTCTCCTATACGTGTTATCGCCGCTCAGCTCTAGTTTCACAGATATTTTCAAAAAACTTTTCTTAAACTTACAATTAGATTTACTATTGATAGTACATATATGTAGCTCTACGCTAGCGTTACTGGCCGCCTCTTGGCGACCGGATATAAATTTAACGTAATCTATAACCCATTAATTTTTCTCTTTTATTGTACAGGTTGGGCTATATCATAGGAATGTGGTTGCCGTTAGGCGACCGCCTATGCTTGAATTTACGCTACAATGAATATTCGTAAGGTAAGTTTAAATGGGATGCTCAACTAAATATTAAACTTTCATGAATAATCGCTATTAGTTTTAGTTTTATGCGCATAATTAGTATTAGTGTCTTAAACTTTCCGTGGCATAAAAATTCGCTCTCCTTCAGTATTTCTTTTAATATTTAGACAATAAATAATAACTCGAAAGACTTTTTCTACTGTTACCTATATAGTGTAATATAATGTAATACATTTTTGTTAATCTTTGTACATTTAGTGAAAATATAGAGCTTAGAAATTAAAATTGTAGAGTGTACGGATCTGCTTGTGACCGATTGTATATGTATGGATATTTATTTTCATTTTGTTCTAAGAAAGGATCTTTTTGAACATCGCCAAGATATATATTTTAGCGATAAAAGATTGCTGCAGTTGTAGTACGGTTTCAGGAGTAAAGTATTATTGTAAGCACGCTACGGGACAATGCACCATGTTAGGAAATTTATACTCCGTACACCGTTTCGTTAATCGAAAGACAGGAGCTCGTATATGGACGAGATGGAAGTTAACGAGCGACCATAGGACACGCGATTTGCTCACGCTCGTTATTCGTTCACTCGTGCGTCACACTGGTCTACACGTATAATTTCCTTTTGACTTTGATGAAACATAAATGTTCGTTTCTCGCTGCTTTGATATTCCAAGATTCGTACGAAATGGACTATTCGTTATAGGCAATATGGAATCTCTTAGTGTGCTTCTACACAACTCATATCTATATCTTTTAGTTTGAAAAAATTTTACAAATGTAGAATTTTTATTTTATAGCTGATTTGATATTTACAGTTTAAATGTCTAAATATGCGAGAGACTGAATAAACGCTTAATATCTTCATTGATCGAAATACAATGATTTAAAAATCATTTAGAGAAATAATAGATTATCATTATATTTTTGGAAAATTACTATCTAAAAGTCGCTATAATTGTCAAAATTTTAATATTGATGTCAAAAGTTGTTTTTACGTAAAGAAGTTGTTAAGAAATACAAAAGAATAATTCACTTAGGCTTGTCAAATCGCACATTTACTTGGACTTATAAAAGCATGTAATATATGTAAATTTGTAAAGTATTCTTTTGATAATTATTCGGAACAGGCACAACGTCACCATTTCAATGACATTGAAATACACCCTTGGACAAAAAGATAGCACATGTGTGCTATCATTAATTTCTCATAGATAGAGTCCGAATTTCCCAAGTTTGACGAATGGCATATAAACAGTACCTTGTAGTAATAAGGTATATGAGCTTGAAACTGTATCTTCGCTATTCCTCTTGTATTTATCAACAATGATTGTGAAATCCGGTCGGCGAAATGATAGCACACTTTCAAAAGTTGTAGTGTTTATTATCTACTAAATTGTACAAAAATAAAAAACCTTTTAAAATTTAATAATGTGTGGATCCTCCCTTATTCTCCACCACCTCCAGCATTCGTTTCGGCAAAGAACGATATAGTTTTCTAATATAATCCAGCGATATATTTCTCCATTCCTCTTCAAGGCACTTTTTTAACTGATTAATACTTTCAAATTGCCTATTTTCTCTATAAACGGCATTGCTTAATTTACTCCAACAGTTTTCGATTATGTTTAAATCGGGGGAGCATGCAGGCCAGTCCAAAACTGCAATATTTTCTGTTGAAAAATATTCTTTCACAACCTTAGCGGTGTGAACTGCAGCATTATCTTGCTGAAAAATAAAATCTTGTCTCGCAATATGTGTTGCGTACTTTGCAATTTGATTTTGTATCAAATTACGATAGGTTATAGCATTCATCTTGCTGCGAATTGATATTAAATCAGTCTTTCCGTTATACCCAATACCTGCCCAAAGCATAATGCTACCTCCACCCATTTGACGCCGTATTTGTGACAATTTTTTTTTTCTTACATCATGATAGTAAAAATTGAATCCATCTGGGCCATCTAAATTAAATCTTTTTTCATCTGTAAATATAACTTTCCTCCACTTCTTGTTCCACCGTATATGTTCTTTTGCAAAATATAATCGATGCTCCTTGTGAATCTGCTTTAGAGCTGGTCTTCGTTTTAATTTCATCCGCTTTATGTGCGCGGATTGTTGTAGTACACGTCTGACATTCCGAGGATTAGTTTTTACGCCAACTTTTTCTGCAATTTCACGTGACGTGAGAAGCGAATTTGACGCGGCACGTAAAATTGCACGTTTTTCACGAGTACTAATCGCGGAAGGTCTCCCACTGCTTTTTTTTGTTCCATAATTATTTACATCTTTCAGTAAATTATAAATGACTTTCCGACTTCTACTGAGAACTTTTGCAATTTTAGAAATAGTAAAGTTTTCTTTCTTTAATTTCAAAACTGTTTGAATCTCTTCACTATTTAGCTGTTTTCCACGTCCCATTGTTTGAATCGAAATTTGTAAGGTTTCTAATGAAATTCTTCTACTTTTCACTACGTCTACACCACTCAGAATACACAGAAATACTAAGGAATGGAAACAAAATGCTTGGTGTGCTATCATTTCGCCGACCGGATTTCACAATCATTGTTGATAAATACAAGAGGAATAGCGAAGATACAGTTTCAAGCTCATATACCTTATTACTACAAGGTACTGTTTATATGCCATTCGTCAAACTTGGGAAATTCGGACTCTATCTATGAGAAATTAATGATAGCACACATGTGCTATCTTTTTGTCCAAGGGTGTATGTTATCAAGGTACATACCGCTTGGCCCTAGTTTTCAAGATATTCACAAGAAATTTCAATTAAATTCTGATTACGATCCACTTCATTCTGCAGTAGGCGACAGCGATTTTATCTAGTCCAACCTAAACTTAACCCATTGATGAGAGATAGCTATTTTACATATTGTATGAATAAGGAAGAAAAATGGATGAGTTATAAGTTAGGTCAGAGTAGTTATCCGGCCATTAGGCGGTCGGCAACGCTTGCGTGAAATAATTTTCGATGAATCGGTTGATATATGGAATGTTGCACTTTGCTCTGATCTCCTATGGCTAGAAAAAATTGCTACAAAATGCTGGAAAGTTGTTTACAGAGCAAACATTTATAAAATAAACTGTTAAGCAATCCATATAGTATTAGGTATAGTATTAAACATAATTTAGTTTATAACTTAAAAATTAAAGCCATACGACGGTTATATATATTGGCAAAAGTTATTTAGAATGTTGATCTCGATAACATATTTCAAGACCATTAAAATTGGCGAGGTATTAATCCCAATAATTACCATTCTTTTGATCTGAATATCTGGTATATGTTTTTCAACTTCTAAATGAAGAAATTTTTTTTTAAAGCAATTTTGAAGCTATTTTAACTGCACATTTTTAAATAATCTTTACTACACGTATAAATGTCTGTGAAACAACTTTATTCGCATGGCGATACTTTATTCGCATTTAAAATTAATGGTATTAATACCTTCTATAGAAAGTGTCTCAAAAGTATCTATCAGAAATATTTTTAATAAGTTAGTAAATAAAAAGAAATTTAAAATTAGTCTCTTTTTTAAGCTAGTCTTACCATATCCGTATTTTCAGTATTATTCATGATTTGCTCACAAAATTCAAATGAATGTTCACTGTTCATGTCATCTGAAAGATCGAAATTGTAATTTCGTACGCTTACTCGAATATAAAGATAATTCGATTAATATAACGTTGACAATAATTTCTATATAACCAAGAGTACTATGAGGGTTCTATGAGATTCTACCTGTAATGTGAGATTCTAGGTGTATGAAACTAATCTTCTCCCGAAGATCAGACGTAATTTCCTACATTTAATATGCTATTACAATTGAAATAACTATCCCAGCGTAATACGATATAAATCAAATTTGCGATAATTGACAATTATCTTCTATTTTTGAACGAACACGAATATACCGAGGAATCTTGAATTCTAATGAAATCTCATTACCATTACGTGATACAATTCATTACGTGATACAATTCATTACTTACGATTTCTTAAGAACTGTTCGAAAACGAAATATTTTACTTGTAAACTAAACGGTAAAAAATAATAGCCTTTACAGAAATTAGTCGGAATTTACTCTAATTGGCAAGAAAACTTGGTTCATTATAATAAACAGCACAACGGCATAAAATATAGCATACACAATTAAAAGTACAGAAATCCGTACTTCGCTTTATTAGTTTCTCTGAAACTTTTCGCAGTGAACGATTTTTCTCAATTTACAACCCATCGTACCTACTTATTTCAACTACATATTTCGTTTATGTAATTAACCATTTACATAACAATCAATAATGATAAATATATACCCACATTATATGTATGCGTGGAAATAATATCATATGTTACGTTAACCTAATTAGTCTTTTTTTTAATGAAGATTTAACATCGCATCGACCGTCAGATCAATAATCTTGTTACACATATACATTATTCATATTTCTATATGCACAATCACGTAGGATCTAAAATTACGTCTTTTTTTTACAATAAAATAGAAGTAGCTTTATGTCAAACTTAAAAAAATAAATCATATAATCCACATATACAGAATCAATCACGAAATAAATTGCTAATATATACATATACAATATCCTCGACATTTACAAAGTTATTTTAAATTATTGCATATCCTCTACATCGTTTACCAGAAAAAATGCAATAAAGCATCAATACATATCTGCAATTTATGCATGCATTCAAAAGCTCAAACAGCTCCACATTTTCAGAAAAATTATATGAAATAATTAAAAAATTTTATTTTACTGTTGAGTATCACAGATATACGTACGAAGAATATAATATTATAACTTTTAATCAGTGTAAAAAATAGCTTGCTTTAAAATTACCATATAAATTAAGTTATAAAATATTCACTAATTAACACAATTGAAATTTCTATTTTAAATGTAAAACTTTATTTTATACAGATATATACACATATCTCCATGTTTTAAACATAAGTTTATTCCAAGTTATTACTCGTTATTACTATTAAAATCCCAACTTTATCAGTGAAATACCTATATGTCTTGCTATTATTATATAAGGCAAATGTTTTAAGTATAAACATATGATATGATATAATATATGTATATGATTATGAATATAATAGTAGATTTTTTAAGCAATATGAGACTAATACTGTTCCTTTAAATTGACATTAAAGATTATCTTCCAAGAAGATCGGATTATTCGGAAATGCACAACAATTATATTATTTCAATTAAACAAAATTTGAGGTAATTTTTAAGTAATATTTGCCTAAAGAAATCAATGATTGCTGGCTGTATAATCATACAGTTTTAATACACTTCAATCACTTCAATCATACATTTTAAACGTATACTTTTAATCAAAGGTGGTCATACTTTCACTCTCTTGATTCTTCTGTCTTATCTTCTGCTTGAGAAACTATTCACCTTTAAGTGAAATTAATTCAAACGACTAAACTTAATCTCAAATTAATGTTAACAGAAGATGATTTTTAATATTTTTGAGCATAACAATAACGACTAACGACTAAGATTTTAAACGGAATATATCGTATCTACTAATCTTCAAACGACTAAGGTACCATATGAAATGTAGCCGGATTTCTGGCATTTTAAATGTCATTACACCCGTTATCTTGTGAACTTTTTTCTACGCCTTGGAGTAACAAATGGTCGATGTATAACTCATAGCCGATTCTGCTATACTTTCTTATTTGGTCAGCATGTAATAGGTCTGCTTGGATGATAAGTCGCCAAACGAACCGTTGCGTTGGATAAAAACTGTTCCTATTTCCACAGCAGAGGGTGGCAGGGATAACTTCCGGTCTAACTCCCGACCGCGGTAGAAAGGAGATATATATTTCTTCGTGGGGCAGACGGATAGATCAACCGACTATCAGATAATTAAATTCCTTGTGCACTAGCACATTCTGAATATTTAATCCATCTGCGTCTGATTTTTTTAATAGGCACCGAGAAAAATGCATTGCTTGATTAAAATACCGGCAAAATTGGTAAATTATAATTAATGCCTCTCTCTGCCTCTCTTTCCTTTGATATTTTATGTTTACAAGATATTTTCCATACTTGTTAATGTTTAATTTCCATAATAATTGAAGTACATTGTAATTATATAATGTAATAAATATCATTATTATCATGAACTGCTATCAATAAATGTATTCATGTTACAATTAAAACGTCTTTTTTGGTTTTGATTTTGAAAATTGATTTTTACTCACATGTATAATTGTACAGAAATCTTGTTAAATCCAAAGCTACAAGCCTTTGAAAAATAATTGATGTTTCTACGAAGTTTCGTAACAAACCAATGGCATAATATTATAACAATCAATATTATTGAAATGTTCAAGAAAATGGCAGAGATATACATACATATATTTAATAACAAAATCAAATAAACAGGGAGAACTGGTAATATAAAATTTATTCCCAACATTGAACTTTTTAATTTTTTATAGAAATTTTAATTTTTTCTTAATCTTTTTAATATCAAAGCGGAATCCAAACATAATAACATCATAACAATAAATAGTTAAAAATGAAATCAAAAAGGATATTAAAATGTTGTGTAGAACGTATATCATAAGACAGTTGATAAATAATGTGCTATATTACTTTTAATATAAATATACAATGTATTTACTCTCATACGAAACATATTATTGAAAAATATGTACTGAAAGATATTTTAAATATTTTTCAATAATATGTAATTGTTACTTTAATCCTGTGCTTTTTTCAGAAATAACTGTTTTGTTAAATCCTAAATATTAATTCCTTCTGTACTTATAGCATGTTGTTGTTTTATGTGTTATGTATTTAAATAGATAAGTAAGACTAATATGTTTCTTCTACGGTTATATGTGCAACAGACATTTTTATCATTCCAATACGTATTACTCTTTTAAAATTATTGCAAAACATTTCCCATTTCTTAATCTTACCACTGCAACGAAACGAACTACATTCTCATTGGAATTATTTATTTCCCTTTGAAAGAAATTAAATTCCGACAAGTGAATTTCACTTGAAATGCCTTAACGAATATACTAATGAGTTACGAGTTACATGAAAATAGGAAACTCTGTATTTGTGTGTCTGTGTGTGTTATTTAAAGTAATTACAATACGTCAATTGCAGTACTGTTCACAAATGAAAGTTAATGAGTAAATGCACGAATATAAAAATAATTTTTACACGTAAGAAATTTATAATAGTTAACAAGAAAATACGTATTTGCTTTCAGGTTGTTTTTGAATCCTGAAGTCCGCAGTATTCGCTGTTTAGTTATATTACTCTATCTTTATACATACATACATATTACTATAACCAAATTTTTATTTCCGTCTTCGAAGCAATAAAATATAAAATTGCAATAAACATAACAGATTTTAATATATCTCATAAAAATTTGAAACAATAATTGCATCCATTTTTTTGTTTGTTTGTATCCATTGTTATTGATGGGTAATTATTTACAAAGTGGACACAAATTTCAATAATCTTCAAATATATTGTCAAGATCAACATATACATGTTACCACCCTTCAGCTTTTGTTTCGCAAGTATTCGCAAAAGTTTCTGTTGCAACGACAGTATAATTTTGATAATCGAATGTCGCTTTTTACAATATCATGGCTGAAGTGCTTCCAATTTCGAATAACGACAATATAATATAGTGCTTAATATAAATTGTATCTGTCTTATTGTCTAATGTATTAACTTATTTCACAGTGGCGTTATCGACTGGCTCACATATCTGACCCATTGATTGCCCTTTCTTATGTGAGTTGAAAATGATTATCGAAAATGAGTTAGATCCAGTTATATAAAGGTACGGACGCCAAGTAATCGATACCGTACTTGATACCAGCAAAACTGTGTGCACCGTGAGATTAAGTGTTTATTTCTATTGAGACAAGAGATACAGAGATTAATTCGTTCTTCACCGTGTTATCTCGGAATATCTAAATCCGTGCACGCAATCACTAAGGGAATCTCATTAATTATTCACGAGCAAATATCCGTGACGTGAAAGCAATCACCAATTGTTCCTATCGTTTAACGTGAACCTAGTAGCCCGTAGAGGAAATCGAAGGTAAATATTAGATGCCATTGATCACCTCTATCCGCGGTATAATTATTTAAGCTGTGTTTTGTGGTGAACCATGTATTGTCCGCTTCCCACGTTTCAAAGGAACATTTGTTAGCTGAATAGTCAGTAGCCCAAAAATCATGGAATTCTGCGTCACTGTATTTTAAATTACTCGTTTTATATATCTTCATATATGACTTTGTAACAAAGCTTTAAATGGTCTACATACGTGTATATAACATCTCCGACTTAATTACATCCATAGAATGCACTAATGACTTTCAAGCCCTTTTCATCAGACTGTACTAATAAACTAATTACGACTGACACTTCCGTATATTTAACGGAAAAATTTGTTGAAAAGTTTTAAGATTTATCTTAACAGCCTGCACTTTTGGCTGTGATTATTAATATACTTTTGGCACAGTTAAATTCGAACAAAGTCATAAGTGAAACGGGTGCAATTGGCCAAAAGCCGTCTATGGTGGGAAAGATAACAAGTCGGACAGCGGCCAAAACTTGGGTAACAGACTTTTGATTTCGATCTTTATGTTTCGTGCCAGAAACAATTATTTTTAACGATTAAGATCCGGTCAATAAGAAAGAGTTGCTTCTTATTTTATATTAAGGTACATATATGCTCGTCGTATACATATCGCGTTAATTTTTGACAGTGTCGGAATGGTACTTTGGGAAATTTCATTTGTTCAACTTCTCAGCGTTCAAGCCAACTTATGAAATGGGAAAACTTCTATATGATCCGATAATACAGGCGACACTGTCATTTTAGTTTTTTCATGGGCTTAAAGGTCTTTTTTTAAACCTACTGGGATCCTCAAATTCTTTATGTCTCTATCTCGTTTTAGTTTCAACTGTGGCAAAGATTTTTAATGTTTTAAAATCTCATTGGCTGGGAATTCAAATGAGAAATCACATATATTAATAACGATTCTTTTATATTTTCCTCAAAACATGGACATAAAATATCCTTCATACAGATATTTCCTTTGATATGATAGGTATTGCAAAATTAAATTTAAAAATATTGGTATTTTGTAGAAAATAAAAACCATTAATATAAAAAGGTATGTAAATACAAAAATATGTAATTCTGTATAAAGAATATCAATGAGCTCGAAAAACCCGGAAAAGTGAACCTGGAGATAAAATATCATGAATCCATAATTCACGACCTAAAAGTGAATGAATTTACAATCACGTATCGATAAAGAAGTGAAATCAAAATATATTTTAATGTATTTCTGATTCAATTAACTGGGAAATAAACATTACAAAAATTAGAAACTTAAAATATATTAATTTGCAATGCACGTGCAGTTTCTTTTCCAATTTATTAATTACCCGTGAAATATTACAATTGCTCCTACGTTTTAAGTTTTACAAAAACATGTTAAAATTTATGTTTGAACATCAAGGTGAATTTAATAACCGTAGCGTAGCGTGGAAAAGAACGCATTTCAAAAGTGGGAAAGCAAACGTAAAAGATTTCCATTCTGAGCGAAATGTCATTGTCTTATTATTCGTTTCTCGGAACATTAACCGTAAACGTGGTTGGCACGATCGTTACTTTCGTGAAAGGATCGGACGATCCAGAAACATTGAATCCCGATCTCGTTTCGTCGCCTTTTCAACTCCTATTATCTTGTCGACTGAAGAACAATAGGAAGACAAAAAACTGCTTCAGGCTGCAATAGCAATGAATTTCGATACAATTTAAACCTTTCTGAATCTCGGACGTCACCTCGTCAATTTACGAAAGAAATTAAAGGAAAGAAAAAGAACATTTCAGACTTTATCGATGTTCGCCGATATATCGTATGCAGTTAAGGTAAAAAAATGTAAAAGAATGTAAAGTGCAAAGTTCAATATGTCATACATCATGAATATAAAATTTTTGCTGCAGACATTTTCACTGTAGACAATCAAATATTTCAATAAATTTAAATTTGTTTGCTGTAAATAAACAGCTCACTATTTGACAATATCGTGCACACGGGAGCAGAATAATTTTCTATACTTGTATAAACAAGGAAAGAATGAAGATGAATGCACCCATTGATTTATAAAATATCCATCTAAATACAGGAAAAGAGAGAAAGAGAAAATGTATGAGCATGTTGTACACCTAGATACATATTAATGCATATTTAAATGAGTGTCACGGACGACGTGCAATGATAGATTAAGAATAATGTTTAAATCGACTTTATGACATTCTTGAATGCAACTGTACGGACATGAAACTGCACTTTTGTTTCAATAAAGTCATTAACGACGTCAGTCACCGCAATCATTAATTGTAGTTACGATTATTGCATCATCATATTGTAGCTATTATTAAAAAATAGATAAAAGAGCAAAATGTTCATTTATATCCAAAGGTAATTAATAACTTAACAGGTGATACATGATAGAAATGTGTCCGTAATTAATCATAAAAAGTGTGAGTAATATATATAAAAGTGCAAGGAATATCAGGTGATACTGTAAGAAACGCTATATCGATATCAAAACGTATCTGTGCGTGAATTAAAATGCAAGAATCATTTTGAGCATCTCATATGAAAATAATCCGATAAACGAAATGACAGAACACAAAAGTCGCTATATCTCTCGTTAACAAGATCAAATAGGATATGTTAATGTGAACTTCTCTTATTGTGTTTAGGTGCTGAATTCGTTCTTTAAAATATTGCCAACTCGTTGCGAAAAACTCTGTATACTAAATGTAATAACCTACAAAGGTGTTTTGTTTTATCTAGAGCAAGGACAAGAAAGGATGGTTTATTCAGAGTTAAGTTCAAGTTTATTCGTACAAGCAATACTCAACACAAAACTGACTACAATCGTCGTACGTCTTAACACTCGGCTTCCAACTTCTCAACTGCTCAACTTAAACTGTCACACCCAACTGCCACACTCAACTCAACTGACTCTCCGCAACTGACTAACTCAACTGACCCTACTCGACTGCCTAACGTCTTCTGTCTGTCCTCCAGATGTGCCTGACCCATTCCCAGGTACATCCCCTTCAATTACCCCAATGTTGTAAAGGGCCACAGGTATGACCCATTGTCAAGTACGTCCCTTTTCTCGATACTACATAAATTTAGCAAATACAACATGAAACTTGGAATATATTTTAAAGTATCTCCTATAAAGATAAATTTGTTTTAACATAAATTTAACATATTTCCTAAATATATTTTATTTAAGTGCTATTAGAATTAAAATGTAAACACGTGTCAGAACAATTCTTAGTTCTGAAACAATTTTAGTTAAACAGTGAACAGTTAAGTTTAATATTAACGAATAAAGAAAACCAGTATTTGCTGTTGTTAAAATGGCTCTAAATAAGCCATAAACGTAGGTAACGGACATAAAGGAGCAAACACAGATTTTCCTGGCTATCTTCGCAAGTTATACCTATAGTTCACTTCTATATACACGCGATTTAGTATTTGCATGGTTTTAGTGATACATTCTCTCTTTGAAAATAGCACAAGATGTAAAATTCTCCCAGTTGTAATTATAGTCTGATATTTTAACCCCAAATTGAATTGAAATATTACAAAATACTGCTATTTTTTTTAAATAATAAAATAGTCACATTGTAGCTACTCGTGATAATATTCTAACAATAATGTTAACATTACCAATAGTTAAATTATTAATAAAATATACAAGCACGTACGATAAATATGTAAAATATGTCAGCAACATGTCTCATATACATATGTTCAATATATCAAATGTTATCTAAGATACAATATTTAGTAATAAATAATTATATTAAATTAAATTAAATAATAAGTAATTCTATCAAAACTTTTATCGTTATTCTAATATACATACTTTTTATTACAATAAATTACAAGCATGTTGTCTAAATTGTAGGTGTTAACTGATGACGTTTGTATTATACAGGGAGTCCTGAATTTAAACGGCCAAACCGCGAGTGCCTAATCTACAGGCAAAAAGATGAAAAAAAAAAAAAAAATGAATATAAAGTTCGTCAGTAAACGCTTTGTTGCACTGTTATAAGGAAATACCGTTAGCATGAAATAGGTAATGATGCAGTTATTGAAACTCAACAGAATTATCTCTGGAGAACTTCACAGCGTAATTAATTTCATTATTCATTGATGTAAAACTTATATGCAAGTATAAGGGCGACATTTTGAAATGGGGAATTAAAAGTATTTATTATATTATTATATTTTATAATTATTAATGGCACGGAATTGTTACCATGTACATGAAACTACGCTGACACAGTAATACAACCGGTTTCTGTGTGCTGTGATGGAAAATGCATCGTTATCTATTTCATACATACGATCTTCATACGATTTATAATTCTGTAACAAAGCGTTTATTGGCGAACTTTATATAACATTCTTTTTCTTCTTTTCGTCTATAGATTGAATATTCACAGCTTGGCTGTTTAAGTTTGGGAATATGAAACTTGTCTACCTTTTCAAATATTCATTACAAAAAAAATTTAAGGAAACTTACTGTACGTTTGCTTCATGCGCAATTCATGTTACAGGTAATGATGCGATAAATTTAATCAAACTGAATTATCTCGATTCGAAACACAAACTATTGCAACCTGTGCTTAAACAAATACTTCAAATCGCAAATATACTATTTGATATGGTCTATATTTGACATTGACTGTATATATGTATGTACATAATTATGATAGCTTAATTTTAATGAGATAAATATAATAATATAATGTATATATATATAGACGCTCGTTGAAAATTCGAGAAATGAAATGGATGGCGTTTTTACTATATAATTTACCGATGACACAAGCAGAATCAATTATGTTGGTTCCTCCAATGTTGTTAGCAATGATTGCTACTTCTTTGCTGGGATAGACGTTATGTGTAGTTGCTGAGGTATACTATGGTACGGATGTGGACATTGTCGAATTGACTGCATTTGCTTTGAGACCGCTGTACTCAGAGGTTTCAGATACATTTTTCTGAACTAAGATTATTAAATAGTATGATATAACATATTAAATATTTAGAAGTTGTAAGTCACCTGTCTCAATATGCCACTAAGATTGATGATGCACAGAAATGTTGGCACTGGCGTTGGAAGGAACAGAAGAAAATTTATTGGATCAATACAATATATACACGTTTCATACTTCAAATGTTCCGTTTCATGAGATATTAAACTTGCAATATTAATTATGATTATGAATCGATAACCAACAATATTTGCAATGAAATGGAATAATTGAAGCAGATATTCAAACTCGTTTTCATTTTAGTTTGAAAATCAAATTAGTAGGGTGTCGATCAGAATGAAATTTAAATTCGCAAAGTAGCAAGAAAAAGTTAATATTTCAAAGAGCAGGATAGTCGGCAGATCCGTAGAATTGTTCGCATTTTAGGTAAATTAGTGTGACCATTCCATTACGCGCAATGAATATTTTAATAGCGACGTTTTTCTTCGCGTAATTTTCTGGGCTAGCGGTCTCTGACTTGCCGTCCATCGTAAGATTCGAATAACACGCTCGTACGATTCGTGCCCAGGATATAAACTGAGCTAACGCGATAGTTGGCAAGAAACCTGGAAGTAACCTCGTTCGATTTTAACAGCGCCATGAAAATGTTCCCAGCTTACGATGCTTTCCTCTATCGACCAGAACTACGTTTCCCTTATCCTAGAGTAGAAGGAATAGAATATTCTTTAAATATTATAATTTGATTTACATCTCTCCATTTAACTAAAAAAAATGGACGTGTTATATTACCATATTAATAATGTATATTACGCTTTTTTATGGTTGAAGCACGATCAAAATTCTCTTGCATAATTAAGCTAATATTATACCTGAAAGTTTATTTGAAATATTAATTTTGTTCAATTCGCTTTTATGACAATAACAATTTTTACGAAGGTCGGTTGAAAAATAACGAACTTCCGCATATATCACCAAAACGAAATGAGATACAACTCTGCGTGGACATGAATTCTATAGTTACATCCCTCTTTCACAAACGTACCAAGTTTTAATAAATTTGGTTGGTGCAATTACAAACAGTATCTTTTAGAGCGAGGTTGAATATGAGTGCGGTGTCAACGAGATTCAAGACACATGCAATGGTCGAATTTTTAACGGCGGAAAACACTACGCCTACGGAAATTCATTGCCCTTTGCTGGCAGTGTATATCGTGACATCAAAATAAAGTGTTCGCGAAGACGTACATGTCGACTTCGGAATTCGACCGAGACAATATCGTCGCAGCACGACAACGCTCGACCACGCACCGCGCGTACAGCACTTCATACCTATGTGAGGTTGAAGACCGTTCCAAGTCCAGATCTGTCTCCTTTGGATTTCCATTTCTTTCCAGAATTGAAGAAGACACTTAAGGGTATTCGTCTCAAGTCGGACGATAACGTCAAGGCAGCAGCGACTTGCTTTATCAAAAGAGAGCTTGCAGAATTTTTCGAATTCTTCATTGACGGAATGACAAAACTCATCACGCGTTGGTAAAAATGTATCGAAGTTAACGACGATTATGTTGAAAAATTGTATTTTATAGTTACTGAATCGTATTTTCACTTCCTCTTTGTTTCATTTTGATAGCTGCTTTCGTTCTCAGGATACAGAAATTCATTACTTTTTAATTAACCCTCATATGACAGAACAAATGGAGTTTTTCAAATAAATTTTGCGAAATGTAAAAATAAATTATCCTATTACTCTGTTTCACACAAAATTGTAAAATTATAAAATAAATCTATAATACAATTTGTAACTTGTCAATTCATTAACATGTTCGTCGTCACGATCGCACGTCGTGACGGGGGGCCCCGTCACCAAAGGATGGTGACACTCTTCTTGTTCGAGTTAATTAAATATGCGATATTATATATAGGATATACAACATAAAAATATTAAAAACACGTTGTACCATACTTTTTATTAATTTATATTCTGGATAATATATTACATTATCCTATATCGTATGGTGTTCGTTAAAACATTCCAAACACATTTGGGGTGATTTTGGGCACTTCGAAAAATAGTTATAGATTCCGTCATCGCTACTCTCCTCACTTCCAAATATATTTTCACGCTGTTTACTGAACATTTTGAGGAGGAAAAAATCACCGATGCACGTCTCACAAGTATGCTTCTCGACTGAATGAAAGATCCGAGATATCTGCCATGAGATCCCTCGGAATACTCTAGCTGGAAAGCTTATCGCTTTCTCCATTTCAGAAATAAATAATCTTTTCTCTACAATGAAGCGAAGCCGATAAACAATGAATCGAAGGGGATGAACAATGAATCGAAGAGGATAAACAATAAATCGAAGGCGATAAACTATGAATTCCTGCTTGTCGCTCTATTTACGTTCTGCGTACCGGCGGTCGAATTTGGGCCCCGCAGGAAACTTAGCCGAATCACGCTGGACCACGAACGTGTTAATACTACTGGTTGGCAAATTATTGTGGAAGGACGATATTGCCATATGACAGAATTTCATTCTATATTTTAAACCTAGTTTTATGTAAGGAATCATTTTCTTACAAAGTGTACAGTGGTTTTGAAAAAACGTCACCTTTTATATATTAGAAGCCATTCCAATAACAGCATCATAATGAAGGTTCATTGATAACATAACCGAAACAAAGCTGAAACTAATAATCGAACAGAAGTGCAAATAAAAAGTAAAAAAAGATAATAATTTTTAAATTGTATGTTTTTAAAATAACTGAAAATAAGCATAAAAATATGGGAGCGTTATTTATTTGAAGAGAATTAAACTCAGACACGTAAAACGTGTATATAAGTAGCAGTATATAACATATTATATGTAAGCTTCATGCATGTTACAAATTAAGCTTCAGATTTGTTGGGAACTTAATATAAAGTTTTATCATGCATACAAAACATGATCCCTGTTCAACAAAAGGCAATAACTTGTTAAATTTTAGTCAAGAATCAGAATATCTGCGTAATATGATCCTGCTAAATCACATTCTCGCTATTCCATTATAATACACGCCCATACACGTGAAACTTCGATATCCGGATAATGCTTTGATGTTGATTACGTGTTCGTACTATTTGGAAGTTAATATATTTCAACGATACGTAGAAGCTACAAAATTGAAATGTTCACAATTGTATAGATTCAACTGTAACGAATGAAAAAAATGACACATACAAATAACTATTATAGAGAACATAATTTTAAATGAACATAAATTCAAATTTTAGAAAATTGTCAATTTCTATACTTTGTCTCCTTCCCCTTTTCTCATATGTATATCGAAAGGAAAAAGAAGAAAGACCAAGGGAAAGAAAAACTTTAATTACCCAAACTCCATGTTTAATTTGATCTTTCCTTTCGACTCATAAACCTAATGAAATTAAATTAAATAACGAATATAAATAATTTATATTTTTAATAAATATTTTTAAATGAAAAAGTGGTTGTAATAAAATTGATTTCTGTTAACAATAGACAATTTAATTATTTAATACATTTTACGCCTAAAAAGTGCGTGCGCGCGTGTGTGTGTGTGTGTGTGTAAGTACATATTCGGTAGAATTTTAAATCAAAATGGATTTTTGATTCAGTTTCCTTTATTCTATGCGATAGAAAATTTGCAAAGATGATTTAGTAGCCATTAACTGTCGTGGATTATTAATAAATAATTAAAACACATTAGGTTCAAGAATATACCGATATGCATTACAAAATGTATCATGTTCTATTTCTCTTACGAAGGCCAACATATTTCAATTTTTCATGAAAAGAAACACGTTTCATCGCTTTGAACGCTAAATACCAACATGTTTGATATTTGTCACGAAAACGAGCACGATTCACAGTTCGTTAGTATGTGTTCTGAGACAGTACGGAAAGTAGCACATTTCCAACACTAAGGTGGAAAGCAGCACGTTTCCCTGTACGTTATACCGGTTATATCATCACTATTTGTTTATTGTAACAATACGAAAATTTAAATTTTCTATATAAAATTGGAGTAAAGGAATATGTATTCTTGAAAAATAATAATAATTTTCGTGTATGTGAGGATACGTGTCGGATACTCATCTTATTTGACAATCAAGAGATTAGAATTGCCAATTAACTCAGTTGACAAAGATCTTTGGTAATTACCAGTTACAAATTTAAATGGACGTCGACTATGAGAAAAAGAGCTTAAAATAAATTATAGTAATCATGATGATTATAAGCAAATAACGAATATTTACGTAATAAATTAATGAAACTTTTAAACGTCTTTGTCTAGTTTTCAACGTAAAAAAGCAAAATGTTTTACAACGAACCACAAATACATGCTAGTTTTCGTAACGCACGTCGATACTTTCTTTGAATTAATATTAATATTGCACTGTATTCATAAAAGAGCAAGACGTTTTATACAGATTATGTAATATCTGTTACGTCGCGTAAGACGGTCCGGTCCGTGCGACGTCCCTCATGGTCTGACCGCCGAGGCCTACACACCGTTACACTGACCCTCAATAAACATAAGGAACCACCATAAACCGAATCTTCTCAGTTTAATTTCTATTCACATAAGTATTTTCGGTTTATGGATGGTCCTTAGGTTTATTGCACGCTCTCATAACTTACGGAGAAAGCGGTTGTTTGTCTATTAAAAATAGCAGGTATTTCCCATTAAAAAGGACACCCATACCGAGCTTTCCTGCGTAAAATTGGATAAACTTCGGTGATGATGATAATATAATAGATGTTGGAAACTCGATTTACTAGAATTAAATTCATAATTTATGCACTAAAGCCTATATAAATATTTTTTCCGGAAATATGTAATTGTAACTTAATAATATAATTAATTGTTATTTAATAATATATTATTAATATATCCCTTTGTATAACTTATGTGAAGTAATATACGGAACATGCTTCATTGGCTTTTAGGATTATTATGCATCTCATCGCTTAAATTGTTCTATACGTATTCGGTTTATATAGAGACCTTTAACGATCCTCAGGGATATTTCTCTATGTATTTAATATGTATGTAACGCTACGAATAAGAAAATACACTTAACGTTGAAGAATATAGATCAAATTGATTTACGTACATTACGTAATATGCTGCAAAAAGTATAATAAATTACATAAAGTTCTAAGTAGAATTCTAATTTTTTTACCGGTTTTTACCGATATCGGTGATTTTTTAATATGTTATGGAAATCAACATCTTGAACAACCTCTTCCATGAGACAGTCGTTCGGCCTTAGTTGCTAAGATATTCGTAAAAATCTGCCGGTACCATTACAGCGAATTCTGTCTATAATTGTACACCCGTCTAACTCACGCCTAATTATCTTGTTGTTTGTAGCTTACCTTTTGTTTGTAGTTTACATAGACGGAAATTGAGCGAAATTACAAACGCGTCGAATATATTTGTGGCTGTGTCACAGATAGACACATTAATGTCATTAGCGCGACTCCTTGTTACGGTTGGGTTAAATGGTATTTTATCCGTAGCACCCAATACTGACGCATACGCTGCAATGAATGCACAATTATAAGTAAAACAGATCACTGTAGTGGTATTGATAGCATTTGGGGAATATCTCGAAAACTAACCAAGCGACAGTCATATGTATAGGAAAGAGCTGTTCAAAATGTTAATTTCTACATCATATTCAAAAAACATAGGAATTGGTGAAGTGGATGAGATATCGATAATTACCCTAAAATTTAATCGAGCAGTTTAGTAAAACGTTCCAATAATTTTGGTCAAATGGCGAGTTATTTAGTAACTTACTTTACTCTGTGGGCACGAAAATTTAGTCAATTAGTTTAGGGTTAGATCAAAGTAAAATTAGTTTAGTAAAAGGTTTTAGTCAAGAAGATTCATTTCGTTGGATTTTCTGGTCAAATAACAAAGGTTGCATTTTTTCAATTTAATGAGTAAATGGGCGTAAATTATTTCTCAGACAGTTTTAACTAGTTTGTTTAATCAATAAAAACATCTTTTGGAAGGATCGAGAAACATAAATAAAATTATTACACTTTTTACTTCTCTCAAATATTAACAATCAAACATATATATAGTATCATATTTGAAGAATTTTTCATCATTACGATATTAATATTACTTGCGTTTTTATCGCCTAAAAGTTAGGCTTTAAAAGTTTAAAAAATTTGCTGTTTAATGATTTAACATCCATTAATTTCCAAGAATTATATCAATATAATTATACTAATAATTATATCGATAAAAATGGGTACGTCACATTTTTACCCATGTCCATAGATACAGTCTGTCACACAAGAGCGTGTCTGCGATATTTCTGTAAATATTTATATATTTGTAAAAAAATTTATATAAATTGAATCTACATCTAAAACACTAATACGCTATTACAGTAGGGTGTCCAATCTCCTCCATTAGCGATTATAGCTTGACATCGTTTCGGCATACTCTCGACTAATTTTTGAGCGTAGGATTCTGGTAACGACCTCCATATCTTTCGAATGTGATGTACAAGTGTTCTTATTTTTGTGATACGTCTTCCTCTCAGCTTGCCTAATAGGACACCATGCCCAAAACGAAGATTCATCAGTGAATATTATATTACTCCAATCACGATCTCTGTTTTCATTCGCCCATGCCAGACGATTTTCGACGTTTCGCGTACGCGGCACTCATATTAAAAAGCTCTGTTCCTTTCACTGTTTCAAATGAAACTGAAAGGTATTCAGCAACGCGTATTAGAGAAGTTTTCGTTTGTTTACATTCTTTTTATCTCATTCTGATTAGGTGTCAGATTTCGCAGATATCGCAGACACGCTCTTGTGTGACAGACTGTATATGATTCATTCCACTGTCGCAGGGGAAATTTTGCATATCTTGAAGTCTGACCGTAGCGGATAGTAAGCTTGAGAAACGCTTTGGTTCTAGCGCAAATTTGACAGGCTATTAACGAACCAGACTAAAGAAACGTGTCCGGACAGCTTCAGTTGGTTAGCAGTGAATGGTGGAGGAAGCTGACGAGAAAATCTAATGAAGTGAGATGGATTTTTTCGACTAAACCGTTTTACTAAACTACTAGACGTATCTGTACGAACGTTAAATTATTTAGTAGTATACAAGCAGCCACTCGCTACCTGACTAAATTGCTGGACATATAACGAGTCTTAATGTGGAAAAATGTACTAGGTGAGTGTGTGTATTAGCGAAGGGTTGAAAAAAAAAGGTTGGGATAAGGTTTATGCACGGACATGATTATGTTAAATGTTTGTACTGCGATATGTTTATATGTCTCATGTCTCACTTTGTAAATACTAGGTGAGAAATCTAGGGAAACAGGAACTCGGTTTAGCTATTCGACAGCATATACTTCAGTAAATGACAAACTTTCTTTCTTTGATAGTAGATGGATTTAGCTTACTTTTAGATAGTGAGGTTTGGGTTAGAGTCTAGCTCACCAATTATGATACAATGATTTCATTTGTGAATTACATACATTTTGTAATATAAATTACATTTTATTTTGAAATTCTGAAATGATTATATATCACTTTGGATTATATTTCATTATGTGTAAGATGATGGATCTCCATGAAAAAAGTGTCATTCGTCAGAGCATCAATAGAGAAGTGTAACAACACTGTAGTCGATCCAAAGAGACGAGGCAGTAGATATAAACAAAACGTTCGCGTGATCGATTGCTGCGGCTGCAGCTATTGCCTGCCAATCCATTGTCTGTCACTCGTCGGTCTTCAGAAGCGAACTGATACTGTCATTCTATGGTTCTTTCTAGTAGGTAACTAACTTAAATAAAAATGTCGACAAATAATTCTGATTTCAAAGGGGAAAATATGCCCAAATCGCGAAGTAAAAAATATATGAAAAAACATAGCTTCAACATATGCATCTTCTTATTTCTTAATACGCAGGGACCTGGAACTTGTGAACTGGCCTTGTACTGTTCATATGTCGATCACGTGCACTTGTTTATATCTACTTTCTCGTCACGTTGAATCGACTATAGCGGTCTTGTGCGGAAACCGCTGGAATTTTGAAAAAATTTACCATTTGGTGAATCTGTCCAAAAGCTACTTTCACTTCAATTGCGATGATTCTAAAATATATTGTAAAACTCAAAATTTTGAACAACTTTCTTCTATACACACATATGTATAACCGGTGGTCGACTTTAGTTTTCTAGTTATACATAAATCAAAAATATCTCACCGCTCGGCCTTAATTTTCAAGCTGGGTTGGGTTAGTAATAATGTTAATTCATCTTGCGAATTCTCTTATCGGTATTAATATAAACAATGTTGGCCAGCTGTTTCACAGCATAGCAAGGCAGTTGGACTAATATTAAAACTGATACAATCCCGCTTAAAAAGTAAGGTCGAGCGACGAGATACTTTTATGTATAACTCGCAAACTAAAACTGACCGCTGGTTATACAGGGTGGTTGGTAACTGGTGGTACAAGTGGAAAGGGGGTGATTCTACGCGAAAAAAGAAGTCGAAAATATAGAATAAAAATTTTTCGTTTGAGGCTTTGTTTTCGAGAAAATCGACTTTGAATTTTCGCTCGGTACGCGTGCACATTACCAAGGCTGGATTGATCGTGCTGGAACGATAGCTTGGCCACCACACTCTCCTGACTTAACTCCGCTTGACTTTTATTTATGGAGCCATATTAAATCAATTGTCTATTCCGAAGAAATCGCAAGTTGCGAGCAATTGAAAGAAAAGATTATTGTAGCCTTTCATACTTTAAAACAATCGAATACGTTAGAAAGTATTCATAGAAATTTAATTAGAAGAGCAGAAGTATGCGTTCGGCAGAATGGGCAACATTTTCAGCAATTTTTGTAATAATAAACTTTACGATTACTTCGTATTATTTCATTATGTATTCATAATTTTCCGTTACGGCAAAAACAAACTTAAACTGCGATAATATCCATCGAGACAACGATCTACGGTGAGATCCGTTATAACGAGACGCGATAAAGTGAACGCGTACCGAGCGAAAATTCAAAGTCGATTTTCTCGAAAACAAAGCCTCGAACGAAAAATTTTTATTCTATATTTTCGACTTCTTTTTTCGCGTAGAATTACCCCCTTTCCGCTTGTACCACCAGTTACCAACCACCCTGTATATATGTATAGTAAAAAGATGTTCAGAATGTTAAAAGCTTCATAACTGATCTTTCACAAGACATCTTTCTTCATACATCATTCAAACACATCGAAATTGGACTTTTCGACACGTTCACCAAAATGATTTTTTTCAAATTTCCAGCTGTTCCTGCACGAAATAGTAGTGTTGTTACACTTGCCTATTGATGCTTTAATGAATGATACTTTCTTAATGAAGATTCAGCATGTTGTATAAATAAAATGTAGCCTCACATTGAAATCTACCTAAAATCTTTCACTTTATTAGACTTCCTTTTTTTTTGTATACATATTGTGTGTTGTGTACTATCCATATATAGAGTGATATTATATGTAGAAATATTATAAGAACTAATAACACAGTTGTTTATTATTAATTATTATTTTACTGTAATTTAGTTTATTTGTATAGAAATTATATGTGAATTAAGTTTGGTTTGTATGAATATATTGATTAAATGAATACAAGTTAGTGTGTTAGCGTTATTGCAAACAAACGAGACAGCAAAGAGAAATCAATTAGAGAAAAGAACGAATACCCAAACAAATCTCTATTGAAGTTCGAGAATTATATTAACACACCAATTTACATTCACTTGATCATGGCATCCGTGTAAACTGAATTTAATTAGGTTCGATCATCAATAATTAAATTCTTAAATAAGTTTGAAATTAATAATACAAAACACAATATTTAATTTCAGACATCGTCCGTATTTCCATAATTATTAGAGCATGGTAATTCTGCTTTTCCAAGTTAGTGAATGTTGTATAACATGTTTCGACTATTAACGACACGGAATTGTTACCACATAATAAAAAAAAACCTGTAACTACGTTGAGTAATACAACCGACTTCTGTGTGTTGTGATGGAAAATGCATCGTTATCTATTTCATGCATGCAATATTTGTTTATAAGTCTGTAACAAAATGTTTATTGACAAACTTTGTATAACATTCTTCTTCTTTTTTTCGTCTATAGATTAAGTACTCACAGTTTGGCCATTTAAGCCTGGGACCTCCGTATAAATATAGAGATGTTATTAAATAGATATTTTTTAAACAAATAGATTTTTTCCAAATCTATCTATTCAATCAAATTCATTGTTGAAATATACAAAGTTCATTTATTTACACAATTTCTCCTATAGTTTTCGAGATATATGATAAAGTGGGATTTGCAACCCCCATTTTCAAGATTGTTTTCAGTCTTTTAAAATAAATAATGGCAATACTACATTACGACAAAGTTGCATTAATATGGGCGGTTGATACTTCAGTATGATTCCTTGTAAGCTTTTCTAAAGCTTAATTCCCCCAAAAATCTTGTCTAGTTTGAAACTTTTTATTGTAGTGGGTATACATCTGAAATCTGATTATCTTAATCATGTTATAGTTAGTTTAGAATTATTAATATTTTATTTGGGATACTCTCAAACTGTTGTGGTCATTCTAGAAGGCCCTCTATTATTCTCTCTCCTATGTCCTTACCATGTTTTCCCTGGAGAAGCAAATAATAAGCTTGTTCTGGTCTTGCGAAACATAATTGACGCTGCGGTGCAATTCCACGAGGGCTTATTTCTTGATTATGTCCTTAGCAAGCGACAATTGACGCGTTTCCTAATCTGCATCCTATTTCCAAAATGTAAGCTAAAAATGTGCCTAAACCTTTCATCCTCCTGGCACAGCAATAAAAATATGTTGAAATAGAAACACTTCATCGAAAAACCATAACTCCGATAATTACTTTCTAATTTTTCTTTTATCTGGACACTATCTTCTATCTCTGGTCAAGACCGGTCTCTAAATCTGTTTAAAACTTTTAGTTTCATAAGATTATACTATAGTTTCATATCATTACAAATTAACATGCATCTTGTATTACATCGTAATGATTCAACACAATATCTTTCAAAATAAGAGTTTCGTTACTCAAAGTGCTCTTACTGATTTTAAACTAAGAATGAAATTTCTTCAATGGTGAATAAATTAAAAAAAATATATACTTTAAAGAGGCCATACCATAGTTAGTAAAGATAGTTCCTTTAAGATCATTTTATTTAAAATTTTAATATAAACACCGATAATAACGTGGCATCAAGAAGAATCTTTTCCAAATATTATTGTTGATTAAAAAATATGTCAATTAATAAAGAATTGGAAAACGTGTGACTTTTAAGAAACAAAATAGTGTCAGCTATGTTAGCGTACCATAGTTCGTAAAACACTTAATAATTATGTACTTCTATTATATACATTTTTCGAGTATATTTATGACATAAAGATTCATTAATCATTATGCAAATTTTAAGGGCCATTTTATTTTTAAAATGGATAAAAAATTATGGTTTAAGTAACATTAACGTGTTTATCATGAAATCTCATCACTTTGCACTTTTCACACAAAATCAAACATACGGTTCAGTCAGAGCAAATAGTAAACGTAAGGTACGTGGTTAATAAGGTAAAAGACGAGAGACAAAGCGGACGTGGAATCTGTCCGTTGTTACAATTATGTGGTTGTTGAATCGATATTTGCTGTAGGCCGAAGTGCAAATGCGGCAATAATCCCGGACGCAATATATAATTATGCCTTACGTGGCACGTTATTACAGATATAGGCTTGCACGCGACTCTTGCGGTTCACGGTGCCACAACCGGCCCATTCTCTCTGGAGGCCGTTATCTTCTCCTCTCGCTGCATGTGCTTGGCTACCGAGTAATGCGAGCCTCATATGTAAATCCCATTCTGATTAACATCCACACGTACCAACACAGAGAACCCTTACATCACCCCTGGTATCCTTCTCCGATCCAGCTTGCACCTAAACCCTCTTAACTGCCACGTCACATGAATGGCCCTTCCATGTATAAGTTCGTTGCCATTGCAGTCTGCCAATATTAACTTCCTCTGCTTGATAATATTCGCATTTGAGTCCTAATATATGAAAGTTTCCCAAAGATCGAATATCTGAGTCTACTGAGACCATCAAAGTTGTGCACGAATCTATCAGACCACGAATTCTTTCAGTACAGTTGTTAGAAGTATCGTTGCCATTTGTATCTTCATATAAGATTTCAGGTATTTTTGTTAATTTTTAAATAGTACAAACAAAAAATGATACATCTAAATTTGATTTTTATACGATTCCTTACAATTTTTTATAATTCAAAGGTATTATTACATTATGAAGTTAAATAAAATCTAATTCCCATATACTAACTTAAGACATCATCAAGCATTTATGTAGGTTATTAACGACTCAGAAAAAATATAAATTTTATATAATTCAATATGTTTCGAACTTCGCGTTGATTTCATCTTTTAAAATGTTCCATATGGTTTCATTGTTGTCTATAAGTACAGTATCCTTTCCTTGTCCAATCGGTTCAGTATACATATACATATATAGTTATCTATTCAATATTTAATATTCGAATTGTATAATATAGCATAATATATTGTAGTGTAACCAGACGAAAATCCTTTTATCATTACATGTATGTCAAAATAGAAAGAGGGAAGGGAAATTTCTGCATTAGAAAGCTACTCTTAATCCAATTTCCAGCAGGCACCTAACTAGGGTGTTTACTTTCTGACATGAATAGCATACCCAATATACTACATCTTTGATGGCGGCTACCACGACATCCAGATATTATTATGCAAGATTTGTCTTTCGGTTATTAAACATTATCCATAGAGTAGATGTAGATTAAACTTAAGAAATAACCATGAACTAGAGTAATATATGACAAATGTAACTGAATAGCTTAATAAAATGAACATAATCATTATTTATTAATAAAAAATATATACATATATATATACATTAAAAAATTTGTCAGTTACTATGTCAAATATTTCATAGAATTGTTAAATTCTTTAATTAAACATTGCTTTTATATTATGTATATTATCAATAAACAATACAGATAATGTCTAATATATATTTTATTATTGAAAAAAGTACAAGTGTTGTGAAGTCCTATACACATATAAATACTATAAACTTTAATCGTTTTTGTTATGTCTTATTGAATTTTCAAAGGAAATAGAAACACTTGCAAATTAATCTTTCAAACATTATAAAAAAATTTTCGTTTTAATAAGTTGTTTTGTAAACATGTAATCTAAAGGGTGTATGAAAATTTTTAACAAGGATTTGAGATCATCAAAGTTTACGGTTTTATATACCGTTTTATGGAACAAGTTTAGAGAACAGTTAAAAAATTAGTTAATTGATGCGCCTTCCACCGTACTGCAGGAGGCTAAGCCAAGTCACACCCTTAAGGAGGCAAGCGAAAGGGTAGTCTTGGAAATGGTTTGAACCTCCCTTTGCTCATCAAGGCCATAAATTACACTAAGTGTCTATTAACAACTTGCACGAACAGACCCTGGTCCGGGCTGACGAATGTTTTTCACGTGCTTAATTTTACCTGCAGATATGTCTATTTTATGTCCTTTCTAGAAAACAGGTTTACTTTCTAAGAATAATAAGAAAAATATTCGATATATGTAGGTGTAGATATATATTTGTACATAATATTATAAAATATATAAATTGAGTGAAAGATATCTTTCCTTCCCTTCAAACAAGATAATAAATTAACTGACAAAACGGAGAAAAGAAAGTTTAAAACAGAATCGATACCAAAACATCATAATTTACCTAAATGACTGGAGAAAATCTGTAGTCAGCACACTTTACTAAGTCATCACGGACAACGCGCCTTTTCCACGATTGGAGCGGATTGATGATACCTAGATATATGTGATTTTTGCAAAATCGTGAAACTTTTCTCTAGTTTTGTTTTTCGGCTATTGTTGGAAAATTTGTTTTAATTGACCTTTTAACAATGCCCAGTTTTTAGATTTATGATTATTGGAAATAATAGTCATAAAACTCTTAACCTATTGTCACATAAAGAATGATTTGCATTGATGACAATGTGTTTACAATAGTCTTGATTCGAAAATAGTTTCTTTTTTTCGTATCGTATTTTAAACTTGCAAATAACCAACTACAAATTGTGCAAATCGTTGAAGCGAATATTTAGTATATCATTTGCTCGTACATAGTGTAACACGCCTTTGAAGAAAGCAATAAAGAGCAGTCTGACAACATGTAGCGTGATAAGAATCAGACCGTTGAAACTGTTAAGACTTGAAGACCTGAAAAAGCCTAAACGGTGCATTCTGCCACGTTCCGGAATCCTTCTGGGAATGTAGCTCATAATATTTTTCCAAATGAATTTCGCTTGTCACGGAAGAAATACGTTTCCTATTTCAAGCGGTTCGTGAACGAGGTTACCTTAGTCCGGCCGAGTTGAGAGCGGAATGGTGTGAAAATGTGAGAGAACGAACACAGAGAAGACCGAAGAGAAAACGCGTTCACTGCGGGCAGTAAAGTTTCGGCGTGTGCTGTTCTTTAAAGCATCGCAAATCTCCGGCAGATTCTCCCGGGTATTCACGCTGCTTTACGAATTCTTCCCAGGAATGAACTTATTCCATCGATACCGTTACGTGAAATTATGGGCAGTGTGATAATTTGATGCCTTGCGAAGGTTGATAAATACTTTTACAAGTAGTAAAAATACTTGTATAAATACTTGCAAATAGTAAAAATTGACCATTATGTTGATCGACGAATTTCGAATATCTTCAAATTTTAATTCTATCGTTGCTCTTCGTATGAAGAATATGGTTTTAGTAGGAAGGCCACAGGAAAAAACATAATACGTCACATTTTCCGTTTTTTATAGAACAGCAATTTTAAAATACAATATGTTGTCAACTAATTCCATATCAAAATTAAATTTGCACTTGATTGAATGTGTTTTTGTTGTTCTCTTGGACATTTAAAAAATATTTATTAATATACGAAACATTGTGGAGGTTTATCGGTTAGTCCCAGGATTTTTAGCTATTAAGAAACATATTAAATATCAGGATATTGTCAAAAATTAACGTATACTTTTTTCGTGTGATCTTTGTAAGAGTGAATGAGTGAGAGAGAAGAAGGGAGAGAATGGAAAGTTGTAATGTAGAAATAAAAAAAAATTGTTTTCTATATTATTAGACATATTCAAATATGTGTAATTATAAAAATAATTCTATATATAATACTTGCAGTAATAAATGTACGGAAATAAAAGTATATAGATAAATGTATACAAATAACGTCCAACATCATAAAGATTGGGAAAATATAGAAGTGGATTTTGTCAGAAATTTAATATGTGTAATTCAAAAAAGCAAATCCACGAAATATTAACTATAATACAAATAATAATTATCTGTACTGTGTGAACATCTTTGTTTGATAAAATGTTATAATGTGATAATTATGTGAATTTGTGTGAATTAATAAATAATTAAGTATGTTACTGGACAATTTAATTTGTTCGTGTAAATTTGCTACTTTACATGTTTGTATATAATAAACGGTTACACATATCGAAATATATATGTATTTTACAACACAAATCTTCTTCTTGCATTCCTATATTCCAACTGTACTTTTATTTCTCACTGCATTTATTACTACCTTAAATATGTAAAAATAAACAAAATATTCTAAATAAAATGCTCATTATAATATTACATATACAGGGTGGTTGGTAACTGGTGGTACAAGTGGAAAGGGGGTGATTCTACGCGAAAAAAGAAGTCGAAAATATAGAATAAAAATTTTTCGTTCGAGGCTTTGTTTTCGAGAAAATCGACTTTGAATTTTCGCTCGGTACGCGTGCACTTTATCACGTCTCGTTATAACGGATCTCACGGTAGATCGTTGTCTCGATGGATATTATCGCAGTTTAAGTTTGTTTTTGCCGTAACGGAAAATTAAGAATACATAATGAAATAATATGTAGTAATCATAAAGTTTATTATTACAAAAATTGTTGAAAATGTTGCCCATTCTGCCGGACACATACTTCTGCTATTCGAATTAAATTTCTATGAATACTTTCTAACATATTCGATTGTTTTAAAGTATGAAAGGCTACAATAATCTTTTCTTTCAATTGCTCGCAATTTGCGATTTCTTCGGAATAGACAATTGATTTAATATGGTTCCATAAATAAAAGTCAAGCGGAGTTAAGTCAGGAGAGCGTGGTGGCCAAGCTATTGTTCCAACACTGGTAATGTTGGTTTATTCCGATTGCTGTATGTAGACATGATGGTAGACTAATAGGTACTGATAGTGGATAGCGATAAAAGTCGGATAGTAAGTTGACAGGTAGGAAAACACTTCGGTCACATCGGAAGTGTTTATCAACATAACGTCAATCGAGACAACGATCTACAGTGAGATCCGTTATAACGAGACGCGATAAAGTGCACGCGTACCGAGCGAAAATTGAAAGTCGATTTTCTCGAAAACAAAGCCTCGAACGAAAAATTTCTATTCTATATTTTCGACTTCTTTTTTCGCGTAGAATCACCCCCTTTCCGCTTGTACCGCCAGTTACCAACCACCCTGTATATGTAAAATGTGAAGGAAATCTCTATTTAGATTCTATTTCTCTAGTGGTGTTCATAAAGATATGATTTTACAAAAGTATCTACATATGAGTATTGAGATCTTTTTATTTTAATGGTATTTTATTATACCATTGTTTCAAACGTACAATGCTAATATGGCATTAACAAATTGGATGACAATAAGGAGACAAATACATTATAGGGAAATTTATCATCGATACAATTATTGAGAAATAGTCCTTAATAATTTACAATTTACATGAATAATTGGAAATTGTTATTTATTTCAACTATAGTTTTATTGATAGAATAATTTTGACAAGAGTTAATTAAGGTTAGCGTGAAACGTGAAAACAAACCTAGTTTACGTATAATTTATTGCATTATCACAAACACTATAATTAAATGTATGTACTTTGTTGGCCTATGTTGTGAATATATATGCACAAGCCTTGGCATTGCATTTAGGCATCATGTGAATCAAACGCGATAACAAATACGTGATTTAATGTTTGCCAATGATAAGATTATTGTTAATATTTAGCCGCGACGAGGGTATTCCTATCGCTGAATATTTTATTCATAAATCAACGTTGCACGAAATCTCTTATCATGCATATAAATGCATTTAAAGGGAAGCGTTAACCATTTATAGGTGTTGGAACTCAGCGGTAAAGCCGAGCTTACATACACGAACTTTGATAAATCGTACAGGATGCTTCCGCACGAGTCATTCACATGCAAAGTATCAGCAACCAGTACATATTATTAGACCAACTGAGTACACAATTTTCATCTTTCTGTTTTTAAACGTAGAGGAAGTACCGTCCAAAGAAGATGCATGAATGTCACTTCATAACATTAGTGCGTTGATGATATACTGAAAAATGTCATAATTCAATTATTATAAATATTATATTGACATAATTAATAAATTCATTGTATTCTTTAGTTGTGTCTGACTTTGATCATATTTAAAATTTAGAATTTACAAATTTATTAGTAACAAATAAAATAATTCTATTATATATAAATATTCTGTTTTACGTAAGTAGGTATATTTAAATATAAATATGTGTACATATAATATACAAGGTGGACCACGTAACTATTTCAGCTTATAATTTCGTTACCAGGACAGTTACAGAAAAATGTCACAGGAGAAACATAAATGGTTAAAAGAATGATACCATAGCTAGGACCATATTTTTTGTAGAAGTGCAGTGATGCATGTGCAATCAACAATTGCATTATCTTTTTAAATGGAAATGCATACATTATTTTACATAGATAGGTCCCTCTCGCCATTCTACACACAAAAGTATTGGTACAATGGTAATAAAGTTATTAGTTATCAAAATATTTAAAGAAATATCTTTATTGAAAAAGATGTTCAAATGCTGGTAATTTCTTAATCGTCGATATTGGTGTGTATGATATTGATGATCATAACAAAATCAGATATGTGTTTGTTATTTAAAATATAGGATTTATTCAAATCCTACAAATTCTGTATACAATAACAATAGGTATTAAAGAAAAAGTCACTTTGCGTAATACAGCTATGGTATTGGGCTGAATTATTACTTGCTACATACTGCGAATATTGTAGTTTAGATATCTGTAGTTGTGTCGATGCTACAATTCAAATAATGCACTGTTTGACTGATTAAAACGGTATTCTTGGTATTCTAGCATTTAGTAGGCTGGGAAAGTGGAAACGCGATAGGAACAGCTTCCGCTATGAACAGTAATTGCGCAATATCCACGCTTAATCTGACATAGTTATGCTAAGTCTACTCTAACAATAAGTCCCTCGAATAAGCGGATATTTAAGTATTTTAATTTCATGCATAATTATTCCGATTCATTGAAATTCGTTGAAAGAGTAAGTTTAAATTTTAAGTAATATCATACCATTAGTCATTATTGAAAGATTCACAAAGTATTCCATGAAATGTAACTTACGAAAATACGTAGTTAAATAAACATCTGAAACGAATTTAACATAATATTTACTTTATTAGTAGGATATTGATCATTATTATTTTACCTCTATAAAACTGCGAAAAAATAAATTCTAGCTCTTAGAAATTTCTTTAAAAATTCTATTAAAAAAGGGATCAAATGTACCAATAGAATTTGAATATTTTGTTACATGAATTACGCGACAAATTTCAGACAAAGTTTCTTGCTACTATGATACAATTTTGTCAGAATATATTTTGTAAAAATCATTTTTCAAGGGATTGAGATTGGATTAAGTATTTCTCTAGATTGTAAGATGTATTTTACATTTAAGTAAACCTCTTTCATGGAAAACAATGTTTTCAAAGAGAAACTTGAAGGTATACAATGGCGTGCTAGATTTTAGCATTTAAACGATAAGCTACGTTTTCATTTTTTCATTGCTCCTGATAAAAGCTGCAAGAATTCTGATACGTATATATATTACTGAATCCTACCTTTGAATATTTATGCCCCAATGTCCCGTTCGTCTCAACAAACAAAACATACCTTTAATGCTTTGCAAGAAATTTTAAGATAAAATTGTGGAATGAGAAATCATATACATACATACACGTGTTAGCCACGATTCATTCGTATTCTTCCTGAATTGAAGAAAATTAGTAATACTAGAAAATTACGATTAGGTCGAAAACTGATCGAAAGAACATGGTAAATTTGAAAGTCCGAATATAGGATGGAACATCTAAAACAAGTCACCTGAATAACTCGTTTACTTTTGATGTTAGAAACTCCAAATCAGATCAAACTTGCTCGATCTTGAGAGAGGTATAATTTGATGTTAATAGTTTTTCCATTGGTGAAGGTATAAAGGACATATCAAGACCAATTTCATTTTTTTATATGAATGATATCTCTTTTTACATCTCTTTGAAGAGTTCGCTTTAAGACGAACATAAACAAACATTCATTTACGTTGTACGCTGCTCTGCATTCACGAAATACTACTATTATTAGTTTGAGATATTCTACCGATTAGAGTGCGGTTTTCTAGTATGTAAGTACACTGTTTTCAAAAAATGTATTATTCGAAAGGGCAGAAGGTGAGTATAGTTTGTATGTATGGAGAATATCGTCGAATTATGAGATGTTAATAGCCTAATTGTTGAAGCAGTGCGTTTGCATGCTGAAAGATTTCCCGATCGTGCCAGATCCTCATGTCCAGTCCTTTGAAACATTATAGACATTTTTCATGGAGGCGGAAACGCGGATGACAAAAGACATAAATGGGACAAGGCGCCAACCGATGATAGAACTATGTTTTTTTTTATTTATTTAATTTTACAATTTGTCCAGAAGGACATTTGGTAAAATGTTATAACTTGAAAAATATAGCATGTGGATGGTTACCCCCAGCGGGATTCCATCTTCCAGGTTGTATAGAACTATGTGAAACATTTTAGTATCTGCAGCACGAAATCTACATATTAGTATAAGACAATTCAAACATAAGAATGACATCAATCATATTTTGTATTTTGCGAATACTTTATTTTAAAAAATTTCAATTTTTCCATATTTCAGTTCACCAATATCTAAGTGGAAATGATTTTCAAACTCGTTCACAATTGTAAGAATAGGGCATACAAAAACTGCAAATGGATGATACGTTCTTGATTAAAATTTTGTTTACGAACGAATCCGCAATTATAAATCACGAGAAAGTTGATTGTCACAACAACCGTAAATCGACACTGTTGATCAGTAGATAATCCGTGGTGGCTGAGGGATAACATATGGGGGAAATAACATATGACTCGTACAGTTTGCGGATTTTCTATCTTCCGACCTCTATTGGCGAAGAAGATTGAAGAAACACGTGTACAACGAAATACCAACAAACAAAGAGGACGTGATAAACATATAAAAAGCATATAAAAAGAGTCTACTCTGCGATTGATTCAGATGAAACTCGGCACACGATGTTATCCCAAACTTTTAGACAGTTTTAAATTATGTATCGCTGTTCAACGTCGCTATTTTAAATAAATTAATTCGCCGAAATATTTAATTATTATATTGAAGAATTTATTTTTCATCATAGTTGACCTTAAACGACGTGTAACTGTCTTCGACGACCTTCGACCAGGGGTCATTGTATTCATCTTAAAACATTCTATTAGAAGATATATAAAAAGACAAATCGTTCTATATGAAAATATAAAGTTGATCTATATATCCCCTCTACATCTTCAGCTATGAAAAAATTATTAACATTAGACCGTGCCATTGTCGAAACCAAGCAAGCTTGCTCTAATACATTTTCTTCTATCATTAAAAGCAAACAAGCTAATAGTTGCATCACTTTGTTTAAAGTCACTTCCTGAAAGATATTAATATACGAATTATAAATATTCACGCATAATGCGTAAAATATGTTAGCATATGTTAGCATGCATATGTTAGCATGCGATTCATATTTCTCGATGTTTCTTTACCCATTTGAAAGTTCTCTCGTTGACCTTAATGATCTTTAAAAAAAACTGTTTGTAAATGTATTCATTCGTCGAGAAGATCATCAGGCAGCAATTGAGTCCTTAGTGTAACAAGGGATTAAAATAATGATGGAATAACGAAAACGCGAGCAGCATCTTACCATTTAAGGCGAAGAGTTCTCAGACTACAAGAACATTTGAGGGTAACATGGGCCGAGAAGGAAACGTACAAGAGTGACAGGAAGCGCCTTTGCTTGCCATGAACCGTGACTGTGCAATACCCAGGCTTAAACTGACGTACTTAAGCTAAGTCTACGTCTGCTGGCAGGTTCGTTCCAGGACGTGCTATACTCATTTTAACTCTACACAGCTTAACACTCGGCCTTCCTTCCTTGCCGCCAGTGACACGCCACACCGCGCCGGTTCTTTGTATGCGTCGACCATGTTCCTCAACTCGCAATAATTACACAGATTCCTATTCCTCGACTCTTTACCCTGTATCCGATTGTCCTTGAAATGCACAATTCGAAACAGCCAACGGCGGTGTCGTTTAAATAAATTTGAATTTATTTAAATAGAAATTATATTACGCCATCGAGCGTTTTTCCCCTGTCATTTGTTTTTTTTTCCTCGTTCACTTCAGCTTCTATTTAAATTTCATGACGACCGTGTATGTTCCAAGCGAATGCATAAGTACCGTTAAGCTAAAGAGTTCATTCAGTACGACTGTCCGAATTGTTTTCAGACTGTAGTTGTGAATTTTCGGGAACTCTATCAAATAAAATTCTATCAAAATTCTTATTTCAATGCAACTCAAAAAACAGTTACTTAAAAGGAATAATATGTAGCAAGTACTAGATTTTTTATAATTTTATATGAAAAAAACGCAACAACATACTTAAGGAAATGTCAATAAAGCTGAAAAGCTTTTTTAACGATGCCTTTCTATTTTAAGTGTATACACTTCTTTCTAAAATTACTTTATATTATTTATGATAAATAATAGCAGAGACAGAGTGTTTACTGTTAGTTGGTACTTTAAAGTTGTTTGTGATATATGTCTGTCATAAAACACAAATCAATAAAATTACAATATTTTTAACAAAGGATAACGCAATACCAAATATTCACAACTGACGTAAATTCCAAATTGGAAGACCTCTAAGTTTCATAAAATTTATGTAATTCTTTTTCTTTTTCTAGAACCTTAGCAAATAAGATAATTTAGAAGAAAATAGTACAGTCTGTCACACAAGAGCGTGTCTGCGATATCTGCGAAACCTGACACCTAATCAGAATGAGATAAAAAGAATGTAAACAAACGAAAACTTCTCTAATACGCGTTGCTGAATACCTTTCAGTTTCATTTGAAACAGTGAAAGGAACAGAGCTTTTTAATATGAGTGCCGCGTACGCGAAACGTCGAAAATCGTCTGGCATGGGCGAATGAAAACAGAGATCGTGATTGGAGTAATATAATATTCACTGATGAATCTTCGTTTTGGGCATGGTGTCCTATTAGGCGTGCTTGGACTATCCATGGAAGAAGGATGATTCAAAGAAGTGTAAAACACCCTATAAAAGTGCATGTTTGGGGTTGCTTTAACGCACGCGGTTTTGGGACTTTGTGCGTCTTTACAGACAATCTGAATGCACAAAAGATGGTGAAATTGTACCAAAGGGGACTTCTCACATCCGTGAAACGTTGGTTCAACCAAACCGAGGACCAATGGATATTGCAAGAAGACAACGACCCTAAACATCGAAGTCGCATCTGCACCCAATGGAAAGCGAAAAACGCCATCACAGTACTTCCTTGGCCATCGCAGTCCCCTGATGCAAACCCTATCGAAAATGTGTGGTCCCTAATGAAATGCAAGCTGAGAGGAAGACGTATCACAAAAATAAGAACACTTGTACATCACATTCGAAAGATATGGAGGTCGTTACCAGAATCCTACGCTCAAAAATTAGTCGAGAGTATGCCGAAACGATGTCAAGCTATAATCGCTAATGGAGGAGATTGGACACCCTACTAAGTAATAGCGTATTAGTGTTTTAGATGTAGATTCAATTCATATAAATTTTTTTACAAATATATAAATATTTACAGAAATATCGCAGACACGCTCTTGTGTGACAGACTGTATATGAACTTAAGCTTGTATGAAAATACGTGTAGAAGAATAAGATTAATAAGACATAAAATGGTGTCGGCAAATTAAGTTTGATAGTATTTATTAACAAGAAGATAAGTTAATATTAGAGAACTAAAGTTATGAATGGCTATATATCATGAAATTAGATATATCAATAAGATCAATATTATTGTAGTATCGTACGGTATTGGAACCGATAATATTAAAAAATATTTGGAAGAGGGGAAGAGAAAGAGAGAGGGAGGAAGAGAGCCAGAGAGGGAGAAAGGAAGAGGGAAATATAAAGAATGAAAGAAAAATGTGTAAAGTGAAAGAGTTTTTAAAGATGAATTAGCGAATGGTTGACGTACAAAGTGTAATCGCGAGGTACAGTCACTTAATTTTAGCATTTAAGTATACCTAATTACTTAATATAAAATCATTTATAATCGTTATTCTTTTTATATTCCAACAAAATCTTAAAATATCAAGGACAATTTACTGTATCTTTATTGTAGATTATTACTTTGTTGCTTTCTATGAAATAATGAGATGAAAAAAAAAAAAAATACAGAAAGCATTCGAAAGCTAAACCTTATTTTTTGTACTTTTTCGATTTTATTATTCAGGTGCACCATTAACGTTGAATGATTTAGTTCCATACATTCATGCTGTGTTTGTAACACCATCACGTCCTTTATTGTTCAATTTATAGAGTCGGTTTACATGACTTCTAAATATCGCAATTAAAATAAATAATCTGCGCACAAAAGAAGTACAAAATTGCACGTAAATTTAATATTGCAATTAATGAAGTAATCGCATAAAACAATAGTATACTTCATTCAAATTCTCTCATACACAGCAGAGGATTGAAATTACTGTTGGCTAATTATATAAAAATCCTTACACGTCTTCTGAGAATAAAATGAAGCATCATGATGCTCCAAATGCATGGGAAATGGATGATTAAACGACGAATAAAATATCCTTATAATTGGAGAATAGAACCTTTCGTCCAACCTTTTTCTCTCGCTGATAGATTAAAATAATATTTTGCGTTATGAAATATCATTAAAAATAGCAACACGTTTAAAAGTTTTGCTTTAAATTTAAAAACTAGATATAATGTCCAAGTTCCAACGTTTAATTCGGGCAACTAAATGCTAAATGTAGAATCAAGTGAAAAGTGAAAGCTATTTTTTAATACGAAATGAAAAAGCTGTAAAATTAATCTTTATCAGATACTTTTTTACAAATGAAGGAAATTTCTGTGAAGTTATCGCTCTTAGTTAAATGATTCGGTATATTTAATTAATTATCTATACGTGTATAACGTACTGTCTTTGAAATTAAATTAAACGCGTCAAAAGAAGTAGCTACTATATATTATATAATACAATTACCAACAAACAGCTTTCTAATTTTCTGGTTGCTTAAATATTCCCCTTCGATATGTATCCGATACGGAATTAAAAAATAATTAAAACATTCATGATCGCTTTAAGCCCTTCCATTCACGAGGAATATTGCAACAGACCGGCAAGTAGTTCTTCGTATAGAAATTTTGCGATATTGCCAATTTGTTTCGCACAAACGACTTTCCACAGTAGCAATTCACGATTACTCGATCGCGAATTAACGAAATTTGCTTACGCTCCAGTTTTTCACGCGCAATGTTCGTTGACTGCTCATGCGAGAACCGCGGCTTTTTGTTCTACAGACGCCAATGTACGAGCTTAAAGTTATTAAATAGGATCGATTCTTACGAAAGGGTCACATGAAATTCGGGTCACCGATTCGGGTCACAGATTTATGAATTATACACATTCCCATTATTATATAATATAGTCGTAAAATCTCAAACAAAAACCAATCAGACAAATATTATCAGTCAATGCTTCTTACTAGCATAAGAATCGTTATCAATTCGATGACTTAAGTGACACGCGAGCATCTCTTCAAAGATATTGGATCTGTAAAATATGGTTGTTTCAAATATTGTAGTCTTTTATCCTAAATAAAATTACTTGAACTCTTCCTATTTTGTTTTTTCCTTTTGATATTAATTCCATTAATCACTTTCAGCGACCAAATCTTTCTCTTTTCAGTAATATAACGCAGTTGTAATAATAAGAGAAATAAATGCAGGGAAGAATACACGAAACTCATTTTGTGCGACAATTTTAAATATTGTAACTTGTAGCCGATTAAAAACTGATTAATATTTATTATAAATATCTTTTTATTACATTATCGTAAGTGCTTCAAAAATCGTGTACTCCCTAAATATGAATAATACTGACAACGAAATCTTTGTTTTTTTTTTCTTTTATAATTCTTTGGATGATTAAAAAATGTTATATTTGTAGAGAACATGCGAAAGAAAGAAACAATAAAGTAGTTCTCATAATGTACATGATCTTGTACCCGTATGATTATCTTTGATAAAGTTTAAACCAGTTTTAATTAATAAAATCTTTACATGACATGTGGAAGGTTAAGGAGATCCCACTTAAAGCATGTAAGTTTGTTACTCATAGAATTTGTAGAGATTCAAAAATGCATCCAGGAGGAAACTTTTATAACAGCATTTCTACAGCATTACCGAGAATGTGTTACGTCGTGCATCGCGCTATGTAAAATATGCACATATGTTCGTTTGAATACGAATAGGTGTCACGAGGATAATAGTACTATAAAAGTAGATGATATACAGGAATATGTATTCTTACTTTGATACAGATTACGCGTGAAAATTTAACTTTTAAAATCATACTTTGTTTCTACATATTCTACGCAGATAGTATGAAATAAGACATGTGTGAATCATCACAATCATGGGCATAGTTATATTATTTAAGTCAACAATAATAAGTGAATATAGAAATAACATTATAACGATATAATTTATTTTATGTATGCCTCTGAAAATATTATATCGGAATTTTATTTAAAAAAGTAACACAATTTTACATAATTACCAAGAAGTATATTTTATATATTCCGAAAATTGTGAACACACGCATGACAAATAAATTTTGTTGCTAAATGTGATATTGGTTTTATTTACATTGTCTAATTTTATGCCGATCCATTACTAATGCTTGATTTGTCATTAAATTGATAAAAACATTCTGAGTGATGATAAACCCTATCACACAATCGACAAAGAAATGATCAAAGGATTACACTTTTATATGCGCCTCATGTGGATGTTAAGTAGATCTTTATAAGAAATAAAAAACAGTTATACTAAAATATTTGGGTCAAAACAATAATAAAAATAAAATTACAGAAATTAAGATAAACCCAACAATACAATAAATACTGTAACATATCATACTCCGTTAAATTTGCTTTCTCTCAGTTTTTTAAATTTTTCTAATATATTTTCAGTATCTTTAATATGATCTGCGATTTAATCGTTGAAATTTTATATAAATCTTTTCTTCTTTACCGTTCTATTTCACCACTTCATAACGGTGGTAAAAAGATACATGTAACGTCATAGATTGTAAAAGATTATCTTTGATGAACGAACTTTAATTCATTAAGATTTACAGGATGATGATAAAAGATGTTTGGTACGCTATGAAATCCATTTAAAATGATTCAAAATCGAAATGTGATTGCATTTTGAATAATAGAACTCATATATGTTTCGCTCGTTGAAATCGACAACTCTTCCAATTTTCTGTCGTATAATATTGTATTGTAAAATCACAGGTGTTGCGCTTTTTAAATTTATCATATAGAAATGCGCGTTAAATTATTAAATATAAGCTGAAACGCTCGATTCTGATAAATTATTTGAATTTATATAATAGGAAGAATTCACTTGACATTAAATATAAATTTAAATATAAATTTTTCTTAATTTCGTTCCAATTGATATCGAAACTCTTTAAAATAAATTGATATAAAATAAAATGCACCAGGTACAAACTGAATCTTTCATTCAAATAAAAACATAATTGTGCCCTAGTTCTGTTAAAGTAAATTCCGTATTTGCATAATTGAAATAAATACTTCAATCTTCATATATCCCAATACAAACATATGTATGAAGAAAGTTTAAAGTTCATATGCAATTTCTTTTAAATGAATATAATCAACGTAATTTGAATTTTTACTGACCGTGAGTAGCGATGTAAATTGAATGTAACTTTAATACGTTATGATTTATTAATTTGCTGTACCTATATGTTTAGTATACATATTTTTGCCATGTTAACATCGTAACTGTTCCGTCGCAGGATGTTAAACATTTGTTGACAAAAGGCATCTGGTTAGTCGAGATTAGATCTTTTTCCAGCAAAGCGTCAGTCAAGCACTTTCTTCGATTGATCTGATCCACAATCAAACGTTTAAGCGAAGCTTTTCGGAGTTTAGAATTTAGACAACAACCAAATTCATCGCTGTCCTTCATTTGAGAGACATGTATATTGAATATTACTTACAACTGAGGACGTAAGTTATTAAGCAAATCAATTTTTTATGACAAACTAACATAGTTTCATTTACAAAAATATATGTTACATAGAGCGCCAGTTGATTTTATTATATTACACAACTATTGAAGTTTCGTTAACAAGTTCAAACATTGTTAGTTGGTCAATCTCATGTTCTAATCAATAGTGTACATAGAATGTTAGTAGTCTTAAAGTTAATAGTCTTTTTGGTATAAGATAAATTTTATCGCTAATAATTTGCAAGTTTATAATGTAAGTTTGCAGTGCAATGACGACGACATTTAATAGTATAAGCTATTACAAATATTATTACGTTATTTAAAGTAAAGGTATTTTTACCTACAAATGCAAATAAAAGTACAGTGAATAGCGAAAGTATTGAAACAGTGTAATTCATCATGCAAAAATGGATTGCAATCTGTTTTAACAAATGGTACTACATATATTAGCATGCATGCATTCACTAAATTTGCTTAAAGTTAAAAAAAATTCAACAACATGTAAACAAATTACGTAAAATTTATTATAATTAAGAAGATGACAAGAACTGCGAAATCTCGAATGAATTGGCTGTATATGCATTTAATGCTTTTGGTTGATGATAAAATAGTTCCAAAGGGGTTAAATTTTCATGACCCTTTGTTTTCGAGAAATTAATAAGTTCTTTTCATATCTCACTTTATGAATTCTTTGAGTATTAATATTATGCTTTTTTAATATTAAATTCCTAGAATTTATTTTGATAAAGTTGATTATTTTTATTTAAAAATTTCTCGATTAATTCCTTGAAAACAAAGGATCATGGACTCAATTCTTTTGAGATGATTTTACTATCAACCTAACGCATCAAATGTACAAGCAACCAACTCGTTCGAGATTTTGCAGTTCTTACCACCTGCTTTAGGTACAAATAACACGTAACAAAAATATTTAAACGCTATGTTTTAAAGTCCATAATTTACAAACATGTATTTAGCCAAAAATTTTAATGTAAATAGATGGCCTTCAGTATATTTTAAATTACTGGAAACCGAATGAACGTTTATCCATAACTAAGAATCGCGAACAAGACAAAATTCCAAACAAGTAAATCTGAACATTAAATTAGATTTCAAGAAGGAAACTTGCATAAAGAAATTCCCGTTCTTCCAAACAGAGATACATGAACAGTTCGCTACAGAATAGAAAAGTATAGCGCAGTGATAGAAGTATTGCAAATAAGTCACGATTCGGAAGTCACATCGAAAGAAATTAATATCAAAAATAGAGAAAGAATTCTTCTAATGAAAAATCCCTTCATATATGCACCAGGATTAGCATTAATTGTTTGTTGTTAGAAATTTTAACTAAATGATACTCACAATTATGGGAAAGATTTTTATAGAAAAACAATATTCATGACAGAGTTTTATAAAAGGAATCGTATATTAGCAAGAAAGACGAACCACCGCTCAAATATTTTCATATTTACAAATCAACATCTTTGTAAAAAGATAGCAATAAAGATACTCGATGAATTTATAATATATAGTAATTTTGTCTAAATATTTTGGAACTTCAATGCAAATGAGGATATTTTGAATGAGTATGAATGGCTCTCGTCATTTATCAAGGCTGTACAGCGTAATTTTATCAGGGAAAGAAAACAAAGCACATACATGCGAGATTAAGAAACATCGTTAGCGAAGAGTTTACCTTGAAGGCAGAAAGGTTTGCAACAACGCAAGCGAGTACAGCTTCTCTGCCCAATGGGATCGTCACGTTTGTTATTGGCACAGTAAAACTCGGTCCCTCTGAAACACACGAATGTTATCTTCTAAGTATGTAGTTCAGTCTACTTTATTGCAAAAAAAAAAAACATGTAAGTACTCTATACATATACATTTTAATGCTTTATTTACTTATTTACCATAATACGTAATATTTAAACGTGAATTACGTTTAAATTTTTAGCTAATATTATCGCTAGAAAACGCATGAGAATACTTCTACATTTTTATTAATCTATAACTTTTACTAATTAAAATAAAAATTTGTAGCTTCATGGAAATACTAGCAGCGAAGAGTAACAATTTTTAGTTTTGTATTTTAATTGCAGAACTTTATTGTTTATTTAATGGAAGCTTATGTTTATATGTAAATCAGCAAACGATTCAAATATTGCAACGAACATTCATATCTTTTAATAAAACATTAATATTATAGTTTTAGAGCAGTCGAGTACAAGCGACAATATGTCGCACGACAGTTTTACCGTTTAGGAAAAGGTCACTTATTTACATATATGGACTTGTTCGTATTTGACGGCGACGCGACTGCAGAGCGACTTTTTCGTTTTCAAGGCTTAGCAACTGGATAACGACTCGTTTGCTTCCCTGTTCTCGTCGGTTCTATAAAATTAATACAGTCTTTCTAATGTCATTTATACGAATGTGTCTTGGAAGAAAAAGAGCGTCAACTTCTAATTCATAAAGTGCCATTTAATGTTACAGTGGGTTCCAGCAGTACGTGCAGCCAATCGAAATTGTATCTTGATACATAAGTGATGAACTTATTAATGATAACAGTTCATCAATAATATCTATGCTCATTCCGAAATAAACGACAAATTTGAAAGAATAAATTCTTCACTCATTGTATAGCGTATAAAGCCTTATCTTCAACAATCGTTCGCTGCACAACGGATGCATCCAATGTTGTTTTTATTTCTCCTTTCTTCCTTTCTTTGACTAGAAAAGCACAATTTACTGCAGTTTTTTCGAAGTCCATGGCCAAGCTAATAACGAAAACCAACAGTCTTGTTGCTACTAAGTACGCATAGGTGCAGCGATAAAACTGTCTCGTTACATTAACATTAATTAATATATATGTTATATATATTTTTGTATGTATTTGATAATATGTTTTTCTCTAATACTTTAATAAATTACTTTATCATCTATAATATTAAATTTTATTATTTATAATACTTGATTAGTAATATTTATTTTTATATTGCAGAATTCATTTGGTTCATTTTTCTTATAGTAATTGATAATAACAACGTAGAGATATCTGTAGAAAGAGTTCAAAAAACTTCGATATCAAGTTAAAAAATTGAAATGTATTTTAGCAAAAGAGTATAAGCACTCTCGCTCTACTGTCACTTGGCAGGTCGAGCTTAAATGAAAGTATATCTTTATTATCTTTGTCTCCATAAACAGATTTTTAAGGTAAATTAACCATTTATAAAAGAATCTTCAACTTAAAAAGAAACAATAATTTCAGTAAAACCGTTATTTAAATTGATCAAGTATTATAAATTAAGTATTATAAATTGATAAAGTACGACTAGGCATTTTACCGATTCGTTCAATTACACGTACAAAAGCGAGACATATTTTCTGCTCAAATAAAGATTATCTAGCGCGTGGCAATGATGTTTATTGCCATGGTTACCAAACAAAGATAAGAGTACAATAGATCCCCGTATAACACAGGGGATATATTCGGTGTTTTATGAGCCACTCATAGGTTGTTCACTACTACGGACAAATCGAGCGTACTTCGTCACGACGGATTTCTCTCATATTTGCTTGGTTTACTTTTTTCCACTATATTTATTCTAGTGACCTTCTATGATCGCATCTTATCGCGCTACCATGTACAGGGTGGTTGATAACTGGTGGTACAAGCGGAAAGGGGGTGATTCTACGCGAAAAAAGAAGTCGAAAATATAGAATAAAAATTTTTCGTTCGAGGCTTTGTTTTCGAGAAAATCGACTTTGAATTTTCGCTCGGTACGCGTTCACTTTATCTCGTCTCGTTATAACGGATCTCACCGTAGATCGTTGTCTCGATGGATATTATCGCAGTTTAAGTTTGTTTTTGCCGTAACGGAAAATTATGAATACATAATGAAATAATACGAAGTAATCGTAAAGTTTATTATTACAAAAATTGCTGAAAATGTTGCCCATTCTGCCGAACGCATACTTCTGCTCTTCTAATTAAATTTCTATGAACACTTTCTAACGTATTCGATTGTTTTAAAGTATGAAAGGCTACAATAATCTTTTCTTTCGATTACTCGCAACTTGCGATTTCTTCGGAATAGACAATTGATTTAATATGGCTCCATAAATAAAAGTCAAGCGGAGTTAAGTCAGGAGAGCGTGATGGCCAAGCTATTGTTCCAGCACGACCAACCCAGCCTTGGTAATGTTGGTTTATTCCGATTGCTGTATGTAGACATGATGGTAGACTAATAGGTACTAATAGTGGATAGCGATAAAAGTCGGATAGTAAGTTGACAGATAGGAAAATACTTCGGTCACATCGGAAGTGTTTATCAACATAACGTCAATCGAGACATCGATCTACAGTGAGATCCGTTATAATGAGACGCGATAAAGTGCACGCGTACCGAGCGAAAATTCAAAGTCGATTTTCTCGAAAACAAAGCCTCGAACGAAAAATTTCTATTCTATATTTTCGACTTCTTTTTTCGCGTAGAATCACCCCCTTTCCGCTTGTACCACCAGTTACCAACCACCCTCTATATCGTGTTACATAAATACTACTGTAATTCTTGCACTATATTGTATAAATTCGTTTAAAATCTAAGGTAGAACACTCAGTATAACACATAAAAACACATATCACGTTGCAGGAGACATTCACTGGTTTACGATCATTCGCATTTGATGATCAAACGTTACTTATTTAATAAAAGAAAGGTTAGTTATTAAACCAATTCTATAATTTGATCGATGGACGAGCTTTCTCAAGCAATTCACCTTTGAATATTTTTATATATTTTTTGCTCAATGTGTTTAATCATGTAGAAAGAATGAAATCAAAAAATAATTTTCAATTCATCCTTATTTTACTTGTTTAGCTGCAAAGATTTTTAATTAAATTCTACGATTTTCTTTGCTCTCGGTTTTTAGCTCCAATTCTTGTCATATTTCTATTTAAATTCTCGTTCTAATTGAAAAACGAATAAAATACTTAGAAGAAAAAATAACCTTGGAAATTGATTAAAAGGGGATATTAGTTAAAGCTGATAATACACGAAAGAGAAAGATTTGATGAAAATCTAGTTGAATTTCAATTTTTATAGAACGCATCGTTCCCAATGCATACACGCGACGCCTCACGTTCTCTAAGTAGCTCATTCTCTATATTCTGCTGCATCGACATACTGCTGAGAATTTATTGACACGATACAATTTAGTTTTGTATAAAATATCGCATGCGATACATTATAGACCCGTGCACCATAATCATTTGCCGTCCGGAATATGTGTCTAACTAAATGCATTATAATTTATATTTGTATCTATGTTTCTATCTGGATTATACATACATATATACAGCTTACTGTCAATTGTATTATATTGATAGTTTTATATTGGCAAACACATTTTTAGGAAACATACGTGGACATCTTTATCATACAAAATATAATTGAAAACCATTTTTACGTGTTGTTGTACAAAATAGAATCTTCAGATATTTGTTTCAAGATGTTACTCGTGTATAATGTACTCTAGTTGGTAAATCTAGTGTATTAAAAATACATGTAATAAAGACCTGATATAGCTCTTATGGAACGACGTATGGAGTTAACTATTATCAGATAGAGAAGGGAAGGAAGGTTAGTTCTTTAGAATATTCGAAAGAAAATTGAAATTAATGTATGAAATGTATCTCTGAAAAAGTATCTGTTGTAATGAAGATTACACAAAATATTAATTATTTTGTTTAAATTAATGAACATTTCTTTTGAAATATTATAGTTGTTGGTTTTTAAGTCAAATATTGCTTGAGAAATAACAAAAGAATTACAATAAAATCAAGTACATTTTTAAATTTATTCATAAAAGCAATATGTATTACTATTTGGTAGATAATCTCAAACTGTTGCACAGTGCTATAAAGAATGTTTCAAGACGGGTGCTACAGTCGAGTAGAAGATTATTCTACAAATATAAGTTAAAAAAGTATTAATCGTTTCTGTTTCAAAAAAATTGTGTTTCGAAATTCGTCGAATAGAAAAATTAAAAATTGTTCGATTTAGCTTTTGGCAAATTTCCCTCGACATCTGTTTCAAATCCAATTTTTTTCGAAAGCGAAGTCCTACATGAGAAAGCTATTATTTTCATTTATCTCTCAAAAAATAAAACAGTCTCCTCAATAATTGCACTTCTGTTCCCGAGATATATTAATAACTAATATCGTTCGCCGTTTAGGAGTACATACTCTGCTCGTTCAGCCACTATTATTTATTATTTATCCCATTTTGTAATGAAATAATAACAATAGAAGGTTTATTGTCTTTTTACGTTAATTTATTTTTTCAATCTTTATATTTGTAAATAGTCATATTTTTGTTTCATATCCTACTAAATAGTTTCATTTCCAACACTTCATTTTTTTTTAACAAATACAAGGGATTGTTTTCTACCAATTTTATTTTTGAGGGAACAAAGGTCAACAATACTAACTATTGACTGTACGAGTACAAAAATAATGGTTCGAATAGTATTGAAATTGATTTGCAGGGAGCGCAGAAATTTTGAAGAGTTGGGAACCAGGAATAGGAATGACAAGATAGAACAACGTTTTGCGAGAATGACGTTGTTTTTTTTAGAGAACTATTTCGGAATAATGTACCATGTATTTACATTATCATAGTGACAGACTATGTACACTTTGAATATGGAGCGAGTACATTACATTCTTTACAAACTTCAATTAAAATATAGTTTATAAATACGAAATACAATGATATCGTATGATCATTTTTTCTAAAATTATGTAAGCATTGTTTATCGTTCAGAAGATGGCATCTGAAACAGCATAGGAGCAAGAGAAGGATTCGACTCGCTCGCTTATCATCATACGATGTTCCTTATACAATTTTATTTGTAAATATGAAACATATAGCCAATTCTTGTGCTTATACTAGTTCTATTAGATACAACCAATTTCTTTCCAAATTTTCTGAACGATGCACGATACATACCTTGTACATACAATATTAGCTCCACAATGGAGCATTCTCAGAATTTCAGGATAAATCTCAATTGTTATAGGTTGATATAAACAGATCGAGAGACTTAATAATACCAGTTCTAGGAAACTATAAATATCAGTGTCATATGAATGACGAAACACTGTCATGCTCCTTTTCGACTATCTTTGATAGTCTACTTTTTTCTTCATTCATAATCCTAAACAATTCAATACTGATTCTAGAAATGTAAGTAATGTGTCACATTCACCCCTGAGGTATCGTACTGAATCATTACATACATACTAATTTGGATCGATATGCGAAATGTTCAATGGTTACCTCAGTTTACAACGAGACAGAATTCGTTTTTACGTTGTACGAAGTATAAAATGATCAATTGTTTAATGCCACGTAACGTTTTAGTTATTATATTTAATTTAATTTTATTTTTATTTTGTAATTCATGCTTTGGTTTTATATATATCTATATCTGTCATTATACTATCCACTTTTATTTTTAATAGGTTTTATATTTCAAATCATAACAGCTTAATTTGTTTATTGACGGTGTAACTTCTCTTACAATGGAAAATGTTAAAGAAGAGAGAAAGATTGCCACATAAATACATATATAAAGTTTTTTAAATCCTTCTTTATATAATCTTTTGTGCAATATTATTCGTCTCCGCACTGGTAATTAATGTATAGATATTTTGTGAATTTTCTGAATTACTGTTACTAAAGTTTGTAAAATTGTTCGAAAGATAAAAGTGACTGTAATTTCATTGTACGAATATTATCTACAATTTTTCCTGTTAATTCAAAGCTGTGCAAAATGCAAATATTTAAAAAAGTTGTTAATTTAAAGAAAAATGATTTAATATATAATGGAGAAGATTCATATCTACGTACAACAAAGTTATTTAATTTCGTATATTTGATTGAAACAATTTTTCTTATAGTAAATAGATTATGAATAGTTCAAAGTACTTAAATTAAACGAATTAATCCGTATAACAGAATAAATTTTTGTTTTCTCTACAATTATAAAATTATAATATTATTTACGTCAAATATATTCGTTTAAAAATATTTTATAAAATATTATATAATGTGGAGTTTATAGCCATAACGGTGGACTAATATGTATTTAAAGAGGATTATTATAGCTAGTTAACGAGTCTTCGGTTCCCAAAATGCTTTGAGGATTTGTTACGCTAAGTAGCCATGTAGTACGAATTGCGTAAAGGCGATGGAGAGGCAAAGAGAGGCAATGTTGGAAAGGGGGTTGAAACCTGGTGTGCGCCAACAGATAAGCACTGATCCCAATTACACGTTGAGTAGACCAGCTTCCAGGCTGAACGGATCATGGATTATTGACTCCATCTTGATTACTCGGCTGCTGTCAATACAATTGAGAGATCGATATACCTTAAATTTCGTATACTTGACATAAACATGAATCATATACCTTTTACATTTACGACAGATTTACTCTTCACCTATCTCTATAATTACACGGTTAGGTAGAATCGAATTTATCAGTATTTATATTGAAAGAAATATCTTGCCTGATCACACTTTCGATTGCGTTTAAACAAAGTTAAATTAATTGTAATGAAGCTATGAAGGCATTTTGAATAATAACTGACGAAATTCAAAATTCAAACAAATACAAAACAATAAACAAATTCAAAATTTGGATCGTTATAAAAATTAATATTTAATGTCAACGGTTGCTTAAATAAAGTTAATGGAAAATTATGCCTCAAAATTATAATTAAACATTTTCCAGTACGATAATAAAGTCAACATGTTATGTTTGATAATTATATTTTCATAAATTTCGCCATTCTGTTTACACTAATTTTACTTGCTTCATTAAATAAGTATAAATTAATGTGGACATTATAAAATAATAAAATATAATATATAAAATTTATAATGTGTAATTTATTTATATACCGATATATAATAAACTTAAACGACAAGTGACCTATCTTTTTTTAATCAAACTTCTCATTTATAATCTTGTTACTTTATTTTGTATAGAATATTCGTTTAAAATGAAATTTTAGTTTAAATTATTTCCATTAAAAGAATTTTATTTTCAAGATTATTTAAAAATTACACGATAATACACTTTGTTTTGTAATGTAATTTTGAAAAAAACATATGAATTTGGAAAACTGAACACATAAACTTTTTACGGTTTGTAGAAGTATACAAAGAGTTGTAAATAAATAATAAGAAATTTAAGATTGCAGGAAAGTATTGATAAATTGATATAATTGATGTACTAATATTTTATATAAATATCTAATAAGATTTTTAATTAATGTTATGGGTACTTTGTAAGAACTATGATACATATTTCCGTAAGATAAATTTTATTTTACATCTATATTTTTCAATAATGTCGATGTCCTACGGTCTGTTGAATTCGTTTCGCCACATTCTTTGACTATGAGATAGAAGTATGTCGCGCATCTTCAAAGAGCTCTTGAAACGGCTTTAACGTCTCCTGTAATTGACTATATTCCCTTTTCTTTAATATCTCTCTTAACTACCTTTGATAGGCCTGTACGTGTATGTATTTTATCTACCACACCGCAAAATTCACAAACATATTATACACTGCGAAATTTGCACATAAAAGTATTAATAGATATACGCTTGAGAACTACTCTTAATTATGGATATATTTATATTCAGTTTAAAATATTATATTATATCCATTTTATTATATGTAATTGTCGTATTATTGATTACTTTAAGTATTTAAGTGTTTTTAATCGATTTCTTGTTGATACGAATACATTTTCTAAAAATGCATCTAATTTTCTACGACAAAACTTCTTTCATCTTCGACTTCTACTTGTTTGTATTAATATTTATGCGCTGTAAAATTAAAATATTGATAATTGTAACAATGTTGTGATCTTCCACATGATAATGCCGTGTCTTACTAGTATGCAATACGTATTATGTACTATACATACCTGTGAGTACTATGTATCTTCCCTTGCTCCAACTTATAGCATTGTTACATGTTGGATATTTTGATTACTCGAAGAAAAACTAATGAATCACAATGTATTATAATCATGTATGAGATCACAAGTTGTTAGAATTTTTACAATTTTTACGATCGTATATAATATGAATAAACCTACCGTATGCTATACATTACCTACCATTACTGTAATGGTATTGGATGAAAGAAAATTAGAAATTAAAGTGTTAACAGATGATATACAGTACTAAACAAGAGTTTGATTATATCTATATAAAATGTATTATATGTACAATGAAAAAAATACTGTTTATTAGTTATTAATGTCTTCATAGTAACATTATAATTGTTCTTTGCAATGAATTTAAAATCTTTTCTTTTAAATAAAATTTTTCTTTCAAATAAATTTATACTTTAGTTCAACAAAACAAACAGTTGTTTATATAAAAATGGTAACGTAAATAATGTAAAATTCTATATTTATAATAAATTTACTCGCGTATTTTTACGTTTCTTTGCAAAAGATAAATGTCAATAGCTTTAACTCGGCAGAAGCAAAACGATAATCACGGAAGAGCTAAAAATGTGGTGAACTTATAATTTTATTTGGCGCTATATTAATTCTACTGAGGTCACGGTTCTAAAAATTTCGCACTAGGACGCAGTACATCTAAAAATTCAACGACTTTAAATTTGTACTGCGCTGCTAATTTTTCATGAAAGTTATACTAGTAGGTGAAATATATTTATATTATTATACTAATACATGAAAAATATTTACTTTCATTAAAATAGATATAATTCTGATTATAAAATATAATGATACTATCAAATCTCTTTTTATATTCCATTTTCTTAGTTGTGTCTATAAAAATATGAGTTTGTATAACCGTCCAGTCTAGTAATAATGCTTTTTGTCACACTATAATTTCTGTAATGGAATTTTTTTATTAATAAGTTATCTCTGTAATTTCATAGTTTCTTTACTTCCTTGATTTGAATTTATGTTACTTCTTTTTCTTACAAAAGATTAAAGCTCATTTTAAGAGTTATCATTTATGTGGATCAAATTTAAAAGGTTATAACACGATGATTTCCTCTACTGTTTCCTAGTTATAGATACAACGTTGGCAATGTTTCAACAATATGCGGCCTGCTATTTTGAAGGGGTTGGTGTTGAGTCTCCAATACAAAATAAGTCACATTACATTTTAAGCAGACGCCGTATATTGCTGTTCGTTATTAATTAATTAATTTACTTGATCATTGATTACTATAAGTGGTTAGCAGAATTCTGTTTGTATGAATATAATAATCACGGAAATGCAAGTTATTGTGTTGCAATTGTGTGATTTCAATAATTTCAATCTGGAAACAGAATTATTTGAGAGAATAAACGAGTCAGAGCATCTAAACAAATTTATATCCTAATAGTTTATATTATTTTAATTTTATTAAAGTGAAGCTTTTCTTTTTAGCAAGTAGGTATTAGCTTGGTATGTTAAAAATCATTTATATATTGAATTAACGAACGAATAGTTATAAATTAATCAATATTTAAGAAGTTAAATATTATACACGCGATTATAAATTATACGATAAAATAATGTAAGCCAGATACTTATGAGTTGTATAAGATGTATAACATTCTATAAGACAAAAATTTTCTTTACAGTAAATATATTTTTCATATTTTTTATATTAATATAAGGGTACATACAGGGTGGTTGGTAACTGGTGGTACAAGCGGAAAAGGGTGATTCTACGCGAAAAAAGAAGTCGAAAATATAGAATAAAAATTTTTCGTTCGAGGCTTTGTTTTCGAGAAAATCGACTTTGAATTTTCGCTCGGTACGCGTGCACTTTATCACGTCTCGTTATAACGGATCTCACGGTAGATCGTTGTCTCGATGGATATTATCGCAGTTTAAGTTTGTTTTTGCCGTAACGGAAAATTAAGAATACATAATGAAATAATATGTAGTAATCATAAAGTTTATTATTGCAAAAATTGCTGAAAATGTTGCCCATTCTGCCAGACACATACTTCTGCTCTTCTAATTAAATTTCTATGAATACTTTCTAACGTATTCGATTGTTTTAAAGTATGAAAGGCTACAATAATCTTTTCTTTCAATTGCTCGCAACTTGTGATTTCTTCGGAATAGACAATTGATTTAATATGGCTCCATAAATAAAAGTCAAGCGGAGTTAAGTCAAGAGAGCGTGGTGGCCAAGCTATCGTTCCAGCACGACCAATCCAGTCTTGGTAATGTTGGTTTAAAAAATCTCTCACATGACGACTAAAATGTGGCAGTGCACCGTTTTGTTGAAAAATTAAACTTAAATAAAGTGCACGCGTACCGAGCGAAAATTCAAAGTCGATTTTCTCGAAAACAAAGTCTCAAACGAAAAATTTTTGTTCTATATTTTCAACTTCCTTTTTCGCGTAGAATCACCCCCTTTCCGCTTGTACCACCAGTTACCAACCACCTTGTATAAGTGTACGGAAAGTAGAAAAAAACAGTACAACAAATAAACACTGTTATAGAGTTTTCTAGTTCTTTAAAATATGCCTTTTGGAACATAAAGTGAAAAAAGTGTGGAAAAAGTGGTTATCTGGCTAGAAATATCTACACTGAATGTTATCACTACTATTGTAATCGTCGTATCTATTTACAGATTAAATCGACCTAAGTTTAAGGATTGTTAGAGAAGTAAGTAGCAGCATCAGGCAATTCATCAATTACTTTAATCCAATATAACTACCATTCGTTGGTGTAGATTCAAGAAGATGGAATTAAGTAAGAAAAACAAATTATCGATCTAATGTACATAGCCATACGTATCTACTAAGACAATGGAAACGGTAGAGTTACCAGGAATTTGTATTACTTCCTTAGTCATTAATTACTAATGGGTAAAGAACCATTGGAACTGTGTAAGAAACTGGAAGGTTAACGTTGCTTTAACTGTGCAGACCATTAGAGCGAATATATTGATAGACAAAGATACTGCAGAAGTTTCTTCATCATGAAAACTAAAATCATAAGAAAAATAAAAACAGGTTTTATAGAACAATATAAAATTGCAAGCTTATTTTTACGTTAAATAAATTTATAAGGATTATAAATCCATAATTCTGTTTTCACTTTAGACTTGAAAAGAACTAGAAATGATTAATACAATCTGCATTCGCATATAACGCTAAAAACTTAAATCAAAATGACCATTTATAATAAATCAAAATATTATATATCTTAATAATTTTTAACGTTTTAAACGTATACACAGGAAAGATTAAATAGTCTTACGTGTTGATTTCAATCAAAGCTGTTTGTTTTAATTAGATGGAACAAGGATCTAGTTCACTCGTCAAAGAACAAAATTTCGTAGGATCGTTGCTAAAGAAACAAAAGAGGCTGATCCGCCTTGTTAAAATGGAATAGCATAGTAATTTATTTTTAATCGAGGGGGTTGGGGATTTTATTGAATCTAATAATATTTATTTCAAATATACTTTTTTATTCTATGTAGTAAATACTTTTTTCAAGAGACTCTTTAAAAACTTACAAAAACAAAATGGATATACATATGATGTATTGAAAATCATTCTGTTAAACGTTCAATATCTATAGGACAATCGTGTAATTCGATTTTTTTTTTTTTATGAGTTAACATAAAAGATAAAAAAGGCCATTGATGTACACATCTATACAGTCTGTACATTAATTAATTCCTTAATATTGTCAAATGTTCAAGACAGTGTTTATGGAAAATATAGAAATGCAAAAACATTTTGAATATTTCATAAAATGATTTGCAGCGTATCATAGAACATACCTATTTTGATATACTTCAATGAAGTTTCAGAAAAGTCTTGAAAAAAATATTCCTTTTATCGTAACTTTTTAAATAAAAAAAACAAAATATTTTGAGTAAATATTATCAAGTTCCATGAGAGATGTCGGATTAAAAAGAAATTAATACGACATTTCATTTAAAAAGAATGAAAAGGTGAATTTCAATTCCTCAGAAGCCACCCCAGAAAAATCTATTATATATCAAATATAAGAATAATAAGAATTACATAATAAAAATTGATGTTTGCTGTGATTTCAAGTAAACAACTTATATGTAGTATTTCGTTTGACCTATCCTGCTTATATGTGTATATCAGCAATGGAAGAAATAGATAAGCAGTGGAGGAAATAAGTTTGCGGTGTGCGTAATAAAATGCTACACCCATGATAATGTAATTTATAACAAGTGAAACCTATTACACTGTCAATCTTTCGTGAAAATCGGTAGCTGAATGCAGAATGATTTTTCATTTTAGTTCTGGTTGATTCACATTGCTGATGAAAAGAGGAGTGGATAATACTGGCTATGGCTTGGGTTAGGTTCATCAATATCTAGCTATTGAGAAGATATTGGTCATCCGTTATCATGCCATTTTTCATCGCATGCCACTAGCTTGTACAAGATTTGCCTACTGACATAGAGAGCTGAAAAAGTGTGCTTTATATTTTATGCAGAAAATTTCGATCTTCCTGAAATTTTTAAGTAACTTACATTCGGATACTTTAATTTGAATTAAAAAATGTGAATAATTATCAATATATTTAGATTAAGTTAAACTAAAATAAAAATCAAACAAATTTGTATCTATTTTATTTTAATTATTCATAATTATTAATAAACAATTTACTGCGTTAGAATCAGTTTTATATTGATCAGAAAAATAACGGTATGTTTTATACTACTAGAATATTAATCATCATCGTTTATTATAAAAAAACGTAATATTAGAAAACGTTCTCAGAAATATCCACATAATAATTACAGGTATACAGAAAAGAACATTATTCTCGTAGAAAGCTATTATATTCGTTGCCAGGAGAGGGATGTTTTAGTCTAACGTCTGTGCAAGGATCGATGCTTCTGGATCAATGCCCACTTTTCCCGAACTCGAATTACACTCTATAACGTACTCCATATGACGTTATTGGTTCTTGTCCAAGAAAGCTCTCGTTTATCATCATTTTTCAATTATTTATGACATCCTGTTTACTTTATACCCTTATTTTCTAACTTTCACTCTTATTGACATACCAATACTTATTATTATTTTCTCGTTTCTCTGACGTTATTATGGTCGAAAGCTCGATTCCATCCAATGTAAATTTTTATTATTTTGCGATTTTTTTTTTTTTTTGTTTAATAGTTTTCTGCTTACTAGAGATTTTAATAATATTCTTTCTCGTGGCGTGTGCGATATTATTTCGTACACCTACATATGTGCATAAAATCATTGCCTACTCTACATAACTTCAATTTCTAATCGCTTTCTTTCATGTTACCATCCTCCCAGAGCTCATTGTTTCACCTTTGAAGAAAAGTCGAACAGCATAGTTCTGGCGTAAACGGTTTCCTGGTCGATTAAAAGAAACAATGCATAGGTTCGTTAAAAGTGTGGAAAAATCGATAGCAAGTCCTTTTGAATGGTTTCAACTTAATTTACTTTCCTCCGGTTGAATGAACAACCACGTTCATTTTCCCTTTGTAAAAATGTAATTGAACCAACTGTATAAACATTGCTACTTGATGAAGGTTTCTATTATTAAAAAGCTAATATTAAATAGCTGTTACCTGCTTTTGTTATAAAAATGTTATCAAAACGTTGAATTTTATATACAGTGCCCTTATCCTGGTGAAAAATACGAAAATGGATAAATAATGATTCTTGCAAAATACATGTGGTATCCAAAAAATGAGGAAAATACGTGCTTTCATAGAATCCAATATCAGTAGAAAGCTTGTATATTACTATTATGTATGATCCATTTTGTTCTATTGGAAATTTTATCCTATTGGAACAATAGAACAAAATCGATCATACATCGTTCAATAAAATAATATAAAATAAAAAATGTCGTGCATCTATCATTTCCTTATAAAACGAAAGAACCTTTTGGACAACCCAATACATAGATTCTTAGTAAGAAAATCCTTTGAAGAGAGTGAGCATAGTATGAACTTTAGAACGAGAAGATACAAGGAGAATATTATAACTAAATCTAGAAATATATTGAGAATTTAAAAAATAAACAAATAACTTTCAATAACACGACTATAACATAAAGTATTGGATACGATCTGCAAAATAGCCACATAATGCGCTGATTTTTACCCGGGAAGTATCCAATAAAAAAGAAGTTTTTAACAAAGATAATTTACCGCAATAAAATTGTAATTATATTATGTTTATAAAATCTGCGTATATCTAAAATCATTGTACTAAGAGAAAGAAATAAATCATTATTAGCTTCATTTGTTGAAACTAATTTGAAGGAATTTAGTAATAGAATTAACATTATACATATATACCTTGCTTCCACTTATTTATTTTTAATTATTTAATATTTATATTAAATTTAGATACTATTACAATATATTTTTTAATATATATTTCTTACCTTTTTGTATTCAGTATAATTTGAAAACTATTCTTTTGTATATTTCAACAAATAAATATTATAAAAGTAAATGACTTTAATGGTGATATAAGAAGAAAGATTACACGAGAAGAAGTTCATACGAGTGATGTATTATTTTTAATCACATGGAAAAGAAATAGATTGAAAATATCTCATAATGTAATATATCATAATGAATTTTATAATGTACTTTTATTTTTGATAACAGAAAAATATGTATATTTACATCTTTGTTAAGCTTTTAATCTCAAAAGCAGCGCGATAAACATAATTAACATATGAATGCTCTGTATCAATAAATCTTATTCCATTTCATTACACTGATCTCAGTGATCAGTGATGTCCCCAAATTGTAAAGAAATTTTTGGACTAAAGATTTATGTCGTTATTGATGTAAAAAACAATATATATACATACATATGCACTCTGAAATTTGTACAAGATGGTACAAGAAAGAAGAAAATAAAATATTATATAAAATTATACGAAAATGGTAAATATTTTAAGATAAAACTTAGTGTTGCTTTAAACTGATATATATGTTTTACAATACATTTAACATATAAGGAAAAAATTTAGCTAGTATTACCTCTTTTAAACTGATAAATTTTGTATTAATAGATATTGATTTCTTGTAATTTATTGCATGATATTACAAAACATTTAAACTATATATACTTATACATAAATATATATCTACAAGCATGTGACCATAGTTCTACTAATTTTACGAATTAGGAGATGTAAACGTAATATCTTGTTTTACAATAATTCATTTCAATCGATAACTTTACTTTTACATCAACTTTAATTCTACGTATTTCGAATTTTATAAGACTAGAAGCAATTGCATTAGTTTAAATGTTAGAAGTGTTTTTACTTCTTAAATTACGTGTGATGTCTCTGTAAAAGAAATTTCTGACTCTGAAAAAATATATAACTTCATACTGTATTATTATAATACTATTATATTATATATTTATTTATATAACTATAACTTTAGGAATAAATTAGGTCTAAACTTTTCCAATGAAGAGAAATTTTTTTCGTAAAGATCGAAGCTAAGCAACCATTTTGAAAATGTTAACCAATATTTCCAGGGAAATATGCGCCCACGAGAAAATGATATTTAGTTTCAACGGACGCAGCTGCAAGCAGACTTTCAATTCTGTCTCGTCTTTCTCCATTAGCTGACTCATTTCCAATGACTTCCAAAGCGAAGAGGAAGCTGGAATTGTAACTGAGAAATTTTCAGAATGAAACGCATGTGGTATACAGGAACAAACAGCATTCACTATTAAATTAATTAAATAAATCTCCTCACTTGAAGTTGTTATTTCATGTTTTTTTTTTCTGAACATCTTACTTATGGCTACAATTAACGTATATATTTAGTCATGAATTCCGTTTTTTTTTTCTTTCCGGAAATGAAATGATTCAAGTTTTCATTCTATTACATTTTATTATTTTATTACATTTTAAGCCATGTATTTTTAACAATTGAATTTCTTAATATAATATAAATTTAGTAGCATAAATATTCTAACACTAATTGCCAGTTTCTATTTCGGAAAACGATTTGTTTATCATTATCGCAAACTGATACGAATTGAACCAGAATATAAGCAGAATAAATTTTTGAATAGTATGTTTCAATCTGTAGTTACAATCGTAACTAACAATCGTATTTCAATGTTCCTCTTGGGGGCAAACCGTCATTTACGCTTTATTTCTTTTCCAATGTTTCCAATATTGCTTTGTTCCACAAAAATATGTTTCTGGGACAAAAATAACAAGAGGTAAAATACCTTGAAATTGGAAATAGGAAATAAGGACTTAAGATTTTAATTTCGAAAATATTTATTTTACTCCCACGTAATATTTAAAAAAAAAAAAATCTTAATCAAATAGAAACTATATTTTGATCTTTAGGTATTAGTTAATTTTTGCAAAATATAATTTCTATCGCTAGTACATAAATACATTCTTTATATAACATTTTGTTGTAGTTTGATAATCATTTATATCATCCTCTGATAGAAATGCACATAATTTGGTAGTATTTTTTTTTTTTTTTTTCTAGTCAGAAGCAAAAGAAAAGAAAGTAGTCATATTTCGTGCAGTAAATTATTGTAACAAAATTAAACAATAAAACGCGTAACAAAAAAGCATTTTTTATTTTATTTATTATTTATTGAACAAAAGGGATATCGGGCAAAATATTTAACTTTTACGATAAAATGGCATTATAGTATTTTTCATATCAATTTATAAAGTGTCCGAATATTTTTAAGACATGAAAATTCACTATTTTTCAATATTTCTTTTGATATTTAATTAACAGTTTGCTTTATGGTATCTGCACAATATACTTCAATATACTGTAAAACCTTTTTGTTGCTTCACCTGTATTTGTTTCAGATATAGAACACAGAAGTCAAAGTTATGCCAGTGTTCCAATATTTCCGGGACCAACTGCACCTAATGTGAATGTAGCAGATATGCATCCATTGTAGAGGGATGGATAAGATGAGATCAAATAGAATAGTCTCCTGGGTTACCCGATTTGAATTCTATAGATTTTTTATGGGGATGCTTAAAGACTTTGGTATATTCAAATATTGTAGTAGATTTACAATGAACGGTAAATGCCTATTATATAATACATAGCACAAAAGGAATATTTGAAAATGTACATTGATCTATAATTGGCAGATATGAGATTTGTATAGAACTGGAAGGAAGATATCGAATATCTTATAAATATAAAGATTTGTGCTACATCTGGTCTATAAGTGTATATGAACACTAATAAATAATAAGATTGAATTTATATCGGAAGGTATACTTTTAGTATCTATGTTAATTGGACATTTTTGACTCCTTTTTCGCGAGTATTATAAGCGCTTTTTATCGATAAAGATCCTTTTCTTAATGTTCTATATGTATGGTTACATGTAAAGGTATATCAGCATACAAAGAATATGTGAAAATCTTTATTACTTGAATATTGTAATTATAATTTAATTTGCAATAAACTGTGTATAATAGTAGTTTTTCTGAGTTAATTGTAACCAATTAATTGTTTTTATCAATTAAAATTGTTGAGGTTATTAGATGTATAGGAATGCAAAGAGACGCGTGGATAAATTGTAAGATAGAAAATATATATATTTTAAGCTGAAGTGTAAATACAAAGAAGGAATACAATATATATGAGCTGGTCCAGATCCGCATGCTAGCAGTGTTACTCTATAACTGAAAAACCCTGAAGCCAACGCCGCGCGTGCACCGCTTTTGATTTGTCCTCGACAGTCCCTTGTCTATGCGCTGTCGATGGCTTCAGTGCTTGAGAAAACTAAAGACCAGATGTAGAGTTTTCTTAGAAGTGGCGACCACTTCAACAAAAATTAATTTATTCTTCAAAATATTGTTTAATGTCGTGCATTTAATTTTGTTTTTCCAATAACTTCATCTTTCAAAGTATGAACGATCAGTATTATACTATAATTTCAAGACTAAATATTCTCTTCAAAATTACATTTAATTTCGACATAATTCTAGTTTCCAAACAAAAATTATTCCGCAGGACATCCTAGACAAAATCAGGGAAAAAAGAAAAGCGAAAGCAAAATGGCAAAAACAGAGAACACGAGAAAACAAGAAAAACCTGAATAAACTTGCAAAGGAATTAAAAAATAAAATAAGGGAACATCATAATAACGAATTCTCAAAATTCATCGAATCACTATCCGCGCATGAGAATACCAACTACTCCCTATGGAAAGTCACTAACAAAGCGAAGAAAACAATAAAATCAATCCCAGCAATCAGAAAAATAGACAACACATGGACCAGAAGCAACGAAGAGCAGGCAGAAGAATTCTCAAAGCACCTACAAAATATATTCTCACCGTACGGAATTAATAACAGCATCCCCGGATGGCAAACAAATGAAGAAGTTGAAAATGCCAGCAACGCACCTGATAAACGCTGCACCATACTCAGCACAACAGCGCAAGAAATTACAAACTTCATTAAGGCAACAAAGACAAGTAAAGCACCAGGATTTGACTTGATCAATGGAAAAATCTTAAAAAACCTTCCCCCAAAGGCAATAAGACTAACAACAATTATATTCAACGCAATTCTAAGAATACAGTACTTTCCTACACTATGGAAAATAGCACTGATCGTAATGTTACCCAAACCAAACAAAAACCCACACCTAACTGCATCTTACAGGCCAATATCGTTACTACCTGCGTTCTCCAAAATGCTGGAAAAAGTAATATATAACCGCCTAAAGCCAATAATAGAAAAAGAAAAACTAATACCGGACTATCAATTTGGATTCAGAAATAAACACTCCACAATAGAACAAATGCACAGACTCGTGAATGAAATCTTACAGGCACTGGAAACAAAACAATATTGCACGGCACTCTTTATGGACATCGAAAAAGCATTCGACAAAGTTAACCACGAAAAACTCCTTCAAACTATCAAAAAGCAATTTCCAAAACAAATCTACAAATTACTCAGATCTTACCTAAACAATAGAACCTTTATAGTAAAAATAAAGGATGCATATTCAGAAATCAGGAATATCAAGGCAGGTGTACCGCAGGGAAGCGTACTAGGACCAATACTGTACACATTATACACGGCAGACATACCAACAACTGTTAACAGCAAAATACTTACGTTCGCGGACCATACGGCCATACTAGTGAGACACACAAATCCAGAAACAGCAGCAGCACTACTACAAGAACACATTACAAAAATAGAAAAGTGGCTGCAAAGAAAACAAATAAAAGCGAACACCAGTAGGTGCAACCACATAACATTTGCTCTTAGAAAAGGAATAACACCAGATATCCAACTGAACGGCGCCCACATAGCACATACAAAGCAAGTCAAATATCTAGGAATACTTTTAGACACACACCTTACATGGAAGCATCACATAAAATCAATAATAAACAGAATACGTGAAATAAGGAAAAAGATGTATTGGTTAATCAATAGAAAATCTAAATTAAGCACAACGAATAAGCTAAATATATACAAAACAATAATCAAACCAATCTGGACATACGGAGTCCCACTTTGGGGGACGGCAGCAATGAGTCACATAAATAAAATAGAGACAGAACAAGCAAAAATTTTAAGAACAATAGTTAACGCTCCATGGTACGTCAGAAATGAGGACATCCGAAAAGATCTAAAAATTCCAACAGTTAAAGAGGAAATCGCTAGATACGCAAAAATGTACAAAGAAAGACTTGCAATACACCCAAACCAGCTAGTTGCAGAAACAAAAGAAACCGTAATAGAAAGAAGACTGAAGAAGAAGCATCCCGCTGACCTCGCAATAGAAAAACAATAAACAACCTGGAAGATGGAACCCCGCTGGGGGTAACCATCCACATGCTATATTTTTCAAGTTATAACATTTTACCAAATGTCCTTCTGGACAAATTGTAAAATTAAATAAATAAATAAATAAAAAAAAAAATAATTCTAGTTTCTACATTTCCAGTTACAACTCAGATCTATTTCAAACATTTAATCATTTAATAATTATATTGAATAATATTATCTATACAACCAATGGCTATTATGTACATGTTAATGTATGAATTTGCCTACATCTTATGCGATTAGAAAATTTGGTAAATGAATGAATTTTTAATAATATTATTCAATTTTATGTAATATGTATGATAGTCATATATAAAATGTATTTTATATACTTGTATGTAAAACATATTTTTGTACGTTTTTACAAAAATCAAAAAAAAAAGACCTTTCAAAGACAAAACAAATTTCTATCGAGGTCCCATTTTATTATAAATTTCCTATAAAGTAAGCATATGTGTGAATATTCGCAATATATTAACAAGTTTAACTTAAAACAAACTATTTTATACAATAATCCAGAATCTATAATTACACTTCATTACTGAGTAGACATTATCCTCTGACAATAGTCTAGTAAATCGTAAACTATCTTTCTTCACATAATATAGTTAATAAAACATAATTATATTAAATGCGTTTTGTTGAAATTAAGTTTAAGGGCAAATACCACCTAAACGTTCTCGCTTTAAAAGTTATTAACCTTGAAAGGCAAAATCACGTACGAGGTGAGAGAGAAAACTTGGTTGGTCTGCCGACAGCTAAACTTTAATACTTTGGAAATAGTTACGTACACGAGTATGAACTAGTCTCATTATGGACAATGTTCAACAAGTCGAAATTTCTTGAAGTTAATCTAGCGGTTATACAGATATGACTTTTGTCTTAGTTTCTGAGAACTTTAATTAGGTATTATTAAATTTCCATTAATCTGCATATCAATAAGAAATTCGATTATACATAATACTTCAACTTATTACAATTATTGATTACAGTCATAAGTGAAATGTTTTATGAATTGACTAAAATAGTGTTTCATTCATATATGAATAAATTTTTTTAAATTCTGCCATAGCTTTTGCGTAACGACAAGACGATGGAAATATTTACGAATTGACAAATATAATTATTTCTACGCTATGTGAAGGCATTATCTCTCGAGACAAGTTTACTAACTTACACAATATATACATAATACAGTCTGTCACACAAGAGCGTGTCTGCGATATCTGCGAAACCTGACACCTAATCAGAATGAGATAAAAAGAATGTAAACAAACGAAAACTTCTCTAATACGCGTTGCTGAATACCTTTCAGTTTCATTTGAAACAGTGAAAGGAACAGAGCTTTTTAATATGAGTGCCGCGTACGCGAAACGTCGAAAATCGTCTGGCATGGGCGAATGAAAACAGAGATCGTGATTGGAGTAATATAATATTCACTGATGAATCTTCGTTTTGGGCATGGTGTCCTATTAGGCGTGCTTGGACTATCCATGGAAGAAGGATGATTCAAAGAAGTGTAAAACACCCTATAAAAGTGCATGTTTGGGGTTGCTTTAACGCACGCGGTTTTGGGACTTTGTGCGTCTTTACAGACAATCTGAATGCACAAAAGATGGTGAAATTGTACCAAAGGGGACTTCTCACATCCGTGAAACGTTGGTTCAACCAAACCGAGGACCAATGGATATTGCAAGAAGACAACGACCCTAAACATCGAAGTCGCATCTGCACCCAATGGAAAGCGAAAAACGCCATCACAGTACTTCCTTGGCCATCGCAGTCCCCTGATGCAAACCCTATCGAAAATGTGTGGTCCCTAATGAAATGCAAGCTGAGAGGAAGACGTATCACAAAAATAAGAACACTTGTACATCACATTCGAAAGATATGGAGGTCGTTACCAGAATCCTACGCTCAAAAATTAGTCGAGAGTATGCCGAAACGATGTCAAGCTATAATCGCTAATGGAGGAGATTGGACACCCTACTAAGTAATAGCGTATTAGTGTTTTAGATGTAGATTCAATTCATATAAATTTTTTTACAAATATATAAATATTTACAGAAATATCGCAGACACGCTCTTGTGTGACAGACTGTAAATAACTATACAATAGTATTTTCAGTGTCAACAAATATGTATAAAAATCAGCGATTAAAAGCAAAAGTTATTTGAAAAGCAAAATTTATATGAAAATTATAACTAACAAAAACGTAATTTTGGTTTCAATTGAAAACTATGACTATTAAATTTTAAAGAAATTTGTCAAAAAATTAAGCGATTAAAAAGTATCTTTTGAGGCCCTAAAAAGTACCAGTAGCACCGCTTGAAAAGAAGTTAGTCAGTTAAAATTCAAAATTTTTTTCAAGATTAAAAAATTAGCCGTTTTAATGAAAACCAAGAGCAAACAGTTAATCATTGGACTTAGAATTTCAAATGTTGCAGCCATTTCTCTGATATAAAGGACTAATAACTAAATACTAATAAAGGTAATTTAAAGGTAAGTTAATAAAATAAAACTAATAAAGGACTAAAGGGATATAATAACTGTATAGTGTTCTTTTATTTGCTGCAAACTGAACTCAAACGCCGTTCACTTACAGCTCGACCTGCACACACAGGCGCTCACACACGTACATAAAGTCCTTTATTTGCAAAAAATTATTACTACCATATAAACTTTCGTGGATAAAGCTTTTTTCATATATTTAAAAATAACGAAGATATTCGGGTAATTCAAGTCACTATATAGAAAAAGTAGGACTTTTTTTCTTTAATTAACAATACAAAACTATCAAAGTAAACGCTCTCATACTTATAAGAATTGCTGAACAGGGACAGATCCTGTTTCAATTAGAAGTGCAGGATGCAGAACGGTAAGCTACGAGATTGAATCCGACCTTTTTGCGTTTGAAAACGATGCCGCATAAAGTTTCAGCAGTTAAAAGTAACTTGAAGATTTAATGAAAGTCTCCTGAATCTCAGTTACATAATCAGTATCTCGCATTTTTTATTCACTGCACGGTTAAAATTTTGTAAGAAATTAAAATTAAAGTTAAATGTTAATTTATTTAAGAAATAATTCTTCTTGTCTAGAAAACATCGTATTGCTTACTTATATGACTTATTTAACTTATCGCTTTTAAGAAAATTGTAAATGAGCATATTTCAATATGTCGAGATTTAATCCGATACACGCGTAATCTACGAATTTTCAAATTTAATTTTCTCGAAAACAAATAAATTCCAATCGATTCCAGTTGGAAGTTAGTCATATTCGTTATACTTACTCGGTAAAGATTACTTTATAGACTATTCAATTTTCTGGAAAACGAAGCCTCCAGCGCAATTTTGTTGATTTCCATCTTATATGTGATGTTAGTACATAGTACAGATTGTCAATATTACACGTTAGATGTAATATAAATAAGAGTTGAAATTTATCCATAAGACAACTTAAATCAACAATCATGTCTTTGTCATTAAGCTGCACTTTCATCAGTATTCTATTCAAAACTTTAATCATTAGTCACTCTTATAATAGCATGTGCGGAACAGAAAGTTACAGTTTTCCCTAAAACTAATTACATATATCAGTGATCCTTTGAAACTTCTTAGTTTGCATAATATGTGCAAAAGTCTACTATACGTTCCTCGGAACAAGAACTTCTTTTGATTCTGTAATGTAAATTGTTTTTGATGTTTCAATTTCCATGTAAAGTATGTTAGTGTATTCATACCAAGGTAGTTTTACTCTTCTTAAATCATATTTAATCTCAAGCGTAATTTCAATTTCGTGAATCGAGTTGATTACAAAATTCACGTATGAAACTCGTTTTGAATCCAATTTGTAAAATGCTTCGTTATATTTAAGAAAAGATTGTTATCGAAGTTTAAGGATCTCCAAAAATGTTTAAAATTATTCGTTCAATTTTCGATACATAATTATTTAGTCTTTTAAAAACAGATGTTAATTAATTAAACTCTAAGTAATATATGTGAAATAAATTTCAATATATCACAATTTACAGTAATGTCAGTCGTTTTTAATTAACGAACTGATTAGTTAACTGCACATGTTATGAGAAACATTGATTCGTGTTGAGACGTATGCAAAACACAAGACTTCGCGATATATCATATTCACGCTTGTCTAATGACACTTTAATTAGTTTAGTAACGACGTTTCTACCATCTGGTTCTGTTTCCCTTGAGGGTCACAGGAAGCGCATATTACAAAGCGATTATTCAAGAGAACGTAGAAGTTGTCGAATCGAAGAGCGGGACTGATTAAAACTTGTAAGTCTACTAATTATTCGACAGATTGCAGAGACAGAAAAGCGAATTTCAGGCGATAACACAATTTGTACGGCCTGACAAAGTTTCCGACCAAGTATTAAAAGATATTAGTGTAATTAAATTTCCACGAAAATATATAACCGTTTAACAGGACTGTGATTAGAATCATCGTCATGACAAGTTAAAATTTCAATCTATAATACATTGAAGTTGTGGTTATTATATTATTATATTATACCATTAAATTAGATTTCAAACTAAATGTGAATACAAACAATAATAGGAATTTATTTGTTACTAATTACAATAATTTAAAAGAAATGTAGTTTATTTCTATACATTTGTAATATTGAGTTATTAGATAAATATTAAGATTTTTTTTTTAATCTTACGTTAGCTTATTCAAGATTAGTATGTAGTACGATAAAAATGTTATAGATCCTCTCAATAATTCTGATAATTAAATAAATAAGAACTCTTTCAAATTTATACAATTTCAAACCATTAGCTTGAAATATATTTTACTGAAAATTAATAAATTTGTAATATATAAACGTTATTTTTTACAGAAACACTTACTTACAACCGTCGCTGACAGTTAAATTATCTATAATCAAATAATTCAATTGCTCTGTTAGCTATTCGTAATGAGAAAAACTTTGTGAGCAAATCTGTAGGCGTGTCTGTTTTAATTAATGCTAGCAATTCCCAGTTGGATTAGTTTTATAAACCCGATAATATACATGATAAATCAATTATCGAATTATCGGATTATTGCAGAGCGTTCGGTATCGACGCTTTGCTCGTTTACATGAGTGTTAATATCGCCAATGTTTGCGGACGCATAAATCGTTAATAGCGCCTGTGAAATATTTGTCGCAAAGCTTCTTTGGTGTATGCATGTTCTCACAAGCCAATAATTTTCAACGATTTAGCTGTCTATCGTTGACATTTGATAGGTATTTCTCTGTTTGCTCATATAAATATTTTAACCAATTTCTGTAATTAAAAATAAAAATTGACTTTATCGTAAAAATATAAATTGTTTGATTATAAAAGCGGACTAAAGATACTTTCATTTAAAATATTTCATATTTATCATAATTCTATCTTATTGACAATGAAACGTTTATAATAATGTATAGGATAAATAGCAATATTTTAGAAATAAAAACATGTTACGTTGCTAATGATTAGTTTATTTGCATATTTAATTGTTAATTATTAAGGCTAATTAATCTTGGGTAGTAGTAATCTTGGCAGATGATGTAGCACAGAAAAGAAATTTAAAGGTTGCTTATGTTTTATTAAAATGAATATTCTATGGGTGTTCTTTACTTACGATGACTTACTCAACGATGAGAAGGGATTGGGGCTTGTCGACATCACCTGATAGAAAACGAATGGAATTATGCAACTAATAATACAGCGTATTTGCAAATACAATTGTGCTGAAAAAGATCTTCGTATGATTCTAGCCATTTTTGTTACATGTATAATTTTTCATTGAATTGTATGATTTATACATAATTAAGTATTAGAAAATTAATTAATAATTAAGTATTAGTAATGTAGAAAAAATAAGAAACATGTTCCATTTTGTAGAAGAGATTATAAAAATATGAAAACCAATGTTAGTCGAATCATAATAAAGATTAAGTTAACACATTGATCGATGGATGGAAATGTTTATATATATGTACGATATGTAACTTCCTTTATAATAGCTTGTGACCTTATGAGCCTGAAATACAGATAAACTAATAATAATAATATTATAAATTGTCAAACATACTAAATGATTAAATGATACTACGATTAGATACATTTTAATCCCTGCAAAAAAATTAGTAAATCTATAGTAATATAGTACTCAATATGGTACTCAATTAGTGATAGCCTGTTTATTTATGTGTAAACATATTGTTTGAAACTAAAATTAACAAATTGTATTAAATTTCTGTTTTTAGTAAAATGGGAGAAAAAAAAATACAATATTATAATCAGAGCTAGGAAGGAGATTATTTCAAATAGCGATTAGTATAATACATAGCTCTGGTAACGTTATCGTTTTTCTGCCACAACGCCGTACAAGAATAGAGGCATGGGGAAAGGGATTCCCAGCGAATAATCCGTTTGAACCATATACACAATTTATTTATGCGAGAAAGCTATAGTACACAAGAACGGCCTTACAAGTAGAAGAGATGAGAGAGGTGAGAGAGGAGTGAAAAAGACAGAGAGAGAAATATGATGGTGTAACCAGGTACTTAGGTTGATCGGCCGAATATGGCAGGGGACTGCGTGCGGTGTTCCTGGATGCGCTGCTCCGTGGATGGTTCCTTGAGAGTTATTCCTGGACGCCTAAGTTTTTGAATGTATTGGCTAAGAGTATCCCCTCGCTATAAGCGTTGAGGTGGTACTGCTTGGTTTTCACTAGTGTTTCAGCCCCTTTACGTTGACGCAGACACCACCACGCTAACCAGTGATGACTATGACTGAGCACAAAGGTTTATGACCTTGGCTTTTCATTATGGTTCACGCTCTTGAGCACCTACCTCTTAATTTACATTATGATACGTTTATAAATATGAAGGCAAGTTATAGCTTATTTTATTTTAGATCATGCGTACACTTTTGAAAGTAAGATATTTTATTTGTGAAAAAAAGTTTTCAAAATAGTATTTTATATGAAGGATACCTACTGAACATACTACTGAAGCTTACATTTGAAATATTTTATTTATTTGAACTTATTCTTGTTAGCCATTCAATGTGGAAATTATGATGTAAAATGAAAGAATATAATGAAAGGTGAAAGTGTAATTAGGTATATTAAAGAAACAGCATCAGATGCCTTAAAAGAAATGGCAACTGCAGACATACAAATTCACTTTTCTTCAGTTTCGCAAAGCAAAATACAAGACATAGAAACAGCGACATTTTATTCATTAATAAGAAAACACAGTGATGATATTACTAACAGACATAGCAACATTCTACAATTAAAATTGTTCGCCAATTCAAGATATCATAGAATATAGAAAGAATTATATTTAAAATATAATATCGATTCCGTCGTCCGCACCAGTTGAAAAACTATTTAGTTTCGCTGGATTGATTTTTTGTCCATAAGGGAATAGTCTAAGTGATGAAAACTTAAAAAGAAAATAAAAGTTTGTAAATATGGATTCCTGCATTCTCGTGTTAATTTTTTTCCTAATCTATTTTCATTGTCAAGCAACATTTTGAATACTATTTATAAAAATATGTTTTTTAGTAATAGCTAAAATATGTTTTTTTCCACAATCTTACTTCGTATAAAAAATACTACTTTGTTCGAACTGTAGAATAACGATTACTTAAAATAGTATTTGAAATACTCTTGCTATAAATTTTTCGCAGCACTGATTATAACACTATATAGGAAGTAATTTATTTGGGTACATAACTTCGAAGTAGTCTCATTGTACTTTCATTTTTGAAACTATACTTATACACTTTAATTTCTAGAAGTATTCCTCGCATTAGCGTAATAGTATTAACTCGATTTTATATCGAGAAATACAGTCTGTCACACAAGAGCGTGTCTGCGATATTTCTGTAAATATTTATATATTTGTAAAAAAATTTATATGAATTGAATCTACATCTAAAACACTAATACGCTATTACTTAGTAGGGTGTCCAATCTCCTCCATTAGCGATTATAGCTTGACATCGTTTCGGCATACTCTCGACTAATTTTTGAGCGTAGGATTCTGGTAACGACCTCCATATCTTTCGAATGTGATGTACAAGTGTTCTTATTTTTGTGATACGTCTTCCTCTCAGCTTGCATTTCATTAGGGACCACACATTTTCGATAGGGTTTGCATCAGGGGACTGCGATGGCCAAGGAAGTACTGTGATGGCGTTTTTCGCTTTCCATTGGGTGCAGATGCGACTTCGATGTTTAGGGTCGTTGTCTTCTTGCAATATCCATTGGTCCTCGGTTTGGTTGAACCAACGTTTCACGGATGTGAGAAGTCCCCTTTGGTACAATTTCACCATCTTTTGTGCATTCAGATTGTCTGTAAAGACGCACAAAGTCCCAAAACCGCGTGCGTTAAAGCAACCCCAAACATGCACTTTTATAGGGTGTTTTACACTTCTTTGAATCATCCTTCTTCCATGGATAGTCCAAGCACGCCTAATAGGACACCATGCCCAAAACGAAGATTCATCAGTGAATATTATATTACTCCAATCACGATCTCTGTTTTCATTCGGCCATGCCAGACGATTTTCGACGTTTCGCGTACGCGGCACTCATATTAAAAAGCTCTGTTCCTTTCACTGTTTCAAATGAAACTGAAAGGTATTCAGCAACGCGTATTAGAGAAGTTTTCGTTTGTTTACATTCTTTTTATCTCATTCTGATTAGGTGTCAGGTTTCGCAGATATCGCAGACACGCTCTTGTGTGACAGACTGTATCTGGAGTTCCTGTACAATATAGTATGTTCAACCAACTTTAGTGGACAAGACGTTTGATCTGCAGAGGTTTAGTTTCCCAGTATTGTGAATATTAATAATAGCTCCTTGATTGAATTACTTGTAATACAAGAACAATGAATTTGCATCTACAAATTCCAATAAGCTCTGTTTTCTGGCGACCAACAATATATTTAGATAGTTGTTCAGTATCCAAAAAATGGTTACTTTTAATATTGATACCGTTATGCAAAAAAGAAATTAATTAAGCATGGTTTGTTGGACTCTCGACGATATTTTGTAGTGCTATAAAACCAATATTAATTTTAATTTTTACTTTCCAAGATTTCGTTATGCTTGTTTCATTTTTTGGATATTCCACGTTAGATGTTTCTGAAAGCAAATGAATGTCTCTTGTAATAGACTTCCGTCGCAGGAACTTATGTAAATAAATACAGATCAAAAGTCGCTTCCTACTATTTTACGTGCTCTACATAATCATGTGCATTCGCTTAGACCTACAATTTTGGTAATGTCCAGAAAACGCTTTCATTATCTTTGCCAGTAAAGGGAAAACATCGTCGGTCATTAATACAAATAGAGTGGCTCTCGTTTTTCTCATTAAAAGTTGGTAGAACAAATTCTCTCGTTTCTAGTTTGCTGGAGTTAGTCAACCTAAAACACTGTAATTTCCATGTACTAGTATTAAAAGTCCTAAGCCAAAGGTACACCTGTATTTAAAAAGAATGAACTTTCACGGTATTCGGAGACCACCCATTCCTTCTATATAATTCGATAAATTACACCTAGTAAATTAAACGTTTGAAAAATTACAGATCCAAATTACTGCAGCTCAAACCCAATTCAATCCATGTGATATCTTTTTCTAATCAATTTTTGTTAGGGATACAAAGTATGGTTGACGTCTAAGAGATGCTCGAATTAGCTAATTCCCTAGTCTTGATTGATTCAGACTAAATTGAGTCTTGTAAATAAGATTGAATCGAATTGAATTCACTGAATTGCTTTTTAAATCTCCTGATTATAACTTTGTAAGTAATTTCTTATCAACTGCATAATTGAACCGATTGTTGCTCCGATCTAAACCGAATGGCTGACTTAAAATTAGAAAGTTGACTGGAATCTCATTTTTTCATTTTAAGAGTCAATTGATCGGACCAGAAAATCTTCAAGATTTTTATCTAATCTGTTTTCCTAATAATAATTGATTGATCAATACGTTTGACAAAACTTGCGATACTCTTCCCTAAAATTCACTTTTTTCTAAATGAAGATGAACTGATTCTGAAAGTATATAGGGTAGTCCTTGTATCTATTTTGAAAATTTTTACCAGATCTTGATAATCAATTCTTTAGTCTTCAGTTCAATTTATCTTTCGCACCATGTTATTTGAATTCCTATTTTTATATAAATCATTATTCTGATGTTATTCTGTTCGCTTTAACAATTTTACAAAGAGTTGTTTTTGAGATCTATAATTGATACGTTTGATGAAACAATACGTCTTTTCTTCATTTAAATGAAGAATTTACAAAAAACTTAGTAACGCCGATGTTATGCGTCGCGCTGCTTCAAAATCTTATGTTGTGGCCTTATAGGAATAATAACTATTTTTCTATATTTAGTTCTTTTCTTCTTATTTTGATATCAATATTCCGTAACAATCTTCATAATTTGTTTTCGTTATTTTTACAGATATACTTCTCAAATAATTAATTTCTGTATTGGTAATATTTAAATACAAACCTGTATTTAACCTATGTACGTAGAGTTTATTAACTTTTTCTTGTTGTTTCGCTGAACCGATTTCGAAAAAAGAAACGAGTACCTGGACTACTTCGGAGAATTAGAGAAACTAACGAAGATCATATTAACCAGTCCTCGTTTCAGTTAAAACGAATCAGACATTATTATAATGTGGCCTTTAAATTAATCATTCTGAGACACAGAATGTTTTTCTAATTATATTGAAATCGAATCATAATGTTTTTGATTCTATTCCTTCTTATCATAAATGTTTCTTTATTATGAATTATGAATAGTGCTACGATATTAATAATCATTTTATATGTACACGTACAATTCACATACAATTGTAACCTAGTTCTGTCAAATACGACAATATAAATTTTAATAGTTAATTCAGTATTTGCCTCGACAGGATATTCATGTTTATATTAATTATATTAATAATATAATAATACATTTATGTTAATTGTTGAGGTTATTAGATGTATAGGAATGCAAAGAGACGCGTGGATAAATTGTAAGATAGAAAATATATATATATTTTAAGCTGAAGTGTAAATACAAAGAAGGAATACAATATATATGAGCTGGTCCAGATCCGCACGCTAGCAGTGTTACTCTATAACTGAAAAACCCTGAAGCCAATGCCGCGCGTGCACCGCTTTTGATTTGTCCTCGACAGTCCCTTGTCTATGCGCTGTCGATGACTTCAGTGCTTGAGAAAACTAAAGACGAGATGTAGAGTTTTCTTAGAAGTGGCGACCACTTCAACACCCTCCCTAAAACTCTACATCCCTACAAACAATTATCTCTTCGTAAATATTTGAAGCTTAGTTTCGTCAATGCATTTCTCTTTACCATTCAACTTAATTTATTAGTAAAAAAACTATGAGAAGATTAAACAGATCATGTAGAGTTTTTCTTTTCTTTCTTTCCTTTTTTTTGGGGGGGGGGGGGGGATAACCACTTCAACATTAATAATTAGCATTTAATTACATACTAATTGAATTTGTATAAGTATCAAAGTAGAGCTAGACTACCTTTATAGATATTCATAGAATTGACACCTCGCGTAATATCGCAATATTTTATTAAGTGATAAGTTCATAAATTACTTATGTCCTTAAAAAGCTATAAAACTTAATATTAACGCACTCACTAGTACTTGGGTACGTGCCACGTAATATATGCAAATATAAACATATATAGGTATACATATACAAACATATACATACATATATCGCACCAATTGTCACAAGGGACTCACATTACACATACAGCACAACGATTATTTTTCATTTTATATATGACCAGGTAAATGGACTTTGTTAATTACACATTAATGTTACGCGTATGTAATACGTTTAAAATACACAATTTTCGTCCCTAATACAAATTACGTGTGTAAAATTATTGAATTATAACTTGGTTTATGGTGACAAATTGCGGTAGTAAATTTAAATATTTTGGATCTCAAGTTTATTGTGTCAAATTATCCTATTTTATTTTAAAGTTAATCTTAACCCTTACTAATTCTATTCGTTATTGTATTCTTAATAATATTATTAATCACGAACGATGAAAATAAAGAAGTTATAGAAAGAGAAATATTTCTCTCTCTATTAAAGTTACTGATGCAGAAAATAACTTAAAACGATCCTTCAGTGCTTACTGAAAGTTGCCAATAACCGCACTAACATTTTAATGTAAGATCACAAGCCCTCTATATAGCACTGGAACTCTCTATTCTCCGATTTAGGGATAATGTTGTAAGCTCCTTTAAGGGTTCCATCTATAGTATAATGCTTCGAGAATTCTTGATATTAAGTTCCATAGATCATAAATTTGACATATTGACTGGGGATTTTCGTCCGTGTCTTGTGGTCAAACGTATGTGTTTGTGCGCCTCATAGGATACGGGGAAATGGAATATTGGTCGCATACCTACGATTCTGTGATATGGAACGAAACCGAACCCAGTGGCCGTCAATGGCGTTATACCAATATCAATTACTCCGAGTGATCATATCCAGTCATATGTCATTTCCATACACTATGGATCATTCCTTTTATTCAAAAGAAATCCAATTAGACATACTTCAAAATTGCTAATCTCTTGCTATTGGAATTGGAAGCAAGTTATTCTGCATAAGTTGGTAACTTTTTTTCTTCTGAATTCTCGTTTTGGAAAGAGTCGAGTTGTCGAAAATTTGTCGGATGCGCATTTACCAGGTTAATTTCTTTATAAAACATATTCAAATTGTATCTTCACCAAAATAAAATTTTAAACGGAAAAATTGCATTCTTTATTTTCGCGTGTGTAATAGCTTCCTATCAAGTATCTACCCTTGCCTAGTTGAAAACTAAGCCGTTTGACGTACTGGATTAAATTTAATCTTCTGAAAAATGAAATTCCAACGCGGTTTTGTTATTCTTGAATATTGCGGTGCCTCTTTGCCGGTATTTATTTACGAAACGAACGACATTATCGATTCAATAACCTTGAAATATATTGTCAATGTGAACATTCTGAACAACTTTCCCTTATATTACCGTCGTTCGATTTTAGTTTCCGAGATGTTTGCAAAAAACTTCTTTTATACAATATTGAAGTACTTACTATACAATAACTCAATTTATATCATTTTCAATAAACATTCTCAATTCACATAAGTAAGAGAAATTAATGGATTGGGTTTGTAGTAGATAACGTTACTGTGAAATAAGTTAAGATGTTAAATAGTAAGATAGATACAATTCATATATTAAAGCCATATGAATATGATATTTATATTATATTATGATATAATATAGTGAGCATAATGTTGAAAAAAGCGACTAGTTACAGTCTGTCACACAAGAGCGTGTCTGCGATATTTCTGTAAATATTTATATATTTGTAAAAAAATTTATATGAATTGAATCTACATCTAAAACACTAATACGCTATTACTTAGTAGGGTGTCCAATCTCCTCCATTAGCGATTATAGCTTGACATCGTTTCGGCATACTCTCGACTAATTTTTGAGCGTAGGATTCTGGTAACGACCTCCATATCTTTCGAATGTGATGTACAAGTGTTCTTATTTTTGTGATACGTCTTCCTCTCAGCTTGCATTTCATTAGGGACCACACATTTTCGATAGGGTTTGCATCAGGGGACTACGATGGCCAAGGAAGTACAATCACGATCTCTGTTTTCATTCGCCCATGCCAGACGATTTTCGACGTGCTTTTTTGAAAGCATCGGTTTTAACAATGTACTTTGCCACTTAACACCAAATTCGTCTAAACGCCGTTTCAGTGTCATTATACTGATATTTATACCCTTTTTAGCCAAAAATACTTGACCTTTCCGTAATGAGAGAGTCGGATTCTTCTCGAAAAGCCGGAGAATCATTTTGTCTCGTCGGATATCGGTCTTCCTCTTTAACCCCCCATTTTGGAAGTCGTCGACATTTTTTGTCTCCTTATATCGGTCTACCCACTTCTTAACAAACTGTACCGACTCGTGCATATATTTAGCAGCACTCGGGAAACTCAATTTTGGCCCTTTTGGGTGGCAACACAAGAATACTGCTTCAAATCGTTTCGCGTACGCGGCACTCATATTAAAAAGCTCTGTTCCTTTCACTGTTTCAAATGAAACTGAAAGGTATTCAGCAACGCGTATTAGAGAAGTTTTCGTTTGTTTACATTCTTTTTATCTCATTCTGATTAGGTGTCAGGTTTCGCAGATATCGCAGACACGCTCTTGTGTGACAGACTGTATGCTAATTATCAAAACCATACCGCCATTTAAGCAGATACTTTAGCGAATATCTCGGAAACTACAGCCAAGTGACGGTGACATGTATAGCGAAAAGTTGTTGAGAACGTTACAATATATTTTATGGTCGTTGAAATCGGCGAGATCGTCTGCTTTGAAAATAATTATCTCCTTCATTTCATTCGTTCCATTTTAAGCCTATGGTGTACGCGTATACAGCGCTATACGAATATCGACGAAATTTTAGTGTTTTATAAATGAATCCGTGTTACGTAGAATTTTCTGTGGCAAGGACCATAATTAAAATCATACTTCCGGTAATATACTATTTCTTTGCTTGTATATGATTGATATAAGATATCATTGTATAAACTGATGCATAATACATTTATCATTGATATGTGCTAATTATAATAATATATGTCGGGTTTTCATTAGAGTTAGGGGCGCGTAACGAATCTTTCTTTGGATTAGACATTCTTGTTATGCACGAGCGAAGATATTTACTAGTCCAATTATGATTGTGACGGAATTTGACAAGTAACCATGGTAATTAGATACTCGGGATGTGAATGGCGATGATCTTAGACACAATAACGAATCCACGGTCAACGGGATGACAAATGCGATATTGAACTTGGCACACGTGTTCCCTGTACTAGTCGAACTTATCGAATCGAACCTCGGTCCAAGTGGAACTGCCCTTATATATCCCTCTCCGTATTCCTCATATCAATCCCTGTTTTAAGGAGAGTTATTCAATTTCTTTATACCTCTGTTAGGTACATGTCCCTCCCGTGACCGCGGCTACGTTCAGTGACCCATTATGTCACTTCGAGCCCAAACTCACTGTCATCAATCTCGGATAATCATAATTGACATAGCTCATGAACAGCTATTTCTCAGTTTTATTGTTTAAGTACGGCTATAATAAAAAGTCTGGACTAAAGTATTTGGGACTTTCCCAAACATTCTGAAAGAAAGTTTTCGATATCCTTTCATCTCCGACATATATAAGTAAATACTTATGGAATGTACATGTGTCTCGAAATTCTCCTTATATCCCACTTTGTCTCTATGCTTTTCCTCTGAATTCCTTTATCTTCTTTCGCATTTTTCTCAATTCCTTAGTTACTTCATTTTCTCTCTGAAGTCAGGAAAGTGGAAGAACCTCTATGTAATAAATTCAATATGACTTACCTCCGAATTACATGATTAAATGTACTAGTGATTACCATTGACAACAACAGACATCAGAGAAGATGGAAAGAAGTAAAGAGGTCAGTCTCGAACAAAGAAGAAAGGATTACATAAATTAGTTTTAAAGGACTTGAATCATTGTCTGAGAAAGAATGAATAAAAATGTACTAGTTGATTTAAGTATAATGCTATGGCGGTTCCAGACCCTCCCCCCGCAACGCGTTTACTGTGGCCATCGGTAAGCCCGACACTACCCTGCGTTCCCACCCCCGGGGGACGCGGGATGTCCATGAGGATTTCCCCACGTAAAAAAAAAAAATTGATTTGAGTATGGCACTGCGTACAAAATGCCGCATAAAGATTATGTAAAACTTTATCAGTTAATAAAATGTATATAATGAAATAATAAAATTAACTCTTTCACATACTATGACACAGTTAGTCACTAATATTCTATCACTCACACATGGCAGTTAAATCGCGGATTTATATTTTAAATTAATATAATTTAACACAATTCTTGATTTTTATTCAATCATATTATTTTATCTTGTTTCAAGTCAATACATATATAGTCAATTATAAACAATATTAGGAAAGTAGAAAAATACTATTTTATTTTGTGCGAATATAATGTCGTATATAGATAAACTTTTATTAAGTATTCGACAATGAATTATGTTTATATAACATATTCTATACTCAAAATCAGCATCTAATTGGAATTCGATATACACTTGTTATAATATAGCTTACTATATTAATATACAGCTTATACACCTTTATTATGATATACGACTGTATTAAATAATAATAAATACTAAACAGTGTATCAAAATATTAAGTTGTTATTTTGACATTTCTATCTTTTTGTTTATATCATCATATCATATTATATTTTGTTCATATCAATTCTTTTGTGGAAAGAATTGAAGGGCCATTATACATTCTACGTACATACAATCAACCTGTCACTTACTTTTTAATACTTATTGTTAATGACTAAAAGCGTATTTGGAAGTTTTAGTTGAGAAACTAATGTGACAAAGGCTGGTCACTGTAACCAGTAGATTTTCTTAGTTTTTATCATACTTTATGGAGAAAACAAGCAGAACACATTACGAGAGATCTTGTTCGTCCATCTGCTGCACCTTTCAAACCCCTCTGAAGTCTTTCAAGGAATTTTACGCAAATTTCTTATTAACAATTCAATCACAAAATACATTAAATATCAATAAATTTATCTGACACGAGTTTAATTTGATTGATCAGAAATTGATTGAACATAACATATATATATATATATATATATGTACCTAATGTGTATAATAAGGAGTATTTAAATAATAGAAATAAATAAATTGTGATAAGAGCAAAATAAAATCTCACTATCAATTGTTTATTTATATTATACTACAAAATATATGAATAACATATATGATCGTTTTCAAATTTTAGGAGTATTATTCAAAGGAAGTGTACATACAATATCCACAAATTCTTTAGACCGCTATACTCAATTAAATGTTAAGATAGCAGTACATGTGCCGAATAAACGTTTAAATTTAATAATGATAATATTAGTATGAAAATAAGATTTACTTGGATCAGAATTTCTATTACAACTAGAAATAACTTTACGGTCTATCACAGAACAGAATGATAACATAATATTCTATTATATAAAATTTCAATTTTTGAAATGAAATGGCAAGAATACAAGTTAAAAACCAATCCAGTAGATGTATACATATGAATATTATACTTTTGATTGATATTTAGTATACCAAAAGACCAGAATAAAACAGCGTAGTTTCCATGTCATATACATCCATTACATATGCTATTTGTTATTCAAAATCTTTCAAAACGTCGATGTATGCAGATTGCTCGTTAGTAGATACCCAAAACCTGATGGTTCAAGCTTCGAAACTACTGAAAACTAAAACTAAATCGGATATGTTTAATTACAGAACATGTTTCTTGCATTATATCTTCTCAAATTCTGCTCGCATATACCTCTGGAATGGCATTTAAATGTTTAATTTAAACGTTCAATTATTATCAGGACTCGGAGATATAAGTAAATACCTACATATATACAATGTACACATATACACTAATAAGTATCTTCTAAATAAACGATGCAACAAAGTACAGTAATAAGAATAGATGAACAAGTCTCTTGCATTGGCACTTCAGTTACTTCACATTCATATTTCAAATGCCTCTACTCTAAATTATCTCAACTGGTTATGATACATAATTATAATAATTAACAAATCGCCCAGAATATCTGCAGTAAAATCCACTCCATTAAGTACCTACTAGTCAAGACCACGCTTGATTAGTTTTCGAAGTTGTTCTCGATTATATTACGATACTATACTCTGTATTACTCGATGTATACGACCTTCAATCCGCTATAAATTAATTTTATTATTGTAAAAAACTTCAGAACTCTTTAATTTGTATATTATACATTAACACATTCCTGATAGATGGGAAATATTTTTTCATTTCATTTAGCGGTACATTGCATTCCTTTAACATCAATGTATAACAACTTAAATAATAGAACCAGGTACAAGCAGTTTCTTACTGCCATAATACAATTTATAAAAGAATACAAAATTCAGAATTCAGATGAAGAAGTTAGACGAAGAAGAAGAAGAATTTAGATGAAAACGAATACCAAGATATAATCTACGAGAAAAACTTACAATGGGAATTAAGAAACACAAACTATATTCTATTTTTACCGATTACTTTTTTTTGCGTATCATTACATAAATTTAACTCATTTGTAGGTTATCACATTTTAGAAAAATTCTAAATTGTAATACTACACTATTACTTTCATTTATATTACTTACATTAAACAAGAGATAATCATCAATTTATTACTCGAAGCTACTTACATACTTTGTGAGTGCTAAAATTTACGGATAATACTACATGTCATTTGAATATAAATATTAATATATAACACTAGTTAGTGTATGCTTATTGTATGTATTTATTGTTAATCAGAATTAGTTTACTTTAATCATGAAAGATGGAACCTTCATATTCTCTCTTTCATAAAGGTACATACGTTTTCCAATTTGTATAAACTCATAAATTCTTATTTTGCGAATCCAAATCATACAATGTGTATTTTATATATTTTTTCAATATTGTAATAATTATAATTATAGTTATTCGTTATATTACAAACTGCATATGTATATTGATATATACATATAGGTGTATATGTGGTCAAAATATTGGTACATAATAATTTGATGACACAGCTGGGTGCTATTAGCCGTTTAATGCCATTATTGGTCTTCGTCAGCTCGATTCTATTACGAAATATGTCATACGGCTGTTCGCTTTCTGATATGAACCTAATTGTCGAATCAGATCACGAAGGAACAAACTGAACATCATTAACGTTACTTCTGTCGATATTACGTTCACCTCGATACTATACGCGTATATATGTGTGTATATTTCAGCTTCAAAAACGAAACCATAACAGACATAAAAGAATGTACGGTAGTAATGAGAAAAAAAGGTATTTTAAAATATATGGCTTATAACGAAGATATAATTTTTAATGAAATTCTAAAGTTAACTTTAATTTGCTGCAATTTGTCACGCTTTTCAGCAATGGAACGAAATTTAATGTTTCAACGTAGTTTACATATTATGAGATATTTGTATAACTTGACTTCCTACATTTAGCGTATTATTAAAAAATCGTTTACCAACATAACAGTTAAGCTTTATGTTTATTCACTTACTTCAATGAATTTGTCTAAGGTTTAGACAAATATCAAGAATAAAATTGGAAATGAATTAGAGGCTAACGAAAAAATTGAATTATTATAAAGATTAACAAAAGTATCGCTATATAGTTTAAAAAGTAAGCGCTATTTTCATGGGAATTTGATAGGCATAACTCTGACGATTGTAAAATTTGATGTTACCGCACAGTGCGTTGACATTCACGTATCACTGTAGATGATTTCGAAAGGAGATAATTTATGCTTCTATTTAATTCAGTAATTACCTTTCATTTGTAGGTACTGTGAGATAATCAGCGTGAAGACGCCAACAAGGTAAATAGGAGAATTTAATCCCTGGAGTAAAGTTACTCCCTATCCGTATATCCTATTAGTACCTTTGAGTTGTTGATTAAAGACTTAGAACGGTAGCAATAGGCGCTAAAGGTGAGAGTAAATATACATCAAAGGAAGAGACATTCATAAGTCTTGTTTCACAAATTAGAGGCACTTGATGCGATCGTTGCCAAATCGAAGAGTAAACAGTATGCCGTCACGAATCCAATCTCGACAATTCGTTAAAACACGTATATCGTTCCACTGCCAGTCGTAACTGTATTATATCTAATAAGACTTCTAATAAAACTTCACATGACATTTCCATGTGTAGTTCACAAATTTGTATGGCCTTTGACTTTTTAAATTCATAAGGTTTATTTAATGTTGAAGTTGAAAGAGCAATTTTCTGTAGCATTCAACAGAAAAATAACGTTCAATTTTCATGCGATATGTCTTTCAACAGACACTTTTCTTCTCACAATTAATTGATGAAATAATGTAATGCACATAACTCGTCGACGAGTTTCTCACAATTCACTTACCAATGATACTTCTTCTTTAAAATATTGAACCAACGTCGTCCATAAGAAGGTTTGTATTAAAGAAGCCAAACATGCATACGGAATTGTTTTCTAACAGGAGAATTTCATTATTGTACATTAATTATTCATTTTTCTAAATTAAACAATAATTTCTTCGTTGATACAATTATTACAAAACTCTGTAACATTGTATCATCTAAGAGAAAATATGATTATTGTGGTAAATTATATACTTTTATTTGTCTTTATATCTTAAAAAATTTGTTAAAATATGTTCTCACATATGTTATCTAATATTTGTATAAAACATTCATATAGTGGACCTAATCGAAGAAAACAATGAAATATCTGCTTCATTTAGATATTATATATAAAAGTCATAAATAATTTTTATACTGTTCTTTAAATTTATCAGAACTTTTTATAATATCGATGAGTTAATTACTATTGCAGCCTCTGTAGAAAAGCTCAAAGGATATAATGGTTTCATGCTTTTAACTTTTTTATTTGTCAAATTTGTCACAAACAATAGAAAGTTTAGACAGTCGAGTCACGAGTGTAATTCATTTAACCGAGTACGGAAGATTGATTCAAATATACGTCAATCTGTTATTCTACGTTATACGAATGTTAAAATGGGCACGAAATGCAACGGATAAATACGATTTAAGATCGTAAAGATTTTTAGGAGCAAATTGTTTAATGGATTGCTCGAATGCAGATTATAACAAGAGTAACATAAATAGAAGTACTTAGATAGTATTACGGAAATGTTATAATTACAAAATTTACTTCTACACACGTATTAAAACTTTTAATTGCGTATGGAACATTCGTTATTTTTTGACAGTCATAAATTTGTGTGTTTACGCAAAAATATATTTATTTGAAGTTAATTAAGTTTCGATAATCAAATACGCTGTATTTTAATCCATTTAATCTTCATGTTTACATATGATACACAGAAACAATTTATATAGATTTACCAGTATTATTTTGAAAATATCTAAATAAATCTGTTAATGGATATTTTTATTACATTTTGAAATCTATATTTAATATGATGGCTGGCAACGTTACATATAATATTATTGAGTATTATAACGCGAATATCGAAAAGTGCCGTTTCGCCAGATTTATGTCACGATCAAGAATAATCACTATTTTTGAGAAATAGAATTTTAGTGTTTCGACCACTAGAATGCTAGCATCCAGATGATACATGATTTAGAAGTAATAATTTAACGATTTTCAATAACATGAATTGGTAGTTTCTTAACATTATTTTTTCTATAGCTCAGTAGCAGAGTCCCTGTCATATACCTCGGATTTCGATCGGAAACGATCATGCGACAAAAAATATAATGAGTTCCGTGTCAGAATATTTTGCAGGGTGTATTCGTACCATCTTTCGTCAACCTCACACAGCACTGGGCCTCAAGGTCATAAAAATCCTGAACAGGCGCATTTTTATCAAATTTTACAGTCTCAGACCTAACTTTTAAGAAGTACAAAGAATTCCAAAGAACCTTTAAGATTTAAAAAAATATGTTGAATCATACTTCAGAAAACTCTAAATGTTGAAAGTTTTATATAAAATTCGATCATTTCATCTGCACTAATCTAATAGTCTGCATTTTCAAAGTTCTAAATATTTCCATTCATAAAATTTATAAAATAGAATAAAAGTAAAACAAATATTTAATCTTCAAGGCCTTAAATTTGAATTCGTTCAAATATATATATATATATAAGTTAAAGAAAAAAAAAGAGAAGAAAAAGTAATTTAGGGTATCAATTTAAATCAGGTTTGTTCATTATTAAACCAATATTTCAGAAATAATATCACACCAACTCATTTACAGCTACGTTCATAAATCGAAACTATGATATTTGGAAATATATTTAATATTTTTAATATTATTTAATATTTAAATATATGTCTCGATATTCTATGTGTTACCTACATGGAACGTTTTGAAATTTCATTAACACTAATGAGACAATCCTAATAATATTGATAAAATTAATAAATAATCTGGAAATATATAAAGAAATTACAAGATATTTATTATATAAACATATTGACTGCTTAACACTAAACCTACCGACATTTCATGTATACCTAATCCTATCATGAGCGGTTAAATGACCGATTCAAAAAGCATATGTATCTTAATATAGAAAGAGATATTAGCCAATTGGAATTGGATAGTAAACAAAATATCTTTCTGGTGCTACGATAAAAACCCCCTCCCCGCTTTTCTATTTAGAAAGTTTTATTTACCTTTGTGTATTTTCAGCACATTTTTTACAAATTATAGCATTTTGTATCGCACATTTTCCACATACGTATTTTTTACATTTTATACAAATTTTGTTAGTCTTATTGACTTTACAATATCTTATTTGACAAGATTTCCCTCCAGAAGAATCTGTAGCTGTGTTTATTATTGTTTTTGATGAACATTCTTTGCTTAGCTGTCTCTCCTTCTGATATTCAGCAGTTTCAATATAGCAGTTTCAATCCCTTCCTCATTTTCACTTTCGCAACTAACTATAAATCTCTTTCTTTTTTGTCCTCTTCGTATATTCAAAATATTCTCTTCGTCCGTATCGCTGTCAAATAAGTCACAATTATTTTCTGCCGTATCATTATCAAAATCGGAAACTTCTTGGTCATCTTCCGAACAATCCTCGTCGATATTATTTATCTTGTCTAATAAATTGATATTCCTCGAATGTCTTGACATTTTTGGGGATGAATATACAAATGATAAAGTAAAAAGTAAAAACTAAAATATAAAAATATAAATCAAACGGGGCAAAAACATTGAGACCAGAAATAAAAAAACATTGTAAATCATACCGCAAAATATTGTTAACTCTGTTGACTTTGTCGAAACTATCGCTTATATCACGTAATAATTTCTATAATACACTGTGAAATTTTGATGCTCTCTGTTCGGATCTCAAGACCGTATTATCGTATAAAGAACGCTATGCATTTGTTCCAATCGCGCGTTTGTCTACACCGTAGATCTACAATTACATTGTGGACTCGTAAAACAATTTCAGAAGTGCGTTTTCCGAAGAATATAGTCGTAAATAAACATGAATTTTTCAAATGGTCGAATATATAATAGAATAGACTAGACATGCTATAAATTTTTTTCGGAAAGTAAACAATAAAGAAAGATGTGAATATTGAAAAATGGGTTGTATGTATATTATAGGAAAAGTGAATAAGCTACATGGTGATACAGTAACGTTGTATACGAGAAATTCTAAATGAAATTTAAAAAACGGTCATTTGACCGCGCATAGTAGGTTTAGTGTTAAATACTTTTATGACCTCTGAGAAATGTATATTTATAAGAAATATCCAGTGATCTCTTCTTATTTCAAAATTTACATATCGATACAAACATGATAGTCATGTTTCGTTACAATACCATTGAAATTTCAAAATGAAACAATAAAATTTAAAAATATCTTACAAGTGTTCGAATATTTTCACCAGCCTGTGTTATAATTCCTATATGCTAAAATTTTGGGATAGAAGCAAGTTAAAATACGAGACTAAAGTGTAAAAATATGTCCGTACATGAATCAGTTGAAAACACGTCTTCGACGTTTTAAAATGTTTGCGCAGCTCGAACATAATCTTGTTAAAGAGACGCTGATGTTTGAAAGTGAAACGAAGGTGGAAGGCGATGTACGCGAAACTGCGCCTTACCTAGATATCCTATATAGAAATGGAAAAGTAGCAATGTCCCAGAAGAACGATGGTTTAGGAAGGCTTTAGCGAGCGGTTGGCTCAGCTTGATATTCCACGCGTCGTGGATTACGAGCAGTAATAACATTCTTGGAACGATTCCGTAGATATAGAACACGATCCAAAGCAAGATCATTCGGCGAAGAATACTGGAACGGTCCTTCAGTGAGAAGCACGTTGATTCTTCCCGGTGGTCAGCTAAGTTCTTGGAAATGCGGGCAATTTACTTTCATACCGAATCGAAACTTTCTTTATCTAGGGGATGGCATGAAATATAATACGACTACAATTCGCATGCAAATCTACAGGGATGAAACTTGAATTTCCTTTGTGAAATTTATGCCGCAGGTTCCTCAAAGAAATCCACAGAATTGGGTTCGATTTTTCTATTATCTGATTGTAAGAAACTTATGTTACAAGATTTGTAACGGCTCATCAACTACTAAACACAAATATTTACCGAACGATTAACTGTTTTCTGTGGAGTAACGATTCTCAAGATATTAAAATATTAAAAACATTAACATTCGCCCTTTTAAAGATTCGGCTTATAAGATTCACAAACATTTGAATCATATATATGAATTATATATTTAATCCTCGTCATAATACGATTATTATGTAAGTATATTACGACTTACGCCATTACTTTTGTTCAGGAACGTTCAATAAATAAGGATTTATGATATTACCGATCAAACCCGAAGAGAGGTCTAGGCTCGGAAAATCTTGAAGGGTCAACAGTGTCATAAACCACTCGGTAAAGGAAGCAAATTTTTATCCTTTACTCCCACCTTGAGCGATCAACAGCGAGACACAGCGGAGACTGTGGGTCTTCTTGGGAGCTTTGTTGCGCGGTCTACGACCAGATGCGAAGGGTCGGTCGTCAAGAACAGTTGTCTTCTATCGGACGAAACCCAAAGGTCGTGGTCTAACCGGACACGACAGAACAGTCGATATTTTGTATCATATCCACAAAGAACACTCCCTTGATAGTCATGCATCTAATAAACCAATACAGTTGACATTGTGATAAACTTTCTGTCCACCTGCTTTCCTCCTTCAAGCCGTTCATAAACCCACGAGTGTTCGGACGCGTAACATTTGACATTAAAAATTTCTATAAAATTGTATATTGATATCTTTTTTTATATTTATTTTTCATAGTTTCGTTTTCGTATTTATTTTTAATAATACATATTTTATAGCGTCTTGTTCTAGTTACTTATCATTGTATGACGACATATTATCGTGATTTAATGCTACATTTCGTTGTTAGAAAATGATATCCATAACTTTAGAATTTAGGATAGAGAAGAAGACAAAATGTTTGTAATGAAGATATTTATAATAAATTGTTTATTAACTAAAAATGAACTAAAATTGTTACCAACTAAAAAATAAATTATTATGTCGAATACAATATAATCAATAAGGATAATGAAATTGGTTGAAAGAATAGGAAAATTCATCTCTTGACTAATTGTAGGTAAATAGGAATCTCATCTAAAGGTAATATACGTTTTTTACTCTAACGAATTGGAGTTTTAAACAGGTAGTATTGACATCCATCGAATAAAGAGCGAAATTAAGATTTGCAATTTTATTATGTAAAATAAGACTTTTAAAAGAAGCTATTGTTCCAATAGCGTTGGTACGTGTATAATAAATATTACAAAAACTCTCTCTTCGCCAACCCTTATTATCAAATTGCAGTTAAAAAAGTAAATCAAGTATTGAAAAGCATAAATAAAAAACGACAAGTTAGCAACTGTATGGTATTATTCTACAAATAATTATTGTTGTAAGCGAATATACTTTAGTTGCAAATACAAAAAATAAAATATGCGTCGTTGAAAATCTTCTTTGACATTACTAACTCCTTAGAATACAACGATTGAATGTCTTCGGATAGCAGGACGAATGCAAGCAATGCAATGCAATGCTGAGTATTCTGAAATAGCAGAGAGGGTATAAACGCTTCTTGCGAGAGCCTTTACACCACCAGCAATAAATCTACTTTCAGATTCCTGTCGAAATGCCAGGCGATTTGTCGTGTGTCACTGCTTTACAGAAGCAAACCACTTTCCTTTGCACGCCTATTCATTTTCTGATGTTTCAAACTGTATATCTCACATCATATTGAATGCGTGACAGCTTTGTGAAAATAGAATAATACTTCGGTATTATTTCGTATAAATAGTTTAATTTTGAATATTTAATCGCTACCTATGACACAATGTAAGTTATAAGTATTAATTTCATTAACATTGTAAATAATATGACAGTAAAGTTCGCTTTCTCAAAACCTATAATAACGACTTGTAACTTCATTTATTCGTTTTTTAAAAACTGTAACTCAAAACTTTAACAAAACAATATCCTGTAATTGTAATTTGTTTAATGATGTATAATATACAATATACTGCAAAATAATCTTTCGATGAAAATTCAAATTGCCTGAATAAAAAATAATAATGGTCATAATAAGAAATGTTTATGACACCAAGTATTCTTTCTAGTTATATACTATAAAACTTTCGCGTGATACTTTTTGCTCAACATGATCACTAATCCAACCTTCCAAAACTTTCTACGCTCATTGCAACATGTTCGTCATAAGTTTTGTGAACCAAATACAATTAACTTTTATCACAACCAAAGCAATATAAAATATATACTTCGTCATATATTATTGTATTTTAACAAATCAATTCAAGTACAGTAGCAATGCAAACAATGGTAGTTTGTTATCAGTTGATATATCAGCAGAATTTCGTAGGAAAACCTGCAATATGTAAAAACACAAAACTCGAATATCAAAACCATGTCAGAAATAGGCATACGGTATCAAACTACAAAGTCCATCAACGAACATCACCTGAGTAAAAATTACAAATGGAATTTTCTAATCTACGTAAGTACATCAATCCAAACTAATCTCGAACCTTATAACACGAGCAATAGAACATTATTTAAAAATGAAAGGGTAAATTAACGGCGAAAAAATCGCATCATGAATGAAGCAAAATAACAAAAGATGCATCATCGATAAAATAGACTGTAAAATCGACAGACTAAGATGAGTAGATGATAAAATACCAACGGTAGTAGACGCTAAAAGAAGAAACATGGTCGTAAGAGAAGAAGGGGGTACAAAGCTGATGTTTAAAAAAAAAGACGGAAGAGGTGTTACTAATATTTCTACGTAAAGTCTCGTAATACTAAAAGTAGCGACGTGGTATCGACTGAAACAGCATATTGGACGTGCGGTAAGGTTGATGATGCGAGCGGAGGTAAACGGAAAGGATGGACAAAATGATTAGACAAGGAAGGAGAGAGAATGAAGGAAGCGACGCTAGTAAACAGGTGTCATAAAACGAGAACGTGTGTCCGGACGAGAGAAGGTATCCGGGGTCAAAGCCATGACGTGACAGCTTTGCGTTCCATTCGTTCGTAGGAGCCTTTACTTTCTGCTGGCTACACGATTCCTGTGCAGTCACCGTTTAGGTTACAATAGTGCAGCACCGGAAGGTCTTATCTATGTTGGACAGCTAGCGGAATATTAAAGGCTGCGACTATTGCATTCGAACTTGCATTTATTCGATTTCCGCTTTTTCTGATTATAGTCTATAAATAGTTATGAAAAAGAAACCAAGCTGCATTTATAAGTTTTTAACGAATCAATCTAATTTTGATTTCCGTCCCCTTTAAAATAATCCCCTCTTGCATTGATACAACGATTAACCTAGCTGTACCGCGTCTCAAATTATTTTTGGAAATAATTTTCCCCAATCGCATCAAATACCTGTTGCAATTCATCTTGTATTTCTTCCACAGTCTTCTTGAAATGCTGCCCCTTGAGCTTCTATTTCATTTTCGGAAATAGAAAGAATTCACAAGGTACTAAATCTAAAAACTAATCTCTCGTGCTCACCAGATTTACTATTTTGTGACTTCTTCCTATTTCCAAAAATGAAACTAAAGCTCAAGGGGCGGTGCGCCGTCTCGCCACTGTGGAAGAGATACGAGTTCAATCGCAACAGGCGCTTGACACAGTTGGGGAAAATGATTTCCAAAAATCATTTAGGGCATGGCAGAAACGATGGGGATCGCTATATCAATATAGGAGAGGTTATTTCGAGGGGACGAGAACCAAATTTAAATTGCTTCAATGATAAAACTTTTATCAACAAGCTCCGGTTTCTTTTATAATAGCACGTAATTTGATCTATAATTTAGAGTTTAGGGTGTCAAATACAACAATAATTGTCCTTGGTATTTATTATTTTTACGATCCTAAGTTCTACGTTATTATTATTAGTATTAGTTATATTATTAGTATTATTAGCATTTTGGCTGGTTCTTCGGGAATAGTTTAACTGACACATATTTTCATACACGATCGAGTTTTTGAAAGCAATAACAATGATCAAACAAGGAAGAAAAACACAAAAAGTTTGTAAATAACCCGTGAAAAGTTCTGGTCGATGTAGATGTGATATAACATGCTCCACGAATTTTTGCGTATAAACTCCAGAAATATATTCTTGGCGATTTAAGATGTTATTTATATTATACAATTTGGTCATGTAGATTTTATTATTGAGATATATCTAAGTATATCTTGTATACAGAAGGAATAATATAGTTTGTTCACCTTGAATATTTCAGTTGGTTTTGATGGCCGAAAGAATATTTGGTTTGAAGGAACAAATATTATCAATAAAAATTCTTTCAATGTGTTCATAAACAATGCTTCATATTTACTACTGATAGTTGCGGAAGAGAATTGTTGCAATCATCTAAGCAAATACTTCTAATCGTGTATTTTTAAAAGAACAAAGAAAAAATCCAAATACTCTTGCTATAATATTATTTTAAAAAACATCAATGACCTTGAAATTTTGAAAGATGTAAAATGTGTTATTCTTCATATTTGATCCTTCGAGCAAAACATCTTTCCCCCCTAATAGTTTTTTTCAATCATCAAAAATGACCGAGGCATTCAAGGTGATCAAATTACCTGTTCGCCTTGTATATTATTAAGCTTACTTGGTGATATTTTTAAAAAATCTACTCTAAAGTTAAATACTGAATATTCATTGATATATTATATTTTCATCGTTTAATATGTCTCAGACGTATACCTGAACAGACTATAAGATTTAGAATACTTTAGTCGTTTCCAGTGATCGTTTGGCACTGCTTTGTTCACGTTTGCCATAAATGGCTTGCGGCGGTTGCCATATGCCGTATCACGTCGGTTCATTCACGAAAGCTTACCTTACAGCTTCCAGTCACCGTGTGGCGCTGTGTATCCACATTATCCTATTCTTCGGCTGCCGGTGCACTGTTAGCCATACATCAGTTTGCTAGATTGTATTCCTAAAAGTCCGGTGCGTCTACGTTCATAAACCAAGACTATACTTGCAAGTGTATCTTAGAATTGGGCATTATTTGGCTCAAAGTTATTTTGAAATAATCATTACGAAACAATTATTTTATTCATATGAAATGAAATAATTTCTATTTTATTTTTTACTTAAACAAACGTCTTTTGAAATAATTTCTCAAATAATTCATGATTCTTATTATGTATGCTAAATCATATATTGTACATTTGCCTATTATACTACGTATGAAATAGGTATAAATTTTCTCACAGTATTTTATTTACATAGATTTATATATTTATTCGAATAATGATTTATTGATAATTGAAACAAGTATAGTTTAGACTAATATTATAATATTGTATGATTTAACATTTTTGTTTATGATCTAAATGTATGCAGAATAAAGTATTTAAAATTTCAAATTGTTTATTTACTTTGAAAGCATGAACTAAAATAATTGATTTCGATATAAAATTAAGTTATTTCCAAAATAACAGGAATAGGTTACTTGAAATGACGAATAAAATTTACGCAGGTTTGCTTTGGCCCATTCCTCTAACTCTAGTCCTTACTAATTTTTACAACTGAAGCGGAATTAATTTCAACTTGGCAAACATACTAAATAATATGAATGGCGAAATTGCTCTCACAAATCAAAGATCGAAGTAAAATGGAATTATTGAATGTTTTACATAGATTATCCTCCATTAGCCTCAACCATTTACTTGAAAGAAATATCCTCAAGAATTTAGCGTGGCTAAGTAATCTATAGTATACATATAGTCTTCCCAAATGCTAAACTCTTCAAATCCTTCAAACAAAACCAAATTATTATAGAAATTACGTTAATTTTTTCCATTGGTATCTTCTGCGAGTTACATATTGTAGTTTCAGTCTGTTATATAATACAATCTGCTAGTTAGTCAGTGTGTATATAGCATCACAATATACATACCATATTTTGAAGATAACTTGTAGTCGGTATATTACTTCAAACAATATATTAATATAATTGTATTATATTACACAGGCATACGATGTTAATTATCATAATAATTATAAATAATTCCAGCAGTATGAATCAATTGCAATTTCAATTCAGGAATACAGTTACAATGAAAAGTAAATTTTTTAATTCTGTTCTAGTCACGGGTGTTTTCAAATACTTGAAGTTATTTTGATTGTTGTGTATCGATACTTTAAATAGATTTTAAGTTACCAGAGTAACTGTGTTATTTTGGTATTATCGATTCGAATATGAAACAGATTCAAACATATAAATTCATGTTTCACACGTTTATCGCGTGAAATGACAAATGCATAGCTCGTGAATTACGAACGGTGCTATGCTAATTCACGGCGATAAACGTCAATAGAGATCTCTAGAATTCGCAGCCTGTGATTCCTAATGTTACCGGTGAATATCCATCACCTGTAATACCACCCAACATCGATTGTAAGTCAAACACGATCTACACGCGAGCCAAAATATCGATCAGTCATCAAGAATGATAACGAGCGTGACTTAACTGCCGTCCAATTAAATCGTAGTTTCTCTGAGCTAACAATTGTAATTGTTTCGGTATTCAATGCGCCCCAACGATGAAGCTTATTCACCAGACGTAGTATCAAAGGGCAGGAGAAAACGGTACGCAGAGAGATTCTGTCGAAATGATTTCCAATAATTCTCTATCTACTCGAGCTTGAAAGTGGCATTATATATATATATAATATTATGGTCGACGTTACAGATTATATTACATTCCACGATATTAGAATAAACTCGGTTGCGAGGTATGCAATAGTTCCGAGAAATCTTATAACTCAATTAATTTCATGTGAATTTTCGTTACACAAACGTAAATTATCTAACAAGATAAATGTGTGGGGAAGCGACGAGTCAAGAACAGAATGTTGATTTTGACTTTCAATTTCCATACTGAAAATCTAATCGGATGAACCAATGTATACATATGTATACAGTGTGAGTCACCTAAGAGCGGAAACTGGAATATATTCGACATCGATAATTCTATTGGAAAAGTTTTCAGATAAAAGCTGAATAGTTTTGAGGAGAGCATTGATCGATGTAATTAGCATTTTTGTAGATGAACGCGTAGAGAACACACGAAGGTCAACTATGTCTTTTTTAAGCAGAAACACATTTCTTTATGCGTTGATCGATGCATCTCGTTATTTTGTATGAAAAAGTACATATGAAGTTGCTCATACTTAAAACCAGGTCAGGAGATATTCACTATCGGTGTCGTTTCGTTTTGTAAACATAATTTATTAAAATATCTCCTAAATTAATTGTTTTCTGACACGAGCAACATAATATTTTCCTATACACATATAACAAAACACATTGACTAACGCATGAAGAAATGTGATTCTACGTAAAAAGAATATAGTTAATCTTCATGTATTCTCTACGCTCTGCACAACCATCTGTAAAAACAGTAACAGTGTCAACAAATATTCCATGCACTAACAGTAATATTATAACTATAACTATCATTTATATAATTATCTGAAGCTATCACATAAAGCTAATGTTTTAAATTCTCACTTATACATATAAAGCAGTAATTTATAAGATTTCTCTGTAGAATATATTTATCTCAAACTTTTACGATTATTTTTACATAACATTATTGTTTGAACATAACCGAATACGTAATGAATAAATATATAATAACATAAAATAATAGACTTCATTAATAAAATATCACTAGGATCAACAAATTCTTTAAATTATTTAACTTGCGTATATGTTACTGTAAATGATGGACGACACACTTCCTCTAAATCTATTTACTAAGGTAGTTTATTACGAAATATATAAGTTTTCAAGTATGTGGACGAATTATTACATTCTTCAATGTTCTAAAAAAAAAAAAAAAAAAAAAAAAAAAATCACGCAAATATTATACTGCTTAGATATATATTTCAATAAAATTTTAAATGAGAAAATAAGAAAAGGCTTCCTTTAGGCGATATTATACGTTTTATATTAAAGACGAAAAGGAGGAAACTTATTATTGACAAGCGTTGAATACGAATAGATAGACGTGTCCGTAATCCTTGCACGATTCGTCGATAGTGTTACGGAAACGTTCTCGACATTATACACGGTAGAACGCGTCTTTCCTGCTTTTGGAACCGACAGGACGGTTTGTAGTATGCTCGAATAGTTCGGCTCTTGAGAAGGCGGATCAGACGACATCCTATGTACTTTGCGCTTTCGATATTACACTCGTAGGTAGAAGGTACGTGGGAAATGCGAATCGAAACCGGAAGAAACGAGACGCACGCATAAGTATCTATGCTTTAGTTGGTTGCTATCATCCAGAACCAATCCATCGCTATTTACCAGAAGGATTCGTGAATGTGCGAAATATTGACTTCTCTGCTTCGATAGATCCCACAGAGCTTTATCGTTCAGATCCTACTCCTGGACAAGTGTATAGAGTATACATGATAGACAAGATAGCAGAGATATGGTCCTGACTAGACAGATCACACAAACATTGTGTACCATATTTTCATGTAAAATATTCTGTTTTAAGGATATTTACATTTAAGAAAATATTACAAGTTTTTGAATTCTCATATGGGACTTTTAGAAGCATTTAGAAAATGTATATAAAGAATATTTTTTTATTTAAGTACATACATATCTATTATTATTTCTATTATTTATATTTACTATTATTAAAATACAGAGACTATAAGTACTAAATAAATATTTTACAATTACATACTCACAGATATCTAACAATTAACAAGTTTCTTGTTTGTTTAAATACTTATCCATTTTTTCTTTTATTCCAATATTTACAATTTACTATGTATTATTAAATTAATATACAGCAAGATAAACGTGTTTGAAAAACACTAACAATTTTGGACTGTGCATACACACATATTAGTAAACTCTAAACTGTGTATTTATAAAATATACCTTACATATTCATATCTTATAATATATTCTTAGACACAAAATAAAATGCGAACTGTTTTTTCATTGTATATTTTTTATGAAACATAACCATAACAAAATTATTATTTTTATGTTACACAAACAATAATTTTCAGCCATTTTACAAAACTTATAGAACTACATTACAAAAAATATTTAAGGTAGAAAATCTGTTTTCAAAGCATGAAAATGACTTAATTTAACATTTATATATATAAGATATTTCCAATTTTTTATTAGCAGAATTCTTATATTGTATCAACATCTGAAGTAAGAAAAAAAAGAATACAAATATGTATATATCTACGTAGTCATTTAATTTCAAAATTAGATTCAAGCATAGCATATTTGCCGTATGTTTTATGAAATACGTAACGTAGTAAATGTCCTAATAGTATTTCTGACTATAGGTATAAGATTTGATTTTCATTTTGATTTCTACATGTGTTTTTAAATATTGTTTTACTAATTATGCTTTTCATATTTACATAAAAATAGTAAAGTAAGTTTTTATGAACTTGGATTATATGGTTATATATCAAATAAAATGGTTAAATGGTCAAATATGGTTATTATATATTATTGCTATTACAGTTGTACGATTAAGAACTTGTAATGAAAATATTATATTACGAATAGTGCGGAATGCGAAATTTTCGAACATTTGCACTTATAATTTAAAATTTATTTATCTAAGACAGTGAATATGCATAATGTATTAATTACTGTATGTTAATTATCGTATGTAGAATTCATTATTCAATGCAATAGGTCACACAGTGTGAACTGATAATGACGTAATGTGAAAAACTTCTGTTCGGATGTCTTATTAGGAAAAACAAATGTGCAGAATCCTACATAATGTCTAGAATCCGATGAGAGCGTAAATTCAGTGGTCCCGTGAGTATGAATCATTTCCGGTCAAACTGAGGTCACGCCGGAACATATCTCTTCTCAATTTCGTTCCCTCTATCTTCTACGTATAATCTATCTCATTCTCATGTCCAATTATCTCGGGATGAAGTAAATTTTACGTCCAAACTTTGACAAAGAAAACACTTACATTTGTGACACACAATCTTACATTAATCTTTAGAAATTGCATAATGTACGTGGAATCTATGAACACATAATAAATTATATTTTATGAAATAAAATCGTTATCGTTTTCATTATTATGATAATAATAATTATGAGAAAAACATTTTTACAACTTTCGTAATGAAGACAATTACATGACACATTTTCACTTCTCTGTCTGTTCACAGTCGAGTGACTAACAAAAACCGTTAGAATGGAGAATAGGCCAAATGTGTTATATATTTTGTTCAACCAAAGTTGATTTACATTTCTTTTAATTTTACATTTCTCAAACGTTTCTTTCCTTTACTTTTGTGTTCTATACCACATGTTTATTATGGAGATAACAAACAACATATAGGGTATATTAAGTGTACATTTTCTACAGTAGATATGTAAATATTTATTTGTATGTAAATGCTTTGTAATCATTTCACATTTTATTACTTATTAATTATATAATAATTATAATAACTTTTAGTGATTGTACAGCATTGGATTTTCATTTATCCATTTAACCATTTCAATTATCATTTCAACTATCTTTCAGTACTATCACTCATTAACGTATGAAATATACAAACATAGGCATTCTACAATTTATGCTTTAACATCATGTGAATTATGAAATAAAGTAATACGATGAAAGTTCCATTATCAACAAATAATGAGAAAATATTTATCCAATTATAAAATCAAGAATAACATAAAGAGTGCAGAAACGTATATACTTGTATGGCGCGTGATTGAATGCACATAAAATAATCGAGCGATAAATGTGAAAATGGATGTAGAGAGTAAACGATAATAACAATACGATTACGTACAGTTAATGAGGAAATTGAAGTTATAGCACGAAAAAGACAGCATGAAGGAAAATGAAATAAAATAGTACAAAGATAAAAAGCGTATCATCTACTTTAAAACAAACAAACAAATAAATAAATATATATATATTTGTAAAAGAGTTTAATATTGTATTGTTAATACATGACAAGAGCATCAAGGGAAATAATCATGCCCACTTTTGAAAGAGAAATAAAATAAACAAAATTCTCGTTAGAAACAGGAAACAGGCGGAGGTCGATCGATCTATTTCCAGCAAAATTTCGTGCAATTCGCATCAAAGTTCTAGGGTGTAAGAGGTACCAGTCATGGAGAGCATTGAAGCGAGAGCAGAAGGAAGTTGCATCGAACACGAAATACGAATCGATCAAGGAGAACGAGAGACCGTTGAAGCCGTCTACCAAGACGACACGTCTCAGCAAAGGCTGTTAAGTCCGAACGAAGGACGAGACCCTAGAGGAAGCATTCCCGACACTCTCGACTCCACCTTACCCCCGCCCCCCTTTTCCGTTTCAGCCAGATAATTCGAACGATTCCGTGAAAACCAGTAAATGATTGAACAAAGAAATATACAGTTAGATGACTGCAAAAAGATAACGGTCTAGCGTATAAAAGTGACCGACAGACAGGCGGCTGGTTACTCTCTTATAAAAGCTGTTACTAGTTCGCAATCTCTATGTTTGGCCACCTTCCGGCTGCTGGTTAGCAGACCAACTCTCTCTCTCTCTCTCTCTCTCTCTTCGTAAATCTTCGGCAACACGGAGAAATACGTTGGACCGTTGCAATTTGTTTTTATAGGGAATCGGGAGCCGGTGAAACGCCACGAGGCGAGCTAGGAATTACCTTGGGATATCTATGCGGAAATGCTGAAATTTCAGTAGCAGCAGATAGAAGCTACCTTGCCACGGGGTAGAGGTCACTCCCGCGTGATGGCTAACGAGCCCGGTGATCGTTGAAAGAGAAGTGGGGTAAAAGGAAGAAACCTGGCTTGAAACGCCAACATTGCGGCTTTAACCCGCTGGCCATTTCGCCTGAAACGATTTTACACGGCATACTTCGTATGGTACGTTACTAGACTGCCTGTCTAATGAACAGGTTTTTATCTTTACTATGTTTATTTACATATATAGACCACGTAGGACCGTATCATTTGTTCCCTTCTTAGTTACTTAGCTGAAAACGTTTGCGGAATGTTAAATATCAATAGAAATGTAGTTTCAAATTTTCTATTATAATTACGATAGTTGTATCTGATTGTAGTGCTAATGAAATTTCAAGAAGTTTTGTATAATGTACGTAATATATTCATAAAAAGTTTTATACGTTCATCAGTTGCGTTACATATAAATTATTTTACACGTGTATTGACATCGAATTTATTTTTTTGAAAAGCTTTCATCTCTGCAAAAGGACTTTTAGGATGAACGTAAAATCTACCATATATCGTACTGAAAAATCAATTCGCCTACTCTCTAAAATTGAATCGCAGATAAAATGTTATTTGGTCGATTTTCAAAATTTCATACGCTTCGTAAAATTTGGTGTAACCGTTATAACTCTATATTTGACGTGTATTCTGATTATTTATTAGCAAAAAGAAATAATAATCTTTGTGATTAGTAAAAGATAATTTTATTATATCAGGTAACGTATCCATTACAATTTTTGTAAATTTGGAACTATAATTTATTGCTATTAAACTATGTCATATATTTTCTCATAATTATATTGGACACCTTCTTTAAAAATTGTTATTACTTGGGACTGTTGTTTTTCTTGTCTTATATATAATAAACTAAGGAAATATTTATAAAATAATATTAATAATATAAAATAATATAATAAGATAAAATTATAAAATATTATTAATAAGATAAAATAATATAAAGATTTTAAAAATACATACTGCTCAAACATAGAAGATATTTCAGAACTACGAATAAGTTAAAGAATAGTTTTATCTCTTAAGTGTACATTCTAATGTAAACAGGTGAATTAGGTGAATACTATAGGTGAATTTCGTTTTATTTCTGAATAACAAAGTTATAAAACTAAGACTTCCCGATACTTGTAGATGAATAATCCATTATAAAATGACTGCATGTAAATTTTTTTGTCATTTTCTCGCTACCTAGTTTGCTCTATAAATATTCCATCAATAATAAATCTCAATTCTTTTACAAATAATTGTGGCAGCTAGTAGTCACATGAAGTGCTAACATTGAACATATTACATCGTATTTCATTATCTTGATTTAATATTATAGAAGAAACTACAAATTACCATTTACCATTCGTGTTAAAGATACTTCACTCATGTCTTTTACAGACCATTCTTTAAGAATTCCCTTTTTAAAATCATTTTTTCTACTGCTTTAACATCTCAATCAAATATCTTTTATACAACTTCGTCTAAGCTGTGTAGGTACCTTAATTTTAGGTAGTTCGGTCTTCATTTCGTGTTCACAAGAAGTACATTAAATATACAGAATCTGTTGTCAGTATATGTAAAGTATAATGTCATGAGCACTTTGTTAGATTATCACAGATAACTCGAACGAAAGAAGCTACAGCTGGAGAACTTAAACATTACTCATAGAGAAGTTCTCAAGAGATTATAATACTAAGAAAACCTGACCTGCTTTTTAAATCATACATGAGTTTTCTAATATAAGTGTGTACGTATACTATGTCACTTATGAAAGGCGATGGAGTCAACTTGGGCTGCCAAAAAACAGCAGAGCAATGCTAGAGGCTCTCTAACAATCCCAAGGGACTACGATGCAATTTTACATTGTGCGCATTGGACATACGGCCAGCTTCGACTTCGACTTTCCACAAGGACGATTTCTGGGAAGCACGTGGATTCTCGGATACGCAATACGAACAAACCGGGTAGTTCGACCCAGTGAAACTGCTTGGTTCCCGCAAGCAGTATCTCCTACTATTCCCTCGGAGATTTTTGTGCGACCTCACTTTTCCAACTGCACTCCATCCGGAAGACTCCTTTCTCATCCTCGAGATAAGACATCTCAATTTCAGCTAGTCCGGGGGTATAGTTATCTCCCTTCCTCTCTCTTTCATCCCTTTTGCTCTCCGTCCTCTTTTGTCTCCCTTCCATCGTTTTTTTTTTTTTTTTAGTCCTGTTCTCTTCGTTTGGCGTCTCTACCTTTCCACAGGATGAGACGAGAATCTTCTTAACCCCTTTATATTGTATAACCAAACCACATAATATCGATTATCGTGATTACTTTCATTTCTGCCCGAGTACACATATATTTTTCGTTAGCAGATCATACATTCAATCAATTGGGATAGAAGAAACGTGAATGGAAACTCATGTAAAGATATAGGAGGGATTCGGAAATACAAATAATTCACTTTATTCAGCACACACAGTTACACACATATCTTATACTCTGAAGATCTCGTAAACATACTCGCACGCACGCTTGTTGTCAACCGACTCTTCCAGATGCTTCTCAACGACTGTCAATCGTCTTTTGTCCCAACTATGGCCTGGACATCCTCTGACAATTACACACACATTCACATGTACAGTGTAAATGTATCATCTTCCTAACAACTCAATGTGAATTACATTTGTCATGATACATAATGTATACCTAATGTACAGTAATATTTAAAAACAGTAATCCATTGGTTGACAATTTTAACAGTTTTATTCGATTCTTTAACTATGTAGCTAAATTATATTGCCAATGAATGCATGTTACCACTTTCGTTTACGGCTAATAGTCTACTTTAAAAATACGTAATTTATAAAAATGGGAATAATAAATAACACAGAATGTTACATACAGTCTGTCACACAAGAGCGTGTCTGCGATATCTGCGAAACCTGACACCTAATCAGAATGAGATAAAAAGAATGTAAACAAACGAAAACTTCTCTAATACGCGTTGCTGAATACCTTTCAGTTTCATTTGAAACAGTGAAAGGAACAGAGCTTTTTAATATGAGTGCCGCGTACGCGAAACGTCGAAAATCGTCTGGCATGGGCGAATGAAAACAGAGATCGTGATTGGAGTAATATAATATTCACTGATGAATCTTCGTTTTGGGCATGGTGTCCTATTAGGCGTGCTTGGACTATCCATGGAAGAAGGATGATTCAAAGAAGTGTAAAACACCCTATAAAAGTGCATGTTTGGGGTTGCTTTAACGCACGCGGTTTTAGGACTTTGTGCGTCTTTACAGACAATCTGAATGCACAAAAGATGGTGAAATTGTACCAAAGGGGACTTTTCACATCCGTGAAACGTTGGTTCAACCAAACCGAGGACCAATGGATATTGCAAGAAGACAACGACCCTAAACATCGAAGTCGCATCTGCACCCAATGGAAAGCGAAAAACGCCATCACAGTACTTCCTTGGCCATCGCAGTCCCCTGATGCAAACCCTATCGAAAATGTGTGGTCCCTAATGAAATGCAAGCTGAGAGGAAGACGTATCACAAAAATAAGAACACTTGTACATCACATTCGAAAGATATGGAGGTCGTTACCAGAATCCTACGCTCAAAAATTAGTCGAGAGTATGCCGAAACGATGTCAAGCTATAATCGCTAATGGAGGAGATTGGACACCCTACTAAGTAATACCGTATTAGTGTTTTAGATGTAGATTCAATTCATATAAATTTTTTTACAAATATATAAATATTTACAGAAATATCGCAGACACGCTCTTGTGTGACAGACTGTATTGTATACGATAAAACATCTTCTATCCAATTTCGATAAGTAATTTTAACAAATGATTTAAATCCCATGTATCGAATAACATACTACTCGTGAAACAGAGATATTGCGTACAATATGCTTCGTTAAGCTTGAAGCAGATATGTACTTATCGTTATACGATTTCATGGACGCATTGTAGCATATATATTATGTGCAGTCACGTTTCAACCAAACAGTAGCAAATTGAAAAAGATATCAAAACGATATTCCATTTAATAAACTATTTCCTTTGGGATTGTAAAAAAGAAACATATGTAGAAATCTTTTCTACAATATTCTACGTCATACAACTTATTAATAACACATTTTAGTATGATATATGGATAGTAAGGTGGTAGTGATAGTGAATAGTAAATTAATTAACAAATATCTTTTCTTTAACTCGAAATTGTTCGTAACGCCAGCGAGAGTTGTTCGATATTATTTCACGTCTTCAAAAAGGAAATGAATTTTGAGAAAGTCATTTACTTTATGCTATGTCAGGATGTGGCATATTTTATTAATAAATTGCAAAACATTTTTCTCAAAGATACTTTCAAATATCCAAAAGTAAATCTTCCCTCGGTACTATTATTCGCAAAATTTTTACATTTATGTATTTCCATATAAAGTGATGTTTTGAAAAATATTTATATTTAAAGTTAAACCACAAATCGAGTTAACATTTACCAATTGTGAATTGCAGCTAATACAATACATATTGGAATGCCATTACCCTATTTTAGTATAGCAAGTTTAAATTTGTTATTGTAGGTTTTCGAAATTTTAATAAAAAAGAAACTTCAATTTTTGCATGTTTTGGAGGAACAAATTATGTTCAACTACAGAAAAATAAATAATAATATAACAAATTATAATAAATGTATTATATATTATATATGTATAATATAATATATGAGAGCAATAGTTTATAAAATATGACCTTAGACTCAGTATCTCGAAAATTACTTATTACATAAAACTACTTATTATTATATTGTATGAAAATGTATTACTATAAGATGTTATTACATTTAATATACCTATACGTGTTGCATTAATATGTTATGTGTTCGTATTTAAAATTTGCAAATCAAATAATGCATCAACATTGTTAATATATTAAAATAGATATATATTATAAGTTGTATACGTTGTATCACATTATAAGAATTTATTAATATACTTCCTTGTATCCATAGGATATTTTGAATTGTTGTCCTGAATTAGCTGTGTATACCACGAACCGAACTTGCAGTATTGTTTTTCGATATTAAACGACTTTTAACTGCGAGGATTTCTTGAGAAGTTTCCAAAATCTTTCACTCGAACGATCACGAGCTCGTTACAAAAGTAAATTCTAATAATAGGACACAATTGTAGCTAGGTAGAGGTGTAGCTGCCAAGTTTTGAGGAGTTCAAAAGAGTTTCGAGTAGGGTAAGTTGGACATCCTTTTAACTGGCAGTAAAGTGGCGAGTTCCTTTCCTTTTTGAATACTCTCTGCTCGCTTAAAACTGGGAAATAGGATCGAGAGGTATGGCTTAAAAGCGGAATTATTCACCCGAGAAAGTACCATTTTCTTATAACAGCTGTTAGATACTCTTATACATAGATTATCAAATAAAATAGGTTGGCTATTGTACCTTGCTGTCTAACCTCTTATCTTTCGCAAGCTATAAAAGTTCGCTTAAAATAATTACTACCGAGCAACTTCACTTTGCACCAATCTTCTCTTCTTTTCTAGATTCCTCCTTTAAAATTGCAAGGATACACTCATACACAAAGAGATACGAATGGTATTGAAAGGATCTCTCGGCCGTTTCAATAGAATAATAAAAAAAGCTCATAATTATTCATTTTTTCTCGTAAATTTAATCTCCATGTAATAATTTATTTAATATTTTACTAGAATATTAAATATCTTAAACAGCAATTTATAATAAACGAAATTTTAATAGTACTCGATGATTCAATGATAGCAAAAACATGTTAATTAAAAACTTTAGTTGCAATTACTTAAAGATGAGAATTTGAATATTTTGACCTCTAAGAACTGTTAATTGACTATATACATATGAATATGTATACCTCGACAAGTTTTATACTAAAACTTGAATTTAACATTCAATAGAAAATTACATGCAGGAGAAAAATACAGGATTTATTTAATATACCAGCATATAATGATGTCAATGATTTTTTAATATGTTGTTAGAGACATAATTCTATTCAATCTTCTTGTTACATATAATCGGTAGATGCCCCTAGTTTTCGAGATATATATTCGCAAAAACCTATGTATATCACTACAGTGAATTCTGCCTATAATTGTACGTCCGTGGCACCGTACGCATCAGAATTAGCTGCTGATCGTATAGCCTTTACGGAAACCGGATGCAATGACCGGATACAAAGTTGTTCTCCGGAAGCCAAACGCCGTGCTCGTTGTCACGGTCGAAATCCGATTTTCTACCTGGAATGGGTTACATACCGCGGGCAGGATGGCAGCCAGATGTCCGCACATCCTTGTCGCGTACCCTCAATAGTCTCAAGGACCCGTCATAAACCTTAGGAAATTCTGGCTAAGATCCTACGAGCGTCTGTTTAACAACTGTGCTAAGGTTTATCGTCTATTACGGGAAAGATAGTTTTTCGCACGTACGATGCCTCCCACTATCAACCTTCTCTCGAGGGCTGCTAAGACCCTTCCTAGTCTACCAGTCATCTTATTAGCCAATGAGAAACAATGTCCACTACCCTCACTTTCCTAACTGAAGATGTCATGAACAAATCCAGTGATCCCATGCGCTAGACACACCCATAACTAGCTCTCCTCCGACATAGCATCGTAATTAAAAAGTCAGTCTTGTACAGTCACGCCTAGAGCTCGACAGTGTATTGCAAACCAGAAAATAAAGTTTCTCTTTTTTTCCTTAAACTTCTTTTTTATTTTACGTGACATCGTCATCGTCTTGACGAATACGCCGCTCTGTTCATTTGTTACGCTGCTAGGTTTTTTGAACTACTGAAAGAATGGCTGGAAGGGAAAGCAGGTGCATGAGGGAGCTCTATGTTGGATACCACTGATCTAACCCAAACCTAACTCTTACCTTTTCTTCATACTATGTATGTATATATATACTGCCAAACGATCGACGACACCTTAACGTAGTAACCGAAAAATTGACAATCAGTGTACGGACTTGCGTCCCATAAGGTACGGATAGGTAAAAGGTTCTTTTCCACTTGCGACAAGTCGCGCACGAACAAGGTTCAGCTTCGTTCATTTTAATGAAACCATACATTTTTTAACACATTACCCAATCTGCCATGGCATTCCTCATAAAAAGTTAGTTACGCCGAAAGATTATTAGTAGTGAACAAAAAATTTTGAAAAAGCTGAAGGACATAAATTAAATAATTAAATTTTGGGTTTTTATTAATTACTAAATATTGATAACCAAACGCGTGTCTAGTATCACTGTAGAAAATTGCTCATCATTATGATATTAATTGTTTATGTTACAGGTATTCTAAATTATAATATTATAATTTATTATAGTATTATTATTATATATTATTAACGTATAATATTATATAGTATTATAAGTTAATATCATTGTATATTAAATAAAACTTATATATTTATTATACATTAATTATATATTAAAGTATTATATATTATTCCTCAGTGAGGAATGCTTACACTTCTAGCAGCAAAATAACATTGAGTCGCACGCGATTGCTCTGGATACGGGTATAGCAAGTATGTATTTTATATACTTTGTAGTCGTATGCGACTGATCCATCGCGGTAAGTCGCGCTTTGACTTCACAGTCGTGTGCGACACTTAGTCGCGGCAACGCGAATGAAAATTGTGCTACATTCGACAATGGATTTTGTAGTCGCGCGTGGCAAGTCACAAGGGGAAAAGAGTGCAAACATTGTATGGCCTACACAGAAGCTGCATTTCGTTCTCATCTCACTGTGCTTACAAATTGAAACGTTAAACATATAAACACATACATACGATATAATCCTGCCTGTAGATGAATTGTCATGAGGCGGGCGCCAACCAATATTGTCGCATATATTGCTACGAATGCACAATTATAGGCAGAACTCACTGTAAGGTACCGACAGTTTTCGTGAATATCTTGGAAACTGAGCTGCGGTTATAGAAAAAAATTATTCAGAGTTATACTCTCGATAACGTATTGAAAAATCATCGAAATTCAAGATAGCGACAGATTTTTAAATAATTACGAAAAATATTTTATAGTAAAATATTATATACAGTAGAATATCCGAAATAATGTTATGGAAACTTTATTTCTAGTATTTCAGTATTTTATAAATCTAGTATCCAGTATTTTATAAACTTTATTTTTAGTATTCAAAATGTTGATTTTTTAATACATATGTCTGTGTTATTTTCTCGGTTAATCGAAGTATGTGCATTTTTTTTTTTTTTTTTTTTTTTTTCGTATAATGATCGTTTTCGGAATACACTGAATCTGTGATCTATTATATGATTCTATATCATCTGAATGTACATAAATTCTGTTATCAGTCATCAAGCACTAGCAGCGCGAAGAATACATTCTTATCACATAATTCTTTCTTAACAAAATTTAAAAATCTTCAGTTCTTATTTCGTTGTACATTATGACACAACCACTCATTTATTATAATCTTAATCGATAAATGACATAACAAAGGAAATAATTGTTCCATAATTATTTAAATTGTTACGTGAGATTACTGTTTATTTCAATTTAATATAATTTCCAGAGTAAAACAATCAATTATTTTAAATATATGATATGTATTAGTTCAAGTTGAACGTAGTTTATGACCCCATTCTGTTAAAATGCATAACATTTACAGCTTAAGTCTGAAGTTAGAAGTACTTATAAATAATTTGCATAACATAATAAAATCGCATACTGCACAAGAGAATGGAAGGATGACAAGGGCATACAAATTTATGAGAATCTAAAGTATCTCAAACATATCATAGTAAAGTTTATTATAAGAACGTTTTAGAGAAAATAAATTTTATCAAGCAACTATCAAGGAACAAATTTTACAAAACAAAAGTGCTAACTGTTTTAGTTGAAAAATTAACAAAACTCTTAAAAGTAGATATATATATAGTTACAATATGTATATTAACAAACACACTGGCGGCAAATATGCTTGCGGGAATTGCTTAATTTAAAATTTCATAAGCTATATGCTTTGATGCAAAGAAACTATTTGAATATTTATCTTATATGTATAACTGTATATCGTATGCCTGAAGTTTGGATTAAAGTAAAAGAATTTGTTTTATCCAAAGCTATAACTGGGTACAGGAAAAATTTTATTTGGAACGTCAAAATTTTGGCGGATATATTTCAATGTTTTTTTATATAAACTTTCATTTTTTAAAACCGCAGCCCATCTACGCTGCATTGACTCGAACAGTCTACGACTTCTTGTTATAGAAATTGATGTCCAGGCTTCTACAATCACCGTCGCGTCGGGTCGTGTACAAACAACCGCTTTTTGTTTTTTCTTTTTTTATTCTAGTTATCTGCGTAAATTCAAAGCATTTCTATCGGATTCAAATCCGGAGATTACAGTTAGTTTAATCTTTTAGACAATTTCAGTTTTTAAAATAGAGAAAAATCACGCCGTTAAGAAAATTTAAAGAAAGCAAACGCAAACAAAAGAAAACTGAAAAATAGATTAAATTTTTAATGATTAAATAGATAAAAACATTTATAAAATAATTCGGGAAAAATTAGAATTATTTCGTAGAAATCTGCACCTTTATGCGTATCTTTCTGACGAAGTTTGTATCTCAAAAATTTCGTAAATCCTAAAAGTAGCGGTAACTCTACCACCCTTTCCTCATATCTGACAGCATTCTTGGAAATAATATTAAAGTGCATTCCTAAGAGGAAAGACGAAACAAACTGAAATATTCCTGTGACAGTGAACAAAGTTTCTGAAGAGGAAGCATTCTCGTTTCCCTTCCAGGGTGCAACTTCCCAGACGGTATGTCAGAAATATTTCGCCAGCTTAGCGATTTCGTAACTCGTTATGACATTATGTTCATTTAGTGATGTTTTATATGATTCCTGACTTAATGATTTTTTTTATAGAAATATTTTATTTTCTGAATTTAAGTGCTAGTAGCCAATGGATTGTCCTTTGTTCTAAAACATCCCTCGTTTGTTAATCACTGTTTATCTATACAACGCTGAAAATTATAAAATTTTGATAGGAGGTAGAAAATATTACAGAAGAAGAAATAATTTTCTTTGCGAAAACAATACATATAATTGTATTGAATAAGGATAATAAGTGTTTAAATGAAAATGATGAAAATGAAAATAAATGAAGATACGTAGCGTGATTTAAAGAGGGGTCATATTGAATAAAATATAGATGTATATTTACTTTGGAGATGTACTTACATATTTGTTAAACGTTACACTTAATTTTTATATCGTTTTAAGACACTAATTGCATACTGCATTGATTTTATTATACTTTGTGCAATCTGTTAATATAATTCATCGAATTAATTAATCGAATGCGCAATGAGCAAACTATGGTAAGTATGTTTTCAGACGTTTACGTTACGTTAGATCAATATTCGATGAGAACATTATTTTCTCGGAACTCGTCAATTTAAAAATATTTTAATTAGTATCATTGAGCCTTTTTTACTGGAGTCACGAAATTATTATCAATAAGACTATTATCGATTTCGTTTATACCATGCCTTAATATCTGATATACTAAAACGTAATCGAAATATTAATTAACTCAAATATATTTATGTAATATTAGAGATAACTTAAATTACCAGAAATTTATTCTGATGATATTTTTCGAAGAAAGATATTCTCGAAATATAATTATTTATCGAGATCATTATAATAACTTCAAATCTGTTAATAAATTCAGTTCTAATCGAAATCGTTGATTTGAAGAAAGTTTCAATCGCAATTTTCATTACGCTTGAGATCTTTTACTCTTTTCTGATTACGGTAATTAATAGTTTATACAATGAGGACAACTTAGGCTAGTTACAAACAGACGAATATTTCTCTCGGTCAGGTCGGAAGGCGCGGTCTGGCGTGAAACTTTCTCACTAAATAAAAACTCAAAATTCTGCCCCATAAGTTCAGTCTGGGGAGCTCTGTTTACGGAAACCCTGACGCGGAAAATGCAGAGGGTGCTTTGTACGTCTACGTATAACGTTCTTCTCCGAGTCTAGCATTAAAATTAATGGCTCGCTGCGTTATTTCAGCAGTGTGATTTTTAAATACGTCCTCACTGCTTTTTGTATACGCTATTTTTCTTCAATATCTGATAAATGCTATCTGTGCTTTAAATGTGCTTTTAAATTCTTCTTTGTGTAAATTGAAATGGCATGCCACTCAGGGAGCACAAAGAAACTCGTTTCCTCAGATCTTCTTTTAGAAAATCATTTTAAATGTATATGTATATATTATTTATTTAGTGATATCGAATGTTGTCGATTTACTAAGGACTTACTAACATTTTAAATGCGATCATCATCAATATCATAATGTCCTAAAAATTTCCCAAGTAGATTTTAAAAATTTCTAAATAATACTTTCATTTCACAAATATTATTATAGAGTTACTCATGAAAGTACTTGAGTAATTACCGTAGGAAACTTTTATATATATTTTGTGTATTATTTAAAACCTTTTGAAATTTCATCATTACCGTAATGAAACTCGATCATCATTATCGGATTATTTAAATTTGAAACAAACCTGAAATTATGTGTAAGAGATACAATATATTTATTTTAAGCACATATCTTTATGAAAATGCCAATATACTAATATACAGAATAAATAGCCAGCTTAAACATATATCACATATATAATAAGCGTTAAAGATGGTTCCAAGCTTGTTAATATAATAGATAATTGATTGTTTATATATTTTTATGATCTCTACGGAATATTAGCCAGAATCAAGAGTTCTCTAGTGTTCGAGGGAAACGTTGGCTTAAACTCTGACATAAGCTGGATTATTTGGTAGATCCGCGAGTCCGAAGCACTGGCATGTTCCCCTGGTTGGAAGATTCTATTTCTCATCGGAGATCCAGATCAATAGTTGAGGACAGTAGTACAGAATAATACCTGATGAATGGTAGTAGTCAGACACGTCATACTGGTTAATACTACTGACAGATAAACCGAGAACCTATAATACCTTTCCATTTCTTTCCCTTCTTTCGACTAAACCTGACAGTGACGATGAAGAGCAGGAGCTCTTGTATTATAACTGATCACTCTGATAATGAGGCAATTATCATTGGTGATTGGATCAGAATCATCGTCAACCTAGCGAATTAAACTCCAATAACTGAACAATTTTTATAATTCTCTTATGTTACGTCGGGCGACTTTCTACCTGGACCAAGCCACACACCACGGGGAGGATGACAGTCACGTGTCTGCACATCCTTGTCGCGTACCCTCAATAACCTCAAGGACCCGCTATAAATCTTACGAAATTCTTTCTAAGATCCTGCGAGCCGGATGTAGCATCTGTTTAATAACTGTCCTTAGGTTTATTGTCTATTACGGGAAAGTTAGTTCGCACGTACGATGCCTCCCACTATCAACTTTCTTCCGAGGGCGACTAAGACCCTTTCTAGTCTACCAGTCATCTTATTAGCCAATGAGAAACAATGTCCACTACCCTCACTTTCCTAACCAAAAATGTTATGAACAAATCCGCTGGTCCCATGCGCTAGACACACCCATCACGAGCTCTCCTCCGACATAGCATCGTCACTTAGATTCAATCGTTGTTCGTCGTCAGAACACTCAAGTCTGAAAAGGGTTCTACCCTCAAGTAAAAATCGTCACTCAACGTTAAATCAGTCAACAAGTCTGTAAAAGGTTCTACCCTTAAACATTTACTTAACTGCACCGAAGCATCAGTGTAATTCTTTATACTTAGTAAGCTGCTGGAATAAACAATAATTTATACGTGTTAAATCAGTGTAAATTCAATCAAACCACCCCTATTATCGTAATAGAAATAAGGGGATCGATCAGTTCGTGGCGTCGATCGTTTAATCGTAACGGGAATTTACGACTCTCGTTGACGTGCTTCCTCGCGATCGCGTCTCTCCGCGAACGGTCGTAACATCTTAGAATGAAACAGGTGACATTCCGTACGACGAGAACGACGTAGAGATATCAGGTAAAGTCGAATATAGAGATATAATTATTTACTGAACTGAGTGAGTTATTAATAGTAATGACGGCTGAATAGAGCTGATTTCCGACAACCGGAGATATAAACATTTAAACGAGCTCCGTTAGTTAATGGCGAACAGAAGGGGGGAGGGCAAAAATGATTTTGGAAGACATTCACTGACCTACTGTCGGATAGGGTATCTCACTTTTGAATCTGAACTAACTCATTTATATTGCGTCGTAATTATCAGAATAAATAGGTATTTTTTAAGTTACATTTCTACAGTTTATCATAAATTTTTCTTTTACGTTTACTGTAAAGCTTATTGTTGGTAATTTTATTATAATATTATAAAAAGGAAAAATGAAATAATCCTGGTTGTATAGAGCATCTTTATTCTAAGAAATGTAATAATAAAATTCTATATTTCATATCATTTTATTATCATGTAAAGACTAGAGTATATATTTATAAAATATAAAAGACATTTAAAAAAGGGATGAAACGAAGAGTTTTCTTTCAGAATGAACAATTGCCAATTACTGATATTAATTCGCTAGAACAATAGTTTTGTTATTTCTTAAAATTGACATTTTAAATAATCTTAAATGAAGATTCCGGAATTTGAAACTGAATTATTATCAAAGTTCTGTAGTATCGGGAAAAGGAACGTACTTGACAATAGGTCATACCTGTGGCCTTTTACAACATTGGGGTAATTGAAGGGGATCTACCTGGGAATGGGTCAGGCACATCAGGAGGACAGACGGATGACGTTAGGCAGTCGAGTAGAGTCGAGTAGGGTCAGTTGAGTTAGTCACTTGTGGAGAGGCAGTTGCGGAGAGTCAGTTGAGTAGAGTGAGTTTGAGTTAAGCGGTTGAAAAGTTGGAAGCCGAGTGTTAAGACGTACGACGATTGTAGTCAGCTTTGTGTTGAGTATTGCTTATATGAATAAACTTGAACTTAACTCTTAATAAGCCATCCTTTCTTGTCCTTGCTCTAGATAAAAAAAAGCAAAACACATTTGTAGGTTACTATAGTTCTGTCTACCAGACAACTTGGGACTACTAAATACTATTAGGTTTCCTTTTCAGTAAAGAAGCGTTAAACCGAGTATGAGATTGAAACAGGATGAACGAGAACCTGCAGTACCTTAGAAAAAGTTAATAATTAGTCGTTGGTAGTTAGTTACGAAAGTTTAAGTACTTCAATAACTGTAATTTGATCATAACTGAGATAGGTATACAGGAATTCCCAAAATGACAACTGAGATTGAATATAACATATTTGATGTATACGTGTGTGTCCGATGACAAAGACACAACTTGCACTTGTTACCTGTCTAATTAATCTTGAGTAACTTATCCACGAGGAAGAGTAATGAAAGAAGGGGTGTTCTTTTCTGAATAATGAGAAGATTTTTTAATTGTCTCCGACTGCTAAGATAAGATTCAAGAATGATCGTTACAAATAGTTAAACAATTGTAATGCGTACGACTTCTGAGATCTTGGCTGGATGAGAACTTTACGTATGTTTTACAGATTTACACGTTGTATATTATACGCCGATACTAAACGACGTATCCCATTGGCAACGTGTTTCGTTTGGCGCGCGTAAAAAGCTTATTTTTAATCTTCCATCTGCTAGTTTTCCAATTTCTGAAATATAAGGTATTCTATGTTCATCTGTAAGTATAACGAATTTACGTACATCTACGTACATTTATAACCAAAAGTTTTCACATTACTTGAACGGCAACATTTCTCTGAATTATTCAAACGACATCTGGTTAGGTGTTTTTTTTAAAGAAATAAAGTCAAATGTGTTGTATAGATTTTTAAATGCATATCAATCGATAATTACAAAAAGAAGTAAAAACAATTCGAAACTTGTCATAAAACTCAAAATATTAAATAAATCTCTTGTGCGAAAAAAAGGATAAAATATATGATTTTCCTGAATTACAAATTTAATGAATGAATTATATTTATATAAACTATATATGTATATGTTAAATATAACAGAAGCTTTAAACTAAAAAATAAGAATTATATAATAAATTTATCAAACTACGAAATGTACCCATTTTCTCACCAGCGTTTTAGTTTAGGAATGTTAATTCCATTTTATATGTGAATGAGTGTTATATGTTTGACATCGTTAGTTGAATATTCCATATAGAATAACAATCCAGAATCTTTCGATTTCTCTTCCAACTTTTAGATGAACGTAGCTACCTTCAATAACCATGGAGATGACTGTCATCCATTTTGCATATGCCATTCCGTGCACATGCATAAGATTTGCGTTGTTCCCAATACCGTTTTACTTTAAATACGATCATTCGTTCTTTTCCTGCACATTTCGCACGTTTCTGCTGAAATAATTTTCTTCCCTATAAATTTGTTCACTTTGTAACAGTCAAATTCGTATTTTACTTTAGTTTTCTATTTGATTCGTATTACAAACGCGTACATTATTTAAATGGCTTCTAAATTATAGACTAAATGTGACTAAATATAATGCTTTATAATAAATATACATTATATGACACATAATGTGATAACCGCTAATCAGGTAATGAATTTGGAAATATTAATCATAATAAATATTGAATAAATAATTAATTATCAATAAACTATTGTAACTGTTCGGTGTATTACGATACTATATTCAAATAAATTCTATTGTCAATAACAATAATGAATGAAATTATCAAATAGATAAATTTACATGTTATAAAGTCATAATTCCTTCATTTTTAAATTCTCCCGTCGAATAACATTATTCCGTGTATTACTTTTATTTTAAAAAATTAATATATATTAAAATTTCGCAGAAAAGCACACACTCTTGAAAAGAGAAACGTGTTCCAAATGTTAGTTCCGTACTCGTTCCTTTAAAATCTAACGTATTACAATGATACTCGCGGCGCGGAAGAACAATTTCACAGTATAACAGCTTGATGGTAAAAGAATGGAAATTTGACGATTTTGTTAGATAGCGACACTATCTAAATTCAGAATTTATTTAAAAAAAGATAGAGATTTTACGCTTTTGAATTTTTACGAGTATCACTGAAAGAGTTAGATACCTTCCTAGGATCAGATCTCCGAGCGACCAAAAACTATGCGACCAAACTCGGTGACCAAGTTTGATGATTATAAAGTTATCAATATTTTAGGGATCGTCTAGGAAACTGTTGTGAATAATGAAGTTGCTTTCAAAAGAAAGAGAAGGAGAACGAAATTATTGCATAAATTCCCTATTATTACCAGAACGACGTACAAAAAGAATGTCTGCCATATTTTTTAATGTCATTAGAAAATATGAAGATAAATTCTTCAACTTCACGAGAATGTCAGTTAGATCATTCGGTCGGCTGTTAAGTATAATAAGGATATCAATAACAGACATAGGTACGTATATTAGATAGGGTATGTAGCTCTCCTAGCAAAAACCGAAATAACTAATAACAAAATGCAAAAGGTACAATAAAAATGGGTTTCAAAAATAGCACAATGATCTTGCTTGTATCGTAAACTCGATCGTTTATACCTAAAACTATGCCTGGTCTGCGAGAAGGTTGCCTGTCGTGTGAACACGTTCATTTGATTCAACGAATTTCATGACCGCCAACGATTCGACGGTTGCAGCAATTAAGTGCGTAAGGACTCATGTCCTTCCATGAACCTAATCGACAGTGCGTAACAGCCTTTAATACATACATATTTACATAGGCGATTTGCTTATGGAGCAAAAGTTTTTGTAATTTAAAGAAAGACAATTTTTTGAATACTAAATTAATTCTTGAATTATTTATAAACAAAGCGAAAATTTACGTGATTAATCCACTTGATACATTAAACAAATATTCAGATTATTTAATATCTATGGGTTATTAATCTTATTATCCCCATTGTCGTTCTTCTTAAAATTTTATTACTCATACTTTTGATTCTTATTGGGTTGGATTCCGATTTCAACAGTTATGAAACAAAATATTATACCAGGGGAAGCTATTTGGTTCATTCCAAATCGAGATAATTCCACCTTCACAAAGTAATTAAATTAGACTTATGTTTCAAGAAGCGTTCTACGCGCTCTGATGCAGATTGTAATTCTAAAGTTGCAGATCTTGCTGTGCATATTTAAAAAAACCGAAATGTATAAACCAGCGTTTATCCAGTGTTTAACCATAAAGTACTTTCCGATACTTAAGGAACCTAATGCATACGAGATTCGCGATGGGCAACAGAGCGCTGCTGCATATTGCAACGCACATCGTTGAATCGTTCATTGCCGATGCAGAACGCGACGATAAGAAGCGAACGTACATCGACAAATCCATACGAAACAAGGATAACATCTGCTTGGGATGTAGCGCACGCGTAGTACAACTTTCATGCGACCTACTAATTTCCGCCCTCGATCTTATGCGGTTTTGTCTCTCTTACTTATCATTCTCTTCCTTCGCTTTTCACGAAATTCCATCGGAAGGGATAAACGCGCCGTATACCATCCGCCCCGCATAAATCCAAAATTTTTCAAGTGCCACGCGGTTCGACGCATTTGTGTCATGTTTCCTGTTTATGTAAATACAAACGATAAATCGTATCCACTCATGAATTCGTTACTTCCGGCCGATTGCCTTTGGCACGTCTAGCTTTTCCTTAGCACCAGCCAAAAGTTGCCGGAAAAGTCAGGAAACTTTCTTGATATGCGAGCTCACGCCTTTCGTCTCGTCACGAATATAAAACTGAGAAAATGCTGCCATCGCTCCAAATATCTTTTTTATCGTAAATACAGCGCTGTACGATCACAAATGCTAAATGTGTGCGCGAAATTGAGAGTTAGATACTTCTTTCAAACGCAATCTTTGAAAAGAAAATAAGATTGCATCGTATCCGAGATCTTCCGATTTTATCAGGGCGAATATATGATAACGTCTACACTGTGTGACAGAATATAGTACTCCATTGTAATTGTCAATTAAAAGCATTTTATGACTATTTCCATTGCGAATGAAACAATATTTTCTCGTTTTAGAAGTACAGAAGGAACACCATTGAAAAGCATAACAATAAATCTGAAGTATAAATACATTTAAATTCTGTGATAAAAATCAATAAAATTTGATTCCTTGCAATGAAAACAATATTCGCTATACTCTTACCATCAAATAAAGGAACGTGTTTTAAAACTTTCTTGCATATCTATATTTACGTAATAATAATAATAATAATAATAATAATAATTGTTAATGATTATGGATCTTTACCGTCGAAATAAAGGTATTTATTTAGTGAACGATTCCAACAATATTAAACGATGCAATCTTGCGCGTGTCTCAGCACTTCCTTCTTTACACGACCTTCCATACCAGATGCCCTTCCATACACGACTGAGAACAGAACAGTTTTTACATTCTTTTGTTTTCGAGACACCGCGGACACACATACCCATACTCACATACTACGTAGTTAATTTAGCATATAAAATTACGCATATCTCAACAATAATAATAATAATAAAGATGTGTAAAATCGAATTAGATACTTGAAAAAATTGTATAATTCTTATTCGATGTAAAAAAATTAATACATTGACGATTACCAAACAAAATTTTTAAAAAGCGCACTTAAAAAACTATAGCTTATATAAAATGCTTTTTCTTTATTCTATGTGTATACAATTAAATGTGTTGCAAATTGCAAATTATGTAGTATGTCGATAGATAAGCCTGCAAAAAGATACCACAGTCAACAAATAAAGTGAGAAAAGAATAGGCTTTCTATCGAATAAATTGAAAATAAATGATCATATCCAAAAATAAAATATTTCTATTTTCAATCTCTAAAATCAACCGTGGTTGGAGCAAGGTTGACAAATATACGTAGATATCTGCATTGGCTGTCGGCAGTATGCAAAATAAAATTTCTATCCGTCACAAATCTATAGATTTATTTTCCAAGTTTGTCGATACAAAAACACATAGTGATACGATACATCGCGTTACAACAATTTCATCAAAGACAGTTCGAGGGTATGACGTTCAATATTGCGCTTCAACGAACTTATCGAAAAATGTCTTTGCAAAGAATTCATAAAAAATATTGAAATTCATCAATCGCGCGCAGAAAGCGCTTACTTTATGACTGGTGCAGCTCGTATGGAAGCGCTCCTCTTTTTACGATCAAATTTATTGAACGCGAAATCGAGGACTCATAGTTTCCACAGTGTTCCCTCCTTCCACTATGCACTTTTTCAAGACTTTCCATATGGTTCACTTATCGCCGAGTCGAGGACTCACAATTTAGCATTGACTACGAAAAACTATAATTTTCCCTTTTCCGTGCGAGAAGTACGATATCTTTCTTACATACGATTTTTATCTTTTTACCTGGGAATTCTTTTTCGAACTGTTATACATTCCTTTAGACATATTTAATGTCGTAATGTTATTTGTTTATGAAGATTTCTTTGTAGCAATCTCTCTCTTTCAAGTTTGTTCTATCTAACAACTTAAGAATTTAAGAATTTATAAATATAACTGCGAGTAAATCTTATATAATGATACAAATAGAAATAAAAGCAACGCTTCGTTTAACTATAGTATTCAATGGCCACATGAATTTTCTCTTTCCCTTATGCCTCTCTTTTCATACTTACTACTTACATACATGCGTACTCTAAAAATTCTACATATCATATACTCGCCGAATTATGTATCTGACTTATTCAGTGAAACTAGAAATGCATTTTGTGACATAATTACGTACACTTACATATCAGCAGGAAATGACTTTAAATTTGCTCAGTGGCTAACGGATTCCTAGAAGGAATTAAAAGAATCTAAAGCATTTGGCTTGCAAAACTTTCTGACCGAAATTGCACTGGAAAGCACGAAATCATTGATTCTGTTCCAATAGATTGTAAGTCGTTACTGATTCCTACAGAACATCTAAACGATATTAATATAGTGTTAAATTTGTTTGATTTATGGTTTTATGAAAATATGACGGTACGTATTTTTGTGCAATTTTATTTTGTATTTTTTTTACTTCTTCCTGTTAATACGCGTAGGTAATAAATTGCGTTATTTTTTTTACACATGTTTTTAAGTTCAAGTCGTACAATATTTTATAGCAAATATTTCTATAACAGAACATATTTATTGTAATATTTCAAATTTAAGAGATGTATATGATTCTTTTAAACTAATTGTATCATATATATAGATATATAAATATAACATTGATATAAAAATATTATATATAACTCTAGCAGACCACTTTCAAGGAAAAAAGGTAGATTACTCACCCATCATTTAAATAGATACTATATAAACATTTGTACAGTTTTGAAAAATGGTTCTGTGCTATTTGTTTGAAATATTTTTCATGTTTTACAACACCACTCTGGAGATGGGCATAGCTTGCCTGAAGCATCGTCTACTAACGACGAAAGCAACAGGAATAGCTTTGATATCTGCAACCTATTCTATAAATATATACCTACATTGCACAAATTTTCAATTAAACTTTATTTTCTATTTGTATAGAATTTTATTTTATTTGAACAACTTTTACCTATACTTAGCTTCTGTTACATCACAGCAAATAAAAAATCTTCCTTTTCTAATTCACCAAAATGTGCTAAAACGTCGATAAGTTAACAGAATGATAATCAATTAGTAGTTTACAGAACTGCATTTGTATTTGTCAGATTAAATTATATTCTATTCTCTCTCTCTCTCTCTCTCTTCTTTTCTTTTTTTAGAACGATATAAACAAAATTCATCAAATTTATATATAAATGACGTTTTAGAAATGCATCAAAAATTCTATTCAGAACTTCAATCTCCTTTCCGTTACCTTGGGTTCGTGATAAACGTCGGAATTAAATTCAGGTAATGCCGCAACACGGTGCAGCGTGTGAACACGAATTCGCGACTAGTTTTTTATATTCTACGTTCTGCCAATGACACGTAATTTCCGTATATCCGGAGAATTCCTGGTTTGATCCAGAGTTAGAAATACACGGTTGACAGGGAATTATTAATACAATAAAGCATAGCTCTTGCGTTCTCGATTTGTATTTACCATCTTTACTGCAGATTATTTATTCCTTAAAATAAGTAACCCATAGAACAAAATTTGCATGTAATATCATATTTATGATATAATCATATCATTTGCACAAAACTCAATTTGCAAAATGATTTCTCGCATTTATTAATAGAAAAATTATTAGACGTGCAAAATAATATCAGTAAATTTTCAAATCCAATTTTTTTCTAAAAGTAAGTCTTGAATAAAAGAATTTTATCCTGCATTTCTGCCTTAGCTTTTCATAAAGATTCACCTTGCGAGCATACATATTATTCTGTGTATATTTAAAAAGCTAAATAATTCTAAAGTGAAGTGTAAATGCCCTATTAAAGTTCATGACTATTGCAAAGACTATTTTACATAGTATTTGTACATAAATAGCGGTCTTATAAATAAGAACAGAACATACAAAAATCATTTATTAGTTCCTTCTTATTAAAAATAGACCTCATAGTAGTACTTAATAGAATAAGAAAAAATAATAGGACAATGTTGTTCAACGAAGTTAGTAAAAGACTTAGAATTAAACTACAGCCTATTATTAAAATTATTATAAAGAGCAATGTAAAAAAACAATAAATAAATAAAATATTTCATCAGTTATTGAAAATATATTAAATTATACATAGCAAACTCCAAACGCCTGTGTAACATTTTTGGGAAATAATCGCGTCAGATTCTTATTCTGTCGATCCAAAGAATATAAATTAGCATTAAAATTTAGATTTTTATCTGGTGTCACGTTTCCGATTGAATATAACGTCCGTAATGTACGATGTACATTTTATGAAGCATTACAATTTAATCTGTGACTTATGCATTAAACTGGGTCTCTGCCAGATACAGTTACATTAATACTCGGGTACAGCAGTATCTCTGTATTCGTTGCATAAGAAAGGATGATTTAACTATCGTGTTGCTTACTCTACGAGAATATAAAGCATTTATTTTATGCTTGAAAATACGTAAACAATTTCTTCTTAATATATATTATTAATATATGTAGTAACCTATAAAGGTGTTTTGTTTTTTATCTAGAGCAAGGACAAGAAAGGATGGTTTATTCAGAGTTAAGTTCAGGTTTATTTGTACAAGCAATACTCAACACAAAACTGACTACAATATCGTCGTACGTCTTAACACTCGGGCTTCCAACTTCTCAACCGCTCAACTCAAACTGCTCCATTCAACTGATTCTACTCAACTCACTCTACTCAATTGACTAACTCAACTGACCCAACTCGACTGCTACATTCAACGGACTCTACTCAACTGCCTAACGTCTTCTGTCCCATAATTTTCGTATCCCTCTTTATGTTCTCCAGATGTGCCTGACCCATTCTCAGGTACATCCTTTTCAATTACCTCAATGTTGTAAAGGCCACAGGTATGACCCATTGTCAGGTATATCCCTTTTCCCGATACTACATATATGATTATGATAATAAATTAAAATCATATAATAAATATAATATTATATATTATTAATATTATATAATGAAAATATATAAATATAATAGTAAATTAATTAAATAATATATAATTAATACTAATATATCAATAATAACATTCAGTTGTATTTACAATAGATTTTTAACAAAAAAGAGACTGTAGGTACTCTTTGTTGTTTAAATTCGATCCGATGTTCTTCTTTCAATTTTCTAATATCTGCTGCTATTAATATTAATAATTGCGCAATTTCACGATAAATTTTATCATGTTCTATAATTATTGACAAGTTGTCCATTTCGTCGAAAATAGTATCCTTTCCTTTTCATGCCATTTCTTGGTGTATTATAAAAATAATGTCAGTTTCTTCTGAGAAAATTTTTAAATGAATTTTGGTTATAAATTTATGCTTACTACCGCGTTTCTATCTAGTTAATTATATGGTTTTATTTAACTGCAGAAGAATTTAACTTGAATAATATTACCGAAGAATGCATTGAAACTAAAATAATATTTATTCTATTTTCTAAGTTAATATTCTCCATTGATATGTATTTTAGTAGAATGTAATTTCCCTAAATTACTTTCTAAGTGCGTTGCTAAAAGGTATCAAGTGTACAATTTTTCATCATGTGAGGGATGAAAAATTTCGATACTACAAATTTTTTCGATACCGATCACAAGACTCACATACAAATCGATAAATTCGAGGGCATAGAATGACATAAATCAGAAAATGAAGTAAAGCTTGTCTTTCTACTATGAATTACGCATAATTTGTAGCGCTAGGTTTTCTATTAATTAAATTATTACTATTTTGTGTTTCTATTCATTGCGATTTTTAATAATGAGTCCAAAAATTATTGAAAGAACGGGAAACGCACATGAAAGTTCGTTATAAACTTCAAGAAAATGGTACGAAAATGTTTCAAACGATCCAAATGGTGGCGTTTGAAAATGTTACTAAAATCTGTTTGAAAGTAGACTTGGTTTCAAAGAAGACAAGTTCAAAAGGGATCGAACACTGATTGAAAACTACTCAAGAAAGATTTTCAATCGCGACTACTGACAGAACTAAAGAGGAAACCACGGTATCTACCTCGTGATGTTGCAACGAATGCAATGCTTTTTCAGCATATAATCCAATGTTTATGTATATACGTGAAGGAAAAACCCACATTTGTGACAAACGAAACATGACTGCTATTCCACGATAATGAAGTCACATTGCTCTCACGAGATTTGCGTAAATGTGAAGTGATTTTGACACAGGTTCACGGAAATATTCAAACATTTAAAGAGATCTTTTATGAACAAATTATCTGTATTGTACTAAACATTTTAAAATTTCATTAACGCTGTAACGAAATCCGATTATTATACTGATTATATCAGAAAACAGATCTGAAAACATATATAGAAATTACAAGATACTGAGTATAAGCATATATTTCGTAGATATCACTAAAATATTTATACCCCAAATAGTAAACCTCAATATTGATATGTAAGATACGTGTTACGACCGTTCGCGGAGAGACGCGATCGCGAGAGAGAGCACGTCAACGGGAGTCGTAAATTCCCATTACGATTAAACAATCGACGCCACGAACTGATCGATCCCCTTATTTCTGTTACGATAATAGGGGTGGTTTGATTGAATTTACACTGATTTAACACGTATAAATTATTGTTTATTCCAGCAGCTTACTAAGTATAAAGAATTACACTGATGCATCAGTGCGAGTTAAGTAAATGTTTAAGGGTAGAACCTTTTACAGACTTGTTGATTGATTTAACGTTGAGTGACGATTTTTACTTGAGGGTAGAACCCTTTACAGACTTGAGTGTTCTGATGACGAACAACGATTGAATCTAAAAGACGATGCTATGTCGGGGGAGAGCTCGTGATGGGTGTGTCTCGCGCATGGGACCAGCGGATTTGTTCATAACATTTTTGGTTAGGAAAGTGAGGGTAGTGGACATTGTTTCTCATTGGCTAATAAGATGACTGGTAGACTAGGAAGGGTCTTAGCCGCCCTCGGAAGAAAGTTGATAGTGGGAGGCATCGTACGTGCGAAAAACTAACTTTTCCGTAATAGACAATAAACTTGAGGACAGTTATTAAATAGATGCTACATCCGGCTCGCAGGATCTTAGACAGAATTTCGTAAGATTTATGGCGGGTCCTTGAGGTTATTGAGGGTACGCGACAAGGATGTGCGGACACGTGACTGTCATCCTGCCCGCGGTGTGTAGCCTGGCCCGGGTAGAAAGTCGGCCGACGTAACAATGCGATTGAATAATTCAAAGATTACAAACTTGTATTGATGCAAATAGCCGAGATTTCGAATATGCGTCATAATGAAAATAATAGAATGAACGAAGTCAAATATTTCAGAAATGATACTTAAGTTTTTTCTGTATATGTATATTGAGCGCTTACCCTACAACTTAAAAATCGACTATCATAGTCACATAAAAGATTCTTCTAAAGCATGACACAGCGAATAGCATTCATGTCAGAGAATATAGTTATCCGTTAAAGTTGGCACATACAGTAATGTAGGACTATTAAACGTGATAAAAGAACGAGCGAACAATTGGAGAAGATAAATGATAGAAGAAAATATGAAGTTCTATAAGGGCGGTACGTTCACAATTAATATAATGGAAAGTATAAAACGTAATGATGTATTACACACACACACACACACACACACACACACACACACACACACACACACACACACACACACACACACACACACACACACACACACATGTATATACAGTGTGTTTCGCTGTGGAAAACACATCAAGGGCAGACTCTGCACACTGAAATGGATTTGGCTTATTTCTTCCATACATTTTTCCATATTTGCAATACCTGTCTTTTATTATCATTTATTTCTTATAAAACTAATCGCTTATTTACTTAACCTATTCTACTCTATTACTACTTAATTCTGTCTTTCCTTTCCTTTTCTAATTTTTTCAGCCAAATTACTGTTTCCTCACAGTATTTTCTGCTCCCCCCCCCCACACACTTTTTCCAGGCTGCCTTCCAGTCTACCCATTTCCCTACATTTCTTATACATAGTAATGCTTCACAATTCCGCACAGCTACACTTACTTTTATTTCCTTCTAGTCTGAATCTGCGCGTTTCTTCCTCTCTTTACTACATCTTAGCCTCGCTATCAAGTCTCGAGCTTTCTCCTCTTCCCTGCTTCCACCGGTACTCGAGTATCATCGTACATCTGATATATTTATAATGATAATTATATATTGTTTTACATAATTTACATATACATATATCACGGGATGGAAATCACTACGAAAGCGTATCATCATTTCAAAGCATCTTTGAGATGCCGATACCGATGCCGATGCCGATATCACAGACGAAATCCGAAATAAAACAAAGCGATAACGACAATCATCTGCCGACCTCTGAACAACATTTAGTCATGTGATAACGATAGTCATCTGCCGACCTCTGGTCATCTACCGACCTCTGGAATAAAACAATAACCGAACTCCCACCCGTAATCACAATGAAGATATAAAAACCCCTGTCCTTTAGCCCGTAAGTTAGTCTGTGCTCTACAATTGATCTGTAAAATTGTCGTGTCAATAAAGTGTTGGCCCTTTCCGTACAACGCCTCGTTATTTATTACGAATTCACACTGCGAAAACAGATACCCCCAAACATCTTTTTGAACGGCACTCACATAATACAAACAAGGCAAGTCAAATACCTAGGACTCCACATAGATACACAGCTCACATGGAAGCAGCATTACCAAATCAGTAATAGACAAAATACAAACAGCAAGGAGGCAAATGCATTGGCTCACAAGTCGAAAGTCCAAACTAAGCATGGAAAACAAATTAAAGATATACAAAACAATCATAAAACCAATCTGGACGTACGGAATACCACTATGGGGAACAGCAGCAAAGAGCCATATAAGCAAAATGGAGACAATGCAAGCCAAAATTCTTAGAACGATAGTAAACGTCCCATGGTACGTTAGAAACGAGGACATTCGGAAAGATCTGGGAATACCAACGGTCAAGGAGGAGATTAAGAGATGTGCAAGAAGGTACAGAGAAAGAATAGCAACGCACTCGAACCGGCTGGCGGTGGAAACAATCAACACATCAAACATAGAAAGAAGGTTAAAGGGGAAACACCCAACAGATCTCATAAAGGATATAACCTTGCATACACGAAGTTGGTACCCCGCTGGGGGGTAGCCACCTACATGATAATTATACAGCTAAAAAATTCTACCAAATGTCCAAATTGGACAAATTGTGAATGAAAAAAAAACCTGCTGTGAATCACTACGCTGTGAATTCAAACGCTCACGTTATTCGCATAATATGTTCGTTACATACAATGAACTCCCCCTAAAACATTTTTATTAATTTTCTCTGTTCTACTAATTTTATAGTGTTTCTTCGCCATACTACTATCCACTAACGTGGGTCATACATTAGATATGCATAATTACATAGTAATAGGTGGTTACGGAATTACATCTTCGTGTTATGTTATATTGCTAATTAAATTGAGCCGTGACCTGGAGAGATGCCAGGCAAGAAGATGAAAAGCGAAATTAAGGTAGTTTCCTGCAGAAACTCGCATTAAAATCGTTCCTTAATTGGTTGCATAGAAAAGTTACGAAGGGAAAGGAGCGTCGTTAGCTCCACTACATCATATATCAAAACGTATCCCAAAGAGAACGTTCCTCGATGTTTGTAATCAGTCTTCTAGTTTGTTGGGTAGGGTACATAGCGTTAGAACGTATACTCGAGTGAAAGTACCTTTTAGGATACTCTGTGTACAAGACTCTGGATCTCTGTAAACCTTTAAAGACGTTACGTTAGGTGAAGTATAGCAAAACAGATGTAGACTTAGCTTGTGATTATAGACATATATACAGAACACTGTATCAACGCTTTGTCTACAAGTTCCTCAAATATTAGCTCGAATAAACATTTTCTTACGTTCACTGAAATTAATGTTTGTTACATATATGTATATTTATACGTATTGTACAAAACAAAATTGTAATTTAGGCATAACTTTATTTAAATTCACCATTTCTTTTATATCTGTTACAAATTTAAATACCACGTTGGATAATTTCTTCCTTACATTAAAGATTAAAGTATACGTATACTATGTACTATATAAATATACTTTCTTCCATTAGCTATACATATGTGCATAGCAAATAATTGCTGCTTGTTGTTTATTCTAAGTTATGTATACATTATATATGTAGTAAATAATTATATATTTAACATTCAGTATATCGAAAACAGATTATATTACAGAGGGTAATAATGGAAGTAACAAATGAATAGTAATTAATTGCAATTTCACATAAATGGGTTCTTCTCGTTTAGAAATGTCACACATGACTAAAAATCACTATCGCTTAACTAAACTATTTACATTTCTCTTTTAGTCTTCATAGTCTATATGGAACGTGAATCGTCATTTCATTAGCCAATGTTACATATGTGAAACGGTTTTGTTTTAACAGAGATGCTAATTGTTATATTGCCTAATAATGAGAATATTTTCAAATGTTCAAAACCTTAATTATCTCGCTAGTGACGCTTTTAAATAAAAAATGTACATGTACAAATCTTCGAAAGTTGTAACTTGTTACGTATATTTTAAACTACTGGCACTTCTTACCTATCTTGACGTGTTAATAAATTAAGACTAGGTTAAGCAGAAATAAAGTTTAAAAGAGGAAAATTAATCAACTGAAGAAAGTTTTCTCGTTGAGGGATGCTGCTAAACTACAAATTACGTGACTACCCCTTTTTAAATCGTTTTAAGGAAGTTGTATAGTATAAGATGGTAACCAATTTGTTTCTGCCGCCTTCAAGTGAATTCCGTATATTTTATAGTTCCTAGTTTAACTTCGACCTTAAGGACTCATTGTTAAGGTCGCTAATCCGTCTTATTTCATAGCGTTTGTGATATTCTGAGTCGGCATTAAATAATTTGAAAACGGTAGTGGAAAATAGACATAACACTATATGTATATGCGAAGAGAATCGAAATTTCAATAAGAAGGAATTAAGTAAAGAAAATTTTAAAGATAATATAATAGAATGAATGCTTCAGTATAGTACAAATCTGTTCTCGTCATGTACCAACCGAAGATTGTATTTTCATCTTTTCAGTTTCTTGCGCACGGTTACATTCATGCACACTCAGACATCCCCGGTTTTTTTTTTATTATTTATTTGTTTGAATTTTACAATTTGTCCAGAAGGACATTTGGTAAAATGTTATAACTTGAAAAATATAGCATGTGGATGGTTACCCCCAGCAGGGTTCCATCTTCCAGGTTGTTTATTGTATTTCTATTGCGAGGTCTGCGGGATGCTTCTTCTTCAGTCTTCTTTCTATTAGGGTTTCATTTGTTTCAGCTACAAGCTGGTTTGGGTGTGTTGCAAGTCTTTCTTTGTACTTTTTTGCGTATCTAGCGATTTCCTCTTTGATTGTTGGAATTTTTAGATCTTTTCGTATATCTTCATTTCTGACGTACCATGGAGCGTTAACTATTGTTCTGAGAATTTTGGCTTGCATTGTCTCCATTTTGCTTATATGGCTCTTTGCTGTTGTTCCTCATAGTGGTATTCCGTACGTCCAGATTGGTTTTATGATTGTTTTGTATATCTTTAATTTATTTTCCATGCTTAGTTTGGACTTTCGACTTGTGAGCCAATGCATTTGCCTCCTTGCTGTTTGTATTTTGTCTATTACTGATTTGGTATGCTGCTTCCATGTGAGCTGTGTATCTATGTGGAGTCCTAGGTATTTGACTTGCCTTGTTTGTATTATGTGAGTGCCGTTCAAAAAGATGTTTGGGGGTATCTGTTTTCGCAGTGTGAATGTAATATGGTTGCATTTATTGGGGTTTGCTTTAATTTGTTTATCTTGTAACCACTTTTCTATTTTTGTGATGTGTTGTTATAGTAGTGTGACTGCTGTTACAAGGTTAGTGTGCCTGACTAGCACAGCATTGACAGCAGGTGCGTGTATTCTGCTCCTGCCCAAACCAGAAATTATACAAAACGGACCGCCTCAAGGATCTTGTAAATATTGAATATTCTCAAAAACAAAATCTGAACATATAACGTTTTGAAAGGTAAAAAGAAGTTATCCGCTTTAAAACTCATTTGACTGCGACACCAATTAAGACATTGAAATACTTAAAAATATTAGGATTAATATTCGACAAAAGATTAATTTGGGCTTACCATCTTAAAAATCTCAAAATCGATTATTCCATACAGAATCAACATATCTGGCGCAAATATGTACATATACATAAAACAATAGATCTATGATCTATGATTTAAATAATCGATAGCTATTAAATATATTAAATTCTATCTAGATTTCTTGTTTAAAAATAATCTCCGCATTCTACGCTCCTTTATACAGCATTCTTAGTGAATTAAACGCATTGGATATGTAAACTACTATGCATATCACGTGCTTTGTCTGTCGCAACTACACTTAAAAACCTGACATCTAACTACATTTGGACGCATTTCCCAAACTTCTACAAATCTCATTTATAGGAAAAAAGTAAGATCTAAAACTACTTTCCTCTAGAGTCAACAATTGTCTGTACAGGAAGTCAATATGTCACTTCCTAATATAGGAGAACGTAATCCTTTTTGTACGCGAATGTATCCTCAATGGAATTCGTTTGAAATTCTTTCAGAATCAATTTGAAATAACCAACAAAAGAGATACCAACTGTAAAAGATTTAAAATCGCAGTCGAGGATTACATCAATCCTATTAGCACTACTTTTATTTGCATTGATAGATCTAGATTTTCCTAGTCAGTTCGATATGCTGTTGTAACAGACAATTATACCTCTAGCTGTAGAGTATCCACTACTTCTTTGTTCTGTGATATGCAAACTATATAAAATGCTTCAATATATGCAAAATTCATATACATTAACACCAATGATTTCACCATTTTCACTGATTCAAAAACTACCATCGAAATCTTGAATGAAAGATCTCAAAATCACTACTCTTTCATTCAATATATGCAAAATATTGTATTATTATGGACCTAAGCAACGAAGGCAAAAATATCAAAATAGTATCTATCGTTGTTACGTCGCGTAAGACGGCCCGTGCGACGTCCCTCATGGTCTGGCCGCCGAGGCCCACACATCTTTACACTGACCCTCGATAAACCTAATGAACCACCATAAACCGAATCTTCTCAGTTTAATTTCTATTCACATAAGTATTTTCTGTTTATGGATGGTCCTTAAAACAGTCCTTAGGTTTATTGCACGCTCTTATAACTTACGGAGAAAGCGGTTGTTCGTCTATTAAAAATAGCAGGTATTTCCCATTAAAAAGGACACCCATACGGAGCTTTCCTCCGTAATTGTACGAGACGGGTCACTACTGTTCTTGCAAACGTCGTGCAGTCAATACGACTGTTCTTCCAAGCTTCGCGTAGTCAACTCAAGTATCTAACTCTGGAGCAGTCAGTCTTTTCTTGAATCGAGTCAACTCCGGATCTTCCAATATTCCTTAAAACGTAGTCCTCACTACGATCAAGGTGATATTACCTTAATCTACTCTTTATTAATACTACTCATCTATCAAGTGTATTATTATTCATCACCTGTATCAATTATATCTTCCTATACGACGGAACCTCCAGTGTAATAAGTTGTTAAAATATAAATATTATAAGACTGTAGACTACAGTTTTATTCCCCAACAAGTATCCCTATTATCCCACAAGAAATAAGGGGATCGACCTGTTCGTGGTGTCGATCGTTATAATCGTAACGGGAATTTACGACTCCCGTTGACGCGCTTCAACGCGAACGCGTCTCCCCGCGACTGGACGAAAGAACAATCGTGGTCAGTCGCAGTCATATAAGACTCATCGGCAACGAAAGATAGATTCTAAAAACTTACCTTTATACGAAGAAATTAGTAGAAATAAAAATCTTCAAGATGCAAAACCAGTTATTAAAGGAAGCATTAATAAATTCTATTTTCATTTAAAATAGAGAAAGTGTAATATCGATGATTCACTGCTGCTTCGAAAGAGTAGATTTTGTCATAAATTGTATTATTTTGACACTCGTTGCTATTTGAAAAGAATCAAGACTATTGTTCATTGCGTGAAGTAACCTGTGTAATTCTACAAGTTCAATGTATAGCAGACTACGTACTTACAGGGCTATGATAAATTTAATTATATTGCATCAAATAAAATATCAAAGATTATCTGACTAGTTTTCCATAACTTTGTTTACTTATAAAAAGGAAGATTATACAATTAACTGGCAACTTTTATTTCAATTTTAAATCCAGAAATTTTCATACATAATTATAGTAACGAATTTACTTCTAGTATAATACTACATTGATCAGTGAAAAGATAAAATCCAGAAATGATAAATATATAAATTGATACACACTTTCTAGATTGCATAACTCTACATGGTGTTAAGATCAATATGAATGAAATAAAACAGGTCCGGAAAGTTATAATCGGATTACATACATATTGTGCGAAGATGGTAAGATAAATAAAGACTAGTCTTATCATAATGATGATCTGTGAAACATATAATTGATACAGTACATTCAATATTTGGAATTCTATCTTTAACGTTGTAATGTATATGATAAATCAAATTGCAATAATAGAAAATTAATCAAAAACATCGATACATTATCTGCTGTAATTACATGCTCTTTTAGAGCATTATTAATATAATACAGAACATTATTACGCAGAGTTTATTGATTTGTCTATTCAAATATGAATTTCATCATATTCCTCGATTATATCACTCGATACCAAATATTGCCGCTAGCAGATATCACGTATACTTCATACAAATATATCAAAGTATACTTACATATAGTATTCTATATATACCTACATAGAGAGCACCTCGTCTTAATTTACTTATACAAGCATCTTGAAAATTATAAAAGATAGGAAAAATTAAAACGAGATGTTTCGTATGTAACAGGTGCCAATAACGGTCATTTAACATTGAGTGATATAATGGAAGAACATGCTGGAATTCACATTTGAATAGACAAATCAATAAACTGTATGTAATTATGCTGCACATTATATTTAATAGACCACGGATGAGCATTCTATTACAGAAGATAATTTATGGATGATAGCGATTCATTTTCTGTTTGTTGTCACATCACGTCGTACGAGTTTTCGTAATATGAAAGGTTAAATGTATCGTGATAATTGTCATATAATTATAGAGGAGAGATGACACATTTTCTATGTTATTATAATTCTGATTAACACGTTCATCGCCTAGCGTGATTCGGCTAAGTTTCGCGGGGTCCAAATCCGATCGTCGGTACGCAGAACGTAAATAAAGCGACAAGCAGGAATTCATCGTTTATCCCCTTCGATTCATTGTAAAGAAAAGATTATTTATTTCTGGAATGGAGAAAGCGATAAGCTTTCCAACTAGAGTATTCCGAGGGATCTCATAGCAGATATCTCGGATCTTTCATTTAGTCGAGAAGCATACTTGTGAGACGTACATCGGTGATTTTTTCCTCCTCAAAATGTTCAGTAAACAGCGTAAAAATATATTTGAAAGTGAGGAGAGTAGCGATGACGGAGTCTATAACTCTTTTTCGAAGTGCCCAAAATCACCCCAAATGTGTTTGGAATGTTTCAACGAATACCATACGATATAGGATAATGTAATATATTATGCAGAATATAAATTAATAAAAAGTATGGTAAAATGTGTTTTTAATATTTTTATGTTGTATGTCCTATATATAATATCGTATATTTAATTAACTCGAACAAGAAGAGCGTCACCATCCTTTGGTGACGGGGCCCCACGGGTATACGGAAGTATACCCGTCGCATAGATATTGCTACGTAACGACGAACGTGTTAAACGTAAGCTACATTACTGCGTGTCCGTCACTCTATATTCTATACTACTTATATCATCATAAAGCATAACCAAGCGATCTTACGCCATTATTGTACTTGACACAGCTTTACTACTTAAAGTATATTTAAAGAGAAATATGAAACAGTTTATATACGATATAAACACTTTAAAATATGTACTTTATAAAGTCATTATTAATTTAGCAACATTTTTACTATCATTGAGAAAAGAAATTTCTATAAAACTTATCTATCTACATCCACCTTAGTTTACAGTTATGATTCTCATTTGAATAACTCGTATATTACATTTTTAATAATAAACGAATAATTAAAAATTTAAATTTTTCACCCTAGATAAAGAATTAAATATAAATTTTAAATTTTAAAGATGATGTAAGATAGGAAAAACTTAAGAATTTAAGGTAGACATTAATGACTCAAGACTAAATTAATCATTTTTATTGAAGAATAAATAATATATTGTTTTTAAAGTCTTTGGACATTTATGGAACGTGTTGTTTTCAACGAATTTACGGCATTGAATGTTGTTCTTTTATGTAAGTATGAAACTTTTAAAGCGATTTTACAAACAAAACTGCTTTATTTTTTATTATAAGTGTAAATTAAGCGGTTAACGTAACAACTATTGTAGTCGAAACGACACATGTTAATGATGACATCCTCAATATAAAAAATGCTATTCAATTAGCGACATTATATTTCATAAATAATTATTTTACTCAAGCCACTACCCGTATTTAACAATTAGTGTTTAAAATTTGCATTTCATTTCAAAATGGCTACTTAGGGTATGGAGAGTGGCTAAAACATTGGACATCTCTTCACTGAAGTTGTACCGTATGCATATCAGTTAATCTCAGTTCGAGTAGTACTTGAAACTTGTTCGGAACATGATTACGGGATACTTAATTCCAAATATGCGTCTGCACATTCACTATTTATAAATTTCAATGAGTTTAAGAAAACTTTTAAACCCAAATATATAAAACTGCATTGTGAAAATATTTTCAACATTCATTCGAATGTACAATTGAAATGTTTGTAATTTATAAGCTATTATTACATTACTCCGGAAGAATATTGACATTCCGTTAATATTGTTCGATGTGAAGTCGAAATGTTCTATATTTTCTCATGTTATGCGTATTTTAATGTATTAATAAAATATAACTCGTACAGAATTATTATTTTCGTGTATCACAGCGTAATAATATTCTTGATTTTTAAATCATCTTCAATAATTCTATAGAAGAAGTTTATGCATAGAATAATTAGCTTTTAGTCGTCAACAAATAATACTAATTAAGATCGTCAAAATATCTTTTTTATTGCCAAAAAGTATGTTATAAATGGATATCACTTGTTGTTCACTACAAAAAGATGTTAAGCTATTTACATAAAAAAAGTCAATAGTCGAAGAGATATCGTAATTTAAATATTACGAAGACGCAGTAGCGTTAAGGCTATCTTTATTTTCTTTGGACAAAGCATTATTATTTTTTTAAACTTCTATTTCTCTTATATCTATTTTTCTTCAATAAAAAAATATTTTAACAATTTTAATCGCTATATATCGCTCACTAAAAGTTAATTAACTTTGTATATAAATATTTTTTCCAAATCATCTGGCCTAAACATTGTAAATATGTACATATTTATACCTGATGTATATGGTATAAAAATAATTCAAAAGGTCTAGATATTAATTATGTAACTCTGAAATTTTCAAGCATTATGATAAATTTTCGTGGCCAGAAGTCTCGAAAATTACAGATGACTACGTCGGAAAATAATGTTGTCGATAGATGAGCGAAAAGTATTATCCAGCTAACATTTGTCTCACGATTTACCTGAGAGGCACAGAAACGCGACACGGTCGAATGCCGCGTGTAAATCAAACTCCTAACTCGATGGTTGTACGTATCGCGAAACGTTTCGCGCTCCTGCACACCAGTCAACCAGCCAGGTCACCGATCGTGAACACGAGTGTGGTCAGCGCACTTGTTTAATGTGCAAAAGGCAGAATGCACTCGGGAGAAGTATTCCCATTATATTGGTTTGGTCGAACTGGCTCGGTTCTATCGCGAAATCGTGGTTTTACTGTACAATGCGGCTTGTCTCGACAGGAAAAGCATGATATGTGTAAAGCACGCTCACGTGTACCGGAGGCTTGAATACATACAATTCAGGTGCACAGTACGCAACAGCAATATGCGCTTCGTTTATAGAGAGAAAGTGCTGGCAAAATAGAACGGAACAGAGACGGCCTGTGGATGCTGTTGAAGGGCTCACTCTATAAGCAAAGATGCGAGTCGGTCGAAAATGAGAGGTTGAGCTCGGTAGACGCTACAAGTATCTCTGCGGCTTAGTTTAGAAAGCAGTTTCACTTCTGTTTATACATGTGCGGTTGCTAACAGCTACAGAAGTGGATCCTCACTACTCACGCGGCTCCTTTGTATCGCTTTAGCCTGTTATCAACTGAGAGGCATGGAGTTTCACTTTATGTCAGTTTATGTGTTATTGTAGGAAATTATAAAGTTGAGAAATATTCTACGGTATCGAAAAGGTATTACAAAAAGGTACGATATTATGGACTAAAAACAAACACGAAAATTCCATTTTGTTTAAACATAATCTCCATATCGCTATGCGACAGAAACTTTTATACCTATAGTAAAGCTTGCAATTTAGGAGTAATTAGATATGAATTATAATATAAATTACTCGTAAAGTATTCGAACAATAGTAATGACGTGATTGAGTTAATTATGAGAAAATTTATATCGACTCCCTTTTTTGTGAAGTTCCACTTATAGTAGTTTAAAATTATCTATTGTTACTTTGATACATTTTTGTGTATAACAATATTATATATATTAACCAAAACGGTATTTAGTTACCAATTTTATGATAAAAGTACTCGGATATTTTTGTTAGTTTTACACCGTTTTTAAAAAAAAAAGTATTCTATACAATGTCATTTTTCTGTCAATCTTGTTATTTATTCGCTTCTACAGGAAATTAGAATTTCATGAATTCTAAAATCAAGTTCAATCTAATAAATTCAATGGGATTTATTAGGACTGAAGATTGGGATGGCGAATGTAAAACGCGTAACATTATACACTATATAAACAAACTCGACAATTCGTGGAATATCACATATGTAATACATGAGAAATATTTACAAAAATTTACAAATTACATTAAAAATTAAATATTTGCAAATTAAAAAATGCTAACAAAACTGTGACACTTTCATCTTTTTAATATTAAAATTTTAAATTATAAATATGAATTTATGCTGCATTTGTATGGTTTGTGATATGGCAAGTTAGATTTGGTAACATTGCTTGATAAATGCAAATCAGATAGCCACAATTCTGTCCACGTAACTAGGTTCGTTATTTTTAAATGTATGTAAACTTACCAGACATATACAAGTAATGGTATATGTACTTGCTACAGAACGAAATTGCTGATCCATCAGAGGGGTTTTCTAAACATACCTGAATCCAATTTGCTTTCCTTTGACTCATGCCAGATTTATCGGCAACGAATAGGAAGCTCGAGTTAAACCAACCAGCCTGGTTTCGAATTCGAACCGATCATTTCTACCATGAGAATCGGCGAATGTACAGTCTCCAACAAAAATATAGCATGCGTGTACTACCGTTAAGCTTCCAAAGGTTTACACTGGATCCTCAAAATTTAAAGAACATTATATATATGTCGGAGATGAAAGGACGTCGGAGCCTTCCCTTCGGAATGTTTGAGAAAGTCCCAAATACTTTAGTCCAGACTTTTTATTACAGCCGTACTTAAATAATAAAACCGAGAAGTAGCTGTTCATGATCTAAGTCGAATATGATTATCCGAGATTTATGACAGTGGGCTTGGGCTCGAAGTGACATAACGAGTCACTGAACGTAGCCGCGGTCACGGGAGGGACGTGTACCTAACAAAGGTATAAAGTAATTGAATAATTCTCCTTAAAACAGGGATTGATATGAGGAATACGGAGAGGGGTATATAAGGGCAGTTCCACTTGGACCGAGGTTCAGTTCGATAAGTTCGACTAGTACAGGGAACACGTGTACCAAGTTCAATATCGCATTTGTCATCCCGTTGACCGTGAATTCGTTATTGATTATAAGATCATTGCCATTCACATTCCCAGTATCTAATTACCATGGTTACTTGTCAAATTCCGTCACAATCATAATTGGACTAGTAAATATCTTCGCTCGTGCATAACAACAATGTCTAATCCAAAGCAAGATTCGTTACGCGCCCCTAACTCTAATGAAAACCCGACATATATATATATATATAGCACCTTGTAGTAATATGATATTTAATTGTAAAGTGATGTAAAACATATAATATATGTAGTAACCTACAAATGTGTTTTATTATCTAGAGCAAGGACAAGAAAGGATGGTTTATTTAGAGTTAAGTTCAAGTTTATTTGTACAAACGATGCTCAACACAAAGCTGACTACAAATATCGCCGTACGTCTTAACACTCGGCTTCCAATTTCTCAACTGACTTAACTCAAACTGCTCCACTCAACTGCTACTACTCAACTCACTCTCCGCAACTGACTAACTCAACTCGACTGGCTAACGTCTTCTGTCTGTCAGATGTGCCTGACCCATTCCCAGGTAGATCCCCTTTAATTACCCTAATGTTGTAAAGGGCCACAGGTATGACCCATTGTCAGGCGCGTCCTTTTTCCCGATACTACATATATGTGTAAGTTTGATGAAATAGTAACACATTTTGCATTTTCCTAATTGAAACATTTATTTTCTAACAAGCACTTCAAAATACTTTTCATCCCTAGTAGTGTATATATATATATATCTGTGATAAGTTGCTTTACTCTTCTTTAAGGCACTTTAACAGTTCCAAATTATCTAGTTTCTTCGTAGACCATTTGAACAAAGCAGCTGAATTATCCTCTATGATATTTAATTTCAGAGCTTACTAACCAGTCCAAAAATGGAATATTGTCACACGAAAATTAATTGTTTACAAGTTGGACAGTATGAACTGCAGGAGGATCATTAAAAAATAAAGTTATTGCCAGAAATATGTGCTGCATGCTTTATTCTTTGTTCTTGTATTATATTATGGTAAATGATGTCATTTGTTTAATTTTAAATACCATCTAATTTTCATCTTGTAGCTAAAATATGCCAAGAACATAGCACAGCTTCCACCCATTTTCTTCATTTCCTTTTCTCATACGTAATCTCAGTAATAATAGAATTGCCATCTAGAGCGTCTAAATTAAATTTTTTCTTATGTATATATTTTTCTTTATTTGCCCATTAATAATACATTATTATAATTTGCTGACAATATGATACTGCTATTGTTTCATGCGGATTAAAAGAAAAAGATTATACGATTATACATCTCACACCTTAGTTCTTTTCAAATGCTTTTCTATTCTTTAACATTTTCTATATTATTCGTCTTCCCGGATGTTCAATTATTATTTTGATATGCTTCAATTGCACTATGATCTAATTTAATCTTCCGTAAACTAAGATTTTTGTAAGTTCAATATAAGATTGGCAAACGGGTACGGCAAAGAGTTAAATAAATAGTTCACAATATTAATTTTCTGAACCTTTCTGAGGTTTTGTAAAAATTAGAAAATTGTAACTGATTCCTTTGAATTGAAAGAAATCAATCGTAATGCAGATGTTCTTTACTGTACACTATAGAATTTGCTCTAACATTAGTAAGTTCTTGTCGGAAATACATAATGTAAGAGTTCCAGATATGCACGTAAGTAACATTATTTATAATTGCCAAACGTTAAGTCAATAAAATCAATGCAGGTCATGGTCAATAAGATGATAAAAAGATTAATAAAACCTGAATCGTTTAATTAAGGAAATAATAATCTAAATTAGAATTTCAATTCAATAAATTCTTATCGATATATTGTACCTACTTTCCTCCCGTGCGGTGTAATTTGACTTTTAAAACTTTGATGCTACTTGAAAATAAAAAAGCAAATTAGGTGAAACAAATAAGAGACCCAAATCTATAATTAACACAGAAACATGTTTGCTCGTTATAATTTTAGTTACATTTATTGAACATTAATTACCTCTAAATGTAATTTCATAAAAGCATTTAAAATTAATGTCGTTCTGAAAAGCTTCTCCACCTAACAGAGTATACTATACATTTATTGCAATTAATGAAAATATTTACTAATACAAATACCACAATAACAAACTCGAGCAATCATTAAATTTCTGTTACGCAAATTTAAATGAAAATATCTGTGAAAGTTTAGCGATTTTAGTCAATATCGCCTAATTTTACCTACATTATGAGTTTACAATAATGATTATTATAATGAATTATAATCTATGATAACTTTTCTTGAACACCCAAACTATGAAGGGCAATATTTGAAAATTTAATTTGAATTATTTGAGCGGCTACAAGCGTATATAATTACAAATTACTTTTGAATATAATTTCGGATATATTAGAAGCATTTGTTTAGGGATTTAGCACTCAGATTTTATATACTGTAAAATCAGGCGACCCGGGTTTTAAGATTATAAACGGTTCGAAATTTCAGATTTCAAAGGATCTGAATTTTATGACAATGTTCTTAGTTTATACAAAGAAGTCTGTAGCGGCACTCGACACCAACTAGAGTCGGACGACGGGGTTGAAATCCCGGTGACCATAGTCCGAGTTTTCTTCCACGATACAAAAATGAGAAGAAAAGCAGCAGTACCTCTCCAGCGATATCTACAGCCAGCAGTAGCATTATCACCACTAACAAACAACTATACCTATTCACCTCAAGGATTTTTCAATTTTATAGGTTTGAATTTATGTATATACAATTTATAAAGTTTCTATATGCCATTTATAACAAGTGCTATATATGTATGCATATTAGGTTGTCCCAAAAGCTTCTTTCTTTTTATAAGGAAATAATATTATATTATATTTATATTATCTTATTGAATTGTGTATAATCCATTGTGTTTGATTGTTCTATTGGAACAAAATGAATCATACATAATTACATAATACAATTGTATAATTATATAATTAAAAACGAAAGAAACCTTTAGGACAACCTAATGAGTACATGTATTCATTCATACATCATATCAGTCATTAATTACAGAGTCGAAAGACAAAATTTACAAAATCAATAAATCTATCAAGTTAAATAGAAAAGTGTACTATTTTAATTAAAATGTATCATATAGGGTACTAATATTAAAATTATCTATTAAATATATTAATAAACGAATACAATAAAAAGAATACTTGTTTCAGTGTAGACTTTTTACTTGTAATATTTATCATCTCGACTGCTGTATAAAAGAACACATTTACTTTATTAAACATTGTTAAATAAGAAAGAAAAATACACGTTTGTGTTTTGAAAACCAATTTACTTTTTAGTACGTTTATCCTACCAAACAGCATCACTTATTTACAAATTATATATACTACTTGAAGATTGCTCACTGCTTGAAAATCATTGGTTCTAGAATTGACCAATTAGGAGCCTAATTGCTCTTGATACTACCTAACCAGAACATTAATTACTTGTGATTCTGATTAATTGTAAGCCTGATCACTTCTGAGTCCGCCTAATATTGATTAATTACTGATTACTAGTATCATCAACCAATTATTAAAACGATAATTTTGGTATTCCACTAACATTTTACAGATCATATATTTGCATTCTACCCTTAAAAGTTGTATTATTTTTGTTCGTCAAAAACTTACGAAAGTCTCTCATTTGTTTTGTAGAAATTAAGCCGACTACAAAATTATCTTCAAACGGTGAAAACAAGAACATTATTCTACCTACATAATGTATATATTATGTGTATAATGTACAGGGTGGTTGGTAACTGGTGATACAAGCGAAAAGGGGGTGATTCTATGCGAAAAAAGAAGTCGAAAATATAGAATAACAATTTTTAGTTCGAGGCTTTGTTTTCAAGAAAATCGACTTTGAATTTTCGCTCGGTACGCGTGCACTTCATCACGTCTAGATCGCCTTTATCTCTTAGTCTACCTCTTATACACAACACGTGTTGCTCCGCACTTCAGTTTAAGTTTCACAAACCTTATAATTGTACAGTAACGTTTATATTATTTCATACAATATATTTGTATGGAAATTTCATTGCAAGATTATGTAATCAATAAAATGATCACTATCTTCACACAAACTGAATTGTCAAACAGTAAAGTTGACGACAACGAGCATGAATTTTAACAGTTTAATAGCGTTAAAATTTATGTACATGTATCATTTTGAGTTAATGAATCAATTATATGAATCAATTATATTCATTCAATTAACTATTGCGATTGATACATGCTATTAGAATTATCAATTAACGTAACATTGGATACTGACGAAATTTTTGTAATGTTCATAAGTATTACATATGTTATATAACAAAATATAAATATTATACGCCAATTTATCAAAAAATAAACATACAACTCAAAAACTGCTCGTTGGTATCGTATATATTAAAAATTATTCTTTTTCATCTATCAATTTTTCCATATTATTTACAATTTGTGAATGTCTTATTGTTAGTGGTACTTTTTCAATGTGTTTATATGTAGATACTATGTGATATTTTTGTGTAACAGAATAGAAAGATATTTATAACGATATTTTCGGAAGTAATTTATTTATGAAGTTACTTTTTATTTGTCAAGTCAAATCATAAAATATAAAATATTGTAAAATATATAAATATCATGAAATACGATGTTTGTATTTATTTGACAACGTTTCTTTGTTTCGAAACGAATTGTTCAATTTCCATGTCGTTTATACATCGGTTCTTACTCACGCTCGCAATATACGATGGTTGCATTTTTAATGAATTTTGCTTCGCTTGATTAAGTGGTAGTCGCTACAATGTGCGCTTGGTTTAATGCATTTAATTACATTGCCTGCTTTGACAAACACTTTGCTAAAGTACACACACGAATTACGTAATGGACTGCTGATAGCTCCAATATATGTATCTATCAGATGCACTATTCGCTCAATTTTAACATGCCTACTAATTTAGGACAATAATCAGATTCTTAGCCCGATTCACTTTAATAATACTTCGCTTTAATAATCACTTTGTATTTAAATGTCAAATTTTCTACTGAACATTCGTCCAATAATTTTTCTTTGGTACATTTTTTATTACCGTAAAAATCATTGGAAAAAATTTACGTAGAACATTGTTTAAACAAAGCAAATTAGACTATGAATGTAATTTAATCAGGTTTAACATGCATTTGAAAGAATTTCTACACACGTGAATAGAAATTTTCTTCATCTTAATCTGTAATATGATATTAAAACGTCCTACTCGCGTATAAAGCAAAAGTTTAGTACATTAGATACGAATCACATCATTTCCTCGTGTTTAAGTGCGCAAGTTTTTAAAAAGCAACGTTCATAAAATTGCGAATACCTGTAGATAATCTTGTATACCAGGTCACGAAAACATAACGTATTTTATATTCACTTACCGACATACTCAATTAAAACCATGAAAACCCGTCTCGAGAAATCTATTCCTTCCTGTCTGAAAACCGCCAAACTTGCTTCTGGATATTATCAAAGTTTTGCCACCCAACCCCTTTCGCGAGACAATAAAAATGGGTCCACCGAGTAAATGCATTCTCCATTGTGAGAATCGTTCGAAATGGTGTGCAATGTTCCCGTTTCTTCATCCACGGATCCCTCATCCCATGGAAATCCATTCTGACCCTATCTATCTCCAGCTGTTTTTTCCATCCGCATAGAAACCCCAACGATTTCGCTCATTTATAAAATGATCCGAAGTAATGAATGCCTCCTATCTCGAAGTTCTTTCGTTAAATAAAAGAAGAAAGAAGAAAAGAAGAGAAGTTTCTGAAAAAGCATTTAGACGTTTATAACAACAAACTCCATATGCATCTGAAAGAATTTTGTATACGACAATATATATCGCACATTTTATAGATACCAGTCGTTTTATGCCGCGTAGCTGGAGGAGCGGATATGTAGTTTCTTTATCAAAAATCTTTTCGCTTATTTCGTTATATCTTATAAACGGATTGTTTAATTGAAAATGAGTACTGTAAGAATCGGCCGGTTGTACTTAAATATTCATTTGGTTGAAGTGACGACGTTGACAAATGCTCGTTTCAGAATAAGTAGGAAATCTCAGGGAAGAAATAAAGTACGGTTTACAATGTACGGAAATTTGCATATTTATGCAATTCTTGGTGAGTAGAGTTTCAAAGAATTGAACATCCTAACCATCCTCAGAAAAAAGGGCGCAAGGGGGTGGGTAACACTCGCCATGATCATTGTAGGTGTAATAAGGAAATAGAAAGAAGTCCTCTGGAAGAAATGCGGACCTAATTAGTTGTTTTCGACAGAGTCAATACAACCGTAAAGTTAAACGGGCGTGTTTGACAAAAGTATCGCATGTACAAACCAAAAAATGTAACATCGCGTGACAGTAAGCGATAAAAACTTCTTTCCATCTCCGCACTCTAGACAGTAGATAAATACCAATGACGATTCCGTTTATTAACAAACTTTATGTAACATCTTTTCTTCCTTTTGTTTATAAATTTAGTTCTCGCAGTTTGGCCGCTTAAATTTGAGACACCTTGTATATAGTCAAAATAATAATAGTTATTAATTGAGTATAGGATCTAGGCAGAAATTTGTTTCATTTATTAAAGTTTTTAAGGAGTATCGTACTTTGAATATTCATGTACCTACTCTGGTATACTGTATGCATTTCATATTCTTTTTTGTACTTTTAAATTTCATATAAATACAAATCCTCAAAGAGGATTGGCCAAAGTCCTCAATCCACATATGCATTATGATTTAATCGGCGTATTCTTATTTATGTATTATACGAATTGTGCAAATTCGGTTAAATACACTTAATAAAAAATAAAATTACCGCCGTAATAATATATTTTTACCATGTAAAACTGGCATCATTGCTATATGTCCGAGCAATGAAATATAATGATTTCAATTAAATATCGCGAACTTTACACTATCTAAAACCAATGTCAATACAATTGCCTGTCCTGTTCCAGTTCCGTGATGGAATAATAATTGTGAAAGGACAGTCGAAGAGATTAAACATACCTTCAACAAATATAACAAAGATCGCACCGTAGAAAATTTAACTTTCTTCGAATGCAGAACTATTTCCAAGCGAACTGTCAACAATCTAGTTTACGTAATATATATTTTCGATCCTGATTATTGTTGCTAATAATTGTGGAATTGTTTTTATGTTAGATTAAAGAAGTACAGAGTTATAGTAGGAGTTTTGATGTTAAGAAGAGTTGATAGAAGATGTTATGTGAGAGTGATGGAATGATATGCGAGAGAATGGTATGTCGACTACGTGATAGAATATAATTATAGAATGTAATTACTCTTTTCCTCCGTAAGGAGAATGAGGATATTTGGTGCATTGGTAGAGAGCGTGGCATTGTTTGGAGCCGAGGTGTGGGGATGGAACGGAGAAGAAAGACTAGATAGTATAAAAAGGAGGTACGTAAAGTGGATCCTAGGCTTAGTCTTAACAACACCAAACTACATTCTGGCAGAGGAGTGCAGGATAGAGGAAATAGGGAAAAAGGCACTGGAAAGGGCAGCAAGGTATGAGGAGAAAGCGTCAGAGTCGAAGAAGGAATTGGTAAAGGAGTGTATAAAAGAGAGAGAAAGGAATTGGGGAAAGGGCCAAGAAGGGAAAAGAGCAAGAAAAAGAAAGAAGAGGATAGAGGAGGCGAGAGAGAGGAGGACGCAAAGGGATGTAGGAGTGGGACAAGAAAGGATGACAGCATATCAAATCGTAGAAGAAAGAGGGAAGAGGGAAACAGAGGAAAGGGAGAAAAGCATAAGAGAATCGAGGTACAATAAATACTACAAAGATATAGCAAAAGAAGGCCTAACAATGTACCTAGAAGAAAAAATGAAAGGGAAGGACAGAAGTATACTAGCCAGGTTTAGATGCGGTAACGAAACCAAAGCTAGGGAATTCTGGAAAGAGGAGGAAGAAAGAGGATGCAGATTGTGCAGTAAAGGAGAGGAGGACTTAAAACACATACTGGAGGAATGCGAGATAACAGGAGGAGTAAGGAACATGATAGAGACACTAAGCGAGACAGGAGAAGGGTTGGCAGACCTTACAGCAATAATAGGGAAGAGAAGAGTAAGGGAAGAAGGGGAGGAATGACAGAAAGGGAACAGACCAAAGAAATGAGCCAAAGACAGAAGGGGCAGTTAATATCAGTCATAAGTGAGAACAAGGTGCAATTGTTAGAATAAGAGAAATCAGTATATATGTAATGTATGTATCTGTAATATATATGTAAATATTAGTGATGTAAAACCGGAGGTCGTCCAAAGCCGAAAGGTAATGGACTAAGAATAAATAAATAAATACTCTTTTCCTCCGTAATAACCACATAGTTTGAGATAATGCAACGTCAAAATCTGTTTTAAAAAGTTCTCATGTCCATTGGAATAATGCACGTATAGGTACGAGTTTGTAAACCTTGAAATAAGAAAGAAAAAGATCAAAATTAATGATGCAATTTAATTGGCTATTTTCCTAAAATTATATGTGGATTTATGACCCTCCACCTTGCACTTCGTTATAGATAATAGGAAATCAAGCATCTGGGGAATCGTTATATTTTTGAATTACCAGAGGATAGAAGATATATCATTAAAGGCCTGTGCTTTTACGAGTTACCATCTGTTATGCTAACGAGTTAAAGTAGATTACAATTATAATAATAGTAAAAGATGATATTAAAAGTACAGGAATTCTTTTCAGAATGTAAATGGTCCAGAAAAGGATTTCTGAGAACACGGTGGAGTATTAGTGGAACAGTTTTTGATCTCATAAACATACATTTATTTCATGATGCCAGTAATTTCATTGCTATGGAAACATTTCCATCCGTATACAGTAAGACGCGTAGAAGAGCACTGGATATTAAAAGTAAATGTAGGTAGTAATAATTTAAAAAAGTGTACATTAAATCATTTATTAATATACATAACATTAAATCACTACATAATATTTAGTTCAAGATGATCTAAAGGATACTTACAGGCACACATTGCGTATTATAAAATGTATTACAAATGTAAATGTTTAAACGGTATCATTTACAAACATAAATATTTGTAAACATTTCAAGAGTTTAAATAGAAACGGGGAACAGTAGACTATGTAATGTTAACTTCTGAACACGTAGTTGCATTGTAAGAACTAGGTACATATTACGAAATAATCGTAAACTCACCTTAGAAGCTCGTAATATCATGCCTAGTAATAAAAACTTCTTTTTACAAAGTGTAACAGTTATTTCAAGCGGCAAGTGATGACACCGTTGTACAAAGGCATCGTGTTCGTGTTTCTATCTCAAAGATGCAGAAAGAACCTTGCTTTATTCCTTTTTACGGTGATATTAACGACAGAAAAACCGACTGCTCTAAAGATAACGGTTACTTTTAGCTTGAAGCTGTACCCAGAAAGAAAGACTTAAATATGATAAAACGCGAATACTAAGTTGTTAGTATTGTATGCAAGTTGAAATTTTTGATATTTCTGAATATTTGATATTTCTTTGATATTTCTAATTTTTGAATATTTTGATATTTTTTTATATTTCTGATCACAATAATTATTATAACGATACATTATTTAAGAAAAAGTGATTATTTATTAAAAAAATGAGTTTGTAAATGTTGAATATTTGAATATATCTTTGTTGATTTTCTGTTGGTCAAAGACATTTCTATCATTGGAATAAATTTACCAATTGTTATCTTACAATTATATATAGTTCAATTGACTATTCAGAGGATATAAGTGTCACTCTTCCACGAAGCTTACAAAAGTCAGATAAGAATAAAATAGAGAAGGTCAGTATTAACTATTAGTAATATTAGTTTTATTTTAAAAATGCAATATATGTATTATTCGTAGTAACTAAATATGTACTTGTTTTATTCTAGATTATCATGACAAAAGTATCATGTGTTAGCAAAGATATCATTGATATTATAAATAATAAATAATGAATATTTAGTTCTAGAAATATCTGCTATTTCGCTTCACACATTTGATGTATTATACAAACAGGATTGAATATATTATAAATACGTATACTGTTACATTCGTGGTAGCTGGCACTTTCTTTGTTCAAAATAGGAATTACTTAATCCTGATTAAACTTAAGAGATTACCTCAAAGATTAAATGTAAACATGGAAAAACGTAGCAAACTTAAGTACATACATAAAAATTACAATGACTAAATATTGAACTTTGATTCCATCTTCCCTATCGCTTTGATATACTTGCAATGGATTTTTAGTTTTGTCTTGACAATTTCTAAAAACAAAAGGTATTTAAAAAATAGAAAGATATCAGAAAGTCCTTTCAGTAATTTCTTCCTTTTAGAGAAACTCAAGTGTTTACGAACATGCAATTTGTTCTCTTGTAAGCAAAAGTGTATCGAACATTATAAAATTTGTATAAAGTAAAAATGACCTGTTAGTTTATAAAGAGTTACATATGTCCCTTAAGGAATGAACGACTTATTGAACGACCTGCGTGGATTTTCAAAGTCGCTTAATATTTACCTTAATCTGTATAGAAAATTTCTATAAAATCATCTCCTAATGATATCAAAACTTCAGAGTTTGAAACTACGAAACGCAACTGTGTTCTCTGATGTAGAATATTCTGTTGCGAGCTGCACTATGTTATCCTTCGTTCGAGGAACAGCTTCCTCGATTCTAAGCTTACGTATATCTGAACCTTAGACCAAAAGAAAGTCTATTGTAACCCTATGTTATTGGGATCACAGGATGACACGGCGTAGAAGATAAATGGTAGTACATATTCTGTTTCGTCCGTAAACCCAACTGTATAATCTGACGATCCGTGTTCGGCACAGGAAATAATGCTTTGTCTATAATCACAACACGGTAGTTACCTGTGCCAAAATATGTAATGCATATTTCCATTGTTTTATGTATAAAAGCTTATGCTGCACTATCTTATCTTCCAAAATATTTTCATATCGTCTTTGAAGAGATTAACAACACTGTAATATAAGAACAGATTTTCTTACACACCTGTATATCTGACAACTATAAAGGTACAAGTTTAAAGCTTCAATTAACTTTTGCTATATCCTTTATAGTACCTGTGACAATAACTAGGGATTTATGACATGTCAGCTGCAATCGAGGTCAAAGCAACCATAAATGAAAGACAAGTTTAACTAGCAACGTTAAAAATCTTATATCTTGAACGACCATGGTATAGTTTTTTTGATTTTGTAGTGCTAACTATTAAATAATGATATATATACCTGTAATATTCTTTCATATATTTATGTTAGGTATTTTAAAGCATTGTCAACATTAATAACATGAAAAGTAGTAAGATGATCTAAGTAATAAAATTTTCAAAAGCTTTTTAAATATCTTTTTACGTATTAATAGCAACATTATTCATCGTCGAAAGCATGTATCTAACAAACGTAGATTATTTCAAAGTAATACTTTGGATTAATGAATTTAATATATTCTTAAAGAACGCTAGTTGCGCGTTAAATTCTTTGTAGGTAAATCTCTTCCTTTTTGCGATGAAAGTATTTCATAGTAAAATAATAACATAAACAGTGTTATATCTCTTGGGATTGTAAGAATAAGATGGAAATTGAACGTTTGAACGATTAGTTTCTTGAGATCTGTTTAATAATCGTTCTAATATTACCATTATATGAACCTATTATATAAATTATGTTTTTAATAATTTAATAAATAACAATATAAATTGTGCTTCTGTATTTACAAGCACGCTGTATATTCATTATGTTTTTTTTTTTTTTTAGTTTTATGACATTTAGAGAGATACTAATAAGTTTATAATATTTAAAAAGTATGCTCTTTCATTAAAAGAAAAAAAAGAAAAGGTAACTCAAATCTGAAATTGCTTAAGTAAAAAATGTGAAAGCTGCAATATAATTTTTATTTTCAGAGAATCTACGTCAGAAACGAACCTAATTATTTTTTCTATTACTACTTGATATAAAAAGTTTACGTTTCAAAGAAAGTTGTACAAAAGCTGAGAACAATTACAATTACATTAGAAACTTTATCAATACTTCTATATGTGTTTATTAAGCATGTTAATAAAATGTACTTTGACAATAATATGCTTGGAATAAAATATACTCATAATTAACTTATATAATATAACTTTCTAGAAAATCTAAAGCATGCTTTCCGATAATGATCTACAAAATGTGAACGGTGCAAAGAATCTTTGTTCATAAATGTTTTGTCTTTAACTAGTTAATTTTTCAGTTACAGCGTGAAATTAAAATTTCCGCCGTTTTGAAAATCTTATCGTTACTATGGCAGCTACACAGAGCTTCGACGAAAGTCGCTACAAACTGGCAAACGAGAGCGCTTTGTAAATAGCAGCTTAATTATACAGACTCTCGTACTATGCAAAGCAAATCGGGAGCACGAACAAGGAGAGCTCTGACCAAGGTTGAACTATCCCTATCTTCAGGTGGAAACGTATAATACGCACATACTTTAACCGCACACGTTTATTTATTCTCGCATGTATTTATATACAAATACTAAAATAAACGTATACGATGTTACATGGTAACAGTGCATATGCATGGGTAGATACGTACATACGTAGGTGCATGATTCAAGGGAAATAAATATACAGTAGAGCCTCTTATAACGTGGGAGATACGGTTATACGAGACCTATAGCGCAAAAACTAAAATATATTTGTTTTTGAAATAACGCAACTATTCTGTACGGAAATAATTGTCACGCAACACATAGCCTTCCTTATTCTACAGAAGTTAATGCACAATTATGATTTTCGAGTCAATTAAAAGCTTGCACATATTTGCATGTAACGTATGTGTAAAGCTTGCAACAAAGCAGAAAGGCAAGCACAGCGAATCAATTAAAAATACTGCTCTTATTCGTGTACCTTGTTTTAAGACAATAATGTATTTTCGCATCTGTAAAATTTACTATTATGTACACGTATACAAATTCTTTTTAAGCAATATTGGGATTACCTTATACGCGGGAGCAATTTTCTGGTTACATTATACGAGTACCGCATTATATGGGATACTATACATAGGCATATATATATATATGTCGGAGATGAAAAGACATCGGAGCATTCCTTTCGGTATGTTTGGGAAAGTCCCAAATACTTTAGTCCAGACTTTTATTATAGCCGTACTTAAACAATAAAACTGAGAAATAGCCGTTCATGAGCTAAGTTAATTATGATTATCCGGGATTTATGACAGTGGGCTTGGGCTCGAAATGACATAATGGGTCACTGAACGTAGCCGCGGTCACGGGAGGGACGTGTACCTAACAAAGGTATAAAGTAATTGAATAACTCTCCTTAAAACAGGGATTAATATGAGGAATACGGAGAGGGGTATATAAGGGCAGTTCCACTTGGACCGAGGTTCAGTTCGATAAGTTCGACTAGTACAGGGAACACGTGTACCAAGTTCAATATCGCATTTGGCATCCCGTTGACCGTGGATTCGTTATTGAGTTTAAGATCATCGCCATTCACATCCCGAGTATCTAATTACCATGGTTACTTGTCAAATTCCGTCACAATCATAATTGGACTAGTAAATATCTTCGCTCTTGCATAACAACGTCTGATCCAAAGAAAGATTCGTTACACGCCCCTAACTCTAATGACAACCCGACATATATATATAATCTATTACATATATTATATATAGGCATATATATAACAGATTTTATATATACATATGTGCGTGCATTTTAGCGAAATAAATACATATACGCATAGTAGTGAAATACCTGTCCGTCTGCATTTGTCTAACTAACCAGCTAGGAAGCGGGAAGCTATGATAAATGTCTACATATATTGTCAGGCGGTTCTCGAAGATTATACCCGAGTTTCACTTCGAAGCTAAGATATTCTGGGAGTTCACCAGCTAACTATTAACTGTATCTAATTACAAGGGTTGATGCGACATAGATGTCTAATTAATGGCTTCGAGATTTATACAGGGATGCGCATGAGAGTTTCGACCATGTTGCATAAGACATCTCGATGATGAATGTCTTTCGTATTTCGTTTCTGGTCCCAACCACCGCTGACTGAATTTAGTCCAACATGAATCCAGGTCGTTGTCGCGAAACGTTGTAATGCCAGGTACAAGCAATGTTACTTTGTACATTGAATTAACACGATCGTAATTAAACGAACTGTTGCGACATTATGGAACCATCGATTTAAATATTCCATAATTTCAGCTTTATTATCACGAAATATTAACTTCGATGAGGAAAACTTACATTGCAAGTCAAAATATCATAAAAATTTTACTACTCATGTGTTTCTTCCTTTTACGCTGAATGTGAACTGGATCTATTCTAAAATTCTACGATGTTATTTCTCAATATGTTTATAGAATTTGAAAAGAAATACACGAAATATAATTGATAACAGTAAACTACGATTTCTAAATGTATTTCTACTTTGTTCCAAATATTTCGTAGAATTATATTATATCAAGGTATCATTTATTACAAATTTCTATACATGGCGATAAATATACTGAATGTAACGACGAGTTGAATAAAAGTTGTTAATATTTCAGTATTGAAGTAAACTTAATATTTTAAGTAACTGAATTTCGATATAGGTAGTTTCTAAAATATTGTACAGTGGAGTCTTGATTATTCAAGTCCTATTTAGCCGAAGTTTCGTATTATCCGAGGTATTTTGAAATTTACCACAACTTCATTTTTTTCGAAAGTTTAACATAAAGAGTACGAAAGCATAAATATTTTTATTGTTCTATAAGTTTAAGAGAAAATTATTTATTCTTAAAATGAACGTAGTTTGTCACGACCTACTGATATTTCCTAAATAGACATCTATAGTTATATGCATATGTACAATAATAACTGGAGCTAGGAATAAAAGTTCCTTTCCCAATTTATCGTATAAGTAGCATCGTTTACAAAACTTGAATCGTATGATATAGTTAATTCGGATTTTTGGTACAACCGATTAAAATTATCAGTAGTAGAAGAATCGAATAAGTATGAATTTAAATACAACTTTGTCATTAATAAAATTACTATTTTGTATAACGATCATTGTTACCTGTCATCCGATGTATAAATTTCATTTTTATTTCCTCTCTTCAGAAGAATAAGTCTATGATTTTACAAGATACTGTAATCTTAAAATCAGTTTAATTTTATGGAAATCTTTCCTTTGAGATTATATCAGAGAATCAGAAGAGGATTTATCATTTGTGTTTTATATTCCCAGAATCGAATATGTATAAATCAGGAAAATGATCAATATATAGGAGAGTAAAAACCATTGATCACTTAATGGAGTGTGAGAATTTTTTAACTTCAACAAATTTGCTTTTCACAAAGTTTCCTTCAATCCTCGTTAAAAAGTAACTTTCCATAACTAAAAAAACAAGCAAAGTAAGTCAATCCTGAACCATTAATCCATTTTAACTTCCACTTGAGACATGTCGTTCTATTAAAATCTATCGTTGATCTTAAAACGTTATTTCAATTCTACTTCGTTAGCTTTCAATAATTTAACTTACAATGAACGTATAACAATAATTAAAGAATGAAATTAATTTGATAACGCAAGTTTCTATTACTTTTACAACAACAAAAAAAGATGATATACAGTCTGTCACACAAGAGCGTGTCTGCGATATTTCTGTAAATATTTATATATTTGTAAAAAAATTTATATGAATTGAATCTACATCTAAAACACTAATACGCTATTACTTAGTAGGGTGTCCAATCTCCTCCATTAGCGATTATAGCTTGACATCGTTTCGGCATACTCTCGACTAATTTTTGAGCGTAGGATTCTGGTAACGACCTCCATATCTTTCGAATGTGATGTACAAGTGTTCTTATTTTTGTGATACGTCTTCCTCTCAGCTTGCATTTCATTAGGGACCACACATTTTCGATAGGGTTTGCATCAGGGGACTGCGATGGCCAAGGAAGTACAATCACGATCTCTGTTTTCATTCGCCCATGCCAGACGATTTTCGACGTGCTTTTTTGAAAGCATCGGTTTTAACAATGTACTTTGCCACTTAACACCAAATTCGTCTAAACGCCGTTTCAGTGTCATTATACTGATATTTATACCCTTTTTAGCCAAAAATACTTGACCTTTCCGTAATGAGAGAGTCGGATTCTTCTCGAAAAGCCGGAGAATCATTTTGTCTCGTCGGATATCGGTCTTCCTCTTTAACCCCCCATTTTGGAAGTCGTCGACATTTTTTGTCTCCTTATATCGGTCTACCCACTTCTTAACAAACTGTACCGACTTGTGCATATATTTAGCAGCACTCGGGAAACTCAATTTTGGCCCTTTTGGGTGGCAACACAAGAATACTGCTTCAAATCGTTTCGCGTACGCGGCACTCATATTAAAAAGCTCTGTTCCTTTCACTGTTTCAAATGAAACTGAAAGGTATTCAGCAACGCGTATTAGAGAAGTTTTCGTTTGTTTACATTCTTTTTATCTCATTCTGATTAGGTGTCAGGTTTCGCAGATATCGCAGACACGCTCTTGTGTGACAGACTGTATATATATGACGGTTAAGAGTTCTGCATTTAATGTCATAAAAATTAAACAATTAAGCACGAATGGATCTTTGATTAAACTTAATAATTACTTTTATACGAACAAGTATTTAGAAATGTAAAACCTTGCATTAGATCGAAATTTTATATCGAGTTAATTTTATTAATCTACATTCTAGCATAATGAGCAATTATCATGCATCTTTCTCAAACACTTTCCTTTATATTAATTCAATACTTAATTACTTTTATTTATTGCTGTTTAATTAATCGAAACTCACACAATACATCCTACAATCAAACTTTTATGTAACTTATGTTGTTAGGACCTACTTGTACTTCTTCTGTTACGAAGTCTTCGGATAAAATAAAATTATGAGATCAGATTATCCTCATCTTTACTATTTCACTGACCTAGTTCTTGCTAACTTTTCTCTTTCCTTAAACTGAAATTAAAGTTGGTTTGCGTCTATCTCTCAAAATGAATTCACCTTTAAAACTTTTAGAAAACATATTAGTAGGGTAAACACGCGCGCAATGTACTCTATGGAGAAGGAAATCCTTATCCTTAAGGTACAACTATGATGAATAATATGCGGCAATTCCCAGTTCTATTAGATTAATATTATTTCTATTGTTTATTAATAATAATAATAATAATAATATATTAATTGATCAATAGTGTTACGCCACGAGGCTTAGTATAGATCGTATTCCTAACCGTCGCTCGCGGTCCAACAGCGTCGCAGACAGATCGTCTTATCTGCCCGACGAGGAGCATACAATATATCGATGAACGTGTCACACACTTAAGAAAACCACTCGCTCAGTAACCAGATCGACCGAACACCCCGCATGCCACATCTGTTGAAACAATAACAAGGCCCCCTCCAAAGGGACTAGATCCTCGGTAGAAGGACCTTCCGAAAACCAGCGCTAAGACAGTCCGTTGTAACATCTCGAGTCAGTCTGTTGTAAACCCAAATTCTTTTACGTCACCTTAGCCGGCCACCTCTAAGATACCCACTGGACATAGAATACCTTCCCACCCTGACAAAGAACTTCCAAGAAGTGTAACCCCGAATTGTTTTACGTCACCTTAGCCGACCACCTCTAAGATATCCACTGGACATACCTTCTCACCCTGATAAGGAACTTCCAAGAATAATATCCCCTCCATCATTACCGTTGTTCTCACCTAGTATTTAGACCCCGAATAATGACAGTCAAGTTAGTCTGAATCGCGAAACGCTACTGTAATATTGTAATATTGGTACTCGAGCACTCCTGAGAAATAAAGTTTTTATACATATCATCGCGAGAGTTATTTTTTACGTGACACTGTCCTGACATTCCGAACCACAATATTGTAACCGTCACTCTGTTGGATTTCTGCAATAAATCTCATTGTCGCATACGAAGTTCTAGTTTCTTCATCCCATTCGTGAAAGAATCATTTCGTTCGAACCGCGACGCGAGGAAATCACCGGCGATCCGTTAATTTCGCGATTTATTGTGTTTCCGACGTGACAAACGCATAGTTGTAGCCAAGCAGCGAGTTCTAGAAACGTCGATTTTGGACCGTTACTTCATACACATAAAGGTGGCACACGTGATCATAGGGCAAACGGTGGCGTGATCCGAACGTAGTGAGGGTCGTCTCCCCGAGAAAACAAAGAAATGATCTAAGGGCGATCAGTCTTATTTGAAGATTCAAACGGCATGCATCGAGAGGTCTAACGATTAAAATGAAAGTCACCTAGTCTAATGAATTCAGTAAGAGATATCGTAAAGTCGGGTCGAATTTCTGTAACGCATTAACTGTATTCATCGCTAAACAATTTGTGACGTCTTTATTATTACATCATTTATTGTTAAATATAGTTATATTAACCTGTTAACACAATGTTAAATTCATTGAACCATCTCTGTTATTTTAACTGAAACAGGGGAACGAATAATTCGCGGCGTCGATCATACGAATCGTAACGAGAATTTACGCCTCTCGCTGACGCGTTTTCCTCGCGAACGGTCGTAACAAATAGTTTTGAAACATTTTACAGAGTTCGCCATCTTCAATCTGATACTGAATATATGACGGTTAGAACGTACAGTGAAAGCTGGTTTCGCATGTAACAAAAGACATTGAATAATGTATAGTTTTATTATTTTTATTCAAAACTGATACGTAAAATTCGTTATGATGCGAGTTCGCTGTGAGAAGACCGGACAAGAAACAAAATACTTCGGAAATGAAAAGTTCATCTGTACAATTTCCAATTAAATGGGCATTGATTTTCTCTTTCCATTCACAGGTTATCGTGTTATCGAGTTGTGCGCTGTAATTGGGATTTCGACTTATTCGAGTTCAATAACTTATTACATATTTTAGATTTAAGATTAATTTGGTTTATTTCAACGTTGCTATTTAATGATTCTACGTTACATATTTGCAGATCAAAGCAAATAATTACGAGTTATAATTTTATACACTTGAACATCTATTCATTTTATGATGTGCTCCGTTTTAATTTATAATCATTACAATCCACCCTATGACTGGAAACAAAGCATTGAAAACTTAATAAACTGTTACTACGCATAAGTACGTAATTTAGGAAATGCAAGTGTGGACGAAATACACGTAAATTTAATATAATAATTTTCCCTTTATCGATGATTTACATAATTGTTTGGCTTTGTACTATTGTTATGTCAATTTCGCTTAGATATTGAAGAACTAAATCAATAAGCAATTCTAAAATTTTTGTCGTGTTACAAATTTCCTAATTATAGGTACGTACGTATAACGATATGCCAATTACTGAACGGATAGGCGTATGTTTTTAGAACATAAAAATTGTATCAATAAAACGTGGATACCTTTGCTTTTATTATATATATACAAGACATGATGTCAAACAATACATAAGTATTAACTCATGACCTATATCATTTATAGCTACTTTATATTTGGCATAGTACGTAACTATAAGAGACTATTATGCAAAGATTCCATTTTTTTTATATCGTAGCAATTGAAATCTTCATGTAAAGATTACATGTACTGTGGTACATTGAGTATTGAATAAACTAAACAGTTACAATTAGAAGAAATTATTTATTTATATTACTAACTTACAAATTATTAAAAAACGAAGAAATAGAATAAATTAAATAAAAATGTAGTATACCGCTACAGTAGGTTCGTAAAATAAAACACTGAATGATGATTGAAAAAAGGCTCGAACTGATGATCGGACCATGAAAGCTTTCAGACTAGAAATTCACTACAATTTTCGTTCCAGCAACGACAATCGTCGATTTTCTCAGAAAATAGATCATTGCAAGTAGACTATTTCCTCATATGTCCATCTTATTGAATAAAGGATAGATTGAATCACCGTATCTTGTTACGAAGAGCAAACTTTCTTAGAAAATAAAAAAAAAAAAAACAATTGTGAAAGCGATCTTCGGGAATTTTTATTGTTTAATTCAGTTGGGCACCAAAAATTGAGATTACAAACTTTCTAGTTAATGAGATTCCTTTTATAAGTTTAGTTTAAAGAATACGGAAGATCAAGAAGAAACTTAACTAGGTGCTTGAACGTCCTGACAATATAAATATTAAAGATTGAAAATTATTTCAAACTTTGTTGCAAGTTCGACCATGACTTTACAGTGGAAGTACGAGATCTCGAGTTACAAAATAAGATCGAAGAGTTACTGAATTTTCAGAAGTTCATTACAATCCATTAGAATGAATTTCGATAGAAAAATCTCATATCCATATACTATGCAGATACGATCTGCATATCCCTAAAATTCCAGAATTTTCTAATTTTTCTCGATGGAGAATTTCCTTTGAAAATACAACCACCGTTTCATTTTATTACCGATCATTTCTGATCAAACTTGTTTTCTTTTGAGAGATAGAATCGCGTGTGTGAGTAACTAGTTTCATAAATGTAGTGTCCTAATATATCTTCATATTTTTCTTGTCTGTCATAAGAAATGTAGAAGCCAATAGATAAGGAAACTGTGATTTTGACTATTTTCGCGGATCTGTTGTATGACTAAAATTATTATCTCCCGCTCAGGTATGCTCGTACGTAACAAAGTAAAACATTTATAAATAATAAATCGTAACAAATGTATCTGTTTCATGTATATAAATTTATTTGATGAACAAAATATTCAAATAACAGAATAAAAAATTCTCCAGTTATAATTTCACTTTCAATAAATATTAATCGAACCATATCTGTCTTTCTTTTTAAATAACAGGCTGTTATTTGTTTGGTAACAAAACATTAGGTAAATGTATGCATGTATACAAGCAAATATACATCGAGAAATTGAATGTCCCATTGAATCACTTTTACTGGAAAATAAATAATTCCTGATGAAATAATATTGTCTATTGCATAAAACATTTCTTTAGTCGAGAGTTAATCGCATCAAATGCTTTGCTAATTGTGCAAACAGTGACTTGCATGTATTCAAGTCCATTACAGTTTCTAAAAGTTATATTATTCAAAACAAAAACTAAACAAAAAATATTTTATTTAAATAATACAGAGCGGGATTTTACTTTGAATTATTTTGTTTACATTATTATTTATATTACATCATAACCACTAGTGGAATTAACGATTACCATTTAACATAAATTTCAGTCATAAAAAATTTAATTTCATTAATATTTATTCCCTAATCTTAATTAGATGCATGCGTGTATTATTTCAAATTGTTTTTTGGTAACCTTCGAAATACGTATACCGATTTATTGTCATTTCCGTTTTAAATTGCTTAAATATTTCACTGAACCGAATAAACCGCAGACCTGGCGGCTACATGCGATTTACGCTAATTCATTAGTCTAAAACCGATAACGCGGTGCATAAACGTTGAAAGAGATTGGAGGAGAGAGCGAGAAAGGGAAATTCATAAAACCAGGCATAATCAGTTACTGTGGTTACTTTATCGATGGGTTGTATTTAGAAATTCCATCATACACTTATAACCAAATATTTTGAATGCACACCGAAATCAGAGCAAGAAATTGGTATTAAGCATTAAAATGTGATAGTGTATTACCATAGTATATGAATACTAAAGTTTAATTCAGTTTTGAAATTTATTAAAATTAGTTTGCAACAAACTTTGAAATAAAACTTAATATATTACATATGTCGGAGATGAAAGGACACCGGAGCCTTTCTTTCGGAATGTTTGGGAAAATCCCAAATACTTGATTATCTGAGATTGATGACAGTGAGTTTGGGCTCGAAGTGACATAATGGGTCACTGAACGTAGCCACGGTCACGGGAGGGACATGTACCTAACAGAGGTATAAAGAAATTGAATAACTCTCCTTAAAACAGGGATTGATATGAGGAATACGGAGAGGGGTATACAAGGGCAGTTCCACTTGGACCGAGGTTCGATTCGATAAGTTCGACTAGTACAGGGAACACGTGTGTCAAGTTCAATATCGCATTTGTCATCCCGTTGACCGTGGATTCGTTATTGAGTCTAAGATCATTGCCATTCACATCCCGAGTATCTAATTACCATGGTTACTTGTCAAATTTCGTCAGAATCATAATTGGACCAGTAAATATCTTCGCTCTTGCATAACAACAATGTCTAATCCAAAGAAAGATTCGTTACACGCCCCGTTTTCCAAGGACAATCCGACATACAGTCTGTCACACAAGAGCGTGTCTGCGATATTTCTGTAAATATTTATATATTTGTAAAAAAATTTATATGAATTGAATCTACATCTAAAACACTAATACGCTATTACTTAGTAGGGTGTCCAATCTCCTCCATTAGCGATTATAGCTTGACATCGTTTCGGCATACTCTCGACTAATTTTTGAGCGTAGGATTCTGGTAACGACCTCCATATCTTTCGAATGTGATGTACAAGTGTTCTTATTTTTGTGATACGTCTTCCTCTCAGCTTGCATTTCATTAGGGACCACACATTTTCGATAGGGTTTGCATCAGGGGACTGCGATGGCCAAGGAAGTACTGTGATGGCGTTTTTCGCTTTCCATTGGGTGCAGATGCGACTTCGATGTTTAGGGTCGTTGTCTTCTTGCAATATCCATTGGTCCTCGGTTTGGTTGAACCAACGTTTCACGGATGTGAGAAGTCCCCTTTGGTACAATTTCACCATCTTTTGTGCATTCAGATTGTCTGTAAAGACGCACAAAGTCCCAAAACCGCGTGCGTTAAAGCAACCCCAAACATGCACTTTTATAGGGTGTTTTACACTTCTTTGAATCATCCTTCTTCCATGGATAGTCCAAGCACGCCTAATAGGACACCATGCCCAAAACGAAGATTCATCAGTGAATATTATATTACTCCAATCACGATCTCTGTTTTCATTCGCCCATGCCAGACGATTTTCGACGTTTCGCGTACGCGGCACTCATATTAAAAAGCTCTGTTCCTTTCACTGTTTCAAATGAAACTGAAAGGTATTCAGCAACGCGTATTAGAGAAGTTTTCGTTTGTTTACATTCTTTTTATCTCATTCTGATTAGGTGTCAGGTTTCGCAGATATCGCAGACACGCTCTTGTGTGACAGACTGTATATACATATATATATACATAATTTTAATATTAACAAAAGTATCTTCTACTTCAAAAGATATGCATTACTGGTATGCAAAAAATTAATTTTCATGGGTAAATTATGAAGAAATTAATTCGATGTAAGTAATGTGGATGTTTCTGAAGAACTTCTTATTTTAGATTTCATTTCATGTTATCATCAGTAGATTATATACAACAATGACAAAAATTCAAATCACTATACATAATAAAAATGACTGCTGTGCAGTTATACTTTATGTATAAACTTTAGTAAAAGAGGTTCTCATTTTTTAAAAACTGCTATTTGATTTATATTGAAGTGAAGCATTAGGCCAAAGACTTGCTGATTTAAAAAATTTTTTGATATATATAGTTTGAAGCTATATGATTCTATACAGGCATCCTCATTACAAAATACTTATTCATTGATTTAACAGGACAAAATTTTTACAAATTGTAATAAAATTTATTCTTGTACAGATAAGTAATATAGATTCTGTTTTCATTAATAAGGTATAAACACTATATATGTATATATCACTTTAAACAAAATTATAGCAATATTATACACATACTTTTTACAGTTATAAATTGTGAAATAATGTATAGAGTATTAAACATAAATTGCTTTATAACTTGAATAGTAAAGCCGATCAGTGGTTATATGTATAGGAAGGAATTGCTCAGAATGCGGACCTTGATGACATATTTCAAGTTGATTGAAATCGGCGAGGTTGCCTCTATTATCAATAATTGCCCTTAAATGTTATGGAAATGCATACATATTTATAACATACGAAAACGTATTATTACAATAGATCTAAAATATTATTTTAAGTTACTACAGTACATGATTGCATAGCTGTATTCATCCTATAGTGTTACCTAGTTATTTCATTCGGGCTTCTCTCAGTTATTGTATTACCTCTATATATACCACGATCTATCGGATACGGTTATGAAATTGTATTATTTTAGATATTTAATCCACTGGCGAAAATATTTTTATTTGTATATTTCAGTGACATTAAATACTATTATACTGTGGGCACTTGACATTTTCTTAACATTCTTAAACAAAATAAAAAGAAAAATAAGAAAGAGTAAAGTTTATATTGCAATTATTCAGTTATACCATAAAAACATATATATAGAATATTCTTTCTAATTTTAATTATTTATACAATATATCAGATAATTGGTATAATATGTAATATGCAGGTATAATATATTATATAATACATATAATGCAATCCTCGTCATTGGCCATTTCTACATCGTGCATATGGACTATTATGGAAGAACTCGCCAACATTTGCCAAGCTTTATGATACCACGGACTTCAGTTTTATAGCGACCTTTCAATAGCAGCGACATTAGCGATTCAAATTGTGTTCCATGTTTACGAGCCATTTTCACGCGGCGTTGTTTTACCGTTTTCCCATTGGAAACCCTGTTGTCCTATACGAACTAGTTATGTGAAGGAGACCAACGTTCGGACAACGAGAAAACAGACCGATCTTAACGACCTCACAGGACCTTTTTCTTTCAACGATCACATTCTTTGTGACTACAAATCCTGGATCGACTTTATTCCCTGCGAAATGGGTCTGTAGAAATGTCTCCACTTCTTTTCAAATGCATGTTCAAGTACTTGAGACTTTTCCTTCTATCTAAATGATAAGTAGAAAGTATTTCGTAGATCTTCCAAAAGATTCAAATTTCATTCGTGAACAATTTCTATCTTTTATTGAAAATTTCTAAACACATTTATTTGTCTTACGAATTATAAATGATATTATTATTTGTATATTACATTATATATTATTATGTTATATTACATTATATTTATATTTGTAAAAATATTATTTATATTATTTTTCTTTTTATCAATTTAACCTCGTACAAAAAGATGCAGAATTGCTAATACAAGTACAGTAATAAAATTAGCTTATGCCAATTAACAAAGTAGTTCAACACTTTCATATGCGAGGAATATATTATGAAGAAGTTCTCCAACCCTCTACTATACTATACATATAGTATATGTAGTATCTACTCTCTACTATACCCTCTCTATATACCCTACTATATACTCTCTACTCTCTACTATACGTATATAGTATCGTAAATAATTATGATGTATTTAATTTATTTACAATGAATATATATGAATTGATACAGATATTTATTTGACAGGAAACGATGGTTATCTAACAGAACTAATCACAACAACTCAAGAATTAATTCACAACTCTCGTCACAACAGATCCAACGCTCACTCTCTCTCGCGGACCACACTCTCTCGACAACGCAACTCGCACTCTCTAGCTTCTCGATTCACAATCCCTTACTTCTCCACTGACACTGACTGTGAATTTGTCTCTCTGCCTTAGCATCCCTTTTGTCCCTTTGTCATAGTCCGGCCACGCACGTGCCATGCAGCCGCTCGTGGCCAGAGCTACGTAGGCCTTTTTTCTACGATACTCTTCAGCTAAAGGACCAATGACACATTGATGGGCCTGTCGGCACCTCGGCTCGCGATAATGTTTATGGTTACCCTATATTTTTAGGACTTTTTGCCCGCGATTCTACACATATAACAATGAAGCATAACAATATGATTTTACCCGAAGCATGTGAGACCAATAGTCTCTTTGAACCGTATGCAACCAAATTCATGATTTTGAGACAATCAATCGGTTTCCTCGCAGATGTATATGTACGTAAGCTGAAATAACGAAGTGAATACCCTTTATACCTAAAGCCTGTAATATATTTAATATATTTCACAAATTATGCACAATATATACAAAAGTTATTTTGCAAGTCCGTGTACTGGCTCACAGCCAGTCGGTCAAAACTGAGCAAAAATAACGAATTATAAATCCACAAGGGCATCGTCAAATCCATTTGGACATGTGGACTGTAGATTTTGGACATGGCTGCCAAGTCGAATATTTAAAAAATTGAAGATTTGTGACCTAATATTCTGAGATGCATTTAAAACCATGGTTTGTAAGAAACGACGATATAAAAAAAGTATTGAAAATCCCCTTGGCTGAAGAGGAAATTGTAATTCATGTCAAAGCACACTTGAACAGAGTAAACAGTCACAGGAAGCCACTTGCTAAAAACAGCTTTTCAAGTATCTTCAGAAGAATTAAAAAGAAACACCTGACTTACAGTCTGTCACACAAGAGCGTGTCTGCGATATTTCTGTAAATATTTATATATTTGTAAAAAAATTTATATGAATTGAATCTACATCTAAAACACTAATACGCTATTACAGTAGGGTGTCCAATCTCCTCCATTAGCGATTATAGCTTGACATCGTTTCGGCATACTCTCGACTAATTTTTGAGCGTAGAATTCTGGTAACGACCTCCATATCTTTCGAATGTGATGTACAAGTGTTCTTATTTTTGTGATACGTCTTCCTCTCAGCTTGCCTAATAGGACACCATGCCCAAAACGAAGATTCATCAGTGAATATTATATTACTCCAATCACGATCTCTGTTTTCATTCGCCCATGCCAGACGATTTTCGACGTTTCGCGTACGCGGCACTCATATTAAAAAGCTCTGTTCCTTTCACTGTTTCAAATGAAACTGAAAGGTATTCAGCAACGCGTATTAGAGAAGTTTTCGTTTGTTTACATTCTTTTTATCTCATTCTGATTAGGTGTCAGGTTTCGCAGATATCGCAGACACGCTCTTGTGTGACAGACTGTATCTACTCATGCTCAACTAATAGTACATCACACATAAGAATACACAATACTTTATCTACTCTAACGATTGTCGGTGAATATACCGAAGTTATTACGATACTGAAAATAAAACTCATTAAAAAAGACGTAATTAATTGTACTAAACAATTAGGAACATTTAATAAAGAAGATATAGGAAAACTTATATTCAATAATATTGTAGTTAAAATATTATATCTTTATATAAAATTATGTTTTATATAATAACATTTACATTTATTTGTGTATATTTATTACCATCAGTTTACAATATTTCTGTATGATATATAATTACATATATTTGGATGTATCTAGTAATATAAAAAGTATTTCTCTATTTATTTCTATTCAATTGTAAGAATACTTTTCTTTCTACCACTGTATGTAAGTTTCATAGGATTGCAGTTTTTAGAGAAGTATGTTATTATTTAATATCCAGTAACAATCTTCAACAATTTTACTAATCTGTAGTAATATATAATGTCAATAAATATGTAAATCAAGTTGAACTTTTGCATTATATGTACATTCCATTTATTATTTATTTACTGTATAAACTTTTATTTATTTCCTTTCGCATATTAACTTACTTTAATAGTAAAATATCTGATGACATAGACAGCAATAAATGTTAAGGTAATCCACCGATTATAAGGTTACAGAAAATATCTTAAAGCAGGAGACGAAACTTGGTACGTTTCGTTTAAAGTAAGCGCCAGAGGTTTAAGAAGGATTTCACGGCAGAAGGAGAAGTGAATTAGTTGTAATGCTAAGCCAATTTGATGCATGCCAATGGACACGCTTGGATGAAGAAATCTTACAGATTTGTATTGCGAATGATGAATATGAATATTTATGCCAAAGATTTTTAAAAGTTACCAACAAGGTGAAAAACTACGGAAATCTATTCTAATACGAATAAAATTAAAAGGCATCTAGCTAGAAATGACAGAATTAAGAATTTATGACATAATTGGAGAGCTAATTAGCCTTAATTACCTAGGATGATTACACTTTTGGTGAAAATATTTTAAAAAGAAGGTATTTCAAAATAAATGTCGTAAAACTTAAATGCACAATTAAGAAACCTACTTTAAAATTAAAGAATTTGGGAAATATATAATATTTCCACCTATCTTATTTTTATATGTAAATGCAAATGGCTTTTATACACGAAGAATGTTTTATTAGTATTATAGAATTGTTCGTACATAGTAGTCGCTGTAGAGTATTTTATAAAAATGAATTCGTTTCCAAAATACTCTGTGACATACAGAGAGATTAGTATTTTATTAAATAAATTAAATGTTATCCAATAATTAAAGCTCTATACAAATTAATAAAAATAAATAATATAATAATAAGTACTAAAATATAACAAAAGTTAATTACAATTAAATACATGCATCAAAAAAATAATTATTATTATTGTTTCGTATAATGGAGATAGATACATAGATATGTTTCAAAATTGCAATCATAACTTATTATTAAGTCTCATTAATTACCAACTAACTAAATTGAAATCTAATTAAGTTTTCATTCTTTGAAGTATACAGATCCAATAAAAAAATATTGTCTTGTCTTAATTGAGATAAACTACTTAGAGAGCATAATAAAATGTGATGTCATTGAATTTCAATTGGAAAGAAAAATATGCGACTCTTTTATGGAACCACCACTGAAAATTATTTTCCACTTTGTCAAAAGTGAAGCAGCCACACCGTAACTGTGCCTACGAAGAAATAAATATCAAGAAGCACGTCGTGAAACACAGGGTACAAGGCAGGAAGGAAATAAAATACGAGTGCTGCCAAGAGTGCGATGAACCGTACGAGGATTCGCCCGTTGGAAGACCAAATTTACCGTGGCACACGTGAAAAGTGGGTTCAAGAGAGATGCAAGCGTTACCATAATCGTGAATCATTCACGTATAATCTATATACTCCAGTAGGTCAATTACTTATATCAATTTTAACACTTTACAAAACGCAATACAACGAAAATTTACAAATTAATGTTATTCGAAGCACGCAGATGCTATCACAATTACTCTACCCAATATAAACAAGAATGTTAACATTGAACGGCACAAAAGAAGAAAGAAAAGCATAATAATCTTATTTATATAATAATTATTTACATAATAATTTCTTATTTGAATAATAATTTATATAATAATAAATACGGACGTAATGGTAATTCTGATGTTTCATAAAATATTTTAAATAACAATGTTTATTTATAGAATTCAGGAAGTGATTCTAATGGAAATGTACAACAAGTATTTCGTGTCTGCAAGTACATGGCTATTAGCATTCGTGCGTACATTAGTTGTAAAACATGGTAGCACGGATTTCCTAGCGAAATCCATCCTGGTAGACGTGGTTCACACAATATTATATACTGGAAAATTTTTATGGTTTATAGTGAGAAGACGTATGTATGTACTTGTGACATGTGGCATATAAGCTTCCGGAGCTTTTTTACTCCAGCGAGTTGAATACACAGGAGTTAAATAAGAAGTTAATATCGCATGATAATAATGTAATTGTTGTTATTTTTATATCTAGAGGTAGGATCGCGTTAGTCACTATTATATTGTTTAGATAAAAATACCACACTTCTCGGAGCCGAAAAACCTTTATTGCACATTTGAAAAAGGAACACACAACGAACGAAAGAACAAGAAGTCTTAAAACTATCGATCAGGTCTATCTTCTAGTTACTCTTTTTGTAACTAGCCGTTAGCATATAGATGGCGAGCGAGAACTCACGTTGTCATTTTCAACAGTAATTTTATTTTATGTATCTCTACCGACACAAAAGCATCGCACCTGCCTAAGCCGTATAATTAGATACTTAATTTTTTTTCAACAATATTAATTAGATATGATAATGAGTTTTCAGAATTTATTTTTAGTAATATCTTTGCTAATGTTTAACTTGTCAGCACTACAGGCAATATACAGGATAGTTCAGACTATTTGCGTACTTAGAAGTAACTTACTTCTACTTAGTTACTAGTACTTAGGTAGATAGTTGCATGTTACGTGGACCATTCTGTATAATTTATCTTTCTAATTCGTAATAATCTAAATGTTGTATATTGATGATAGTACAATGTAATGTAATGTAATGTATCTATACATATTAAATTTGTTCAAGTGTAATATGATATACGTAAGAATATTAACTTAAATTATGAATGTCTAATCTTATTCTAATCAATGATTAGAAGCCTGAAGCACTCCTTTGATTATCCTTGATAAATAGAATGCACGTAGTGGTACAGTAACGTTATCAGTAGTAATAACTCTAAGAGATTCGGTTTACCAACGGTAAGGTCTGTACTGGAACATAATACTAAATTAACTGTTACGAAATTATATTACATATGTATAGCTATATTTAATGAAACTTATGATAATTAAATAAGTACGTAAAATTATCCAGATTTATTTGCGTTTATTTATCAATCTGTATATTTCTCATATTTTGAATCAGCTACTCCAGAATTATCCGCGCCTTTTTATTTATGTAGCATTTGTTAAATAGGATGACGTTTACGGTAAAGAGACAAGTGCACAGTTTATTGTCTTGAAACTGAATGAGAAAAAATATTTGTCATCGAAGGGAATTGTTTTATTATTTATTCGACAACGCAGTGTGTCCAAATCTTCGAAAAATGCAAATAGATGGAAGTAAGATTATACAAAATATTTTTAGTGCGTTTGCTCTGTTTAAGTAGCTCTTAATCAATGAAACACAATAGTGCATTTTCACTTGTTATTTAATCTAATTTTACTGGATCCAATAGAATCATTTTGTATATTTAGTGAGACAGCATACCCGTTCAACGCAACCACCTACCAATCAACTAATCTCTAGCAAACACCTCGCTATCGATACCGTTTGCTTGTTAAAATACTATTGCAAATATATGTAGCTTGTTTTGGAAAAGTTCAACTCTTGATGTTCTTCATATTTTCAACGAATCACAAAGTATTATACTAAACCCGACGACGTAGAGAATTCGCATAATGGCTCGACAAAGGAGTACTTACAAGTCTTGTGCGTCTTTTCAAGGAACATTTTAATGTCGTTCGCTAGCTGGGTAATATATAAGTGTTTACTTAATGTTATCTTTCATTCTAAGGATGAGAAAAGAATACCGTTACTTTGAAAGATATCAGATTGCTAATGGTAAAAGATGCTTCCTCAAAGATACACAAATAGATATGAATCTTTTTCCTTCGTGATACCTACGTACCATAGATAAAAAAATTTTTTTTATTTATTTATAAAATTTACAATCAATTCTCGCATTGAGAATTTTTAGTAATTTTTTCTGGCGTGGCGCTGTGACATGGCTAAATTATTTGTAATAAGTTAACTTGTTATAAATATGCATAATTTAGAATAAAAACTAGTTGAATCTGGAGCTTAGGTCTAACGGGTAGTGTCTCTTCAGCCTGCGGATTTGGTCCGATGAATCGAGTAACATAGATAAAATGAAAACAATATCTTTACTCTTAAAATTGGACGATAACTCCACGCATTTTAGTAACTATATAAGTAAAAATAATAATTTTTATTTGATTTATTGTTGTTAAATGTTTTTCTACAATCCCTTCGTAAAGCATTACTTTAGCAATTATATTGTATCAGACACGTGATGCATAAGAGAAACACGACAGTGATTAATCGTTATATCTGGCATTCTAATGGATTGTGTATATGTCGAACGTAGCACACATTGTACGTCACATTTAATTACTTCTTCCACGATCATTAGAACTTGCTTCATGTATCGTCAGATTTCGGCCAATAACAGATACCTACACGCGTTCACGAATTTCCCTCGGTTTTACTTTTATTTTTACGCTCGAGTTGCTGCCGAAATATTCTCTCCCTAGCCAGCGACAAACCAGCGGAAAAAAAAAAAATAAATAAATCAAACGAATTCGGACTGCCGGATGAAAGTTCCCAAATAACGGAGAGTGGACACTTTAATTCTTCCATTACAATGACTGTCAATCTTGTAGGCTGTAGACGCGTTTTTATTTTAACGTATTTTTCATACCGAAGAGTAGATCTGTACTATTTTTTATGACATAGGTTCCTATCGATATGCTATGCTACAATATAGTTTTAGATAAATCATCGTAATATCGCTAATTAGTAAATTGTACTACAAGTGTTCTTCTGTAAAATTTGTGTTCATTAATTTACTTAACGATTAATTATGTGGCGGAACACGGCCATAAAGAAGGTCTCAGGGTAGAACACATGAGTGGGCCACATGGCCACGAAAGAACGAGAGGAAAGCAATAAACAGGAAACTACCTGACAGAAACAATGTCCGAGGACGGACATCGAAATTAAGGAAAAACCCTGGGACCTCCAATAAGCACATGGGCCTCCTAGTTCCCAAACAGTTTATTGCTCTACAAACTTCGGGTTTATCCCGTCCCTACTTCGGGAGAAAACCCTCCCTACAAGGAGGAAAACGAAGGAAAACTCGAGGAGAGTTAGAAGCAAACGGACCGCGCACGAGTCATCTTCGCGATGCTCTGTAAGTGCAACCAGCTCAAAATAAAACTCCTTAAAAAATACCTATTCGTGAGTTATTGCTCAACACCCTTCACGTCCTTATCGCCTCAATTACAGAAAAATGTGCAAGTACATTTCGTTTCATAAATTATTTCTGTCGATACATATTTTCTATGCAACTTTGTGATTTAGTTTCCACTTATTGACGATATTTCATTAGCAAAATTAATCCCTGGATTAATACCTTTATATGGAATTACTAAATGTCAGGAAATTATAGTAAGTATAGTAATTACTATATGATATAATTATAAATTATTGTTTCAACAATTCAAAGATATGTATTTAAGAATATTAAGATATAGAAAACTGCTTTGATGTATATTTATTATATATATCTTAATTAGTTTCATTTACCTTTTAAATAGAATATATGTCTGACTTGTTTACATTTCTTGCTATAATACAAGTTTTCTTCTCTTTCTTTTTTTGGTTTCATCATATTGAAGAATTTTTACTTTACTAATTTAAGCATATTTAGCAGCGTACATTTATTTTATACGTTTATTTTATCAATATTCACCAGTATTTTTATTAACCACATGTGCACTCATAGCGCTTACAAAAACATTATTGCATTATTGAAATATAATTTGTCTATTGTAATAAATTATTTCGAAGTTAGTTCTAAAGTATTCATAATAAAATACCAATACTAGTACAAGTAACGTGTGTAAATAGTTAATTATTAATATTAATTTATTCATGTAACGTAAATGTTAAAATTTATAATTATAATAGTTAATTTTAAACGTTCTAGCATAATGAACAAGGGCACTGAAACTAAAGTGATATTTATAGCATAAGATCAAAATTATAGATGAAATGGATTTTTATCGCCTCTATTTCTACTTAATTCTGTGTTTCATTTGCAAGATAATTTTTCGAAATAGTCGTAGAATGCAAAACAATGATAAATTATTCACATCGTTACTTTGGCATATTTCTTTGTGTTTATTTACCTACCCTAAGGGGCAGCACGTCGATGATCTTGATTATTATTGATATTATGTTGGTAAGGACATGATTCTGTATAACTTTTCCTTATAGCTAGACTACGGATTTTTTTGCATTTGTAGCAAATGTGAAAGTGCAAAATTGCACAAAATGTGTATATTATGAAAAAATATGTAAATATATATAAAATATCCGAGATTTAGTGTTTTTATAATATTTAGTAGGTGAAACTTTTTTCTACCAAGACTACATTTTTAACTATATTCTTAAAAATATCAATTTGCATAAAAATCCGCAGTCTATTAATTATTTAATCGGTGATCTCTTACAGTTTCCGAGAACTATTGCTACTACTATGTACATATATTGAATCTTGCCTATACGTACAGGCCCGTGCAACGTATGCATTAGTAATGTCAGCATGGTACGACTGTTTACCTATTGTTTCTATAAACACACTTTATCTATAAACAATCTCTCTCTATAAAACCTGCCTGTCGGCGACCCCTATTAACAAGTTCGTCGCCCAGCGTGATTCGGCTAAGTTTCCTGCGAGGCCCAAATCCCACCGCCGGTACGCAGAACGTAAATAAAGCGACAAGCAGGAATTCATCGTTTATCCCCTTCGATTCATTGTAAAGAAAAGATTATTTATTTCTGGAATGGAGAAAGCGATAAGCTTTCCAACTAGAGTATTCCGAGGGATCTCATAGCAGATATCTCGGATCTTTCATTCAGTCGAGAAGCATACTTGTGAGACGTGCATCGGTGATTTTTTCCTCCTCAAAATGTTCAGTAAACAGCATAAAAATATATTTGAAAGTGAGGAGAGTAGCGGCGACGGAATCTATAACTATTTTTCGAAGTGCCCAAAATCACCCCAAATGTGTTTGGAATGTTTTAACGAACACCATACGGTATAGGATAATGTAATATGTTATCCAGAATATAAATTAATAAAAAGTATGGTAAAATGTGTTTTTAATATTTTTATGTTGTATATCCTATATATAATGTCGTATATTTAATTAACTCGAACAAGAAGAGCGTCACCATCCTTTGGTGACGGGGCCCCCACGGAAGTATACCCATCGCATAGATATGTGCGACGTGGCGACGAACGTGTTAAAATCTACATCAACTCTTACCTTATTCCAGGAAAATGAAAATATTGATTATCCGTATTGAGATTCGATTAGTTCTTCCAATTCGGCTACCGTAATATATAAAATAGTATTAATTGTCGCATGATATCAAACTTGCATAGACGTGACATACGTTGGCCAGATTGATCAGAGTTCATCTTTGTGAGATGAGGTTTGAGCTAATGTAGCCTTTAAAAGCGTCCGCCGTTAGGCTCTTAACAACGTATGTAAAAATCAAGGTTATTGGCGTGATGTCCCTTGATGTGAATAATTACAGTTAATTTTAACTAGTATAATCGATCTAGTAATTTGGTGTTGTTAAGTCTAAGCCTAAGATCCACTTTACGTACCTCCTTTTTATGCTGTCTAGTCTTTCTTCTTTGTTCCATCCCCACACCTCGGCTCCAAACAACGCCACGCTCTCTACCAATGCACCAAACATCCTCGTTCTCCTCCTGTAGTCACCCTTGAAAATCCTTTCTTCTACGCTCCATGTCTTCTTCATCGCTATTGTCGCTCTCTTTTTCCTGTCTTGTATATGTTTCTCGTCGCTTCCATTTTTCTGCAATATGTATCCTAAGTATCTCATCTCCTCCACTTCTTCAATTTCTTGATCACCCCATCTCCATTCTCTTTATCTCCTGTTGTTCCTTCTATTTTCAAAGACTACTATTTTCGTCTTGTCTGTGCTTAATTCCAATTCCACTTCTCTTAAGAATGTTCTGAGCCTCTTCAGCATTCCTTAACTCCTCTTCCCTGTCCACCATCAGTACGATGTCATCTGCGTATGATTATAATCGATCTAGTATTTTTATATAACAGGAATAATGTTTTATCGAAAGTCCTTCCATCAAATCAATCAAAATTAAATAAAAAATAAAGAACTTTTAATATTGTATTTGTTTCACACACCTAATACTTCATTTAGAAAATAAATATCACTATTTAAAATAAAATATTACAGTAGAATATAATTGCAATTTACTCTTTTTTAATAACAATATGTATTTCGAGTAAGTGCTTTGACTGATACTCCGAAATTTACTTTGCGGAATTGCTATTAAAGTATGTACATAAATTCTTGTACAGCACCCGAATATCAGAATCTAAGGCAGGCGATCAAGGAGAGAGGTGTCGATCCTAAGTACATATCTATGTATAGATACGGCCTACCTTTTTACTGAATTTTGAAAAAGACAACACAACACGAATGAAAGAGGAATAGATCCGAAAATCGACTTGATAAAAAAAAGAAAACACATTGGAGAGACAGTATTGATACAACAATGAAACTTTCTTATTTCTAATTTTTCTTGAATAGAACTTGTAAGAATGTAATTGTAAGCTTTTCCTGATTAAAACAAGACGAAATACAATATACATAATTTGGAGTACATGTATTTGCTTATTTAGTGACATTAATTTATTTTCTTTCGTTTATTATTGTAAATACGTATGTAAATGTGATTTAAACTACATCGTCTTTGATCTTCTTTTAATCAGAAAAATTTCACAAATACGTTAGTAGAAGCTTAATTTAGAAGTCATGAATAAAAGTTTCGTCATTGAATTAGTAATGTATTACGGACAATTAAATTCGGATCAGATTGCACTACTCATTGTCAACCGTCGAACTTCGCGATATGTCAAACGGAACACTAAGATCCCTTCCAGGGAACTCCCCCAGTTAGTAGGGATGAACGAGGAAAGTTTTGACGCTGAACGTGGACATTTTCCCGGATACTATACGAAAGTTCACTGTAAATTCTTTTTTCATTTATTTGCCATATATTTTGTGTTTTAACAAGTATGATTTTTGAAGAGATTTTTCTGACAAAAACGTACTACAGTAACATGAAAATTTACTTAGCAGAGGGATGTACCAGCACTATATGTAAAATTTAACAAATAAAAATGCCTTCCGTTAGCTATAACAAATAACAAAGCACCTACGTTCATGTGAATTCTTTTTCAGATATGTATTTCTTTAAGCGTACAAATGGCGGGATATTTTTTATTACACCCGTGAGCATACCTTCTGGGATTAACTTCTTCAAGCAATTTTAACAACATCATCTAAAGATTACTAAGCATAAAAGAATGAAAAATGTGACTTGCACTAGCCATAAGATAAATGCGGGTTAAATGCAGCAGAAGATATCGCAGTTATTTAGTCGAACTGACTACGGATTTTATGCAAAACGAAGCGAGAAACACAAAACTATATTCTGAAGTAATAGTTGTCAATATAATAACAGTTGCCAATTGTTCATTTCTCCTGCACATTTAATGCTTTAGTTCATTAGCCAAAAATAAACACAAAAGTCGAGAAGGTTCAGATTTGATTTCAACTATCAAATTTCTGAATTATAAAGCTCATTTAAAGGATAAAGAATCAACACAAAAATTACTCTATAAAGCAGATGAAACTGTATAACAATCTGTAAAAAGATAATAAAAGCGATAAATAATAAAAATAAGAAAGTTATATAATCAAACAACACTTTATGCTCTGAATTATCCATTTATATTTAATATTTAGTCATTACGCAAAATAAATTAGGATTAATATTTATATAAATAGAATGTGGAAGTAATCACAAAATCGTATTATTGTTCAAACAATCTAAGTTATTACTAACTTCCAAATCAGCGATTACTAAATACAATGAAATTCTTGAATTAGATGTGTATTTAACTAAGTAAAATGCAAAATACCTATATAGCGCACGAATTTATTGTACACAATTGTATAGAGCATTATAGGTTTTAACGTAGATAATAGTACAGTATGTAAATTAGATTATTTTCTATGGGAAATGTTCATATACGTTATATTTATAGTTCGAATACTCCATCCGTCGCTCTAACGTTTAGTCAAATTTTATGTTATAGGGCGCAACCGGAAAGTTTTCCCATTTGTCGCAGGCACTTGAAAGAAAGTAAAATGAATGTCTTATACGAGGCAGTCCACGTAACTCAAACAAATTATACCTTCTTTCTAATTGTAATTAGAAAGAAATTTTAAAAGAAAAATGTGAATAGCTCAAAGAGAACTACACTTTCAGGATTATATTTCTTTCAGAAGTACATACTCACGTTGCACTTCCATCATTTTTTTAAATCAAGTGATATATCCTCTTTTCACGTCATACAAAACAGTGTCAATATAAAATGATGATAAAAGTATTAGTTCGTTAGATATAAATAAATATTTTTAATAAAAAAGATACTCAGATTTTGGTTATTGCTATTGTTATTAAATATTTAAATCTTTGGCAGAGTTAAATACGTGTAAACATAGGTATCTTATTTTTTGGGTTCAGGTAATGGCGCCAAATACATCTTTACAAAATTGTCGTAGAACGTAAGGTTCTATAATACAAATATCTATTCCAAATGTTTTACAAGTTAATCGTTTCTTGAACATTTTATTGTAGCTAATACTTTTTCCGTAAAATTATAAGGAGACTTGATCTACCATATATAGGTACATGAAAAAGTTATATGCATCGTTACAGTTATAAAAAGTATAGAAATAAAAATATAGTTGCCTCTGAATCTACTTTTTATTTCTTGCTGTTTACAATAAGAAATTAAGAATTCCGTATTGCAATTAAGTAAATCATTTATATTAAAATGTGATGTTATTTGGGGAGATAGTAATCTAGTTCTACGAAGAATAAGAATTTCGTCAAAATTAAATTAAAAAATATAAAGTGTAAAAATGTGTGTGAATTTGTACATTGTCAAACACCTTAAACTGTTTGCGATTTTTTGGCGTAACAAAGATTTCGTTTGATAATTTATTATATTGAATAGAAGTTATACATACTGAAATATCTTGTAAAATTCGCACATAAAATGTTTTTCCTTTTTTGCCTCCTATAAATTTTCAAATTACGTACAGTAATTTTTATATATATTTTGGATTGGAAAAGAATAATCTAGCATAACACTCAACATTATTTAGTAATCGATGCATATACTATTTCCATTTGCTATCGATTTTCTCTATCCGTATGCAAACTATGTTTTCGAAAATTCGCAAGAACACAGCAATTGTACCTATAAAGACGAAGATTATCGTTTGCGAGATCTCCATAATCGCAGGAGTTTCGGATTTGATCCCTCTTCTTTATACGTATCTCGTATCTCTATTCTATCTCGATCCATTTCCCTGATCTTCACTTATCTATTTCTAACTCTTGCTTGAGCAGACAGTTCGTTTCTATTCCGATTCGTTTTCTCAATCTCCGCTTATCTACAGTTAACTTTTACCTTAACGTCTCCACGCGATTTGACTCGCTGAGAGGAACAAATTAATGCATTTTTCGAGGTTGCCTTTCAACTCTATTAGCGACTTAAAAATACAGATTGCACGTTAATATCATCACTTATATGACATTATTTAAAAAAGCACATTCTTAGCTCTAATAACCCGTAGTATTTCGATTCCTTTCTGATTATATTACAAATCAGTCACATAAAGTAAAAGAAATTTTACTATTTGCAAGGAAAATCAAAGGTGTAAATAATGAAATTTGTAATAAAACTAGTGTAATATAACGAGAACATATTTTGAATGAAAGTAGAATGTAAGTAATAAATAAATACAATGATAACATGTAATGTCCTAGTAATATCTGTTATTTCTTAAATAAACTCAGTCTTAAGCACAGTATCTATACATTGATCGTATATTGTTAACATTAACTGGAAACCACAAGAAACGACCATGACAACTCACATCTCCACTTTTCATAAGAAAATAATTTTGAAATTCTGTTATGGTACCAAACGGTATTAAAAATTGTCAATTTTATTTTAGGATTAAATATATATCTCTGTTAACCTTCTGAGCATTTCAAAATACTGAACGTTACAAGTTTAAGTTTACAATATTATACGATATTATACCAATTACAGATATTATTGATTATTTGAAAAAAGTTTGTGCATTTAAACCTAATTATCTCTATCTCGAATATCTCATATGAAAATACATCCTTCTAGACACTAAATAGTATAAAAATTAGAAAACTTAGGCAAATAAACTTACGTTTTTCCCGAGGGTTTCATAAAAAATGTTCGGACGTATTGCAATTGTCCCTTCCATAAATGTTTTAAATGCACATAGATGTATGATATAACCGAGAACCCAAACAAGATCAAGCTAAAATTTTACAATAAATTTTTGTTCACACAAAGCTCCATTTTTTAGACAAGCGGGTTTAAAGTTTCATCAAATACGCGTGCACTTATATACTACTGTCATAAGCTCAAATGTACACGTACTATCGTTCTTTGGAGAAATTAAATGTTACAAATGTTGATGAAATCTGATCATATGTTAGTAAAGGTTTATAAATAAATAATTAAAGTAGTACGGTAAATACAACATTTGGAATAGGATTTAGGTGAAACACAAACTTGTTTGTAATTATAGACAAGAGAAGTATTATACTTATACCAATATGATATAGTAAGTGCTATCACGAGCTGAGAAAATTTAGTATTACCTATTTGGAATGTATTATGTACAGATATATGCTGTGTAAAAACATATTTCGTTCTACACAATAGTTTCTAATTTTAATATATTAACACATTTAATATGAATAACAAAAATTAAAATTAAAACATGGGTATCAAAATACAAACTTTTCTATGCGATGCAAAGAAACAAGTTATAGTTATACTTATCTTCCTAATCCGTGGATGTCTTCCTTGGAATAAGTACCACATGCTACCATTTCTCACAAGCGATTACATCTTCATATTTTCTCTGTAACTACATGTAGTACAAGCTACATATTACATATATTTAAAAAGAAATATTTATAATTCTCATTTGAATTATATCGTATATTTATACATTTTTATATTGTATATTGCACAATAGATCATGTATGCATCCTATGTATAAGCAGCTTAAGTATCCTTGAATGACATCTATGAATATGACTATCAGCTTATAATAATACATTGCATAGACTTTTGTACGTAAATATGATACAAAAATTTTAAATACAATATGAATACTTTCATTAATTTCTATCAGACAGGCACATTTTATTTGAAATAGAAATAACAAACAAATGAGACAAATAATTACTTCAACTAAAATAACAAATATGTATATCTGTGAATAAGTATGTACACAGATAAATTCAAAAATATTGTTTTAGGAAATAAATTATTTTCAAATAATTTATCTGTGAAATATTCGATTATTTCAAATAACAATAGAAAATGAAAGATGACATATACTATAATAGTCTCTATGTCTTTTTAATTAGAGCTTCTTAAATTCTTCATATTTTTAAAATGTAAACAATAATTCTGCGACATTGCGACAAATTATGCTATTGACCATACGGATAATAAGCAATTAATTAAGAAAATCATACTGCATGGTTTAAGTCTTAGTTGATTTTCTGTGTAACGGGACACTGCGCACCCCAATTACAGTAGGCTTGCCTGAAATCCAGGGTTTTGCTTCTTTTTCTGGCGTTTACCGCAAGTGCATAAGCTGAACACTACCGCGTTTTCTCTCGCCGGTACTTTTTTAGGAACTTGGTTTAGAATCAGACCAATTAGCCATCACTTTCTAGCTTCCGCTCATTACGACCGATCCATTGTTCTTTTGTTAATACAAGGGTGGTAAATTTTTTTGTCTGCGTTTGTTAAAAATGAACAAATAATGATATTTGAGTTGTTGGTGGATCGGGAAGCTTTTGATAGAGGACAAAATAAACAAAAAATTAGTTGTTGCATAATTTTACTGAGTTATGTTATTCGACTTCAAATATATGTATTTTCAAGTTCCAAATAAAATTGAGATTTTTTTCAATTGTCCCGTGATTTTAAAGGAACAGCAGTTGCTATGTAACATAATGTTATTATGAGTTTCGTACTTGGTGACTATTCCGTTTGAAGAAACAAAAGTGAGGATTTTCGCAAGTAATTTATGACGCTCACTTTCACGATCAAGAAACTATTTTAGAGAACATGATTTTAACAGCTAAAACGATTCCTTTCAATATTCACAGTAGCGTTTTTAATTGTCCATGCCTATCATAGTTTTTATAGCCGAGTAAGTCGTACATAAATGCAAATTTTTCCCGAAGAGTAATTTGACAGATTATAACGACCCGATCTGTCGAGCGCTGTCTGGACGAAGTACGACGATCCTTACGTAATAACATCGAAGCCTCATCTCTTTTCAATTATGGCTCACGCGCTTCCCGCTAAAAATCATCCGCGCATCGGGCGCACGGAAAAACAATGAGTGACGCGTTGCGAACGAGTATGCTGATTAGACATTTTCTAGCGTTTAGTGGAAATCAGTATGTATATTTCAGGACTTACGTTTCGGGTCTTGTTGTACGCTCGGTCGAGTCCAACATGGCATCGTCAATCTCGTTTGAATCGTTCAATCGCGAACAAGATTCAAAGATTAGTTCAATCTTGACTTCGAATCGTGAACATATTCTTCGCCAGACGTGAAGTAAGAGTATCAGAAGACTATCCTCACACAATTTTCCTTCTACGATAACATTTTCTTCACCAGACACAGAGTAAAAAACCGTTCCAATTTTCCAGCATTTGGAGAGCAGCCCCATCTACATTTGTTGACTCATAAACATCTCCAATCATAGATGGAGATAGAATCGTTCATCAGTCGAAACAATCAGTTGACAGTTCTATGCGAGATCTTCAATTGTAAACAGTATCTTCAAGCATTCATATAGTGTTGTCTTAATTAGTGAACGAACAGTGTTCAACCTGGGACGAGTCTCTCAATTGGAAGCAACATACGTACGCGTTAATGAAAAACTGTATCGTTAACCACCCATAATGTACGTATTATAGTATAGTCGTATAGTCGCATTATATCGTATAATCATTCGTATTTAAACATTCGTAAATTTCATCTCGTCTCATCAATCGGAGACAATTTGAAAACTATTCGTCAATCGGAGAAGGACAATGCTCGGTGTCGTTGATTGTTCATTGCACATTTAACCACTACTCTCTCTCTCATGAATCATTTACCAAAAGTTAATTCTGTGGGTAACAAGTTACAGCGCATTGTCATCTATATGGGCCACATACGCACGTAACACACACACAAACATAACGTGACTCATTTAAGCGAGATTTTATGAAATATTACATAATCACTAGGTAAAATTCACAATGTACGGAAAACCAAGAAATTCCTTTCAGTTACAACAAATCTGCAACAAATATATGCATAGTAGGTCCATGTATACGCAATTTCAGTATTGTTTAAAAAAGTCTATATACCTGTATATGATAATAGATTCTAGAGGTGTAAAGACATCATTGTCCTAAGCAAGGTAGGCAGACAAGTATTGTTTTTAGTTAATTTGTTGCGCTTGTCTTTTGTGTTTTGACCTGACACATTTCTGACAAAATATAATACAATTATTTCTATACATAATTATTAGCAGTGTTACTCTTTTTTAGTTCTTGCGTTATAAGACACGTATAGCACGGAATTAATAAGTATACCATAGAATGTTCCTTCTAGGTTATAGGGATCCGACTATATTAATTCCACATTTAAATAATCATATATTAAAGTTTACAGACAGATATCCATGTACTCGATATAGATAAAGTATAGGAACACATGTGCAATCGTATACATTAATCTATGCGTTATCGCGCGTGAACAGGTTAACAAGACCTTAATATAATGGTGTTAACAGTAACCTTTATAACACGAGCAATAACAATGATAATACTGGTCGCGTCAGTGATAGTAGCAACAGTAATAGTAATTATGTCCTGGGAAACATTGGGTGTATATAACAATTATCTACGTTCTAGCAATGTACCACCATTTTCGGAGAAGGTTACCATATGTGTGTAACTACATGCGAATGGCAAATATGGTTAAGTAGAATTTCCTTTAGCATATGCTATGGTTAGTCAATTAGCTTTTACATCCTAATTAAAGTTACGAAAAATATCACAGTACAGTCTATTTCCAATTCTAACTTTGAACTAATAATTTTTTTCAAAATATTTTTATTACTAAATATTTTCTCTTAACAAGTTTTTTTTTTTATTAAAGAAAGTTAATTTCAGAAAACGTTTCACAGTTTCAGCCATTTCTTTATCTGTTAGATATTAATTATAAAACCATCTATTAAAATAAACTTTATTTATTTGTTTCGTCTCTATAGATTAAACTTTCGACGATTTCTTTCTTTTATAGTAAAAACAATGTAAAAAGAAATCTAAATTCCAATTCTGCGCAATTTATATTTTTCACAATATATCAACATTATTTGATTTTATGTTCCATTTTCATAATCTCCGCATAAACGTCGTACTGAAAATATTACTGTATTTTATTCTTGTACATATTTCCGAGTTGCTATTTAACAATGTCCTCCAGAAAGAAATACAATAAAAGAATCGAGTGATCCGCACTAGTTTTCGTTTTCCTCTTTTTCCACGACAGTGTATCTAGAGGAAACCCTTCATATTTAAGCTCAATGAACTGTGTTAATAGAAATCCTCTGTGACATTTTCTCCTACCATAATAGAAAAACTGAATCCGTCGATCTAACGCCACCGCTCCTATTTCAGACAAAGACATCTCAACACACTTTTTTTGAGTTTTCATCCGTGAAATATTAATTTCTATTGTGTCAGATTCACTGTATGAATTCAATACTATTATAGTGCCATACAACTGTTTGATAAAAATTTAATTATTTACCAGATCATCTGGTTCCCTCAAAGTTATATATAAGATGAAAAGTTGAATTTTTTTAAAATATTACTAAATCGGTTTATTCTTTATTATGTATTAAAAATCATTTTTGAAAGTATACACTTTATTTATCTGTTATTAAGCTACGCCTAACGTTGCAATTACCTGTAATTTATTCAATATTGTATATTTAAATATAATATATATAAACGTTTACTGCATAAAACTTATTCTAGGAAATGCAATCTATAACAAGTGTGTTTACTGTCTAGATTCAATTATCAAATATCGTAAAATTATTTGTACATTTGTTTTGCTTAAATACCAATAACGAAGCTTATTGTCTAAGGAAGTAAATATTAAGAAGGAGCAACTTTTAAGCAACAATTTTTTGCATTTCTTTCAATGTCACCTACTGAATAAAAAAATTTATATTGCGATTTAAAAAAGTGGGGGTACTTAAAAACAATCTTTCTTGTTGAGAAGAAGTTTTATGGTAATTTTTTATATCACAATCTGCTATCGATTCTGTGTGAATTAACCTTTGCTCAGAATGTTTGTTTTCTTCCAATCATCGGAAAAGTTTAGAAAATCAAAACAATAATTACATGTACAATGACACAATGAAACAATGACATAACTCAAAAATCTTAATTGTAGGGAAAACTAGTTTGAACGTTTTGAATCTATAAAATTTTGTAAGAACTACGTATTTAAATGGCAAATTGGTAAAATGCCAAAAATATTGTAATATTCTTACTATATTCGATAAAATCAGATTTAGCTACAGATAAAGTGCACGCGTACCGAGCGAAAATTCAAAGTCGATTCTCTCGAAAACAAAGCCTCGAACGAAAAATTTTTATTCTATATTTTCGACTTCGTTTTTAGCGTAGAATCACCCCCTTTCCGCTTGTACCACCAGTTACCAACCACCCTGTATATGAAGATAGATAATTAGGTATTATATTGAAATAAATGGCATTTACAAACACCGAAGATTTCGATACATTTAAACAAATAATAAATAAAATAAAAAAATTTCAGTATTCATTTAGTATGTTATCACATAGGATTTTTTAAGTATCATTGAGATTTTAACATACATAGTGTTTTGTTGTTTTGCTTTGTACCAGTTTCCTTTTAGTTGATTTTTCAGAAATGTCTCGCACGCGTTTTCGGCTACTTCTATTAAAACGTATCGTGAATCGTCGATACGATCCATTCGAGTTTTCCTCTTCCAAACTTCTTTATACGTTTTCTTTCCTGAAAGTTCTTAACTGTGCCGATCTCAGTTCTTTCTAGTATACTGTAACTCGCAAGGTTTCTCCGTCGTTCCTTCTTCCGAAGTCGTTCTCTGCCATTTGCCTCTTCTAGTATTCTGACAGTGACTCAAGTGTTTCTTTAATCTTTCACGCGAAACGGATGTTAATCGTCTCTTGAAAATCGTACCGTTTATTCCTACCCATTCCGTCAACACTTTTCGTGTTTTTCAATAGCAATTATCTCAAGCTTTTATGCGAGTGAGAAATTTTATAATTTTACTTGTACGAAATAACTACTCCAATAAAAGTTTTATCATTTTTATTCAACTTTTCGAATAAATTTATGGAAAATATATTTCTTCGTATTTACCTAAAGTAATTAGTAGATTCTAATAATACGCATCAATAATTTGGTAAAAAATTCTTATTACATATACTTATTTCATATAATTTTATTACAGCAACTTGGAAAAAACCCATACAATATTTTCTTGGATAAAAGCGTTTCATATCTTATAACAAGTGATATCTTGAATTAATAGAAGAATAATTTGTTATTTGAAAAATGTTTAGATTTAACTAATTCTATTTTAAAGAAAATACCTGTAAATTTACAGTATTTATTATCATTATCGGTAGATGTTAGCTCAACAAATTTTTAGAAATTTACAAAATTTCTATCTTCATTTTCTTAAAGTACTAACTAGTACGAAAAGTTTTTGTTGCTATATTTATTTAATATATTTATAAACTTGGTACTATGTAAACATGAAATGAGTTAAGAGAAATGTGATTCGTTCTCGTTGGGTATCAAAAATTGAAATTTGTTACAGCGAAAATGTAGGACACTGAAATGAAAAAAAGTCGAACTAAGCTAAAAGAACAAATGGACATTGTGAAGTTTATTAGGAAAGAAATGAAATTTTCTGACTGTGGGTTTAATACCCGCCCCCAACGCTTACACCGCATAATTCTGTCTAAAGAACTTAAAGTTCACATGCAGCTACCAGCTATAACAAACGCACATTTCTCCTCACTGAAGTAGATTCTTTTAGAGTTGGATTCAAGATCCTTACGTTGTTGTTCCTTCCCTTTCCTGCATCGTTAAAATTCAATTTTCCCCTTCCTAAGGTAACAAGAAGTTTCTTGATAAGTTACAGGCAAGCAAATCTTACTGTTAAAACACATTAATAACTTGAGTAACATTGCGAATACTATTCGAAATAGAAGGTATTCAACATTTGTAGCATCTTCAATTGTGTGTCCATGTTTTGAAATATGTTAATTGTTTTTTATAAGCCGCAACTTGAGTACATTAATAATATTAAATAAATTAATCTGACTGAAACCGTGTATTGACAATTTTTGGTGCTAATAAATCAAATCTGACTTTTTATGCTTATTTGAATCACTGCGATGGGGAAATGAATTAATAAGAGGAAACAAGAGTATAAAATACCTCTGTTAATAAAATTATCTAAAAAGTTCTTTTTTAGGTTGTTGCTTAATACTATGTAGTATTGTAGGAAACTACTAGAAATATTTAATTCGATTAAATAGAAAACAGGTATTCTAAATTCTTTGTGAACTAAGATCGGTATACACATATTTATATCACACTATTTAACTTATTCTGATTATTATTGTTAAATAACACACTTTTTCGAATATACAGAATAATAATAATATATTTATACACAACTACGTGCAACATAATACTTGTCGATATTATTTACACATATATAAAAGACGTGTTTAATATCGTGTCTCATTATGATATACGTCTAGCATAATTTTTTTAAAATATGTAAGCGCAGTTGCTGTAAAACCGTTAGTGGAATATGACTTTTGTTATTAAAGAGTTTACTAGATATAATTAAAACGAAATAAACTTTGTATTTTCAACATAACATCAATTTTTCATTGCTCCATATGTAGTCAGAATAATTAGAAAGTGAAAAATACTGTTAATTCTATTACCAAACAAAAATAAATAATTTCATTTATGTTTTCCATTTGCTCGAAAAAAGTTAAGCTTTACAATTTTCTTAATTGCATTCTACGAATAATAATGTTTTAGTAGCGTGTATATCCTATAGATGTAGTACTTTTATCGTCCTATTAAAAAGTTTTACCGCAACTGTGTTACTCGTTTTCGATGAAGGAGGGGTCGACGAGTGAGAGAAACAACGTTTTCCGGCTGGTGACGACGGAAGTTTCGTCGCTAACCGCACGAAATTCTGTTTCGCGTCGCGATTCATAAATCCCCTCTCTCTTCTAACATTTATTATGTTGCATGTCCATATCCTCTGTATTATTTCATTGTACATACATACTCACAAACGTTTTTATTACTAGTTTTTTTTTTTTTATTTCATGGTATAGTGATTCGCACAATATTTCAAACTTTTGATTCAAATATTATGTTAAGATATATGTATATATGTCGAAGATGAAAGGAAAGCCGAAGACTTTCCTTGGAAATTTTGGGAACATCCTCTAGTACTCTAGCCTAGATTTTATCATAGCTGTAATTGTTCGAGATTCGTGATAGCGAGATTGAGTTCGAGGTGACAATTGGTCGCCGAACATAGCTACGGTCGCGGGATGGACGTTTTGCCTAACGGAGAACTGGAGTGGTTGTATGGGTTTTCCGAAAAATGTGGTTGTGGCGGCATGCGGCCTCGGGAGCGGGCCTAGCCACGTGTGATGTTGTTCGGAGGTGCCAATACAATGGGACATACATTGTATTAATAATCAAACTCCGGGCAGACACTGCCTAGCAACGGCGTTTGGAACTTTCTCGATGCTTTCAAACGGATATACATAGAAAACAAATGCGATCGTACAGCGAGAAAAATCTCCACGAGGCTGGCATTCGTGCGATTGTCTTGGAGAGTGACACATCCAGCGTTTTCAACAATCGTATTTTGCGCATAAGATTAGTTTACGCTTAGTAAAGAGTTATCCCGTTGACCGTGGATTCGTTCGAACCCAAAAACATTGTTAATAGTGTTCGTTAAACTTATTATTCATTAAACTTATTATCTGTTAATCTTATTATTCGTACAATCTATTATTCACTAACTTTATTATTCATCAAACTTATTATTCATTAGACTTATTATTTGTTAAGCTTTGTGATAGTCTTGTATATACTTGTAAATATAATCTCGGCTTTGTGAAACAATGGCTAATCCACGTGAAGAGTTGTTACGCGCCCAAAATTCCAATCTCAACCCGACATATATATATGTCGGGTTGTCATTAGAGTTAGGGGCGTGTAACGAATATTTCTTTGGATTAGACATTGTTGTTATGCAAGAGCGAAGATATTTACTAGTCCGATTATGATTGTGACGGAATTTGACAAGTAACCATGGTAATTAGATACTCGGGATGTGAATGGCGATGATCTTAGACTCAATAACGAATCCACGGTCAACGGGATGACAAATGCGATATTGAACTTGGCACACGTGTTCCCTGTACTAGTCGAACTTACCGAATTGAACTGAACCTCAGTCCAAGTGGAACTGCCCTTATATATCCCTCTCCGTATTCCTCATATCAATCCCTGTTTTAAGGAGAGTTATTCAATTTCTTTATACCTCTGTTAGGTACATGTCCATCCCGTGGCCGCGGCTACGTTCAGTGACCCATTATGTCACTTCGAGCCCAAGTCCACTGTCATAAATCTCGGATAATCATAATTGACTTAGCTCGTGAACAGCTATTTCTCAGTTTTATTGTTTAAGTACGGCTATAACAAAAGGTCTGGACTAAAGTATTTGGGACTTTCCCAAACATTCCGAAAGGAAGGCTCCGATGTCTTTTCATCTCCGACATATATATTGGATTCTAATCTATTTGCAGAAAATTAAATATAAATACGAAGAAATTATTTAAAATATGTATGACATCCAAAATCCACTAAAATCTATTGCATTTTATGATTTATTAAAACGTTCTTCTTTCTAGTGGTACTAGTAATAAGTAGTTAGAAATAATTTAAGAATTTACATGTACAGTATCCCAGTAGACGTCGATAAACTTGCCTATCATATTTGACAATGCATAAATATAGATGTATTAACATGAAACGATCTATGTACCGGGTAGACTAAAAAATAAGCGCCGCGACCACTTTTGCGTGAACATCTTGAATTAGTGAAGATCTGTTAAAACAATTTGTTGCAAAATTAATCTTAATCTTGAAATTCAAAGTTAAATTTTTTTATTACGTCGTATGGAACCTGCCATGAGAAATAAAAGTTTCAAGGGAATCATAGGTCACGCAATTCGATCATTCTCTTGAAAAATGATGTTAAAATTCCACTGGCTCTTGCATTCACATTATTTGCAAAATGATTATATTGCACAGATAGATAAAAAGTAAATAATAATACTAATAAGGAAACAGAAAATTACTCCTTAACACATGAGATATCCCATTCAAAATTGAACTAAACCTTTAACTTTCTAATTTCACATTATTATTGAATTAGCTAATGTAATATAAAGAAATCTTTTAAACAAGAATTGAGTGAAGTAATTACAATTTCATGTTATTAGTTTTTCTTGCAGGAGCACATATGACACATATGAAGGTGAATTATGTTTTTTTTAAAAATAGAATCACATCTCTTTACGTACTAGTAGATGCATGTTTTGCATCTCGTTATTCCGTATGAAGAAGTATTAGGTTGCTCATCCTAAAAATCCATTTCAGGAAATATTTATTACGTTAGTTATTTTATTTCAAGAGTATAATTTATTAAAATGTGTTCTGAACTGTTTTTTTGGCATGAGCAAGTTAATAAAAATAAATAAATATAAATAAAAGAACAAAAAATAAGAAAATTTTAATAGTAAGGAACGCGAAATATGTGTCAGTATGATATTACAGATAAGAATACTACTTGATTAGAATAATAAAATTAATAGATGTGATATATGTTTCGGAAATAGTAACTATCATTAATATCGTACAAAATGTCTACTTCAAAGTTACTAGTATTAGTTATCGATGTTAAACTTCCTTTAGTCCTCCGCTGCACCTTAATACGTACCACCTTAATGCCCATTTTGTCGTAAATAATTGATGTACGTAAAAGAATACATATTTTTACCTTAAAAAAATGCATCTGTATTTTTTAGATGCATCGTTTCATTTATAATGTAAAAAGCAGTTCATCTACTTTTTATCGTCATCTGTCTATCATAATATACAAATCAATACATTCTTTTCACCCAAAGACTTCATAATAGTCTTAATTTTCACATGTAGGTTTGAAAAATTCTCATTTGAATTCTACGTATCGTTCTATGGTTTACCATGGTTTACCATGATTTGACCGTATCCCGCTAATTAAATCGGTTTTATCGGACGGGCTCATTACTAATGAATTGTATGCATACTAGGTGTGATGCAGTATGCAATTCAACTCGAGCGGAGTAAAGCTGACCTGTCACACAACCTAGATACATCGACCACGTCTTGTTGTACCTGTTGCAAAGTTTGCAACAACACCGTGCAACGTATAAAATAATTGTTGTTTGTATTTGTAATAATTGTTTAGTGAAACAGGCCTGCTTACCTAATGGATGTTTCGAATTAATTTCTAATTGACGATTCTGACGTTCGCAGTTTATCGGTGTAATACCTAAGGGAGGCGGATATCTGAAAATAACTTTCACAACAGAAGCATAACCGTAGCATGCTTCCTCTGGTAACTCATAGTTCGCATTACCAAATTTGGGGAGGCTTTCTCATATAGTAACTATTACTTAAGAGTGTATCTAGGAAGGATATTTCATAAAATATCATATTGTTTTTAACGTGTGAAGTTTAAATAATTAGATATTAAATATTTAAAACGTAACCAAACAATAATTTGACTTTTATTACAATACAATATAAGAGAAAGATCAACGGACTAATAGGAAATTAATTTTTCTTCTTAAGTAAAATCTCAATCTGTTCTAGTTGCCCTTATGATTGTTAAAATGTATAATATGTGCACCAACAGTTTCTACTTTTTAAACCGGAAAGAAACACATTATTAGGTATATAATTCGACGAGGTGATGTACAAACTTCAGCAACTATGTACGTGAAATGGCTTATGAAAATACTCGGATTTACTGCAGCCCATTTTTACAAATACGATTGCCAGACACATATTGTTTACATTTGAAAACAATCTCAAAATATGTATATGTAGAAATTACACGATACTTACTGCAAATATGTATTTAGTAAAAAATGAGTATATAACCTGAATACCCATCTTACGTATACATATAATAAATGTGTTTAATTTTTTATACACTTTCGTAATCTCTGCGAAATATGTGTTATAAATTCTTAAATGTTTGATTTTGTCTCAAGGTGCTCTAATGACAATACTCATGAACAATGTAAATGAATTTAAATCATTGTTTTGAAAACGATTATTAAGGCATATAAAGTTAATTCAGCCACTCCAAGAGATAGTAATGCATACAATTTTGAAGAAGAAAAATGTTGTACTGTGAAAAACAATATGCAGTTTGAACATGTATTAAAGTAAAGAGTTGTCTTTTTAGTTTTATTCTTTATTGAAAAATTATGATCATTCCCAAAGTAGGATTTGTGCTTATATTTATATTGAAAAGCAGAATAATTATGAGTCGCGAAGATACGTATTACTATTTACTACTACTAGCTATAGTGCTATACTATTTCCATCGCCATAAATTTGGTATGAACTTTCTTCTTAAATTTATTTTAACGTACTCTATATACTTCACTCTGATACGTAATAGAGAAAGTATTATAAGCTTTTATTTGAAAAATCAAAATCAATTTGAATTCAATATGAAAAAAAGCATTTTCGAAATGTTTCCTATCGTTTACGTTGTTCACGCAATGGAGAAATATTTCAATTAATAAGTTTTTGTTATTACATTATCGCAAACAACTGAACGATTGTGCCGTACATTGCAATGAATACATATGTATATGTATAACAACACAATCTTATACTATTCTGACTATTTTATGAGAAGCGTAAGGGAAGAAGGGGAGGAATGACAGAAAGGGAACAGACCAAAGAAACGAGTCAAAGACGGAAAGTGCAGTTAATGTTAGTTATAAGTTAGAACAAGGTGCAATAGTTAAAATAAGAGAAATTGGTATACATGTAATGTATGTAATTGTAATATATATGTAAATATTAGAGATGTAAAACCGGAGGTCGTCCAAAGCCGAAAGGTAATGGACTAAGAAATAAATAAATACTATTCTGACTATTTTACTATGCACTGAGCATAATTTTGTATCCGATATTACAGTTTAGTATATAAAGCAAGTATTTGTCCCAGCTGGTCAAAATCTAATTAAACTGTCTACATTTCGATGATCTGTACTTGCATATTTAACGTGTAGTTAAACGACAATTCAACCAGTTCATTTTGGATCAGCAATACAGTCTGTCACACAAGAGCGTGTCTGCGATATCTGCGAAACCTGACACCTAATCAGAATGAGATAAAAAGAATGTAAACAAACGAAAACTTCTCTAATACGCGTTGCTGAATACCTTTCAGTTTCATTTGAAACAGTGAAAGGAACAGAGCTTTTTAATATGAGTGCCGCGTACGCGAAACGTCGAAAATCGTCTGGCATGGGCGAATGAAAACAGAGATCGTGATTGGAGTAATATAATATTCACTGATGAATCTTCGTTTTGGGCATGGTGTCCTATTAGGCAAGCTGAGAGGAAGACGTATCACAAAAATAAGAACACTTGTACATCACATTCGAAAGATATGGAGGTCGTTACCAGAATCCTACGCTCAAAAATTAGTCGAGAGTATGCCGAAACGATGTCAAGCTATAATCGCTAATGGAGGAGATTGGACACCCTACTGTAATAGCGTATTAGTGTTTTAGATGTAGATTCAATTCATATAAATTTTTTTACAAATATATAAATATTTACAGAAATATCGCAGACACGCTCTTGTGTGACAGACTGTATGTATATTATTGCAAATATTACGTATTATAAATAAAAATACTTTATTTGTTATTACGAAAATATTTCATAAGTTACTGTTACTTGTGTAAAAGAGTATGATTCAGAGTATAAAACCTACCATTTAAAAGTCTTTTAAAGCCTAGAGAACACTGGAAAATTCGTCAAAGAGTCTACATAAAAAAATTCCTTTAAAGTCTAGTAAAAAATCCTATTTTAAAGTGTAGCAACGGTTTTGTTAAAGAGTCCTCAGAAACAAAATACTTTTCTCTGACTGTCTTGCTTTTCAAGCATGTTCTTGTTAATATTTTTAACGCAGTAAAGGAATGTACTGTGGTGTCCCCCAGATTATGCAGTGTTTTTTTTTTTTTTTTTGCTAATTCATAGAGATTCATGAACTTTCCGGAGGCGTTACCTAATGTTTCGACATAAAGTTACTTATAGTGTCCCCAGCACAATAGTCTTTTCGTCAAAAGTATACATATAATATACTAAATAAATAAAACAAGGTATTTTGTGCATATGTATACGTTTGATATTGATATACTGATATCATAAATCATTTTAGATAATTTTATTACTGTTGCTTATTATCCAGACTGGTTTGTACAAGGTGTAAAAAGATTATTTATTGTGGCTTTGACAGGTGACTCTGCAGCTCCGAATCGGTGGAGATCTGCAATTAAAAGTAGCCGCAATATCGACTTTTACCTTGAATTTCAAGAACGAATCTTTTTTATTGCATCGTATAGTAGTTATTCGTCACAACGATAAAAAATCTCAAAGGAAACATGGAACTGCAACTCAGTCTTTTTAGAGGTGTACAATCACCTGTCAAAATCATAACAAATTATCTTTTTACACTCTTTACATTATACATTTAGAGCCAATATATAGTTACCCACACGCTTAACTCTTTCAACAGTAATGGTATAATAAATTCCAAAATAACTTCTAGAACGATTGCTGAGATGTTAAAATTTGTCTGATATCATTTACATTCGTTGAAACATTTTAGGAACCCATTGTAAATGGGACTACGTATGTCATCATAAAAATTATATTTAGTCTATTCTTTTCATTTGAGTGTGCTATAGTCCGCATTATTATGTTAGCATATTCATTACTAAGAAAAAAATGCATCTCAAGAGAGTTAAGGAAATGTTGCGTGTTACGTGTAACAGTATATACCGACATGTACGCTATCGTAAAAATTTTAACTCTTAAATGGTCTCTTGGCATGATCTCACTAATTGGTAACGTAACTATATTTTTTAATGTAACAGTTGCATTTACTGCAGTGTGCATTTAAATGTATTCATACTATCGACGATAAAACATCGACGTAAACGAATAGAGTATCGACAAATAAACTATTTTTCATTTTATTGTAAATAAATCGGTAATCCCAGAAAGATATATTATATTTAGAATGATGATGTATTTAAAGATTAACCATCTACAGAAATTGACAAAAGTTATGGGTTAAATTATTTTTTCTATAGCACTATTTCAAATATTGAATAAACATCGTTCATTTAACTGTTTCGAAACAAACTGTCGAACGGCTGCTGTCAGAATAATCTCATGGATATATCCCTTACGCGGATTCACTTCGTATACTGTAGCACTTCGCGTGGAATATTTGTTACCACGTATCTGTTTTATATAATATTGAACAATTCAGTGTTTCTGCATTTACGCGCAAGTTGAGTTAAACTCTATAACCACTGAACAACCAATGTTTTAGTTACAGGATGTATTATACGCAAACAGAATTTATACAGATATATTCTGAGCAGGTAGAATATAGACTACGTACATATTCAAGCATATGTGCATATGAATATATAAATATGAAAGTATTAATCACAAAATAATTACATGATAAAAATAAAAGTGTAATCAATAGATAAGAAACTATAGGAAACAATCAAATCAATAAGAGATCTATTATACATATTTTCATATAAATGCATCTTTTCTTTCTTATAAAATAATAAACATTATTGCTTACCTATGCCATTTATACGAATTGTGACTTAACGGATGACAATTAGATATTCGGGGTAGGTCGACGATATTATGAAAGACGTTAACTGAAAGGTTGACATGTCATATATACATAGTAGATACAATTATATTCCTGTCTCTTTGCCTGTAGATTTCCTTCAACGCAATAGCAATTCGACATTAGAGCGCGAGAACACATAGTATTTGCATTTGACAACAAACTGAAGTACGACTATGAGATGTGTTCGAGATTCATCTAGGCTTGACTAAGAGGATTATCATGAAAATGTTTCAATTGCAGCTTTGACCAACATTCCGAGGTTGCCAAAATCACCTTCATATATGTGAGGAATTAGAATCACAATTCTATCAAGATCCATAATTGAAATTGTTACTCTTCAAATTTCAATTTAACAAGTTTCTCCATATCAATTGTTTAATAATTATTGTAACATTTTCAGTTTTGTTTGTTATATTTAAGATATTTTTCCTTCATTATAATATAGATACTTTCTAGTTAATATGCAATTTTTTATTTTATTTTATTTCTAAAGTCCAAGTTGGCAATAGTTTTACTTTTGTTCTCTAAATTATTTCATTTAGTTAGTGTAAACTGTTTATGCTGCGCGTCGACGCGTGCTTGTTCAAGAATGTACTACTTATACACTCATCGATACTACCACACACAATTATATGTATGTCAGAGATGAAAGGACACCGGGCCCTCCCTTGGAATTCTTTAGAAAATTTCCCAACACTGTCTTTGTAAACTAAATCGATCCTTGTAAACTTTTAGTGTTTATAAATCTTCATAAATTAAAGCGATCTTCATAAATCTTTAGTCGTTATAAGTCCTTGTAAATTAACCCGATTATAATTGTCCGAGATTTGCGATAATGAGCTTGGGCTTGAGGCGACAACTAGTCGCCGAACGTAGCCGCGTCACGGTATGAACGTTTTTACCTAATAGAGATATAGAGTAATTGTATAGCTCTCCTTAACACTAAACCTACCATGCGCGGTCAAATGACCGTTTTTGAAATTTCGTTTAGAATTTCTCGTATACAACGTTACTGTATCACCATGTAGCTTATTAACTTTTCCTATAATATACATACAACCCATTTTTCAATATTCACAACTTTCTTTATCGTTTACTTTCCGAAAAAAATTGATAGCATGTCTAGTCTACCACGAACGGTCATTCGACCATTTGAAAAATTCATGTTATTTACGACTATATTCTTCGGAAAACGCACTTCTGAAATTGTTTTACGAGTCCACAATGTAATTGTGGATCTACGGTGTAGACAAACGCGCGGTTAGAACAAATGCATAGCGTTCTTTATACGACAATACGGTCTTGCGATCCGAACAGAGAGCATCAAAATTTCACAGTGTATTATAGAAATTATTACGTGATATAAGCGATAGTTTCGACAAAGTCAACAGAGCTAACAATATTTTGCGGTATGATTTACAATGTTTTTTTATTTCTGGTCTCAATGTTTTTGCCCCGTTTGATTTATATTTTTATATTTTAGTTTTTACTTTTTACTTTATCATTTGTATATTCATCCCAAAAAATGTCAAGGCATTCGAGGAATATCAATTTATTAGACAAAATAAATAATATCGACGAGAATTGTTCGGAAGATGACCAAGAAGTTTCCGATTTTGATAATGATACGGCAGAAAATAATTGTGACTTATTTGACAGCGATACGGACGAAGAGAATATTTGGAATATACGAAGAGGACAAAAAAGAAAGAGATTTATAGTTAGTTCCAAAAGTGAAAATGAGGAAGGGATTGAAACTGCTATATTGAAACTGCTGAATATCAGAAGAAGAGACAGCTAAGCAAAGAATGTTCATCGAAAACAATAATAAACACAGCTACAGATTCTTCTGGACGGAAATCTTGTCAAATAAGATATTGTAAAGTCAATAAGACTAACAAAATTTGTATAAAATGTAAAAAATACGTATGTGGAAAATGTGCGATACAAAATGCTATAATTTGTAAAAAATGTACTAAAAATACATAAAGGTAAATAAAACTTTCTAAATAGAAAAGCGGGGAGCGGATTTTTATCGTAGCACTAGAAAAATATTTTGTTTACTATCCAATCTAAAATCTCTTTCTATATTAAGATACATATGTTTTTTTGAATCGGTCATTTGACCGCTCATGGATTAGGTATACATGAAATGTCGGTAGGTTTAGTGTTAAAAAGAATAGTTGTAGCGGCACTCGACAGTAAACATTCCAACGGTCTCTGCTCCGTGGCTCGCCACACGCAGACCCTATTCTTCGGGCAAGATGATTGCCAGATGTCGATGCATTGTTCACAGTATATGTTCGGTTAGCCTGGGAGTCCCGCCATAGATCCTAGGATTTAGTTAACTAAGGTCCTGCAAATTTACAAACAGTCTTGTCCTAACAGTCCGTAGATCTGCCATCTACTACGGGAAGATACGGAAGATCTGTTTTCCTCACGCACGACGCTTCCCGCTAGCAACTTCCTCTCAAGGGCGGCTAGCATTCTTTTCTAACCACCAACATAGAAATTACCTAATTAACAGCAACGTCCATTTCCCTCACTTTCTGAACGAGGGTTGTCCTCGACGAATCCGATGATCTCGTGCCCTGAACACACCCCATCATAGTTTTCCTCTGCAGCATCACGGTGACGGAGAGATACATTCTCGTGTGATCTCGTCCGCGAATAAAACAACGTCTTTACAATCAGTGGATATATTTCACCTTTTAGCAAAGAGTCCGGCTTAGACTTTGGAGGAAAGTACATTCGTTGTCCCGTTGACCGCGGATTCGTTATTGAACCTAGGATCATTGTCATTAGTATCTCGAATATCTACAGTCTGTCACATAAGAGCGTGTCTGCGATATCTGCGAAACCTGACACCTAATCAGAATGAGATAAAAAGAATGTAAACAAACGAAAACTTCTCTAATACGCGTTGCTGAATACCTTTCAGTTTCATTTGAAACAGTGAAAGGAACAGAGCTTTTTAATATGAGTGCCGCGTACGCGAAACGTCGAAAATCGTCTGGCATGGGCGAATGAAAACAGAGATCGTGATTGGAGTAATATAATATTCACTGATGAATCTTCGTTTTGGGCATGGTGTCCTATTAGGCGTGCTTGGACTATCCATGGAAGAAGGATGATTCAAAGAAGTGTAAAACACCCTATAAAAGTGCATGTTTGGGGTGGCTTTAACGCACGCGGTTTTGGGACTTTGTGCGTCTTTACAGACAATCTGAATGCACAAAAGATGGTGAAATTGTACCAAAGGGGACTTCTCACATCCGTGAAACGTTGGTTCAACCAAACCGAGGACCAATGGATATTGCAAGAAGACAACGACCCTAAACATCGAAGTCGCATCTGCACCCAATGGAAAGCGAAAAACGCCATCACAGTACTTCCTTGGCCATCGCAGTCCCCTGATGCAAACCCTATCGAAAATGTGTGGTCCCTAATGAAATGCAAGCTGAGAGGAAGACGTATCACAAAAATAAGAACACTTGTACATCACATTCGAAAGATATGGAGGTCGTTACCAGAATCCTACGCTCAAAAATTAGTCGAGAGTATGCCGAAACGATGTCAAGCTATAATCGCTAATGGAGGAGATTGGACACCCTACTAAGTAATAGCGTATTAGTGTTTTAGATGTAGATTCAATTCATATAAATTTTTTTACAAATATATAAATATTTACAGAAATATCGCAGACACGCTCTTGTGTGACAGACTGTAGTTACCACGGTTACTTGTCAAATTCTGTAATGATCATATTTGTACTAGTAGATATTTTCTCTATTACGTAACAACGATGGCTAATTCCAGAGAATATTCATTACACGCCCCTAACTCTAATCATAATGTTAACCCGACATGTACATATTTCTTTATACCTAGTAGACCCGCATAAACGACCATACACGCGCACGTTATGCGTCGCTGCTACATCACAGTAAAAATAATATCAAGTATTTTTGATTCTAGGATGAACATCAATTTGATCGAAAGTAATTCAAGACTTATGTTATTATTGAAATAACTAGTGTTGGAAAACTAGAAATCAAATACTTTCAAATAACTAATTTAAGTATCGTAATTAAGATTAGTATTATAAAAAATCACGTTTAAATTATATCAATTTTAAAAATGACTGGACTTTTAATTTTTATTAGTATATCTAAAAATAATATTATTGAATATCATGTACGATGACAAGTATGGTCGATTGATGCTTTGTCCTTGTTTTATTTGAATGTAACAAATTTGCGTTAAAATTAATTGACATTATTCGTGATTTATATGAATTCCCTTCTCAGAAGTATAACTCATTTAGAATTTAATCGCAACAGTTTTGAAGTTGAATTAGTTATAACATATGCCTCTTGTCGAGTTAGTTATATTAATAATATTTATATGGTAAGACAAAATTATGCAATACACTTAAATTTCAATATTTTAATATTCAATCTTGAATTTCACTGAGAATAATCAAACTTTTATTCTACGAGATACTATTAGTCTTTAATATAATAACGAAAACAGTAAAAAAAAAAACGAGAGAAATGTCGTGCCCTTCACGTATATATGGTAAAAAGAGAAAATATCAAGAATGACAAAATGATTTGAATAATCCTATATAGCTAGTGACGTATACTGAAAACGTTGATTTCAAGTATTAATAACTTCTACAGTTTCATATTTAATCATGTAGTGGATTACACATTTAAATTTTGTTATATAAAAGTAGCCCAAATATAGTGTAGAATGGACCTTAACTGATATAAAATTTCAACTGCTAAGAGTCATAGCCGCAAACAGTGCAAGAAGATCTCACGGAAATCAGGGAACTGGAAATATTCAGGAAGGGGACGAATCTGATGCGTTACCAGGGAACTTCTAGGAATAGAATCACGTGCGGACGAACCTGATGCCTTATCAGAGAGCCGCAGGAGGATGAAACTTTGTGAACCAACTCGATGCGAAATTGGGGTATCACCAGGATGAAAATTTGCAGACGAATTCGACGTATAGTCGACGAGCTGTTAGGAAGTTGGAAAATACGTAGATGAATCCAACGCAAGTTGAGGAACTGCTTTGAGATTGTGAAACATACGGGCAATCCTGACAAAAATCAAGGAATCGTTGAAAACCTGTTTAAATAGCAAGTTGCCTTAGGAGATTTAGATTTTTCTAAACAGACTCGATGTAAAACCGGAAAATGACAGGAAATGTTTATTTCCTCCAACGAATAAGTCAACGTTTGAGCACGTTCATTTGTGATTAGAAGGAAGCCTATCTTATCAATATGAATGTTACATATTTTGTATACTACAGTATAAAGTGATTTTTCAGGACAACACACATATATTAGGTTGTCTCAGAAGTTTCTTTCGTTTTATAAGGAAATAATAGATGCACAATATTTTTTGTTTTATATTATTTTACTGAATTATGTATGAACCATCTTGTTCTATTGAAACATTGTGTATCTATTATTTTCTTATAAAATAAAAGAAACTTTCGAGAGAACAATATATACCTACTTTAATTATCTCTAACTGCTGTTAGAATATTTATTGCTCGATGAAAGCTGGGTTCATGCAAGAGTGATGTACGAAATTTTATGAGTTAATAAAAGTGTCATTATAGGAAATTGTAAAAAATAATATCTAATAAGCATTTACGTACTTCTTTGTGCATTGTAGTAAGAATTGTAATAATGGTAATAAAAAATGTACTGCGAATTTAAGTCCAAAATGTACAAATCAAATTATTTAAAAAAGGGTCGTTAATTATTGTTATGAATTAACAATCCACGATACTAAAATTACATTACTGAAAACTATATATGAATTTACTGACAGACAAAATTGATCGGTATATAGCAAATTTAATTATTGAGGAAATACGTGAATATGAAATCTCAGTACGTTATTTGTTTCCGAGCAACGAAATAAATAAAAAGAAATTATGCAAGTACTGCGTATTTTGTGAATATGAATATACGTACACAGTGCTGAATAAAAAGTATTACATATCATCAATGAAAGATACAGCTGAGTATCGTACAGGCATGAAAGAATAGTGCTAAGGAGTAAAATATATTCTGCCTGAATTCATTTAACTGACACAATACACTTATTAAAGAAGATTGCAAAGGAAGTTTGTCTGCTTCTTCAATTAGTGAATAATTTGATATCTTCTATTAAAAAAATATTTGTAAAAGCGCCATTTTACGTTGCTACATTCCATTTCCATCTAACCCGATTCTAACTAAGACGTGGCTTGAAGCTACGATATTTTATGCCACGAATTCAGAAGATATAAAGGAAGTAATTGAATCCTTAAATGCGAATGATTCAGCCGCAATTAAATTAACATGGGACGTGCTTCCAAAGGAACAGCCGGTCTAAAATTTAGTATTCGTAAAGATCTATTTTGAAACTCTATCGCTTAATATGACAAAATTAGAGGCAAATAGGATGTTAATAATCATTTCAACACAATTATTAATTGACATCGAAAAGGTCTACAGAAGGTATCGAGAAATGATTGAACATTGCTACTGGAATAAGTTTAAATATGGCTCAAGTAAATAAAGCAACGTCGAATGTATATTTTCCACTTGCAAATTAACTTTAACCGATAAACGTTATAATAAACTACTGCTAGCGTAAAAAACACGTTTATAATTTATCGCGATTTGAATTATAATCATAATGATTTTTGTTTCTTTTATTTTCGATGGACTGCCCAAATACTTGAAATCACGAATCCCTCCAACTATAGTTGACAGATTTCAAAGTATATAGGAACGTCACTCAGTCATACAATGTAGCCACAAAACTTTATTACGTTAAATACTTTTTTCTAAAATTGTGCATCTTAGCAAATCCCCTGTCTAAATGATTTTATGCAGATTCTGTTGGGACTAAAGAATGTAACCAGATTTACACGGTGTAGCTTTAATATAATGTCTCGACAGTTACACATTTATCACACTTTAATGGAATAAACATCTTGATTGATCGATACAAAAGATAAGCGCACGGTAGACAGACATGATCAGACGATACTAAGCCCGATATGTTGCGAAGATCGCAATAGCTTAAATCCACGTGACAATCGGTCATCATCTCGAACAGTAATAAATGTTGGTATTACTTGAGGCAATTATAAACAGAATGAGAGAATTGATATCCCAACAGAGTCTGTCATTCTAAATATGATTTAGATGGACAAGATCACATGCGTTTTTTGAATGCCTTCATAATTTATTTCGAGTAGATGAAGGAAAGTTTGACATAGAGAAAAGAAGCATTTAAAGAAGTAGGATATACATATCTTATGCAAGATGTGCATCCGAAATAGTTGTTACATAATAATCAAATTCAATAGCCACGTAACATTAGTTTTTCGCGCATTCATTTAATTGAATAAATGCTGTCATAAATATCAACCATGCGTGATGTTTTTTGCTGAAACCAATTTCAAATTAAAAATTATTAATTAGTGATAACTTCCAAAAGGGGAAGATCCATTTTTTAAACAAATCGAGCAACCGACTAAAATTTGTTTAAATTTTAAATGAATTTTAGGATGCGTGCAAATTTGATAAGCATGGCGTACATATACGTTTGTACGAATTAAATTCCAATTGATAATACTCCGCACCAACTTGAATTTGTGAAATTGCCGATAGCTGAATCAGACTGATGGGCTCTCTCATTTTGCATGCACGCTTCTACTATACAACGTGCGACGTTGGCCCACAAATGGGTTTGTAGCACGCTAGGAATAACTGCCAACCAAATAATTTCGTTGTCATCCATATAATAGTAGTATCGTACACCTCATACAGCCATTATAAAATATTGCTTAGTAGGCACACACTTTGGGCTCCATTGAGCTTGATTTTCTTCTTTCCTGAGTTGTAATTTACCCAACACGCAAAATTATACACACAATTATGAAATTCTAAAATTTCCACCAGATTTGGATATTATCGGACCTGGAAGATTTCAGTTATATTAATCTCGTAAAACCAATCATCCAAATGTACGAATTATCAAACTGATAGTATTTCCTTAAATTATTTTAAACTAATTACATTTGATTTCTAATCACCTAAAATGGAATAGGCTTAGTTGTATAAAATAACCCATAAAAAGTAGAGTGCATCGTCTTAATTTAAGATCTAAATATGCACAGCACAAGAAGAAAGGTTAAATTTTCGGCAATTTATTACATAATTATTATATAATTATTACTGATGGGAATAAATAATGTTTAAGTCGTACGAAAACACCCTCGTACAAGATTTAAATACAGTCTGTCACACAAGAGCGTGTCTGCGATATTTCTGTAAATATTTATATATTTGTAAAAAAATTTATATGAATTGAATCTACATCTAAAACACTAATACGCTATTACAGTAGGGTGTCCAATCTCCTCCATTAGCGATTATAGCTTGACATCGTTTCGGCATACTCTCGACTAATTTTTGAGCGTAGGATTCTGGTAACGACCTCCATATCTTTCGAATGTGATGTACAAGTGTTCTTATTTTTGTGATACGTCTTCCTCTCAGCTTGCCTAATAGGACACCATGCCCAAAACGAAGATTCATCAGTGAATATTATATTACTCCAATCACGATCTCTGTTTTCATTCGCCCATGCCAGACGATTTTCGACGTTTCGCGTACGCGGCACTCATATTAAAAAGCTCTGTTCCTTTCACTGTTTCAAATGAAACTGAAAGATATTCAGCAACGCGTATTAGAGAAGTTTTCGTTTGTTTACATTCTTTTTATCTCATTCTGATTAGGTGTCAGGTTTCGCAGATATCGCAGACACGCTCTTGTGTGACAGACTGTACCTAGTAGACTAAATTTGAAACACATCCTAAATATGCGAAAGAAAAGATAGGAAAAGTAAATATCAGAAACCCTGTCGATTTATCTTCAGTAAAATGGAAATGCTCGGAGAGTAAATGCTAGTTGTAAATCAGTCTGTATTTTCTTCAGTCATGTGCAAAGAAAGTGTGCATGTGATGTATGCACGACTTGCATATAACTCGTTTCCGCTTATGTTGTTCGCACAACAGTAAGTAGTATATTTTGAATAAAACATTGATAAACTTAACTGATGAAATGTTGATAGACTAAATTAATCTTTTACCTTTAGCTCAATTTATCATTATTAAAACTTATTTTATTTTTCAACGTACACATAAATATATAATAAAATATATTTCTAATGGAAATTAAAGACCAAATTTAATGTGGAAATACATAGCTTCAATTTATCTCCAAGTAACAATAAACAAATATAAAATATGATAATAAATTCATAAATTGCATATGAAAATTATAAATTTAGAAAACCAATTTATATGTTACGCTAAATAAAATATCATACGACATAGTTCACGTAGTTACTTGTGAAATTATTAAACTTAGTTCGTGTCATTTAATCTTTATAAAAAGCAATTCCAAGCTACGTCCAAATGAACTGTGGCGAATTCAGAGTATTAACGTTAATTTAATTTTTAGTTATTCAACTTTCACTGAAAATGACTATTCGAAAAAATTGGGGATTTTATCAGTCATATTCTGCTCTTTTATTTAAGATTAATTTATATTAATACCTTCTTTTATAATTAATTGATTAGTGATGATATTACTTGTAGTTTGAGATATAAGAATTGATAAATAAGAGTTAATATCACCGCATTTATTTTCTCGTGTTTTTTTATGAAGTAAATGAAACAGATGAAATGTTTCCATTGATATAAAAAGTGTATAAAAATAAGTGTGTAAGTATAAAACTGTCACGAATAAAAAAAAAAATTTACGCAGAATAAGAAAAGTATTCGTCTTTGTACTATTGGAACAAGAATTTAATGAACCACGACTACTATAACTTTATAGATCTTTTTACTTCTTTGAATTATGCAATTTTACTTACACAAATCATAATATTTACTTAACTTCTAGGATTCATCTGCAATTTTTAACGAATATTAATTAATGAACCAAATAGGATAGATTTATGTATATATACATTAATAATATTGATATCTATAATAATAATATCATGATCCTATTTACAATCACGTTTCACCATTTATTTAAAAATTATAACAAAAGCATAATAAAAATTATACAAAATTATTTTATGCATGGATTTGTTATAATGAACATATAATATACATATATTATTCTATTATTTCATTATAGTTCAATCTCAAATTTAGTGAAAATCATAATACTGCTGAATTGTGCGTTGTGCGATCGCATTAATCGTTATAAAATAATAAATACAGTTTGAATCGATAGATAATAATAGAAATGTCTTTGTTTTGTCCGTGCCGATTACTGCATGAATTTCAAAGGTAGTTTGTTAATAAAATATTTGTACTATACAAAGTTATAAATACAAAACTACTACTCCCTTGTTTTCAATGCGATAAATTTTACAATACCAAGGCTAAACTATTTTCTAAACTAATCGTTTTCAGATATAAAAATCGCAGAGATGTTTCACACAGAATAAAATAGAGCATCGATTGGTATATATAAAATATATACTTCCACTTAAAAATATGTCGATAACCTTGAACACTCGAGAAGAATGATCTTTCAGAAAAAAGATCATGATCATACTGTTAGCTTTTCTAAATCAGTAACTTTGTCTTTACACAATTTCTTCTATTGATAGAAGTAACTAATATTTAAGAATCCGAGACAAATGAGACACTTGTATGCATATTATATTTACCAGGTTGTAAGTTTATAGTGAAAAGATTACTAGTCTACTTTCTTTATATTCTGAGCTTTATCTGTTTTGAAACAAGGTTATACAAACATTAAAAGTATATTAGAAATGATAATTAATTTATTATCTACATAATCTTTGTTCGCCTAATGCATTTTCAGTGCATCGTGAATACTCGATGTAAAGTGAATTAATTGTCAATGGAATTCTCGCGAAGACATTATATGTATATGCATGCAAAGTGGCGTCAATCTTCCGAGAAAATGTTTTAAAATGTCGAGTAATTTTTACATGAAACAGGACAATCGTAGTCGTTTTGTTACAAATGACGAGAAGCTACGGTAACAGGATTTTCATGTGAATTCGTCGATATATTATACATATGATTCGACTGATCGTGAATGTACTTGAACATTTACCACAAAAAAATTTTGTAAATATGAGTATTATATTATGTATGTTATACGAAATTTTATTAGCATCGTAATGACATAAATACGACTATCATGATTATATTGATCTTTTAAATCAATCTGAGAATATATATAAAATGGTTGACTGCAAATATATATTTAGTAAACTATATTATTAGTATTAATATGCATTGTGAACAACAATATCAGACATGTAACAAGCGTTAAAGATACATAATACCACTTAATGTCGGAGCTTATTAGTATAATGGATAATTGTATCTTTCTACACTTTTCTTATGCCTGTGAAATATATGTATATTTGTATTAAATAACTTGTTTCAAACTTTCTACTATAATTATGATCATCAGATCTCGTTATAATAAATATGACTGAAATTTCAAAATATTTCATATAACACGCATAATGTATTCATAATACATTTCTGCGAGTGTTCGAGTACTTTCATAACCAACTATACGTTATGTTCGTTGTGCTACGGTAAAATGAAATATCTATTGAAAGTTTACACAAAATATTATATCTACAAAGCTAACAACATTGATTACTCGTGTTAAAAATATCGTTGTTTATATACTATGATTCATCAGACCACATAATCCTATTTAAAATATTCGAATCTTGCTGCTACAGAGTAATGGATCATGTAATAAATTTAGAGCGTTATTCTACCTTTGGTGTACACAGATGTTCAAAAAAAGTAAATTTAAATAGTAATATATCTACATATGTGTAATATATTTCTATTGAATATTTTATTGTTTGTATGTTTTATTTTTAGAATTTTTTAACATTCCTTACAAATTTATCATAAAATTAGATAGCTAAACATTTATCGCGCTATTGTGTGTTAGTAAAAAGTCGAATGTAACTAACAAAAAAGATGGATAATGTACATGTGTCGAACAAAATTAGTTTTAAGTATAATAATAATTTTATGATGCAATTGGCTAGTTTGAATAAAATATAACGTAAATTTCTTAATTTTAGTAAAAATGTACCATATGACAAATAAATATGTACACAACCAGATTTGTAAAATATTGATAGCAGAAGTCTCTTTTAAAAAAAGTGCAATTTCTGGTTTAACGTTTATGAATTGCCTGTAGTTTACTGTAAGAAAGAATGGTGGATATCTTTTATTTTCCTAGCAATATCATTGTCGACCTAAAACATGCACTGATCCTAAGCTTATTTCTATTTGCCTTTGGTACCTTCAGCAATGGAATTCATAATTCGTCTTAAATATTGAACAAGTACGAGCATAACTGGTGCGCCGAATACTTTTCGCTCTCATACTTGTAGCGTACGAATATTTTTATTACGTTGAAGAATAAAAACAAGACTGACGAGGAACTTGCACGTTACTATTCAACCACTAACATAATTAATGTTATTTATTTCTGATATAACCATGTTTACAATAATATTTATCAAATTAACATATAAATTTAAGTTACCATTACACATATTAACTAATCACTAATTTGAAATTAGAAAACATTCGATAATATTTAAAATTCCAAATTCTTGCAATACCTTAATAGTGAACAAACTAGAATGCAAATTTTTCGATAAATTTAAAATCCAGTTGATGGTCACTTGAATTAAGTATTTAGATTATCGAATAAATATAAAAGCAGAAATAAAGATAAAAACTTATTGCTGTCTCGTCGTTTATGTTCCGGCAATTAAATATTATTGTAAATGAATAATTGTTTAATTGACTTGCACGTTTCCAATTGAATCGAGTCGATATTAAATCGAGATTCAGCATAAAACTGAGGTTTCAAACAATCCAGAGAAGTACTCTAAGTGTATGAAATTCTCCGAAGTCCATTGTTAGCAGTAAACCGGTGAGCAACTTTGAACAACGATAACTGCTTTCAAACTTGTTAAATGGTTAAAACAATTCAGTTTTAACGAATGAAAAAGTAGCGTAGCCCATTGTTTCGTGCAACAGCATCAGATAATCATTATTGTATAAAAGTTAGGTGACCTAATCATTTAGTGCAGACGACCGCAAACTGTAATGTCGTCGTTAACGTTGATTACAGCAGCCCGAAATATTATTATAAAGGTTCAAATTAAAAAGTGATTAGTTTCGAAGAAACTTATAAAATTAGATTTCCATTACATTATAGTACAATCAATAAGATAATTATTGAGATAATTTATATAACATATTATTTCTTAAATTTACCACTGTTAATTTTGAAATTATTTTTTATAGTCAAAAGTAAAGCACACTATATTGTATAAAATATCATGATTTCAAATAAGTAATATAAATAATATATATAATATAAATAACATTGAATTGATATTATAGATACCTATTGCGAAACTAAATAATCATATCATACATTTATTTATACATTATCTTATAGGTAATATACTAGAGGTCAAAGTATTATAAAACGTTAGATTCTGAATTATGACTGAAGAAAAATTCTAGATTGTAGAATAATATTGACAATATGATATGCAGATATATTAATTGTTATTTTTTGTCAATATTCAAATTTTTCCAAAATCAAAGCATCATTTCTGGTAAAGAACTTACCAATTAAACTGAATTTGAATTCGAATTCAGAAACGATATTTTTGTTTGAATGTAAATAAAACAAATATTTATACGAACTGATAGAGGTGAAAATAAATAATGACAGAAAGAACAGAATACAATCATAGTAGAAACAAGTAACGCATCTTGCGAGTAGCGGGCCATATCCAGCAGGAACGAGGATATTAATGTAATCGAGCTAATGCTATACACAACAATTTCTACACGCCATGTATGTACGTGATTCTACCCGAAGTCTGCGAAAATGCACGTGATTGTATTCACCGATAACAGTGTGAAACTGCGTTTCTACTTGCTACAACATACGTATGATATCACAAGTTAGATACACGAAATAACTTTGGACAGTAATGATGGCAGCCACAGGATTGAAACTGAATACAGATATCTTACAAGCATCATTAATGAGAATTTAATGCTGCGTCCTGGTGAATCTAACCCCGATCAATTGTTCACGTTACATAGGAATTTAAGCATATAAAACACGTTTCAAAGTCACATACGACAACGTGTTTATAATGACAATTGTTAACGATTATTTATTCGAAACAGATTAATTATAAACGCCACTACTATTTATACGTTAACTTCTGTAAACTTAAATAACCGCAGATTATTGAAATGCAACAACGCTAATGAACATTTAATTATAGGCACATAGACCTAACATTTAACATTTAACATTTAACATTTCATACTTTGTTTGGTAGTTGTTTCAATTTATCGAATGATAATAGTAATTGAAATCGAATTTAAGATTTATATCTTCGTTTACTGTGGAAGTTACTTAATATATGATTTTGCGCAATTTGAAATACCATATCATGTTTAGCCAGGCATGTAGTAGTGACGACATATTAATTTTCTCATACCATAAAAATTCACTATAAGCCAATGAAAGATTTGTAATTTTATGAAAATTACACATAAATGTAAAAGATATATTTCTATATCATATTTCAAGTGCTATATTAGTGACCCTTAGAAAGAATAAGGCGAAAATGACCATCCATTTAATTAATCAAGTTTTACTTTACATATAAATAATAAATTTGTAAAAAAGAGTATTTCAAACATTTCACAATTTTATTATATCACATTTGTGAAATCCTTATTACAAAGTGGACAAGCAATTTTCAATGACACGGTCGTAGATGCGCAAAGTATACCGAACACATGATGTGGTCTGTAAAACTACGACATGTGCTGTTTCTTAATTTTCAAGCGTCTGACTAACTTTTATTATGTTTGTCATTTATAATTACAAGTTTGACAAACCAGCACGCTTATTGGAAATACTTTGCAACACTTGCTTTAGGGATTGAAGTCAACTGCAGTCTGCCCGTAATATATCAAGAAACGATATAAAACGAATAGTACAGTGACGAATTATGAATTGTAGAGATACGAAGAGTACAAATCACCCTTTTAATAGATGTCACCAAATTTCACAAAGAAACATGTATATTCGTTTTAACGTTATTTCGACACATTCACTGCGCAATGTAATTCCGTCTCAAGAAACACCGTCACATTGACACGTAAAATGCCAAATCTGAACTTTCGTCGTAGAATTCCAGAACGGTAGACGGAAGTCCCCCTGGAACGTCATCGATGGTGGCGACAGGCAACGGAACTCGTTAGATTTTCGCACACAGCTAATACACGTGTACGAGTTGCAAGACGTCAACAGAACGAATAGAAACGTGTACACAAACTTTACTTAAACGTTGTTTCGATGTTTGCCGCCACCAAGAGCCGAGCGTCGAACGCGTTCCACGGGTTTAGCCATAGATTAGTAAGTACGCACTCACCGGAACCGGTGGAGTTATCCGTCCAAACACTTGCTGCGAGCGTCGAAACCAGGAAAATCGTGGCGAAGAACCGCGAACGGTTCCCAATGGTCTCTAAAATACGCTTCACACGTTCACTGAACATCACGGTACCAAATGGAGGAGAGGGTACGCGGCCGGCATCCCGACTGAGGGATCGCGCTTTGCGAACCCCAAGAGCGTGTTTCTCTTTCCCCTCTCCCTTCTACTTGCTTTCGCACCCTCTATTCTCCCTACCACAATTCCTTTCCCGCCACGCGCAGACGCTTCAACGTTGTAGGCTTTCTAACTCTTGTGCTTACCCATTTTCCCACTCTGTCTCCCTCTTAATCCCACTCACTTATCTCTTATCAATAGGTGACGATTAATTATCGCTATAACTTCCTGAGTTGGTGCCAACGTTCTGCTTACTTGTGAAAAGATAGAATCACCTGTAGAATGTTCTTTGGACTGCCCTCTCCCTGTATTTAGCACTATCGGACTTCAGTTTTCGAAATATGTATCAAAGAATGATTCAGTTGATCAAATATCAGGAAATTAGTATCTAATATAACATACATATCTGTCAACAATAACAAAATTACGTTAGAGGCTTATGGAAAAATTGAGTTTGAAAACTTGTCAAGTACGTAATCTAAATTTAATCAATTTTCGACTGAATAACAGTAGACAATCGACTGGAGGTGATTCCACATGAGAAAATATTGAAAAAAATATTTTCATTTAAGATTCCATTTTGAAGGAAATAGGCTTTGAACATATCTAGCCAAGGAGTAGCCCAATATACATGCATTCGATAAATTGTCAAATACAATTTTTTCGCAAACGAGACTTTCCGTGAAAAAATTGTATTCTAAACGACGTTTCTAGGCAAACGTTTCATATTTACGCGTCAATACTATTGTATGGAATCCAAATTATAGCTCTACGAATATTTATGACTTATTCAATGTCTGTTTCTGCTATTTCATAAACTAGAGTACATTTTTACATTAGACACATATTTGCAATTTATAATAAAACATATTTACATATTTACAACACGAATGTTTATCTTCTCTTCGTTTGATGTTTTTTTCAGAAACTTCAGAAGAGAGTTACGTGTATACAGCATATTTATTTCAGAAATATTGGCTAATAAACGTAATAGTACAATGTTTTAACTGTAATCAATCATTCTATGAATACTCTCTACACCTACTTCATATAGGAAAAATATATAGCCTAGAATATATTACACTTAATTATACAGCAGACATTAATAATATGCTGGCTTCGTATCTTTGATACTTGTTGGAACTTTTTGGTAGATAATATCCTTTAGTACCTATACATGTGTCACAGAAACAAAATATAAAAGAAGATAAAAAATGCGAATGGAGTGATGTTACAAAGTGATCTTGCAGTTAACTCTATTGCTTGATCGAAGGCATGGATTTGAGTAAAATCGATTTAATTGGCGTCCTGATATTAATGGCATAATAGATGGAAAGTACATCATAGTATTGTTGGTTCATTTGTCGCACATTGGCAAGAAACCACTCTTTTCAAGTTAAGTTAATGCTTTAGTGAAATCAGTAATTTTGGTGTAAATATTCAGATTTAAGTTAAGTTAAGCAAATTCATAAGCTCGTCATTAAATTTCTTTTGGTATCGGTTACAAAACTATATAGAAACATGCTACGCTCGTTTACAAAGAAGATCAAAATGACCTCGAAATATTAGAAAAAGACCTACAAAAAAGTCAATTTATAATTAATTTCAAATCAACGTAGGAATGTCCTTTTTTGTTGTTGGAATAATACTCAAACTATTATTGCAAATAATTAATTAGTACCTATATTAATTGAAATAGTTTAAAAATTGGAATATATGTGAATTGTAAATGTACTCACATTTACGATTCTTCAAAAAATATTAAATAATATTAAACAATAGATTAAAAAGTGTAATTCTGTAGCATAACTTCATATTGTACATTGGAGTCAAAATATATAAAAATGTTTTTTTTTCAATTTTATCAAAAGTTGATTAATTTATTTCGTCTATAATTTAGCTATTTTATTTATTTTGTAATTAACTATTTCTCTCTCTCTCTCTCTCTCTCTCTCTCTCTCTTTCTCCCTCACCCTCACTATCTATCTATCTTTCTATTAGTGGCTTCTCATTCAAAGTATCTCCCAACACCTTCAATTCGAAGCAGTAGGTAAATAAGTTGTGAGAGCATTTCGTGATCACTATTGTATTCCCTATTATCATATAAATTGTCTTAAAGAAGTTCACATTTTAGGTACATTTTCATAAATATTTACCGCAAATATAAACAGAATTATGCATTTATATATTGATTAGTATTTAGTATAACAATATAAAATGTAATTTATAGAAATGAAGACTCAGGTAAACCTAAATAATATATATATATATTTATTTATTTATTAAATCTCAACCTCGCGGCCTAAAACGTGAACTTGGTTTACAAAAAATATCTTGAATTAAACGTAAATAATATGTACTTTGGTTAAGCGATTAAAATATTTTAATGCACGGGATATTCATCGATTGACGTGGAATGTCGATTATTCAATCAACGGAGACCACAGTACACTTAATGACTAAGATTAGGGATCATCGAAGCTGCTTCTATTGTCATTACGATGGACCGTTAAGCGATATTAATCATTTACCTGAACTGAATGGACCTATAAACGTGAAACGATGGGGATTATGTATTGAACACTTGCGTTAAATAATCGTAAATCTCCTGTATCGTATAAAGTTACAAAATATTGTGCATATAAATTCAATTTCAATAAATTCGCTAATATGTGTTTCTATATACAATTTATGCTAACAGTTCTTTTAAATTTTATATTCTGTTTAATATATTTTCCTACACAAAATTAAATTAATGTTATGAAAACATGATTATAATTAAATATAAGTCTTGGATAACTATTGGTATCATGTAAAATGAAAAATTTGAAAATTATATTTGAAAATATTTTGTTTAATGAATATCACTAAAGCTTTTACAATAACGATAGTCCGGCAAAATGTTTTTGAATTGAATTTTAAAACGCATATTTTTAAATTCTATATAGTTCATGTGAAAATAGATCAGGTAGTATGGAAAAATTACCATGTAATAATTGTCTTCCGTTGAAGTATTCTATGGAAAAATAGTTATCACAAGTAAAGATAATAAACAATAAATAAACATAACGAAAGCGTGAGTGTGAAATCAACACGCATAAAAGACATAATTTAGGTAAACAATATGAAGAATTATTTTTTAAATTATAGTTATTATTTTATCGTAGGACTTTTATACTAAATGCAAAATCGTAAATTTCTAATAAATAACTACAATGCTTTCTCTTCGAACTACAATTAGGCAAAGAAGTTGAAGCAAAAATGTATAACACTGTGCAAAGAAGTTGGTCTGTACAAAAAAATTGTTAGCCGGACGTGTAGAATTTACCAGGAATAACATGTAACTATCCTTGTTGTCGATGTTTCCACTCCTACACGCAGCAAGGTGTCTGGGAGTGAATAATGATTCTGTAGAGGTGTGGATTACAAAATCGTGGCATATGGAAGAACTGTATGTGGAGAATAAGTTCTTGTAGATGCCCATGCTAGAAGGCGTGTCTGAGAGACTCGAAGGCGCCAGAAGACGCACTGCCATTGTAGCTTCCAACTTCTGACGATGCTGGTCTTCCTTACTTCTTCTCCTTCGTTTCCTTTTCTCTTTACCCCCTGCCAGTAATCCTACCTAGAGCTCGGCCTCGGCTTTTCTCTTCTCTCTTGCTAACGTTTGCGCACTCCTTGCTGCACAACTATCGCCTGTCAGTATCACGCTAGTCCTTGAATTCTGGAGCACGAGTGAAAATTCTTCTCCCGCCTCTTTTTCCTTTTGACCATACTGAAGTCAATCGACCATACTCAACGACAACTCGTCCCCAAAATAGTTTGCATTTTCTCATTGAACCTTCCAATTGCCCTTTCTGTTTTCTTGTATCTACAAAACTTATCCGTGCAGGGCATACACCTGTTCCAAGGTTTGAAATATTCCTGCCTCGTAATGTAGACATTAATTTGACGACCAAAATAGTTGAAACAGAAAGTTATTACGAGTGCATTATGACTGCTATACAAAACTTACTGAAATTTCATTAGCGTTGAAGTGGGATACGATAATTATTATTGAAGTATTGACATTATAATTTAATACATTTTTTAGAAATCATTAAAATGTTTAAGTAGTTAATTGTTACATAAATAAGTACCAATATGTCTAAGGTGACTATTACTGCTAAAAGATGTCTTAATTAGACTATTATAGTGATGCTAAATAGTCCATTTTGTAGAATAAATCTTCATATCGGATGCCATTACCGAGAAAATCGAGTTTAGATTTTCGTTAAGTACGTGTACACGTAACCAACCACAATCTGCTTAGTTCATCCAATTTGGCTAACCATTGGTATTTCTGTTTGCGTTTATAAACTATGTTTACAACCGTGATAACAATGTTTATAACTCGGAAGTCGGTATAATTTTAAATTATTTGATAATAAAATCCTGCTAATTTTCAAAATTCTGAACTGTTGCTCTTGATGTCAATAACAGATCCATAGTAAATTAAATTAAATAGCTCAGCAAATTAAAAAGCGTGAACTGGTTACTACATTATCTTTTAATTTTTGACGATTTGGATTATTTATAGCAACTATTTCTTTCATGTGATCCTACAGATAAAAAGATCATGTTAAATTTCTATAATTCATCGAAAGAGCGGATCTGTCTGTGACATCAAGAGCATTTTCAGTATTTTCCACCTTGATTATTAAAATTATAAACTCTTATTGGATTTTTACTAATTGTATCAAATATTGACTGACATTGTTTGTAAATACAACAGTACTAGCTAGTCAAACTAATTCATACACCTATTTAACGAATATTCGGTTTAACTTAAAAGCGGAGCATAATATGGCAAAATTATTCCATATATTTTCAACTGCCTTTACCATAAAATATTACTTTCTTTCCGATTATATGATGATTTCGGAAGTATGCTATATATTCTTTTCTGTATTATTTTCATGGCTCATATTATCTTATGTACTCATTCAAAATGCTTACTCTATAATTAATTAGGCACATGATATGTAAATACATACGTACAAGTGTATATAATCTCATGTTTGAAATCGATTTATACATATATGCAGGTATTCGTAAGAGATAATTCCTGAACCTTATGCCATCCCAGTTGAACAAAGGTTTATAATATGATTTCCATTCTAACCAAAACACTTTGGAAGAGCATGAGCACGCATCTTCGTGTTAGTAAACAAGGATGCAGAGGACATGACGCTTGGTTACTTCGAAAGCAACAACCGATGCTCTCTACCGAGGATGCAACGACAGATACGATGCCGATGTATTTAGGAACGCAGCACAAGGCAGGCACGCTCCCTTCTGTCTACCTGTATACTGTATAGCCACAAAGTTACATCTCGCAAATTGCGTTTGTCAACAACGGCTAATTGCCACTAGAAATGTTACTTAACTATGAAGAGACTCATAATTAGGACGATGGAACCTCGGAGGATTCAATTATTTGCCTAGCATAAACGTAAGGAAATTGGAATCGTCATTGATCCCAAAAATCATGGATCTAAAGGCACCTGATAATTAGCCGTTTATAAATTATTTCTTCGTATATTGGTATTATAATCTCATTTCCTTGCACTACTACACATTTATGAAAATAGCAAGTATCTTGATATTTTACTATCATTCGAGCAATAATTTACGAATTATGGACAATAATGGTAAGTATTAAAATTACTAAAATGTATCGTAAGTTAGTATTAAATATTATAAAACTGTTGATGTTGTTACAAACGTCCATATTCATTAACGAGTTCAGAACGGTGCAAAATGTTAGCAAAAAAAAAAGTTTATGGTAAAACATTACTTTCCTGTAGTGTGATCTCAGAGTTCCATTGGCGCTTGCATTGACATCATTCACAATATGAATACATTTTGCAATTATGTAAAAAAAAAAAAAAATAACATAATATTAATGAGGGAAAATATTCCATGTAACGAAGTATCTAACTTCATGATTTCAAATTATTATGAAATTACATACAATGTTACGAGCCGGAGTTTCGAGCAGCGCGAGAGGTCGATGAGGAATACGGTTGCAACGTACATATCAGTGATTTGCAGTCTGTCAGCAGGTATGTGCATGAACCTAACGCGACGTCAGGGAGCCGCTAGAATTATTATTTACAAGGACGAACTTGATGCGAAACCAAGGAGCCTCTAGGATAGAGACATGTACGGACGAAGCTGACGCTAGGTTACAGCACAGCAGAAGGTTGAAAGTTCGTGAACGAACCCAATGCGAACTTGTAGAGTCACTGGAAGAGATGGTGCAGACAAACTCGATACGAAATCGAGGAACTGCTCGGAAGTTGGAAAATAGCACAGACCATTTCGATGCGAAGTCGGGAAGCTGTTAGAGAACTAGAGAGAATACAGACGAACCTGGTGTGAAATCAGGGAGCTGAATGATGCGAACGAAACTGATGCAAAATCTGGGAATCGCACGAGGGGTTTAGCTTTGGTGAACAAACTCGATGCGAAATCGAGGAATCACTAGGTTGGAAAGATTTCTTCTGGGTATTGAAACGTGCGAACGAACCTGATGCGAAAATCAAGCGCTCGTGTAGCAGGAAATATTAGTATAGGCCTCGTAATATTGATTAATAAAAGTCGGAGCGATTCGAGTGATAAAGTCGTGTAGTGTGGAAATGTTCAGCTGAATTGTATGGATTGCTGGCTTGAATATTAGGGTTTAAGATAACTGGACTCGAATTTATACGAGAACACAAATATGTATATTGTAATAAAAAATTGGTACAAACGTACAATACAAGTGTACAAGTGTATGTAATACTACCTACGAGTGGATGCTCGTTTTTAACACACTAGCAATGCGGAGACTAAAAGCAGTGTCGAAGTAATGCCGGACAGAATTTAATTCAATTTGAGGATTCCGTAGGGTTAACGATTGATTCGGGAAGGAACTTTAGCCCGATTCCACTATACTACTTTCTAACAAACGTAACGCGAAGTTATATAGGGACCTTTCGTGATCTTCTATCCAAGAAGCACGATTTCTCGGCTGCTTATATACCATGAAAGTACGAAATTTCATGGCGGGATAGGTCCTCAATGTATCAATTACCATATTCGTTTGCATGTGGGAACGCATTAATCCCAAAATTTCTGAGAAACGATTCTCCTCGGACGTTCTTACGCTGTGGCGATCGACTTGATTGCAACTTTAGATCAATCTACCGCTTTAGATGAGGAATGTTTAGGTTAAAAGACACTTCCATTTCTTGAGTATTTTTTGAAAAAGTTTTGGGAGCACGAATGGAGAAAGCTAGTCTTCAACTGTAACATTAGTATGAAAAAACCTTTCAAACAGGAGTTGAACATTGCCAAAGGAGGCACGACTTGATACTATTAATTTGTTTGCGAGTGAACTATATAGTTTCTAAATAGAATCACATTTCTCTATGCTTTGGTCGATGCATCTCGTTATCCTATATAGGAAAGTATTAATTTGTCTTGCTATAAAATGCCAAAGAATCAGTTCAGAAGATGTTCATTACTTCTGTTGCTTGTTTTGAAACCACAGTTTATTTAAATATCTCCCAAACTAATTATGTTTTGGCATGAGTAACTTATATACTTATAGTGAATAATACGACGGATCGATTAACACGTAAAATAATGTTATTCTACGAAAAAAAAACATAGTTAACCTTCATATATCTTCTACGCGATCTCCTATAAAAGAATTAATACATGCTATTAAATCGTATTCTCTTCGATGCGTCTTTGAAAGATTTTTCACACAGTAGGTAGTTCTAGAATAATTTGAAATCATGATGTTAGGTACCTTATTCTATTTGAGGTGCCCTGTCTCACGTGCTACAGAGTAATTTCCTTCTTTTTTTTTTTTTTTTTACTTAATATCACGCTATTTCCTATCTGCCTAACTGCGAAATGTAAATATATTGTAAATAATGACAATGTAGAAGTCAGGAAACTATAACATCATTTTTCAAAAGAACGATTGAATTGCGACCTCCGGTTTCTTTGACTTTGATCTCCGTAATGAATAGAATACGGTGCAAGTAGAAGATCTTAAATATATAGAATCCCGTTGCGGTAGAGGCCGTGGTATCTATTTTTCACGCATTCTGTGCATGTGACTATTCCATTTATACGTATGACTAGATTACGAAATTTATTTATAGTTTACACATCGAAAGTCTCCTGTTGTTGACAAGCTTTTTCGCATCCTAAATTTCCAATCCATCAAATAGTTGTTGAATGTAGTACAGGCCGTTAACAGAGGTCCTACTTGTCAACAGTAAATGATCCTGTAACTTCCTATAGACATGGAAGCGGTAATCCCGATTCCGGAAACGTGCTTACCTCATAGTATACGCGATCTAGCGGTTAAGTTGAGTGGGTGACATAACGAGGTTACCAAGGAATGCAAGGACAGGCTTTCAACGGAATAGTGCCTATACCGGGTGCTACCAGCCTCGTCCTTCTGCTACTCTACCTCTTCCTCCTTCTACACCATTGCCTCCATCCTACTCGACCCTTGCCTCTTCTATCCTTCTGTTTCCAGTAGCGCTTCTCCTGTTTTAGCTTCAACACTCTCTACAACCTCGTACAAACCTGCCTTTGTGGTACGATGACCTGACCTATAGTACTATCCAACCAAACTACAATCATCTTATTCCCTCAAAGTAGAGATAAACATATCTACGTTTTGTGCATGTATACGATCTTCATAATGCTCCTGCTTTCAACGTTTTTTAATCCAGTAACAGCCAACTATGGCGTTAATGCAACATTTCGTTTATAAGTTCTTTTCTTTTCAATTCATATTGAATTTTATTAAGTTCAAATAACATGTGCAGATATATTATTCGAAGTTAAAGCTTACTTTAAACTACACTTTATTTCCTTTAAATTAATATTTTTGCGGTATAGTTTATTTAATTCATTGTGAATAAAAAAACGGGAAAAAGAGAATATACTATGAACACGATAATTTACGTAAGATTTGATGAAATATTTGATTGCGTTATTAAAATATTGTTTATGTGTGTGAATTTGTATATGTACTGATATTATGTGACGTAATCATTATGGATACGTTATAATAATTAAATTGTATTTTGGTTTCCACCCATGTCAAAATTAACAGTGTAACATCAAACTTAATGCAAATGCAGTGCTATATCCTTGACGTTTGCTTTTAATTACGGGCGCAATATTGTTAAAAGGACAAGTAATTAGTTCGACAGAGAATATTTTACGACGATAACATTTCTTGCACAATTAACAGAAATTCAAGCTGCGTCTTTTCAATTGTGGAACACTAGATAAATAGAAAGAAATTAGCATTCGTACTTCGCGTTAAAATTTTGTTGCTACTTGAATGTAAATAATAAAATATAATAAAAATTATTGCAATTTATAATAAACATTAGAAAAAGAATATTTTACAATAAATTCAAAATAAACTCTTTGTTACGACGGCCGACTCTGTACCTAGACCAGGCCACACGCCGCGGGCAAGCTGGCAGCCAGATTGTCTTCACATCCTTACCGCGTACCCTCAATAGTCTCAAGTACCTTCCATAAACCTCAGGAATTTCTAGCTAAAGGTCCTTCATACCGAACAAACATTCTTTCATCGAATTATATTTCTAAAGCTTATTGTGCACCACGGGTTGACACGAGAAAGTTGGTTCTTCTCACGTATGCGGCCTCCCACTAGCAACTTCATCTCGAGGGCGGCTAGTACCCTTCCTCATCTACCAACCCAGCAAATAACCAATTGACAACGAAGCCTATTTCCCTCTTTCATAACGAAACCTTGTCCTTAACGAATCAGCTCATCTCATGTTCTCGGACCTACCCATCGCTAGCTTTTCTCCGCCACCGCATCATTGCCAAACGCCACTGATTTTCCATCTTTCGAACGGTGAACACCTTTGACCGAGTTTCTACCATTAGATCAGTCACCTACTCAACTTGTACATACGCAACAGCGTAACTATATTCATTACAAGGTTGTTGGAATAAACTGTTAATTATATATTGTTATATCCGTGTCACACTTACTTTAATTACCCCTGTTACCCTAAACGAAATAGGGGATCGATCATTTCGCGGCGTCGATTATCTAATCGTAACGGGAATTTACGACTCCCGTTGACGTGCTTCTTCGCGATCGCGTCTCTCCGCGAGTGAACAAAACACTCTTGAAACTTACGTTACATCAACAGACATAAGATAAAAATAAACAGATTCTCATGTTGCATCACCATCACATCTATGGAGATTGGAGTTTTAAATGTATAATAAACAATGTGTTTTTATATTTAAGTAAACTACTTTTATGAAAATTCTATGAAATATATGCGACATTCCCGTAAATATGATAGGAACGAAGGCAAGTGAGAATACAACAAAATTTTGCTCCATATTTTAACGTCGCGTTGGTTTTAAAACAGATCACAAAGCGTTAAAGGGGAAAGATGGGGTAAAGGGGCCGTGGAGCTTTTGTACAGGGATAGTTCGTTTTAGAAATACGCCTGAATAGCTGTCAGTAGTGTTTCACAAATGGGGAATCATTTAAACGCTTATGAGCACTCGACGCCGATAGGAAAGTCAAATGCACTGTCCCCCCTTACATCCTCCTATCATTCTTTACTCCTTCTCCAGTTTTCTTCGGTGACTGACGCTCCTTCCTCGACACAAAACGCTTTAGCAAATCGCTCTTTGAGGATGTCAAACTTTCTTATCTTTTTATGCAGAAGATGTGAATATATTTTAGTATTTACATTTATCATACATATGGATGTGAAAATGTAGGGCTTGGTATTAATAATCCATTTCGCATCTATGTTATTGTATTTCTAAGTTATAGATATGTAAAATAATAGTCTTAGAAAATTACATTTTATTTAGCCAGCCACTACCTAATATGATAAGTATTGCAATTTATCAACCTCACTTTCTTGAAATTATAAAAATTGTGATTAAAGAAACCACCTACAATTCGCTGTTCATTTTTATTAAAATTAGTACGAAATGTTTTTTGTCTTTTATGTTTCTCGAAAACTTGAAAGAAATTATTAATTTGTTAGTATTACACCGAATAATGCTGCATAAAACAAAAATTCTTAAACCGTGTAAAATGATACATATGATTTTACATAACTAACAATATTATAATATGGAAATAAAACACAGTTGAATAAAGAACGTACTGCGCCTAGGACAAGAATTTCAGCGCGATCCATTTTATTTTGTTGATTATGTCATACAATAAAGTGTAGCTAGTATTGTGCTGTCAATTAACGAGCCTTAAACCAATTGGATTCTTACAGCTAACGTTAATCAAATTAATGTTTTTAGAAATCTCATAAAATATTACTATTTTATTACTTGGTCAGTTTTATCGCTCGACATCATGAACATAAAAATGCAGCACAACATATGCACAACTACATAGGTAAATATATACATAAAACTAGTTTATATTTAAGTTATGTTTAAAAACATTTCGTTCGCACCGACGCAATTAATTAGTCGAGGATCTTTGTCAGCAAATGTACAGAATAATAGACGAAGAGAAAGCGACTATTCTTTACAATAATTCATTATGATAATATGTTTACAGGTTTTTATAAAACTACTAACGTGTATTTCATATTGAGCTATCAAAACATCGCATTTTCCGAAATTTAAGTTGAATATTGTTCCCCTAACGATATTCTTCTCCCTTCTTTCGCTTTTGCGAATAGCTTGTGAGAAACAAACGTGTTGACCCTTGGAAAATATTTACGCGTGTAGCTGATCGCAAACACATAAAATAATATGACATATCCGAGAACACCACAAATGCGGCGCGGCGCATGGCTGCGCTCCGGCGCTGCAGTTTTGTTTATTTCATTTTGTTTGTCCAACGACATGGTACCTCCAATTTCCAGATTCAATATCATCGTTAATATTGATCTCCAACACGGACTAATATGAAATAGCGATACTGAGCAGTACCGTTATAATTGTAACGTATATTACACGAGATGCCTCTTCGTGCATGTACTTGACACGGACATGTTATGCGTACAAACAGAGATTAACCTTTGTAGGTAAACCTACAGATGATGCATGATGATTTCAAAAATAAAATTATCTGTAAGAATTATATGCGTAAGGGTTGCTTTATATACAACTATATATATGTCGGGTTTTCATTAGAGTTAGGGGCGCGTAACGAATCTTTCTTTGGATTAGACATTGTCGTTATACACGAGCGAAGATATTTACTAGTCCAATTGTGATTGTGACGGAATTTGACAAGTAACCATGGTAATTAGATACTGGGAATGTGAATGGCAATGATCTTAGACTCAATAACGAATCCACGGTCAGCGGGATGACAAATGCGATAATGAACTTGACACACGTGTCCCCTGTACTAGTCGAACTTATCGGATTGAACCTCGGTCCAAGTGGAACTGCCCTTATATACTCCTCTTCGTATCTCTCTGTATCCCTCAGGTCAATCACTGTTTTTAAGGAGAGTAATTTAATTACTTCATACCTCTGTTAGGTACACGTCCCTCCCGTGACCGTGGCTACGTTCAGTGACCCATTATGTCGCTTCGAGCCCAAGCCCACTGTCATAAATCTCGGATAATCATAATTGACTCGACTCATAAACAGCTATTTCTCAGTTTTATTGTTTAAGTACGGCTATAGTAAAATGTCTGGACTAAAGTATTTGGGACTTTCTTAAACATTCCGAAAGGAAGGCTCCGATGTCCTTTCATCTCCGACATATATAAACTATAAAATATCATTCTTTGTATGCTCAATATCAATTGAGAGTTCATAAATGATTACATTATAAGATAAATTTAATTAATCTTATTATTAAATCGTGTAACTCTTCTGACATACAGTGTGGAACAAAATGATAGGATATTTTACATAATGATATATTTCATGTAATTAAAAGAAATTAATGTTCACTCTAAGTAAGCTGTATGTTGCGTATGTGTGTGTGTTAGAATTTTTTTAAGAGAAATACGTGTTCTACAAGTTTTACAGACTTCTAACGGATTCTAATGAGCACTACAGAATTCTATACAATTCTAACGAGTTCTTAAACGATTTTTCAAGTTTTGATAAAAATGCGATGATTACGGGTTTTTGAAACCTCGTATCGTTCCTTTCATTATGCATTGTATCCTTGGAAGAGGGACAGATGTTTAGTGCTATGTGGGAGTGTACAGCAAGGTGGTGCTATAGAGACATCTGTGAATATTCTAGAGTACAGAAGGAACGAGTTTTGTCGCCGAAACCATTAGGTTGGCTATCGCATGACCATTTGGAAACTCTAAGGAAACAGGATCACGACTATTGAGTTCCGAAGAGAGTAATGTAAAAAGTTAAAACTATTCATGTAACATCTGAGTGTTGACACCCAGGTGCTTGAAATGCTAAAGTTCTATTTCTCAAAAATAGCAACTGTTCTTGACATAAACAAAACCTAATGGAACCCTCTGAACTTCGCGTTGTTAAATTTGTTTCGCCTCAACCAATTTGTTCGCTCCCGTGCACGCACTTTCTCAACTGATGGCTATTAGGAAATTTACTATTGCGGTTAGATAAAAAAGATACACCGTGCAGCTTTATTATTGAAATTAACTATCTGAGATTCTTAATTTAAATTAACTATAAATTAATCTAAATTAACTATTAGCCTGTAGTTTATTTCATATTATCACGATGCTGGATCGCAATGTCATTCATCGTGTGGATAAACAAGATCTACCGTTCTAGATGCGATTCTATGTAATAGTAGTCAACTCTACGCATCGTTACAGAGATTCCAAAACGATAAACATAACGCTGCCGAAACCCATAGTCCGGTATACTCGCGTCAAAGCTGCCCCAGAACCCATCAGTCTGAGACATAACATAGTCTTATCACTCTAAGATTTTAAAACACCATCGAACTGTACATTTGGGTAAAATACGTAATACTGTGTCTACTACTTGCTAAATACCGACAGATAATTTCAGAAACAAAAACATCCCACGCGTCTTATCATTTTGTCCGACTAACATCAGCTCACGTTTAGATTTTTTCTCCAACTTTCTTGTTATTATATCATATAAACGCAAAGTTCATTCCGACGGTGGATGAAGAAGAAGGATTCAATATACAAGATATGCAAAATTTGTATATATTTTCTTCTTCCCATTGTATGAAATACACAAATATGAAAAATGTATCATTTCATCCCGTAATATGACTATAAAATAAGGACTTTACGGAAAAATTTTCAATATAAATTCACTCAATGTGTAATAATTTCTTCTTGTATCCTATTTATTTATGATTAAACAGAATTTACAACGATCGAAGAAAATACCCTCGATACCATGTTTATTATCAAAGTCATAAATGATCTTCCGAAAAAGTATAAATGTTTCAGATAGTTTTACAGAATTTCAGCTGACTTGTAAAGCTTTCAGTATGTCGTAAAGCTTTA